>JAYDYQ010002686.1:8178863-8802500 GCA_034814905.1 Penstemon davidsonii
TAACAGCTCCAAAATTCTGGTTGAAGATTGGTGCTTCTTGCTTTTGAAAGATGACTTTACTTGTTTACCCTTCTGACATGCGTCACAAAGCTTGTCTTTGCTCATGACTGTCTTTGGAATTCCTTCTACCAGATCATTCTTCATCAATCTGTTTATGGTCTTGAAATTCAAATGATTCATTCTTTTGTGCCAAAGCCAACTGATTTCACTTGGTGTAGAAGCCACCAAACAAACATTAGAATTCTTGTCCACAGAATTTCAGTCGACTACATAGATGTTTCCCTGTCTTCTTCCAGATAAAATAACCTTCTTTGTTCCAATTTGCTCAACATAGCACTTATATGATGAAAACACTACGGAAAATCCCTTGTCACAAAATTGACTTATGCTCAGCAGATTGTACTTCAGGCCACTAACATAAGAGACGTCAGATATCTCTATGTTTCCTTTGATAAGCTTTCCAACAGCAACAACCTTGCCTTCTTTGCTGTCTCCAAAAGTAACTCTTGGACCATTTACAGCAACAGCATCTGCCAGTTCATGTATGTCTCCACACATGTGCCATGAACATCCACTGTCCAAGTACCATTTCTTCACTACTTTACTCCTACTCCTAATCCTAACCTACAAAACAAGATAAAAATGTTTTAGGTACCCTTTATTGAGAGGGTCCTGGTGGATTAGTGTCACGTTTGACAACCCAAGATGTTGAAGTCTTAGGCTTCTTAGGTTTTAGAGTTTTAGCAGGAGCATGAGCAACTTCATTTTCATCATAATCAGCAGACATGTTATGTTGATAATTATTATGATGAGGATAAGACTCATAAGCAGGATAAGATGCATGATAAGCAGGGTGACCATGCATTGGTTGATGAGCAGGATATGCAGCATAATAAGGTGGATAATGAGGTGCAGCATAATAAGGTGAGTAAGCAGGTTGCACATAATGAGACTCATTTCCATACCAAGCATTATAGTTATAATTTCTTTGCTTCTTTGGTCTGCTCTTTACTTGCTCTTTAACAGACGACTTAGGTTTACTAGTCTGATTGGTTTTACTCTTATCAGCAGACTTCTTTGGACTACTCTGCTGTTTGGTTTTACCAGTCTGTTTTTCATTTTCAGGTTTTTTACCCTTTTTAGCCTTAGGAGGACTCTTCTCCTTTTTCTCAATATCCAGTGAAGTAGATTTAGCAGTCTGAACATACAAGATAATGTTACTATTATCAGCAGATATAAACTTCTCAGCTCTGTTCAGTTCTAAATTTTCTTTTACTAAGGGTGGACTCTGTTCAGTTGATTTATCTATTGACACAACAGACGACTTAGGAACAGACGACTTATTATGAAAAGATATTGTAGCTTCAAGTTCCTTGATTTGTCCCTTGTAAACTTCACATTATGCTCTCAGAGATTCACATTCATGCGAAAGCTTTTTATACATGGCTGATTCTTCAGGTTTTTCAACACTGCGTTTCAGCTTAGCATTTTGCTTTTTCAGCAGAATCATCTCGTCCTTAAGCTTAGCAAATTCATTAACAACATCGGCTTTATTGTTCATCATTTGCTCAAATGAGTTAAACAACTCAAGTTCACTTTCAGAGAGGTTTACCTCATTGTCAGAATCATCAGATTCCTTTGCCATGAGACAGAGCAGTGCAGGTGTCTCGTCAAAAACAGAGTCATCACTTGACGTGCCTGATTCTGTGTTGGATGAGTAGATGGCTGCCATCTTTTCAGCTTCAGCCAACAACACTTTGCTCTTTTGGTATCTCTTCTCTCTTCTTTCTTTTCTTTGTTTCTTTTCCTCCTCTGTATACTTCTCCGCTTTAGGATATGGGCAGTCCTTGATGAAATGTCCCAATTTCCTGCAATTATAGCACATCATTTTGGATTTATAATCATCCTTAATATCATGAGAATGAGAGGTAGGTTTAGAAGTAGAAGCATTGTTATATTTGTTCTTCATTTTTCTTTTATAGAACTTTTTGAACCCGTTTAATAACAAAGCAACATCGTTAGCAGTGTACTCCTTCTTGCTCAGTACTGGGGCCTCATCAGATGAGTCCTCTTCTCTGCTTTTTCCGACGGATCTTCTTGTTCTTTCTGCAGCGACCAGTGCAGCAGTGGGGCCAGAAGTTGAGGTCTCTTCTATTCCCATTCTTGGCATTTTATACTCGTACGCCTTGAGTGCAGAAAACAGCTCAGTAAGCGAGATCTTCCCCAGATCCCTTGATTCTTCCATTGCTGTAATCTTCATGTTGAACTTTGGTGGTAGCGCCTTTAGAACTTTGACAGTGATCTCCTTATCTGTAAACGTCTTACCCAACTTCAGAACATTGTTCAACACCTTTGTAAACCTTGAATCCATCTGGTCAATGGTTTCTCCAGGTTTCATTTTGAAGTTTTCAAACTTCTCCATGGCGACACTCAGATTATGTTCTTTGATGGCATCATTTCCTTCACTCATGTCACGGACTTTATCCCACATCTCTTTTGATGTTTTATAATGTTTGACCTTGTCAAACCTTTCATTGTCCAGGGCTTTAGTCATGATGAAGATTCCAACTTTATCAAGATTTTTCAGCTTGATTTCTTCAGCTGTCATCTCGTCTTCATCTTTGTCAACGACCGTATCTTGGCCATCAACTTTGATTGTTTTGGTAACTCTTATCGGACCTTTTGTTATGCACCTGTACATATTATCATTGTTATCAGCAAGGGAAATTTCCATGCGTATTTTCCAGTGCTCAAAGGTGATACCGCCTATGTGGGGAACAAAGCTAATACAATCCATTTTTCAAAAAGGTTTAGTTTTTCAAAAAGAGGCGCTTGTGAAAACGGTTGGAAACCTTTGAAAAACACTTAGGGATCAAGCTCGTTGATCAGGCAAATGATTCAGATGAACCACCCGCTCTGATACCACTTGTTGGTCCCAAGTGGTCAGATGAGGTCTAGAGAGGGGGTGAATAGACCTCTTTAAAATTTACCTTTTAAAAACTTCTAACTTTTCTGTCAGCAGACTAAGCTGATCAGTAATCGTAAGTTGACTATGCTGATCTCGCACAAAGCTTTGAACAGCAGAGTTGACCACTCTTCTGATTCTTCTCAGCTGATTTTATCAAAATCAGAGTTTTAAAATAACTAACTTGCAGCGGATTTATCAAGTGTTTTTCATAAGTAGTTTTCTTTAACTTTGAAATAGTTTTATCCCCAGTTTTAACAAACTCCTTTTAAAACTTTTCCAACAGTTAACCTTTAAGTGTTTTAAGTATGATGTTTCAAATATGCAGAAAATTATGCAAGTAAAAACACAAAGGATTTTTATAGTGGTTATATGGATAGAAATCCTTTAGTCCACTCTTCCAAGTCACTTAGATCTTGGGTTATACTAAATCACACAGATTACAGTATACGCTGCTTACGCCAAACAACAAATGATATGGCCGTAAGTTCACAATAGGAAATCACAGAGAAACTCCTACTCTCTGAAGTAATATCACTCACTAAGATGGATATCTACTTCTCACAACACGATACAAACAAAATCACTCAGATTTATAAATCTTTTCTGTTTTCTCTCTATTCTGCTTCGTCCACAAATGACTCGGCTGATGAGTGTCCTGTTCTTGAGTTTGAGACTTAGAAGAATTCTGCTTCAGATTTTTGCTCTCAAAATGTGTTGTCTCTCTTCTTCAACTCACGAACTGAACTATTTATACTTGGAGATTTGAAAATCTGCCCGTTGAGAGATCGGCAGCTGTCAAATCCTCGAGTACTGGTCATTTCTGCAGAAACGGCTGTTGCGACTAAACACTGTACACTCTGCTGTACTTTCTGTCGCTTCGCATTAAATGCACCAAGCTGATACGAGGTTTCTCTTCAATCATTTGTCATAAATACCCTTCCTCTTCAGCATTTATTACACCAAGTGCATTTATTACCGTTGCAATAACTTCTGATCTACTTCCACTCTGCTGATCGAAGTCACTCGTCTGATGTATACTCGGCTGATCCCAAACTTGAACTAATCTGATTTGAGTCGGCTGATAGTTCACCAGTCTGATTCCTTCTTCAGCAACAGATCAGTAGTCTTCTGGACCATATTTGACTAGTCTGAAATACTTCTTCCTTTGTCAAATATCTTCTAAGATTTGTACTAAGTTTCCACTTAGCTGATGACTTTGGAAATCATCAAAACCTCCCTTCACTTCAAAGTCTTCATCTTCATCCAACACTCCCCCCCCCCCCCACCCCCCCCCCCCCCCCCCCCCCCCCCCCCCCCCCCCCCCCCCCCCCCCCCCCCCCCCCCCCCCCCCCCCCCCCCCCCCCACCCCCCCCCCCCCCCACCCCCCCCCCCCCCCACCCCCCCCCCCCCCCACCCCCCCCCCCCCCCACCCCCCCCCCCCCCCACCCCCCCCCCCCCCCACCCCCCCCCCCCCCCACCCCCCCCCCCCCCCACCCCCCCCCCCCCCCACCCCCCCCCCCCCCCACCCCCCCCCCCCCCCACCCCCCCCCCCCCCCACCCCCCCCCCCCCCCACCCCCCCCCCCCCCCACCCCCCCCCCCCCCCACCCCCCCCCCCCCCCACCCCCCCCCCCCCCCACCCCCCCCCCCCCCCACCCCCCCCCCCCCCCACCCCCCCCCCCCCCCACCCCCCCCCCCCCCCACCCCCCCCCCCCCCCACCCCCCCCCCCCCCCACCCCCCCCCCCCCCCACCCCCCCCCCCCCCCACCCCCAAGCATCAACACCTTTGCCAGTACAGACAGTTCCACCAGCAGGGGAGCCCCGTAGAGATCAGTCCATATCTAAAATGCCTCGACAGCAGCAGGAGGGTACTAGTCGTAACAACAGGATCAGGGAGAGATCACCCGGCAGATCACCAGTTAGGCAGGTCAGATCGACCGCCTACCACAGAGACAGGACCTATGGGCCGTCGATCAAAACAACATCGCCTGGCCAATATAGGCCGCGAACTGTCCATACCCCTGCAAATACTCGAGTAGGGAGATGGGTACCCCCACGTAAGGCATCCGAAATTCCCTGGGAATCAAAGGGTTGATCAGATGACCAGAACACAATATCGGCGTTACTTGCGCCAAAGGAAAGAAATCGAGACAGCCAAAGGGAAAGCCCCGATGAAACAACGAACGACAAAGCCACGTGTCGAGGAAATGAAACCTGGACAAGAGATCAAAGGGGCTGAGGAAGCTGAACAGGGAACTGTTTCCCCGTGGCGGTCGCCAGGGAAAGCCAAATATGGCACAATTGATTTAGAGAAAGAATTAGAAGAAGACGAAAATGAGCTCAGGGTGAAATTTGACAAAATCTTTGCCCGAATAACGAGGGGTGTAAACAAGGTGAGGTCGAATCTGGCCAAGCAATCGAGGAAAAAGCAATCGACGAAAAAGCAAAAGAGGACGAAGAAAGTGGGACTAGCCAGCCGTCAGTCGGCTCGGCAGTAATGCAGTGTAATGCAGTTGATTCTGAACTCCTCGATGCCAACGACGTGGAACTGGGATACTTCACGGATGGCTTCTGGGATGAAGGGATGCCAGTTGTTCAAATGGCAGAAGATTTGGAAATGATATCGGTCGATGACAGAAAGGAGACCGATTGGGACAAGAAAATCGAGAACATATTCCAGAAGCCACCTTCATTCATGGCCAGACACATCAGGCCATTATACATAACAGGACATATCGACGGGAAGCCCATCGACAGAATGCTGGTCGATAACGGGGCAGCCGTCAATGTAATGCCAGCATCTACTATGTACAAGTTAGGCAAGGTCAGTGAAGACCTGATGGAAACAAGGGTGATCGTCAGCAACTTTACTGGGGGAAAGGCTGATACATTAGGAATCTTACCTGTCGAGGTAAAGATTGGAAAGACTAGCCTGAAGATTGCTTTCTTCGTGGTAGATGCTGCCACGTCTTACAATGCGTTGTTGGGGAGAGACTGGATTCACTCTGCTTTATGTGTGCCGTCTTCTCTTCATCAATGTTTACTGATTTGGGGAGACGCTGCTGAACCAGAAATCATAATGGCCGACAACAGGCCATTTACTGCAAAAATCAATGCCGTCGAGGCGGCATATTATCGAGAGGATATAGGACCTTATCGGTTTGTCGGACAGGACAAATACGGACGACCTATGGAAGTCACGTCGAGCAAAAAACTAACTCAGCTCGAAATAACTTGTCTCGCTAAGGAGTTAAGTCGGCCCTGCAATGTCAAGGAAGAGGGGCCGCAAGAACAGAACAATCAGTCCTTATGAATTATACTGTTGATGATAAGGAACCATCGACCGATAAGGCAGAACAGTTAGAAATTGATGAGATCGTTGTCATCGGTCCAGAACAGGAAGCATGTGCCGATCTGATTCGAAAGTTTCGGGCCTACGTGGCCGAATGTTACACAGGCGATCTTATCTTCGAGGAAGAAACGCCAATATCAGATGGCGACGAAATTCAGTTAGAGGAATTAGGAACGGCGCCAGCCAAGCTTGATGACATTAAAATCCAAGTGCAAGATCCTGTCATCGAAGTTGAGTTGGGCACCGAAGAGGATCATAGGCCAACGTACATCAGCGCATTGCTGGATGATGGCCAGAAGGAACGATTGATTCAAGTATTGAAAGAATACAAGGATTGCTTTGCCTGGAATTACGACGAGATGCCAGGGCTAAGCAGGGAATTGGTTGAACATCGAATTCCAATACTTGAGGGGTATTTACCTCGAAAACAGCCTCTGAGACGGATGTCAGTAGAGGTCTGTCAGCTGATCAGGGAGGAAATCGAGAAGCTGTTGAAAGCCAGTTTCATCGAAGTGGCCCGATATCCAGAGTGGGTTGCCAACGTGGTGCCCGTAATGAAGAAGAACGGTAAGATCAGAATATGCATCGATTTCAGAGACCTGAATCTGGCGTCTCCTAAGGATGAGTACCCGATGCCAATGGCAGACATGCTGATCGATGCCGCCGCTGGCAATATGTTTTTGACTGCCGTCGACGGAAGTGCAGGCTATAACCAGATATTTGTGGCCGTAGACGACGTGCCAAAGTTGGCTTTTCAATGTCCAGGGGGAATAAGCACCTTCCAATGGAAAGTGATGCCATTCGGACTTAAAAACGCTGGAGCCACTTATCAACGGGCCATGAACTGCATTTTCAGTGAGTACATCGATGACTTTGTCAAAATTTACATCGATGATATTGTGATCAAATCAGCTAGTTACGAGGAACACTTGACACATTTGGCGAAGTCATTTGCCAAAATGAGAAAACATAAACTGAAACTTAATCCCTTGAAATGTGTTTTTGCAGTTGCATCAGCCAATTTTCTTGGCTTCTTAGTGCAATCGCAAGGGGATTGAGATCGACAAGAACAAGTCCAAGGCTATCCTGACAGCCAAACCTCCATCAACAAAGAAGGAACTACAACAATTCCTTGGCAAGGTTAACTTTCTAAGGAGGTTCATATCAAACCTGGCTGGAAAAACAAAGGTCTTCTCACCTTTGTTAAGGCTGAAGGACAAAGAGGAATTTTGCTGGCAAACGGAGCATGAGCAGGCGTTTCAAGAGATAAAAGACAAACTGACTACGCCGCCTGTAATGATGCCGCCAGTCAAGGGAAAACCCTTGAAATTATATATATCTGCCACAGAAGACACCGTCGGCGGATTTTTAGCACAAGACGATGAGAATGGATTTGAACGAGCTATATACTATTTGAGCAGGCATCTGTCAGAAACGGAACAGAGGTATACCCCGATAGAAAAGGTATGTCTTGCACTGTTTTTCTCTTGTAAGAAGTTACGTCATTATATGCTGCCTGTTAAAGTGTTAGTAATTTCTAGTATTGATGTTATTAAGTATATGATAGCTAAACCTGTAATGAGAGGAAGGATCGGCCGATGGGCTATCCAACTGATGGAGTATCAATTGCAGTATGTACCGCAAAAAAGCAGTCAAAGGCCAAGTATTGGCAGATTTCCTGGTTGACCATCCATGCATTGACATAGATCAGACCGTTCTGAAAGAACTGGACTTGATGACAGTGGAGATCAAGCCGTGGACACTGGCTTTTGATGGGTCAAGAACCGATAGGCTGTGTGGGGCAGGTATTGTTTTGATTTCACCATCTGATGTTAAAAACTAAGCTATCAATACAATTTGATTTTGAATGTACCAATAATCAGGCCGAATACGAAGCCTTAATTATTGGACTAGAGATGCTAAGGGAGCTACATGTCAAATCCATTACCATCATCGGAGACTCACAGTTGGTTATCAGGCAAATTCAAGGTACATATAAATGCCGAAATCCTACTCTTGACAAATATTACTTGACGGCAATGTCTTTACTTTCAGAATTTGCTGATGTCACTTGTTATCACATAACGAGGGGACATAACAGTGAGGCCAACAGTTTGGCCCAATTGGCGACTGGTGTCGATCTTCCTGATGACATCGATGAATCTCATTACGTCGTCAGGAGACGGCACTGTCCATCGTTTATGTATCGGGATAATATTCTAACTGTCCTAAGTGTGTTTCAGGATCCCGATGACTGGAGAGAGCCGATCAGAAAATATCTGGCTAATCCGTCTGATAAAACATCTCGACAGACAAGGCTCAGGGCCGTCAATTATGTCCTGATGGGAGATCAATTGTTCAGAAAAGGCCATGACGGTGTGTTACTGTTGTGCATTGACCAACAGGAAGCCATGAGAGTTATGATGGAAGCACATGAAGGAATTTGTGGTGCCCATCAAAACGGACACAAGTTAGCTTGGCTATTGCGCCGATATGGTTATTACTGGCCAAAGATGGTGGGAGATTGCGTTCAATTGGCAAAGGGATGTGAAAAATGCCAACGATTTGGAGTAGTCCAGAGAATCCCTATCGAGGAGATGAACATGGTAATCAAGCCATGGCCTTTCAGATGTTGGGCCATTGATATAATCGGGGAGATACATCCCTCGTCATCCAAACACCATCGATACATCATTGTGGCCACAGATTATTTCACCAAGTGGGTAGAGGCCAAACCACTCAAACAGGCCAATCAGGCCGAAGTTATGAAGTTCATCAAGGACTTAATCATACATAGGTTTGGCCTGCCACAAACCATTGTCACTGACAGGGGGCTAATGTTTGTTGGTCAGGAGATCAAGGAGTTTGCCAGATCAATGGGTTTTGAATTGGTCCATTCCACACCTTATTATGCGCAAGGGAATGGCCAAGCTGAAGCATCAAATCGAGTCCTCAAAGATATCATTTCAAAGATGATCGAGGAAAACCCAAGAGCATGGCACCTGATGCTGTCAGAGGCACTATGGGCTTATCGGACCAGCAAAAGAACAAGTACAGGCACTACTCCATATAAATTGACTTATGGACAGGATGCCGTACTACCGATGGAGATAAACGTCCGATCACTTCGGGTGATGCAACAAAATGAGCTGACACCCGAAGAATACACTGAAAGTATGCTCCAAGAGCTTGATGAGTTGGATGAAGTCAGAGTTGCCGCGTTAGATAGGATCGAGGCACAGAAAAAATTGGTTGCCCGATGCTATGATAAAAAGATACGCAGGAAACACTTTGACGTCGGGGACTTGGTCTGGAGAACAGTTTTGCCACTTCATCAGCGTGAGAAAAAGTATGGCAAATGGAGTGCAACATGGCAAGGGCCATATGAAGTCTTCTCAGTAACTCGAGGAGGAGGTTATATACTGAAAAAGCCAAACGGGGATCTTTGCAGAGATCCCATCAATGGAAGATACTTGAAAAAGTTCAGACCAACCCTCTGGGAAACAATGTGTCTGGAGCATCAGCAAGCTTTGGAGTTGGAAATTGAACGGCGCCAAGAACACTTTAGTGCGCCGATACCTTTGTAAATATTAAGTTAGGTTTATTTTTAGTCTTGTTTTTATTTCCCTTTCTGTTTTGATTAGACTAAGCAAGTTTTAAAATAGTATTAGCTGTTGCATTTATTTCTAAAAATTGGCTAAATACTTCGTTTTTTAATTAAGTCTTTGTCTTCCCTGATATCAACTTATTTCAGAAATGCATTTTTTACTGTCAATTGGGTTGATTGGATTTTAACTAGGTCTTGTCGACAAGGAAGTTTTGTTTATACTTGCAAAATTAGTTGTTGGGCTGCAAATCTTTGGTACTTAGTTGGATTTGGCTTCAGTGTAAAAGAAAAACACACGATAAACCAAGCCAAAATAAAATCTACTAAGGAAAGAAAAATAGTCTGTGGCCGTCAGGCCATTACATCTACGAAAACAGGAGATAAGAGAAGTCCTTGGCCGTCAAGCCATAACAAAACCAAAATCCTAACACTACTTGGCACACTCGCCAAAAATCAATGGCTCGCAGGCCAGAAAACTAACATCTACTGAAGGAAATCCTGTGTGAATCGGCCAAGGAACCCCTTGAGGGCTGTCTCTATTCTGGCCTGATCAGCTGCAGCAGCCGCTGCTTGAGCAACCACTTGATCTTCAGCAGTTTTGGCTTCGGTGATCAAGGCATCTGTGTTGGCCAACTGATCAGTAATGGATTCGGCCTCTGCGGAAGCCGTCGTGATCTGGCCTCGAACAACATCCAACTGCCTTTGAAGCTCCTCGATGGCAGCAACCAAATCAGCCTCCGAGCCTTTCAGATTAGTAAGTGAATCACTGAGGCTGGATCCTTGGGCGTAGAGCTCTTCAAACTTGGAGAGAAGAGTCCCAAGAGGGGACTCATAAGAAGCTCTTGCCTTGATGGCCCGATCGTTGTCTTTGAATTCACTCCTCATTTGGCTAAACTGCTGCGCAAAGTCGGAGTAAAAGGCCACCTTGTCTCGTGGGAGTTTGGCAGGGGACAGCTTGCTCATCAAGTCATCAAGAGATGGTCCCATGTTGATCATCAGGACATCTAGAGGCTGACTTTGATAATTTGACAGTAGCCCTTTGAGATGAGCAATTTCAGCAGGAGAGAACAGAGCATGGCTCGATGGCTCTGAAGCGGTCGATTGGGATTGAGAGGATGAACTCTGCAGAGATAAGGCACGAGTGTTGGCAAATCGAGCCAATGCTTGAGCTAGCCTGTGGGAGCTATCCATTGCCTGACCAGATGGAGGAGTCTGAAAATTAAAACAAAACAAGATAAGTGCCATGCAAATGGAACAAGGAGGTAAAAAACAAGGCAATGATAAGACTAACCACATTCAAAGGAGGGGGAGCAGAAATAGGAGTATCCTTGACGGGAACAGTCTGAGAAGGGACCACAGGCTTAGGCTGTTGGAAGGCCGTCTCCCCTGAACCTCCACCAACATTGGTGTCAACGGGAGGATTTTCTGGAATAATCCTGGGAGATCGAGGGGTTGGAACCTCCACTCGCTGAAATCTCTCCCCATCATCTTCACTGTCAGATGAGCTGACAGCCAATGTCCTAACCTTCTTGCGGGGCGGAGGATCAACTTTGATGGCTCGACGCTTGCCTTTCGAACTCACCTCCTGACAGAAAAGGAAGAATATCAAGGTAAGTTCAAAAAGAAAACAAAGTAAGTTAATGGGGACTACCTCCTCGTCAGAACTGCTCACGATTATGGCACTAGTGCCACCTCGTTGATGAAAGAGCCGACGAGAACGTCGGACATACAGGACAAGGGGATCAGTTACCTTGTCAGCAGAGGAGTGAGCCTCAGACTCCTGAATCGACTGAGAGACAGTGGGGGAAGAGGCCTGTGGACTGACTATCTGAAGGGGAACAGCAAAGGGTATAACAGGCTCCTTGACAGCCTTCTTTTTTCCAGCCTGAGAGGCCGACGGTTTCTTTCCTGCAAAGAAACGAGCATGTTATTATACAACAGTAATCAATAAACAAAAACAAAGGAATCTACCTGGTTGATCAAGGGCAATGGTACCCCCATCCTTGTATTCACACAAAATATAAATCTTGGACATAGTGTGGGGGTCATCAGCATGGTATCCCGTAAAGGAAACCTGGGAAATAGGCTGATGGCTACGACTAGCACCCGTAATAGAGATGGAAGCCGGAGCCACAAACCCAAATGGCTCGATAAAATCAGGGAGCAATGGGAGAGAAGGGCCGAGGGGTTTGTAAAATGTATACCAAGGAGGAACTTCACCAGGACCCCCTCGTTTTTTGGCTAACTTAGAATGAGCCAACCTGGCCCTACCTATTCTATCGTGTTTCAACAGCTCAAAATTAACGGCGGCTTCCTCAAACACTCTATCTCTATTATCAGGGTCCCAAGTCACATTGTAAAATTTTTCAAATCGAGAAATGATAGCCAATTTACCTTTCTTGGACGCCTTGACAAGGGCAGCAGCAGATGGCTCAAGGAACGGGCCGTCACATGAAATGATTTCAGGGTGATTAGGCACAGTGAACTTGGCTGCAGCAACATGAAAAGTGTCTGGGCGAGTGAGAACAAGGTAGCTATCCCACCACTTGATGAAATCGGGGGAGCTGGCAGAACTGGGATTGTACATCCTGAAGACGAAAGCATCTCGAGCTGTGCGCCAACACCTCCGCAACTCATCAAAACTGTCCATATCCTGCAGCTCAACAAAATTGATATTTCTGTCAGCAAGGGACATGCCAAATCGAGGGATCATCTGCACAAGGCCAAATTGTCGAGCCACGTAGTGAGCAGGATAAAAACGAACGGAACACTTAAGAGGCTTCCGCTCCGTGGCTTCTTTGGCTCCAGTAACCTTTAAACCAGCAGGGATATCCCTTGACGTCAAGAAACTGGCCCACATCTTCTGATAATCCCTTTGAGCGTCTGCTGACATCGATGGGGAGTAGACCGATAACATAGGAGAGCAAAAAACCAGAAAATTAGGCTCGGGGCCCTTGACCTTGTTGTAAAATCGGGAGAAGAAGTAATAAAAGTTGAGGGGTTGTAGTGTTTGCCGAGCCACAAAACTGGCATATATTTCATTATCAACGGGGGCAGTGGTGAATGCACAGAAATCTGGAAAATAGGCAAATAACCATGCCTGAAGCAACCAGATAGGCCCCTGCAAGAAAACACATCTCGATGCCAAAAAGCCCTCAATACCCGCACAAAAACTGGAAAAAACAACAGGGCCTAAGGCCACTTTCTCGCCCCTAGCAAGACTAATAGCCATGGCATTGTACTCTTTGGTCACAGATAATGCAGAAGTACAGAAAATATATCTCGACAGCCATAACGTAAGAAAGTGGACATGTTCAATATGGGATACCTCGACGGTGTCAGCCAGATTTTTGTATCGACCGATAATGGGGCCATAACTCAATAAGGTAGCGCCTTTTTCATCGACAGCCGCTGGGAAGTGAAATGCATCATCTCCGGCCGATGGTTGGGGGTCGACATAACACCCAGTGGGCCCGAGGCCACTGATGGCCAAAATATCCAGAAGGGTCGGAGTCATCGGACCGTAAGCAAAGTGAAAAGTGTTGTCAGCTTTGCACCAAAACTGCACCGCTGCTCGAATAAGGGGAAGGTTCAAAGATAAGCCTACTTTGCAAAATTGGATGGCATCGTAAATCCCACAGAGACGCCAAACGGGGGCAAATGTTCTCTCCACCCTCCGACACCAGATCAGCCAGTCCGCGTGAACAATGGAACTAGCCCACGGCCACCCACGGGTGGTAGATTGAAAAGTAGTGGGGCTCTCGGAGAAAGGCAAAGCTTCTTGAGGGTAAAGGAGGGGATGCTCCGCGGCGGGAGGCACATCGGCAGCCGAGTGGAACGGGCCGATGGTGGTGCCGAAAGGAGTTTCTTGAAGGACTTGAGTCGAGATATGTACATCCCGTAGATTGACTTGTGCACCGGCCATGTTTGATTGAAAGAAAAAGCTCGATTTGTAGTGGGTTATGGAGTATTGTGAAGAAGGAAAATTGGCTATGGAGGTTTTTGAGAGAGAGAAATCGGCTATGGAGAGGAAGATGAATAGTGAAGGGTTTTGTGGGGAGTTTTGTAGTTGTTGAAAAGAGATAAAGTGGGTTTTTGGGGAAGAGTGGGTTTGATAGGACTCTTGAGAGATTGGAGACTAGCCAATTGATAGGCTTGGAAATTTTGTGTTGGCCGAAAATTTGGAGAGAGAAAAAGAGGGAGTTGACACTTGGCATAGAAATTAATGGATAGGGAGACTCTTGAGATTCCCAATAAATGCCAATGTCTTGAAGAGTTAGCCAATTATGGCTAACTCTAAATACAAAAGCATGCTCAATTAATGCCAATCGAGCCATAAAAGGAGGGAAATTTAAAAACTAAGTCTTATCTGATAAAATTTTATCATCAGCTAAAATTTAACAGATACGACTTACGGGGGGCATTGTTTGTACCCAAAAAATCACCCTCGATTGATCGAGCAATAATAGCGTGATGATGGGCCGAACCCAATACGTAGAGCCAAGTGAGTTGGATCAGGATCGGACCCACTCTGATTTGGAAGTCAATCCGACCGAAATAAAACGGGTCACGAGCCCAATTAGAGATACGGCCCAATTTTGTAATTAATTAACTTTGGCTAAGTATAAATTAATTAATCAATTAATTCGTGGGCCAGAGTCAATTAATTAATAAGGCCAAATTATGGTTAAAAATGGACTAAGCCCAATTAAGTCAGGATATAACTGTGGCCAAGAAGGAATTAATTAATGGATAAATTAATTAATTTATGGGCCAAAGATTAATGATTGGCCTATATAATAATTAAGGCCAATAAACCAAGTAATTAGTTGGATAATTAATTACAATTAGGAAATAAGAGTAATGGCCCAATTATTAGGCCAGCCGATCCAAAATGGCCCGTGGCCCAGCCGATGAAATCGGCCCAGTAATCTGAATGGCCCATGCGAAATTTAATTAGATGATAGCCATTTAATTAAATGGCTAATTAAAAAGATAAGGCCAATTAATTAAGTAGTGGCCACATAAATCTCTCTAACCAAAAGAGATAAACTAGAACTCAACCACTTCCTCATTTATCTCAAAATTGGTTATGGGACTAAGGAGTGTAATTCAAACCAAATTGGCAGCACACGTTTTCTTTCATAACCGCCATATACACGAAAGTTGAACAAGGAAGAAGAAGGAAGAAGCAACCTCCAAAGTAGTGGAGAAAGTGGGAGTAGTGGAAGCAATAAAAAGTAGTGGGGATAGTGGGATCAGCCGATCAGTTTTCGGCATCAGCTATAAATACAGAAAGACAGCCATACACACAGACACACAACTCAATCAATCAATCAACTCAGTCTACACTGAAATCGGCTCAACGCCTCTCCGGAAGTCCAGCATCCGCTGCTTCTGTCAGTCAGTCAGCACTGCCAATTCCTTGACATCAATCGTCAATCCTCAGCAACCAGCAGGACATGGCCGCCTGAAGTTTAGCACCGCCGCTCAAAGTAAGCCGCAAAGCTGCTTCCGCCGTCAGCAAAGCTGTCTCGAGCGAAACCATTCGATATCAAGCAAAATAGCACGCTGCAACGTCATGTAAGTGCCCACGTAATTACATGGCAACCTCGTCAAGTAGCCATCTGCTCGATGAGTCCGCTGTCAAGTAGCCATCTGCTTGATAGCAATCGGTTGAGTAGCCATCTGCTCAATTGATGCCCTTTCCAGCGGCCACCCGTTGGTCAGGAGCCCGATTGGTAGCCATCTGCCAAGGTTGGGCGACCCATTGATGATGGTTCTCTGTCATCAGTGTTACTTTCTGTCAACAAGCTGCACTATCACATATCATCAGCTCATTTGGTGGGTCTACCTGCCAATCAAGGAGTATTTTTTCAGAACTTATTGTAGTCATCAACTCATTTGGCAAACATATGCCGACACAGGAGACTAATTTATCGTTTTGCATGCTTTGTAATGTTTGTAAATCAGGGAACTCATTGTAGGCTAAGACTCATATGTTTCTTTTACAATTTAATTAATAGAAGTATTTGGCCCATATCTCTTGATTTTATTAAAGCATGTTTTACGTCGAGTGATTTTCATTGAGGCATGATCAATATGTTAGTCAAGCTGATATAAATTAAACTGATTGATTATCAACTCAATTGCTGATTTGTAAATGCATTGATGTATTGAGTAGGCCATCGATTGGCTGTGAAACTTTGGCACATCAGAAAGGTTATCATAAATTATTTAAGTCCTGCGGCCAGGCAGGCATGGAAAAGAACTAGGGGTAGTGTTTGCCTACTCTGCCGCAATCAATTGATTAGAAGTCAGCCTTATCAGGGCATTTTACATTGATATCAATATGTCCTTATCAGGACATTACATTATAGTTTACATTGATATCGACATGTCCAATTTTATATCGTTATGTTTGCACGCACAAACATTGGCACGCCCGCACTCATTACACATCATATCGAGCCATTTGCACATCGAGGCATTCGGTGTCAAATTTATAGCAAACAATTACTTACCTACTTTATTAGTGATATCATCCCATATATTTATTTATATACAGATAAATGATATTGAAGCAACTTTGGGTCTGTTTAAAAAATAATTATATAACTATAATGAATGCACATTTAATTTTTTAAATTTCATTTAATTTTGGTTTTATGCATTACAAGTTTTGTCATCTAACTTTTAATAAAATTCAATTTTCGTCCTCTAATTACGAACTTTTTTCCTGGGTAATTAATATGATCAAATTTGATTAAAATTGAAATTGAATGAAATAGACTAAATTTATGTTCAATGAAACTATTTTTAAATAAATACCAAAGTTATAACACTGTTTTTAAAATTTTGTCCATCAAAATTCATGTGAAGAAGCAAAACGTGAAAAAAATAAGTATAACAAAAGAAAGTCATCAGAGGGACGCGTGTCAACATATAATTGGTGAATTGAAAAGTGAGGAAGCACTAGATTTCGCGCGACTCTTCTTCTTCTTCTTGTCTTAATAATGAGTCAATATCTCTCGATGAAATAAGAACTCTCACGAATTATCCAAACACTTCAAAACAATAATTAACACATCACCCCCTCACCTATAAATTAATACCGTTTCTCTCCATCTCACTTCACCACACAAACAAAACAAAGCATTCAAATTTCATTACAACCTCCAATCAATCAATCAAGAAAATATAATGTCGTTGATCCCAAGCATATTCGGACAACGAACCAACAACACCCTCGACCCATTCTCCCTTGACCTCTGGGACCCATTTCGTGATTGGCCCCTCGACAATACGACGTCGCAGTTCGCCGCCACTCGTGTCGACTGGAAAGAGACCCCGGACCGTAAATTCGATTATTTCACATTTAGGGTTTAGGGTTTTTAAGGTTAGGGTTTGGGGTTTAGGGGTTAGGGTAAATTCGATAATTTCACTAACTTTGATTTACGGAAGAGTTTAGGGTGCTATAAGTTGTGGTTCTCCATTTGAATTCCCGATTGACCGTAAAATCGATAATTTCACTAACTTTGATTTATGGAATGAACTCAAAATCGCCCCCTTTAAAGTCATCTCCCAAATCAAGAAAGTGTTCGGGTCTATAACTCGAGGGATCATCTCATATCGAGGGATCATTGGCCATAGCCCCCATGTGTTGACCATTACTTGACTTCCTTTTGGGATTGTGAAGTTCATCACATTTCAGTTGCCCGATGAGGAAGTAGAAATGGTATAGGAATGCATTCTTATTGTTTCCTTATCACAAACTTGTAAATATGGGAGGACCATGCTGTCCGATTCTTTGAGGATCCTATCCCCAATGGTTTGTAGCTCAACTTGAACTTTGTACATTTTGTTTTTGTTCTTTATTAGATCCGACAATGCCCATATTATAGTAATGTTAGTTGCGTCTGTTCCTCCAAGTAACAACTCTTGCATATATACACACAAGAGTGATAGATGATCTGGATGATTTTTAATTAATAAATTTAAGTGAAAACGTACGAAAATGTGGTGATTATTAATTAATAAATTTAGGTAAAAAAGTACGAAAACGTACCAATAGTAAGTGGTTGATTTGATCGTCGTTAAATCCAATGTCAAGTAAAGTATCCAAAAAGTCTTCTAGAATTATATTTCTTTTTTCTCTTCTTTCCTTGAGAATTTGGTTTCCAAATTGTAAATATTTTCTCATGGATGTCTTTAGCCATCTTTTGCTTTCCCTGAATGTCCCATCGATGCAATATTGGGAAAATATCTGCTAAATTTGGGAAAGCTAGCAAATTAAGAATTTTGTTATCAATACCTTCAATTGGGCTCTAGGGGAACGCTTTTCATGAGGTCCAAACTCCAAAAGGTCCATTGAGATCAAAATATTCCCCATTATATTTAACACGAGCTTAAATATAAAATCACTCATATCAACATCCTCACCTTCCTTTGCATGCAAGTATTTCACCAAATTGGCCATGTTCCTTTCTCGAATTTTGACCTGAGATTGAATGGCCCAAGAGAAGAAAAGCCCAGCCCGACAAATGGACCTCAGGTTTTTCCACTGTTCATTGCATTATTTGGCAAATCCAATTGCAAATTTGTTGAGTTTTGAGCTTGATGCTGGATGCGTGTACGAAAGTTGTCTGGTTGATAAAATCGAGTCATGGGTCTTCAGTATTTATGAGGCAGCCTTAGGCGAAGATCCCACCACCATGAGCTTGGTGTCGAGCATGATGGACACGATCGGGCCATAAGTTCGGGCCAGGGTGTTGAACTTGATATTAGGATTGCTCCTCAGTGGAAGAAGATTTCTAATGACGGGCCATGAAAGCGGGCCTTGTTGAATTGGTGCGGAAGTTCTTCGGTGCCTGATTCGGGCCAAGATAATCATGAGCATCAAAACAAAGATCAGAAAGAAAAAAGCGTTGTTGACATTCTCATTACTGGAATATTGCATTTCCATTATTATTGAAATGAGAAAACTTAGGAGGAAATTGATGATTAGCAGTAGTAGTAGTAGTGTTGAGTTGTGGAGATGTAAAATGAGACGGTGGGTATTTATGAAGAAAAAATTGTGATACGAGTCAGAAAATCGACATGCAAATGCAGTTGTGAGTTTTATGGTTTTTGGTTTGAAGAGAAAAGAAATTTATGAAGAAGGGAGGATATGTGTAATGGAATGGCGTATGAAGAGACGGTGAAGATTGAGCAGGTGTTAAATGATTATCTTTTTTCCATTGAAACTCTCTTCTTTGCTGATGGAAGAAAGATGAATCATTTCCCTAAAAAAGACATTGAAAAGACCATTTTTTCAGGTAAAAGTATGAGCTAAATGCAAAACTGTGGCCCCGATAATTGGAAACATACTCCAGTTGGGCTCCAATCCTCACGTAACTTAAGCACAAATGGCCTAATTTTCTCCTTGAAGCTTGGGACCAAACTATTCGTAATGGGGATCATTCAACCCCTCAAGCAAACCGCATACATACTGAAAACTCAACACCATATTACTCTATGGTAGTGATGTGCCCCAAATTTCATGGGTTATTTGGCTTAATAGCCTTACACAAAATGCTATTTGCAAAACTAGTCTTCCTTTTTTTTTCATCTCAATTTAATCTAATTAAACACAATTAAAACTAATTAATCAATTAACCCAAAAATAATAAAAATACAAAATACCCCCAAACTTCCAAAATTTCATTTTCACTCCCATTCCAATTTTAAAATTTCTCTCACTAAAACAACACTCCAAAAAATCATCACAATTCAACAATGGAATCTGGAAATCGTGAGTTGGCACTATTGTCCGACATACCAGAATCATCTAACCGATGTGCAACAGCCGAAAACGAAGAAGAATCAGTAAGTTTTTGAATTTTTGCAATGAATTTTAGTTATATGTATGTGTCGCCGATCGTTTGGCCCTCCAAACGACATTTGAAGATTTGAATATTCAAATGTCGTCGGGTCGCTTGATGGGACAAGCGACAGGCGACACGTGCGTGTACACCCTGGCACGAACCCTTGGGCTTGTGTAGCTGGGTCGCTTGGGAGGCCAATTGACCCGGTGAGAATTCCAGTTTGCGTGCCAGGGTCCCTAGAAAACACCATTGGGCTTGTGTCGCTGGGTCACTTGGCCTCCCAAGCGACTAGATAATTCCATTGGATTTTTTTGTTTTTTTTTTAAGTTTCGATGTTCTCAATTTATTAATTTTTTTATTTATGTTTTGTAGGGTTAATCTTATTGAGTAATGTACACGGACGATTTGTTGGAGTTTCCTAGCCTTCTTTTTAGAAGGATAATTAATGAAGGAAAACTTACAATAAGATGAGGTTGGAGCAAACTCCAAACATACGCAGATTACTTGTCGAATCGGAACCTTATTACATGCCTCGCGTTACCCCCAACTGGACAATTTTTTGAATCTTGATGTTTCAGGAAAATTCAAGGGGATGATGTACCACCAACTTTGGATCCGGCTTATGAAGCGTCCGCAAAATAGAACTTGTACGAATTCCTGGTTTTTTATTCATGAAAAACTGGTGAGGTTTAGTGCGATTGAGCGCATTGGTTTTCGGGCTGCGATTTAGATGCAAGCTTAAGGAGTCCGATCTGGCAAACATGGAGGTATCTACTCTGAAAAGTATATACTTTGCTAATATGGCTGCAAATACGATCACCTTGTCAGATATCGAGGACCAACTTTTTATGCTAAAAGAGCAAAAAGTATAAACCATTAACAGGCTAAAGTTAGTGTTTGTTCTAATTGTATAAAGTGTCATGTTGTCAACCCGAAACGATCATATTGAGGATTACGTCTTCGACGTAAGTTTGTGAAATTTGTTGATACATAATTATTGTGTAATGTGTTATTCATACTTGTTTTCGAATTGTATCAATAATTTGGAAATTTATTAATGTGTATGTGTTCATACATAATTGAATTTTATTGTGTTAATGTGTTATTTGTATATGTTTGCGATTATTTATTTTTGAATATTGCTTTGAGATGAATGATATTGTTTTAAACATGTTATTTATACAGGTTTGCGATAATTTGGAAATTTGTGATAAATTCGACTGGGGAAAGCGGTGTTGGGACAAAGCATATTGGAACATTGTGAATAAAGTTGATAAACATGTATCATTGGTTTGCGGAAATTTGGAAAACTGGGAATCTGAAGCCGGACAGAATAACGATTATTCTACAGGCAAGTTCCATCAGATAAATGGCTACAAGAACATGAGAAATAGGCACCCATGAACCCATGAAAAAAATAAATCTCTTTCTTTTTTCAAACACTCATAATCATCAATATCTCATACTCCCTCCATTCCACAATACATGTCATTTTAGAGAGAAAAAAAATTCACATTACATGTCACTTTAGGAATTCAAGATAAACTTAAATGTTATTTTGATATTTTTACCCTTCTTCATTAAAAAGAGAGAGAAGAAAGATGTATGGGGATATAGAGAGATGAATTATGGGGAGTTACAAAAAAATTAATTGTTTCTCAAGGGTAATTTTATCCAACTACACTCTTATTTTTCTAAACTTTAGGGTATTAATTGCTTCCTTAATCCTTGTGAAAAAAACCTTCAATGTCATCTAATATGGAATGGAGGGAGTAATAATGAATACTACAACTCTTTTATAAAACTCTAAGTAACTGAAAGGAAATAAGACTCATAAGGAACTGAATATCTCGAAACTCCTACAATAACTATATCACCAAAAAGGTTCCTAAAAAAAAAAGAAAAAAAGAAACAAACTATATCACCAAAAAAACTAGATTGTCTTGGATGCTCCTGCATCAAAATCACCCGATTACCCATTGTTTCTATTGGTATTTATTTTTAAATTGCATTAACTTGATTTTGTAGAATCCCTAAATGACAATTTCTGTAATTTCGTAACGACTTATGTAATTTTTGATGCAGTTTTGGATGCTCGAAGCAGTACAAGACATGGACAAGAAAATACTTTCCATACGTTTACCTTATACCTCCAATGTCTACGCACGAAAATTGAGTTCCCAATCCCCAAACAATAAATCGAGTGCAAAATTCCTAAATAGAGTGAAAGTTTGTGTTTATTCAATTTTTTAGTATTTAAATTTTGCATGAATTCCTCGATTTATTTTTTGAGAACTATTTTTTTTCTTCAGGTTGTGATCCCGCAACTCAAGGTGGACGGTGTTGAACGGGAGATGCATATATGAAGAAAATTGCTAACTTCATGAATAAGGCAAAATCTTCAGATGAAATCTACTAAAACTTGAGGAAGGCCGAGAGAAATGTTGGAACTCCATGACAGCGTTGTCGAGCATTAAGATATTGCCAAGTCGTAAGAAGATGCTACTGAGCATGCAAATATGGAGAATGCTCGTCTGTCTACCTCTCATATACCTTTAGTATATGCCTCCTTGGGCTATTCAGTTCGACCAAAGGTTTCAGACGTTTGAGGATAGGCGAGCGGCTGAGACACAGTTGGACGAGCATTGGCATCGGGAGTCCTACCAAAGGCTTTGGGAGTTTGAGGATAGCCAAACGGTTGAGGCCCAGTTAGTCGGGCAGTAGCGTCAAACAATTGGTGACAGACTAGCGGCTGAGGCACAAATAACCGAGCAGAGGCATGCACATATCATGCAGGCGTTTTAAGAGTGCCAGGGCGGAGAGAGAATACGAGGTAACAATATTATTTTAGTGTTGTGCTTTCGGAATGTGTCGGTTATTGAGTTTGAGTCGATTTGGCCGAGCAGAGGTATGTTTATTGTTTATTGTTTGGTATTGTGTATTATTTGGAATGTGTATTGTTTGGTAATGTGCATTATTTGGTAATTTGGCATATTTATTGTTTGGTATTGTGTATTGTTTGGTAATTTGTATTATTTAAATGGTTACAGACGATTTATTTATTTTAGAATGTTGGTCTGATATATATATTGCTTACTTTTAGATGACTTCTCCAAATTTTGGTCAAGTTGATCTAGAAGTCTTCGAGAAAGTGGCGGACAACCGTTTTACCTGGATATTTGTTCGAACAGTCTCCATATGATCTCCGACCAAAAAACAGGAGAAAGCCTACTCGCGCCACCACAAACATTTTACCTGGATTTGTATATAATTCCCTAAATATTTAATTTATGGTTTAGGGTTAGGGTTACTATAAGTGTTGGTTCTCTATTTGGATTCCCGAATGACCAAGAAGTCCGATCAACTTTGTTAGAATTCTGTTACGATTAAGTTCGATTATTTGGCCGTAAACCCAAAAAGCGCAACCGTATGAGCGACGAAGCCGTTGTGCATGCCAGGGTGCCCTGACACGCATGTGTCGCTGGGTCGTCGGACAGCCCCAACGATCCGGCGACAATTCCATCGAGTGTCTCTCATTTTTTTCCCCATCAAATACTTTTTAAAATTACTTCAACTCAACATTGTTAAAACATTGTTTCAATCCAACTAACAAGTACTCCAATAATTTAAAAAATTACTTCAATTCAACATTGTTAAAATATTATTTCAATTCAACTAACAAGTACTCCTATAATTTAAAAAATTACTTCAATTCAACATTGTTAAAATATTACAATAAACATTAACATTTTTACGATTCATTAGCATTCTTGACGAAGCGCCTAGGACAAATCTTTTTGTTGTGATCCTTACTGGTGCATACCGAACATTTGTATTTTCTCTTTGACGTTTCACCTTAAGAAGGAATACGAGCTATTTTTAGTCTATCGGGAGTCTTGTTCACATTTGAAAACACTTCTCTTGTCGCCACATCATCGGGAATATCCCTCCATTGATCTTTGGATGGAATGGGTACGACGACTTCAATATATGCAAGAACCTTGTATTGATTGGTGAAGTACGGCGAACAATGTTCATATGCATACCTGCCCGCATTCGGTCCCGCACCCATGGCTACTGTTATTGTGTGCTCGCAGGTATCATGTCGGTTCGAAATACACCGCACAAACAATTTCTTGCATTCACGTCCCACAACCCCTGTCCATTTTGTCTTGATGTTTTGCATGATGTGCCAAAAATTGACTTCGTTTTCTGTCAACGGGTAAACATTGGATACCGCTTTCTTAATTGTTGCGCCTCTGTCAGAAACAATAACCAAACCTTCCCTATATAGTATCAACTCATGCAGACACTGGATAAACTAAGTACACAACTCCATGTTCTCAGAGTCACCTAGCCCCCAGGCAAGCGGGTAGCTATGTTGTTCATTGTCCGTCGCAACTGCAATTATGATGGTTCCTTTGTATTTGCTCTTCATGAATGATGCATCAAGTGCAATAACACCTCTTAGGAACCGAAATCCCCTAATAGTCTGTCCTAAAGCCACAAATAAGTACTTGAACCTGTTATCTGAGTCGGTATGGATGCATGTGCGTGTGCCATGATTCAATTTTCTCCAACATGTAAAGATATGAGGGGAGGTTAGCAAACTTTTCTTCACAACTGCCTTTAACAAGTTCTTGGGCAATTTTTTTACCCCTCCAAGCTTTTCAATAGTTAATGGTGACCTTTTCTTCTTCCCGCATTGCTTCTGGGTTGTGTTGTTTTTTGGCTTTCAAGAATAGTCCCTGCACCCGATTCCCAACCAGACGACTGGATGTATGCTTATGATCGCCACTTCGTTCCAACAACGAACAAGTGTGCATGTTACAATATGTAGCAATGACAAAAGCCTCAATAGTTTTATCCTTCGTGGCTCATAATTGCCTCATAATTGCCATGGACAATTATTCGCGACACACTTAACAACCTTCAATCTCGGGTTGGACATATTAATTCTAAATTTAAAATTACGAAAAAGTACAAGTAGCCCGAGTTTACAATCTAATTCGGCTATATTTTTAAAATATTGACCGACTTCAAAACTTGATCCAACAATCCTCCCTGAATGTCACTTGATTCCGAAAAAATTCTTTTAATTAGAAACTCACCACCATCCTGACTAGGCGGCTCCTAAAAGTGGCGGTGTCCAACACCTACTTCATCAACTTCATCACTAGGTGATTCGTGTTCAACCTATACATCACTACGTGACTCATCACTATAGGCATCACCTTCATCATCTAGTCGGGTAGCTTCACCGTGCATAAATTCTTGCAGATTTCAAGGTATAAGTTCTACAAATATCGCTTCCACAACTATAGGCCTAAGAGCACGATCACATAAATTTGGCATAGATAAAGTTTGATTGGAGTCCATGAACTCTACATTTGACTAAATCGAAATATCACTTGGTCCTATATCACATCCATCCGAGTTATCCGGATAACTAGCTCGGTCTTGAACTAGCCTTCTTTTACCTCGGCTCAAAAGTTTAACTGCTATCCGAGGAGTATGAGTCACGTACAAAACAATTTCATCTTTCTTCCTATAAAGGTACAAAGCCCCCGCCAAACAGATGTCATTGTTTAAGGGCAACGGAGGCAACTATTCCGCACCTTTAAGCGTGATCACAATGTCATTGGTATACCGGTCAATTTCAATGGTTTCACAAATTGCATTCACTAATTCATCATACTTAATCGTCTCGTCCACAAACAAGGTTTTCCGTTTTCCACCCACCCATTTCCGCGTATCGTTGTCGTCCACCGACTTCCACTCACTATTGTATAGAACAAAAACAATAATTTTATCATCCACCATATCTACAAATATACAATTCAAATTAACACATAAAATAGCTACTAAACAACAAATTTCATGAAACAACTAAAATTTAAGTTTTTAATTTTCAACTTTAAATGTCTCTTGTCACTTTTGGAACTCAAAATGACAAGAGACATTTAAAGTTAAAAATTAAAAACTTAAAAGAAGCTCAAAACTTAAATTCTTGTTCATTTTTGTCAATCAAAATACTTAAACTTGATACATAATGCAATAGGAGACCAAATGCTAACCGTAAAAGTTGATCTTCTTGTGTTATTCTTCCTCCTGGTTTTATTTGAAGTGAGTTTGAGAGAGTTTTGGTTTGATAGAGAAAGTTTTATTTGATAGAATGAAAGAGTGGGGTTTGATTATTGAGTTTTGGTATCTAGTTGGGTTTGATTGGCAGATTTGATTTTCAGTCTATAAAATTTATTGGGATTTGATTTGTGGGATTTTATTTTATGTTTTTTAATTTATTAGGGTTTGATTAATGGGGTTTCATTTTACATTTTCTAATTTTTTTCAGGTTTGATTTTGAATTTTTAAATTTAGTGGGGTTGGTTGATTTCGAGTCCTTGGATTTTATTTACAATTTTTCATTTAATTTAATCCTTAACTAATAACCTAATCTAATGAAAGCCATCTTTGCAAATAAAAAATGAAAAAGCTAGTTGGAAAATTAAACTTCTTAAAAGGCTATTTTTACAAATGTCTCACATTTCATACCCCAGATAGGGATATTTGGCTCATTAGCCTTGTTCCAAAAGTGTTTTGCAAAACTAGCCTTTCATTTTTTCTTTTTTCTTTTTTCCTTTTTTGGTTTTAATTTCAATTAAAACTAATTAAACACAATTAAACTTAATTACTCAATTAACTCCAAAATAATAAAAATACAAAACAACCCCTAACTTTCAAAAACTCATTTTTATTTCCAATCTCAATTTTAAAATTTCTCTCTCTAAAGAAACACTTCAAAAAATTCCTCTCCAAAACCAAAATTCATCACAATTCAACAATGTAATCTGGAAATCGTGAGTTTTATGATTTTGAGAATTTTTTTTTTAAATCGTCCTTTGCTGCCAGGGCACTTGGACCTCCAAGCGACCCAGCGGCCTCAACATTTTTCCCGCCAGGCCGCTTGGCCCTCCAAGCTCCCCGACGGCAGCGTGCAGGCCCACGGCACGCACGCTGGTTGTGTCCGCTCGACCAAGCGGACACGAGTTAGGGCCGAGCAGACACGAGCTAGCGTGCGTGCCAAGGCTGCCCTGGCACACACGCTGCCGCCTGGCCCTCCAAGCGGCCCGGCGGCACCGTGCCAAGCACGCTGGCTGTGTCCGCTCGGCCAAGCGGACACGAGCCAGCGTGCGTGCCAGGGCTGCCCTGGCACGCACGCTTGGGCTCGAGTCGTCGGGTCACTTGGCACTCCAAGCAACCCAGAGACAATCCCAGTGAACACTTAATTTTTTTTTTCAAAGTTCCGACTTACTCAATTTATTGACTTTTATTTATGTTTTGTAGGGTCAATCTTATAGAATATACACGAATGAATTGCCGGAGTTTCCTAGCCTTAATTTTGGGAGGATAATTAATGAAGGGAAACTTACAACAAGAGGAGCTTGGAACAAACTTCAAACGTACGCAAATTACTTGACGGATCCCAACCGTATACAAGCATCGCGTGACCCTTGAATATTGATGTTTCAGGAAAATTTAAAGGGATGATGTACCACCAAATTTGGATCCGACTTATGCAACGTCCTCAAAACAAGAACTTGTACGAGTTTTGATTTTTGATTAATGAAAAGCCGGTGAGGTTTAGTGCAATCGAGTTCGCATTGGTTTCCGGGTTGCGGTTTAGATGCAAGATTAATGAGTCCGATTTGGCAAAAATGGCATAATCTACTTTCAAAAGTAGATACTTTGGTGATAAGGGCCAAAATATGGTCACCATAGCGGACGTCGAGAAGCAGCTTTCTTTGCTATAAGAGCAAAAAGTAGAAACCACTAACAGGCTGAAGTTAGTGTTTGTTCTGATCGCATCAAGTGCCCTATTGCCAACCCGAAACGAGCATATTGACGACTACATCTTCGAGGTAAGTTTGTGTAATGTGTTATATTTACAGGTTTTTGAATTTTATCAATAATTTGAAAATATTTTTATGTGTATGTGTTCATACATAATTGAATTGTATTGTGTTAATGAGTTATTTATATTGCGATTATTTATTTTTTAATATTTTTTTGATATGAATTATATTGTGTTAATGAGTTATTTATATATGTTTGCGATTATTTATTTTTTAATGTTGTTTTGAGATGAATTATATTGTGTTA
The DNA here is from genome assembly GCA_034814905.1 of Penstemon davidsonii. Classification (NCBI taxonomy): domain Eukaryota; kingdom Viridiplantae; phylum Streptophyta; class Magnoliopsida; order Lamiales; family Plantaginaceae; genus Penstemon; species Penstemon davidsonii. Next base: position 8,206,815 of record JAYDYQ010002686.1, read on the forward strand.
ATGTACGATTATTTATTTTTTAGTGTTGTTTTGAGATGAATCATATTGTGTTAATGTGCAATTATTTAATTTTTAATGTTGTTTTGAGATGAATTATATTGTGTTAATGTCCGATTATTTAATTTTTAATGTTGTTTTTAGATGAATTATTGTTGGATGAAGATGAAGACTTTGAAGTAAAGGAAGGTTTTGATGATTTCCAAAGTCATCAGCTAAGTGGAAGCTTAGTACAAACCTTAGAAGATATTTGACTAAGGAAGAAGTTCATCAGACTAGTCAAATATGGTCCAGAAGACTACTGATCTGTTGCTGAAGAAGTAATCAGACTGGTGGACTATCAGCCGACTCAAATCTGATTAGTTCAAGTTTGGGATCAGCCGAGTATACATCAGACGAGTGACTTCGATCAGCAGAGTGGAAGTAGATCAGAAGTTATTACAACGGTAATAAATGCACTTGAAGTAATAAATGCTGAAGAGGAAGGGTATTTATGACAAATGATTGAAGAGAAACCTCGTATCAGCTTGGTGCATTTAATGCGCATTTAATGCGAAGCGACAGAAAGTACAGCAGAGTGTACAGTGTTCAGTCGCAACAGCCGTTCTGCAGAAAAGGACCAGTACTCGAGAATTTGACAACTGGCGATCTCTCAACGGGCAGATTTTCAAATCCTTAGTATAAATAGCTTAGTTCATGAGTTGAAGAAGAAGAACAACACAGAGACAACACACTTTGAGAGCAAAAATTTGAAGCAAAATTCTTCTAAGTCTCAAACTCAAGAACAGAGCACTCATCAGCCGAGTCATTTGTTGACAAAGCTAAATAGAGAGAAAACAGAAAATACTTGTAAAATCTGAGTGATTTTGTTAGGGTTGTGTTGTGAGAAGTAGATATCAATCTTAGTGAGCGATATTACTTCAGAGGATAGGAGTTTCTTTGTGATTCCCTATTGTGAACTTACGGCCATTTCATTTGTTGTTTGGCGTAAGCATTGTATACTGTAATCTGTGTGATTTAGTATAACCCAAGATCTAAGTGACTTGGAAGAGTGGACTAAAGGATTTACATCCATATAACCACTATAAAAATCCTTTGTGTTTTTAACTTGCATTATTTTCTGCATATTTGAAAGAACAGTTTTAAAACACTTAAAAGGTTAACTGCTGAAAAGTTTTAAAAGGAGTTTGTTAAAAACTGGGGATAAAACTATTTCAAGGTTAAAGAAACTCACTTGTGAAAAACACTTGATAAATCCGCTGCAAGTTAGTTTATTTTAAACTCTGATTTGATAAAATCAGCTGAGTGAAATCAGAAGAGTGGTCAACTCTGCTGTTCAAAGCTTTGTGCTAGATCAGCGTAGTCTGCTTACTGTTCTCGATCAGCTTAGTCTGCTGAACAGAAAAGTTAGAAGTTTTAAAAGGTAGATTTTTGAAGAGGTCTATTCACCCCCCCCCTCTAGACCTCATCTGACCACTTGGGACCAACAAGTGGTATCAGAGCAGGTGGTTCATCTGAATCATTTGCCTGATCAACGAGCTTGATCCTTAAGTGTTTTTCAAAGGTTTTCAAAGGTTTTCAAAAGAGCATCTTTTTGAAAAACAAAACTTTTTGAAAAATGGATTGCATTAGCCTTGTTCCCCACATAGGCGGTATGAGCTTTGAGGACTGGAAGATACGCATGGAAATTTTCCTTGCTGCTTACAATGACAATATGTACAGATGCATAACCAAAGGTCCGATAAGAGTCACAAAAACCATCAAAGTCAATGATCAAGAAGTGATCGTGGACAAAGATGAAGAAGAGATGTCACCTGATGAAATCAAATTGAAAAATCTTGATAAAGTTGGAATCTTCATCATGACTAAAGCCCTGGACAATGAAAGGTTTGACTATGTCAAACACTGTAAAACATCAAAAGAGATGTGGGACAAAGTCAGGGATATGAGTGAAGGAAATGAAGCCATCAAGGAACACAATCTAAGTGTTGCCATGGAGAAGTTTGAGAACTTCAAAATGAAGCCTGGAGAAACCATTGACCAGATGAGTTCAAGGTTTACCAAAGTGCTGAACAACGTGTTAAAGCTGGGTAAGACATTCACAGACAAAGAGATCACTCTCAAAGTCCTGAAGGCGCTACCACCCAAGTTCAACATGAAGATCACAGCAATGGAAGAATCTAGGGATCTGGGGAAGATCTCTCTGACGGAGCTGTTTTCTGTACTCAAGGCGTACGAGTATAAAATGCCAAGGATGGGAATAGAAGAGACCTCAACTTCTGGCCCCACTGCTGCACTGGTCGCTGCAGAAAGAACAAGAAGATCGTCTGGAAAAAGCAGAGGAGAGGACTCATCTGATGAGGCCCCAGTACTGAGCAAAAAGGAATATACTGCTGACGATGTTGCGCTGTTATTGAACGGGTTCAAAAAGTTCTACAAGAGAAAAATGAAGAACAAATATAACAATGCTTCTACTTCTAAACCTACCTCTAATTCTCATGATATTAAGGATGATTATAAATCCAAAATGATGTGCTATAATTGCAGGAAATTGGGACACTTCATCAAGGACTGCCCATATCCTAAAGCGGAGAAGTATACAGAGGAGGAAAAGAAACAAAGAAAAGAACGAAGAGAGAAGAGATACCAAAAGAGCAAGGTGCTGTTGGCTGAAGCTGAAAAGATGGCAGCCATCTACTCATCAAACACAGAATCTGGCACTTCAAGTGATGACTCTGTTTTTGACGAAACACCTGCACTGATGTGTCTCATGGCAAAGGAATCTGATGATTCTGACAATGAGGTAATACTCTCTGAAAGTGAGCTTGAACTGTTTAGCTCATTTGAGCAAATGATGAACAACAAAGTAGATGTTGTAAATGAGCTTGCTAAGCTTAAGGACGAGATGATCATGCTGAAAAAGCAAAATACTAAACTGAAATCGAAGGTAGAAAGACCTGAAGAATCAGCTATGTATAAAAAGCTTTCGCATGAATGTGAATCTCTGAGAGCTGAATGTGAAATGTACAAAGGACAGATCAAAGAACTTGAAGCTAGAATATCTTTGCATAATAAATCATATGTTCCTACGTCGTCTGTTGCATCAATTGATAAATCAACTGAACAGAGTACACCTGTAGTGAAAGAAAGTTTAGAACTGAATAGAGCTGAAAAATTTGTATCTGCTGATAATAGTAATATTATCTTGTATGTTCAGACCACTAAATCTACTTCACTTGGGATTGAGAAAAAGGAGATCCAAACTCCTAAGGCTAAGAAGGGTAAAAAGCCTGAAACTGAAAAACAGACTGGTAAAACCAAACAGCAGAGTAGTCCCAAGAAGTCTGCTGATAAGAGTAAAACCAATCAGACTAGTAAAGCTAAGTCGTCTGTTAAAGAGCAAGTAAAGAGCAGACCTAAGAAGCAAAGAAATTATAAGCAAAGAGTCTTATTATGTGCAACCTGCTTATCCACCATATTATGCTGCACCTCATTATCCACCTCACTATGCTGCATATCCTGCTCATCAACCAATGCATGCCTACCCTGCTTATCATGCATCATATCCTGCTTATGAGCCTTATCATCATCATAATGATCATCAATATAATATGCCTGCTGTCTATGATGAAAATGAAGTTGCTCATGCTCCTGCTAAAATTGCAAAGCCTAAGAAGCCTAAGACTTCAACATCTTGGGTTGTCAAAGGTGATACTAATCCACCAGGACCCTCTCAATAAAGGGTACCTAAAACAATTTTATTTTGTTTTGTAGGTTAGGATTAGGAGTAGGAGTAAAGTAGTGAAGAAATGGTACTTGGACAGTGGATGTTCAAGGCACATGTGTGGAGACATACATGAACTGGCAGATGCTGTTGCTGTGAATGGTCCAAGAGTTACTTTTGGAGACAGCAAAGAAGGCAAGGTTGTAGCTGTTGGAAAGCTTATCAAAGGAAACATAGAGATATCTGACGTCTCTTATGTTAATGGCCTGAAATACAATCTGCTGAGCATAAGTCAATTTTGTGACAAGGGATTTTCCGTGGTGTTTTCATCAGATAAGTGCTATGTTGAACAAGTAGGAACAAAGAAGGTCATTCTATCTGGAAGAAGACAGGGAAATATCTATGTAGTCGACTGGAATTCTGTGGACAAGAATTCAAATGTTTGCTTAGTGGCTTCTACACCAAGTGAAATCAGTTGGCTTTGGCACAAAAGAATGAATCATTTGAATTTCAAGACCATAAACAGATTGATAAAGAATGATCTGGTAGAAGGAATTCCAAAGACAGTCATGAGCAAAGACAAGCTTTGTGACGCATGTCAGAAGGGTAAACAAGTGAAATCATCTTTCAAAAGCAAGAAGCACCAATCTTCAACCAGAATTTTGGAGCTGCTGCATATGGATTTGTTTGGCCCCATTGATCCAATCAGCAATGGTGTAAAGAAGTACTGCCTAGCTGTTGTGGATGATTTTTCAAGATTTACTTGGGTGATTTTCATGAAGCCAAGGAACATCTTACTAATCTGATGGAACTGATCCAGAATGAGAAGAGTCAAAGAATATTGAAGATCAGATCAGATAGAGGGACTGAGTTTACAAACTCTACTGTTGAAGAGTACTGTAATTCCAGAGGAATCAGTCATGAGTACTCTGCTGCCAGAACCCCTCAACAAAATGGAGTTGCTGAAAGGAGAAACAGAACTCTAAAAGAAGCTACCAGGACAATGATAGCTGAAGCAAAGCTGCCCCAAAGATTCTGGGCAGAAGCTACAAATACAGCATGTTATACACAGAACAGGTGTATGATCAACAAAAGTCAAAACAAGACACCTTATGAGCTATGGAACAACAGAAAGCCTAATTTACATTATCTTAGGATTTTTGGTTGTAAATGTTATGTTTTGAACAATGGGAAAAATCACCTTACTGCATTTGCAGAAAAGGCTGATGAAGCTGTTTTTGTAGGTTACTCTACTGTTAGTAAAGCTTATAGAGTGTTTAACAAAAGAACTTTACTTGTAGAAGAATCTATTCATGTAGTATTTGATGAACCAAGTCAATCTTCTGAAAAGAATCAAAGTGCAAATCAAGAACTGTCAGCTGAATTTCAGAAATTGAATGTGGAAAGAAAAGAAGAATATGTACCCATCATACTACCCAATTTATCTCAAGCTGTTAACTCAAGTGCTGTTCAAAATCAGTCTGCTGATTGTCTAACAGAGGAGTTGCAAACAGCTAACAGACCAGAGACTGTTCAACAGACTACAACTGTTCAACAGACTACTACTGAGACTCCAACAGTGGTGTTGCAAGATCAATCCAGAGGACAACATTCAGATTTGCAACCTGATCTCAGATGGCTCAAAGATCACCCACCTGAGTTAGTGATTGGTGATCCTTTGGACAGAGTGAGAACTCGAAGGTCAACTGCAAATGAAACAATGTTTGTAAGTTTTCTTTCACAAATTGAGCCCAAAGTAATTGATGAAGCTCTTAGTGATTCTCACTGGATTGAAGCAATGCAAGAAGAGTTGAATCAATTTGAAAGGAATGAAGTCTGGTACTTAGTTCCCAGACCTACTCATCAAAGAGTAATTGGCACTAAGTGGGTTTTCAGAAATAAGATGAATGAAGATGGTATTGTTACCAGAAATAAAGCAAGACTAGTGGCCAAAGGTTACTGCCAAGAAGAAGGCATTGATTTTGATGAGACATTCGCACCAGTTGCAAGGCTTGAAGCAATCAGACTGTTTCTAGCTTATGCTGCTCACAAGAACTTCACAGTATATCAGATGGATGTGAAGTCTGCTTTTCTCAATGGAGAATTGCAAGAAGAAGTGTACGTTGAACAACCCCCCGGTTTTGAAGTTTATAAACAGGGAGACAAGGTATATCGTCTGAAGAAAGCTCTTTATGGACTAAAACAGGCTCCAAGAGCATGGTATGATACTCTATCTGATTTTCTTTTAGTAAAAGGATTTCGTAAAGGTAAAGTAGACAAGACCTTGTTCACTATTGAATGGGAAGAACATATATTGCTAGTTCAAATATATGTGGACGATATTATTTTTGGTTCAACCAACAAACAGATGTGTGAAAAATTCTCTAAGCTGATGCAGAACAAGTTTGAAATGAGCATGATGGGAGAATTAAATTACTTTCTTGGATTACAAGTCAAACAGCTACCTGATGGCATCTTCATAAGTCAAGCAAAGTACACAAAAGATCTGTTCAAGAAATTTGGTATGGAAACTAGTTCATCTGTTAATGTTCCTATGTCCACTGGATTTCGTCTGGACAAGGATGAAGATGGCAAATCAGTTGACATCACCAAATACAGAGGCATAATTGGGTCACTGTTATACTTAACAGCTAGCAGACCTGATATTATGTATTCTGTTGGGGTTTGTGCGAGATTTCAATCAAATCCTAAGGAATCTCATCTCTTAGCTGCTCAAAGGATATTAAAGTATCTAAAGGGCACTCAAGAATTGGGATTGTGGTACCCAAGGGAATCAGGATTTGAACTTGTTGGATATTCAGATTCTGACCTCGCTGGCTGCAAAATTGATAGGAAGAGTACAACAGGTACGTGTCAATTTTTAGGCAGTCGTCTGATCTCATGGATGAGTAAGAAACAGACTTCAGTATCCATATCTACTGCTGAAGCTGAATACATTGCTGCTGGAGCATGTTGTGCACAAATACTCTGGTTGAAGCATCAACTAGAAGATTATAATCTGAAGATCAGTGGAATCCCTATCTACTGTGATAATACAAGTGCAATCTCACTTACTCAGAATACTACAAGTCATTCCAGGACTAAGCATATTGAGATCAAACATCACTTCATCAGAGACCATGTTGAAAAAGGAAATGTTATTATTGAATATGTTCAAACAGATAATCAGATCGCTGACATTTTCACCAAACCATTGAGTGATGCAAGATTTTCTACTCTAAGAGTGGAACTAGGCTTGTTAAAATTGGATTCATAAGCTGAGGGGGAACCTATCAGAAGACTGGTTTCAAACAGCTCACTAATCTGACTACAACAAGTGTGTTATACTTCAAGAAGACTGACTCTCAACAGACTAGTTGACTGATGAATTCTTGAATTCAGGGGGAACGTGTAAGACTAGCGGTACCCTTGTTTTAAAGATGAAATCTTCAATGACAGTTAGTTGAAGTTGCTTTAAGCAGAAGATTTGCTCTTAACTCTTGAAGATTTGAAGATTAATTATCTTGCTGGATTGACAAACAGCAAAGGAAGATCACTAGATATTGGCTTTCACTAGTGATATATTGTATCAGACAAGTCATAAATCAGATAAGTACTTTACTCATCTGTTTCTATTTATGTCAGCTTATATTTAAAGTGTTGCATTAAAAACGTTTCATAAAAAGCACGCTTTCATAAGTAACAGACAAGTGGCGTTTCGTTTTCCCGCCCGTCTGCCATATTTAATGCTATTTTGAAATCCGCGTATCACGGTCGCACGATCTGCTTTTACAATGACTAATCTAACGGTTACCACTTTTCACGGAAACCGACAAGAATTAACATCTATAAATCCAGATCTGATCAGCTGACTGAGCTTTTACGCACCCTAAAAATTTCAAAAGCATTCAGAGCACTTTTGCATACATTCAACTGCAAATCTACTCTCGTTTTTCTTCAATCTCTTTCAGGAAAATGGGTTCCAAGGTACCTGCAAAAGAAGCTGCTGCTGAAGGTATGTTCTTGAACTACCTGACCTACCATACGACTGGCACACCATTAATGAAGGAAATTCTGGAGAAATTTAAGGCAGCCTCACTGGTAAACTTCATGGAGGCACATGAAGATATGATCTTCAAAGACCAAGTAATGGAATTTTATGGTTCCAAGAAGGATGTCAATTTTGAGAAAGTGGAGATCACTGCCAAGATTGGGGACAAAGCTATCTGCGTAACCCCAAAACTGCTAAGTGAGAGATATGGACTCTCTCTTGAAGGCTCTACTGATATTGCAACTCTCTCTACTCCATTTGAAGCAGATTTCTGGAATCTGGCTTCAAAGAAGGATGAAATGCTAACTGGGAGCATAAAGAAAAATCAATTGAAAGACGAGTTTCAACGAATGGCAGACTTGGTTGCCAAAGTTTTGGAGAATTGCACATTCTCACTAGACAGCGTACCAATGAAGCGTCTGCACACAATGATTGCCATTTTCTATGGCTTGAAGGTGAACTGGGCAAACTACATTTGGTATATACTGGCTGATCACAAAGTGCGTGGTTACACTCTGCACCGAATATTCCTGAGTCATCTGCTAGTAAATTTGGGATGTGATGTTACAAATGGCAAGGATGTTCACAAGGCTAAAGAATTGAAGATTTATGAACCAGTGAAATCTGGGAGATCAAAGGAGCCTGCGGTTGTGACAGAGTTGAAGCAAAAGAAAAGAAAGGCTTCTGAGCCAGAAAAGCCTGCTGATAAAGGCAAGAAAAACAAGTCGACTGTTCAAACAGCAAAGCCTGCTGTTGAAGCCAGAACAGTTGTCTCTAAAAGAAAGGATGCTGCTGACTTGATTGTTGATGAGACAGTCAAGGAAATCAACGAGATGTCTGCTGGGACATCCTCAGACAAGACAATTTCAGCTGAGTTACCAGTTGAAAATGTGGCTAAAAGAACAAGAAGTGCTATGAAGGACACTGCCACTTCTACCGTTGCAAATCCACCTTTCACAAAAAGGACTGCCAGAAAGAAGCTGACACTTCTTGATGAAGATACTGAACTTTCTGAGTTAGCCAAAAGAAGTCCTCAATCTGCTGAGAGGCCTGTTGAATCAGTGAAGGGATCTACTGAAAAGAAGTCAGCTGACCAAGTGAAACAGATTCCTACACCAACAGCTGAGGTTGCTAAACCTCAAGAGGATCCTGAAGTGCAGATCCTCGAACCAATTGCTGCTGCACCGGTAGCAGTTGCTTTACCAGAAACAACAGCTGCTGGTACCAGTTGTTGAGTCAAGAAATGCCAAAAAGAAGAGAACTGGCAAAGCAAAAGTATCAGCTTATCACAAGAAGAAGCGTGAGGAGGCTGAACAACGAAAACGTGATGATGCTGAGCTAAAGAAAGCTCTTGAAGCAAGTAAAAAGGAAGCTGATGTCAAGAAAATGACAGAAGCTGAGTTAGCTGCCAAGGAAGAAGCAGACTTGGCAAAGGCACTGGAAGAGAGCAAGAAGGATGCTTATGGACCAAGGAGGTCTGGAGGCATCGTGATTGGAGAAAAGCCTAAGGAAGGAGACTTTGTGCTACCAAAGGCTGAACCAATTAAAAAGAAAAAGAAGGAGGTCAGACGAGCAATTGAGATTGTTCAAAATGACTCCGTTGCCTTCAAAAGATTTGAAGCTGAGCTGGAAAGGCTGAACCAGCTGTTTCAATCAAGGACTACTTTTCTCCCAGAGAAGATCAGATACAATCAATGGAGAGAGTATAGATTGAACAAGTCGGAGGAAGAAAGCCAAGCCTGGAAGGAGTTTCGCTACAGAAGGACGTTGGGTTCTAAACTGGTTGCAAACATCCTCTGTTGTCAAGGCTTTGGACTCAGATTTTGTAAGGGATAGACTGCATGACTATGCAAGAGTTATTGTCAGTCAGGAGGCGAATGCTATCAAAAACTCAATTTCAAAGAAGCCAAGTCCTACTGATGATAGAATTGATAGAGCAGTCAAGATTGCTGTTTACACTACTCTGGAGAAATGGGTTGAAAGATCAAGGTTTGAACCAGGAACATCAAGTTCAACGCCCAGTCTGCCAAGTTTACAGCAAATCTGTTATGGCTCTGATATCAGTACTTATCAAGAGAAGCTGAAGATTAAACAGAATACTTCACCCTTTGTACCAGCTGACTTGATTCGTCAGAAGACAGTTGTGTCTACTGATGGTACTGAGATCATTCACATAGCTGATGAGCCAGCTAGTGAAGAACAAAAGAAAGACCAGAAGGCTGAAGAAATCAACTTGGACACATCAAAGAAGCTGCCTATTATGGTCAAGGACTTAGTTCCCTTAGCTTTGGAATGGAAAACTGAAGACAGTCCTGTTCTTCATGAAGCAACCGTTCAACAGGAGGAAGAACCTGCTGAACTTCCACAAGAAGAGGATCCTGCTGAATCATCACATTCTGCTCCTACTGCTGATTTGCATTCCTCACTGATGGAGTCCATCCAGATGCTGATTGAGACTACTCTGAAGGAGATGGAGACAAGAAATCAGCTGATGATTAAGCAAATGCAGGAAGAGACTGCAAAAATGGTCAAGGATGCCATTGAAGATTTTCCTCTACCACCAGATAACTCCTTAATGTTAACTCAGAGCATATTGAATATGAGCAGAAGTATTGAAGATGTGAAGGCTGATGTAGGTCATCTCCACACTGCTCTTCAAAGGAATGAAGCTGACATTGCAAGAGTTGTTAGGGTCATGACACGAGTTAGTGAAGCAGAAACTGAGAAGAACATTGCTTAATGCAAGAGGTTACCAACATCACTGACAAAGCACAAACTGAACTGTCAACACTTCAGTTGAATGTTGACTGTCTGAATGACCATTCTGGTGAATTAAAAAGCTAATCAACTTCGCATGGAAACTACTCTAAATCATCACTGTGCTGAGCAAAGAGTCATGGATACAAACATCAAGAAGCTTTGTGCTGCTGTCAACATAACTCCTGATCAACTCAACCCTGCTGATGCTGACAAAAAGGGGGAAGAGGAATCAGCTAAGTTAGGTGTTGATGCTGCTGCAACTATTCAAGTACGAGACCAACGGGCTGCTGCTGGAAAGCCAAAAGAAGATGAAGTACTTGAAAAGGAAGCTGAAGATGGAGCTGATGATAAAGTAGAGCCCAAGGAAGTAGCTAAAACTGACAAGGAGTTAGCTGCCTCTAAGTACTCTGCTGAAGAACAGCTTAATCCAGACGTTAAGTATAAGAGGATTGAAGACATCAGAAAAAGATTTGAAGCTGAAGAAAGAAGAGAAAAATTAAAAGGTCTTGCTGATGCTTTCACATCTGCTGAAGATGAAGACAGTAGTGATGAAGTTGAAGAAGAAGTTGATGAGGAAGAAGAAGATGAAGAAGCTGAGGACTAGACTAGATTACTAGACTAGGTCATCTGTTGGAATTTTTGTAACCAGCTTTCTTCACTTGTAATTTTTTTTTGTCTATCTTACTTGTAACTTGCACTGTAACTTTCAAATCAATCTATAAAAAGTTCAAGCTTCCAACACATTATTTCTATCTCAGAAATTTTTGAGGACTCAACTTTAGTTTAGGTACAGGTACTTAGCTGAAGTTTTGTCATCATCAAAAGGGAGAAAATTGTTGGATGAAGCTGAAGACTTTGAAGTAAAAGGAAGGTTTTGATGCTTTCCAAAGTCATCACCTAAGTGGAAGCTTAGTACACACCTTAGAAGATATTTGACTAAGGAAGAAGTTCATCAGACTAGCCAAATATGGTCCAGAAGACTACTGATTCTGTTGCTGAAAGAAGTAATCAGACTGGTGGACTATCAGCCGACTCAAATCAGATTAGTTCAAGTTTGGGATCAGCCGAGTATACATCAGACGAGTGACTTCGATCAGCAGAGTGGAAGTGGGATCAGAAGTTTATTACAACGGTAATAAATGCACTTGAAGTATAATAATGCTGAAGAGGAAGGGTATTTATGACAAATTGATTGAAGAGAAACCTCGTATCAGCTTGGTGCATTTAATGCGCATTTAATGCGAAGCGAACAGAAAGTACAGCAGAGTGTACAGTGTTCAGTCGCAACCAGCCGTTCTGCAGAAAAGGACCAGTACTCGAGAATTTGACAACTGGCGATCTCTCAACGGGCAGATGCTCAAATCCGTAGGATAAATGGCTTAGTTCATGAGTTGAAGGAGACGAACAACACAGAGACAACCCACTTAGAGCGCAAAACTCTGAAGCAAAATTCTTCTAAGTCTCAAACTCAAGAACAGAGCACTCATCAGCCGAGTCATTTGTTGACAAAGCTAAATAGAGAGAAAACAGAAAATACTTGTAAAATCTGAGTGATTTTGTTAGGGTTGTGTTGTGAGAAGTAGATATCAATCTTAGTGAGCGATAATTACTTCAGAGGATAGGAGTTTCTTTGTGATTCCCTATTGTGAACTTACGGCCATTTTCATTTGTTGTTTGGCGTAAGCATTGTATACTGTAATCTGTGTGATTTAGTATACCCAAGATCTAAGTGACTTGGAAGAGTGGACTAAAGGATTTACATCCATATAACCACTATAAAAATCCTTTGTGTTTTTAACTTTGCATTATTTTCTGCATATTTGAAAGAACAGTTTTAAAACACTTAAAAGGTTTTACTGCTGAAAAGTTTATAAAAGGAGTTTGTTTACAGAAAACTGGGGATAAAACTATTTTCAAGGTTAAAGAAACTCACTTGTGAAAAAACACTTGATAAATCCGCTGCAAGTTAGTTTATTTTAAACTCTGATTTGATAAAATCAGCTGAGTGAAATCAGAAGAGTGGTCAACTCTGCTGTTCAAAGCTTTGTGCTAGATCAGCGTAGTCTGCTTACTGTTCTCGATCAGCTTAGTCTGCTGAACAGAAAAGTTAGAAGTTTTAAAAGGTAGATTTTTGAAGAGGTCTATTCCACCCCCCCCCCCCCCTCTAGACCTCATCTGACCACTTGGGACCAACAATATATATTCCCCACCCCCCCCCCCCCCCACCCCCCCCCCCCCCCACCCCCCCCCCCCCCCACCCCCCCCCCCCCCCACCCCCCCCCCCCCCCACCCCCCCCCCCCCCCACCCCCCCCCCCCCCCACCCCCCCCCCCCCCCACCCCCCCCCCCCCCCACCCCCCCCCCCCCCCACCCCCCCCCCCCCCCACCCCCCCCCCCCCCCACCCCCCCCCCCCCCCACCCCCCCCCCCCCCCACCCCCCCCCCCCCCCACCCCCCCCCCCCCCCACCCCCCCCCCCCCCCACCCCCCCCCCCCCCCACCCCCCCCCCCCCCCACCCCCCCCCCCCCCCACCCCCCCCCCCCCCCACCCCCCCCCCCCCCCACCCCCCCCCCCCCCCACCCCCCCCCCCCCCCACCCCCCCCCCCCCCCACCCCCCCCCCCCCCCACCCCCCCCCCCCCCCACCCCCCCCCCCCCCCACCCCCCCCCCCCCCCACCCCCCCCCCCCCCCACCCCCCCCCCCCCCAAAAGTCAACCAAGTCGACTTCGCCATTAATGATGAAGTGAAGGTTCAAATCAGAACACTACATGGAGAGTTAACGCTCTCACGGTCTTTCATCAAGGATATTGGTATGCCACAAGATAATGTAAATATGGATGAATTGAATGAATCTTTAGTCCAAATCAGAGATGTGGCATATGAAGCTGAATATCTCGTGAATTCATATGTTGTGGGTAATCTTCCTCTTTGGCATTTGAATATCAGGCTCCCTGCTGTTATCCCCAATATTACGCTTATTGGTACAAAACTTCTAGAAATCAAGACCATTTCTGACATTAAAGTCTTAAAAGTCATGAAAGATTTTAGTGGAGAAGAATCTTCCAATGCTATGAAAACTAGTTCAGCCATGGTTGATAACACTATAGTGCCCTTCGTGGAAGAGAGGAAAAAGATTTTGGGTGATCTTATTGAAGAATCAAATAAGTTTGATAATATAGTAGTGGGCTTTGAGGATGAAAGGACAAAGATATTGGGAGATCTTATTGGAGGATCAAAAAACCGACAAATCATTTCTATTTTTGGCATGCCTGGACTCGGTAAGACAACTTTAGCAAGGATGTTGTATGATGATCCCGCAATATACGATCACTTTGATAAACGTGTATGGTGCGTTGTTTCTCAGACATATCAAAAGAGAAAGGTTTTGATTGATATCTTGAGTTTATCAAGCATGTCAAACATCTTGGGAAAGGAAGATGAAAGATTGGCCGTAGACATTCACAAAACTTTGAAGGGACGGAAATACCTTATTGTCATCGACGATGTTTGGTCTACAAATGTGTGGGATGATTTGGGAAGATTTTTCCCGGATGATGGAAATGGAAGCAGAATAGTGTTTACTAGTCGGATTAAAGGGTCAACACCAACCGATAGCATTTTTCATCCACTTCCTCTTCTCGGGGAAGACAAATGTTGGGAGCTGCTAGAGAATAAGGTGTTTCTTAAAGAACCATGTCCTCCACAATTAATAGGGATAGGAAAGCGAATTGCAGCAAAATGCAATGGATTGCCGATTGCTGTAGTTGTCACGGCTGGAATTCTGTTAAATTCGAAGAAGGAAGAAAACGAATGGAAAATAGTGGAAGCAAATTTGGACTCCTATATACTCAACGATGATACAAGCAATTGCATGCAAATATTGGAACTTAGTTACAAACATCTTCCAAACCATTTAAAATTGTGTTTTCTCTATTTTGGAGCATTTTCGGAAGATACAAATATTCCACTAAGGAAGCTAATATGGTTGTGGATTGCTGAAGGATTCATAATGAGAGACCAAGAGAAGGACCAAGAGGAAGTAGCAGAAGAATATCTTCTTGACCTAATCAATAGAAGCCTAGTAATAATTGCCAAAAGAAGTTTTGATGGTAGGGTCAAAGCATGTATTATTCACGATCTATTGCGGGACATGTGCCTAGGAATGGCTCAAGAAGAAAACTTCCTAAAGTCTATCAAAGAGTAAGTTTTAATCACAATTCGTGTTTTAATTCGATTTATCTTCTTCTGTCTCTTACTTATCAGCTCACAAATATAAAATACTCATAACCATTATTATGACTTTGCTTGACATTTTTTTTGTAGTCACTTGTCAATATATGAAAGATATCATCGTCTCTATGTTCACTCTGCAAAACCAGTCGACCAAAGACCTTTTGGCCTACATTGTCGCTCCTTTTCAGGCCACGTTTCACAATCTTTGTCTAGTTGTTCGCAAATGGCACTTCTTAGGGTCATGGATCAGTTGCCAACACCTAGGATATCCTATGAGCTGAAAAGGATCTATCTTCTGGTTCAGTTGAGATACATTGTTGTTGATCGAATGCCAAAACCATTGACAAGAAACCTTTTCAACCTAGAATTTCTTTGTATAAATAGCAACGACAAGGTTTACATACCCTCAGTCATTCTAAAATTGGTGAGGTTGAGACACTTGTATGTAAAACAGGAAGCAGAATTCGAAAAGGATGTTGACAGCTCTCAAACAAATAATCTAAGGTCCCTTTCATTCGTTCGCATTAACAATGACAATGATGAACAAATCTTGAAATGTTCACCACATCTTCGCAAGCTCAAATTCAAATATACAGGTAGAAAACTATTTCCCGATCTACAATCCCTCACCGCACTTGAATCACTGAAGCTGGTATTCGATAGTGATAGGGTCTTCAGCGAATTAACAGAGATTAACTTTCCATCCACTATCAAAAAGCTTTCCTTCATTAGAATTGGCTTATCATCGGAGAAGATTTCGATTGTCGGGAGATTGCCAAACCTTCATGTTCTAAAATTATTTTCCGTTGCCTTTGAGGGAGAAGAATGGGAGACAAGTGATGATGAATTTCAAGAGCTAAGGTTCTTAAAACTCGATATGATGGATCTAAAGCAATGGATCACATGTAGTGAACATTTCCCCCAACTTCAATGCTTGATATTGCATTCATGCTGGAATTTGGAGGAGATTCCTATTGAACTAGGCAACATAACAACGTTGGAGTGTATTCAGGTGCTTAGTTCTGGGTACGAAGCTAGCTTATCTGCTGTTCGGATTGAAGAAGAACAACGTGATCAATATGGAAATGAAGAGCTTAAGGTTATCATAGCCAACACTTGGTGGTCGAAAGAGGAGTTGGTACGAGATTGCAGAGAAGTAAGTTCGATCTTTTCAAACTTCTATCTCGTTTAAATATTGCTTTAAAATTATTAACCGTTTGTTAATTTGTGGTGTTGTTTCTTTTTCTTTGCATTCTTCAGGGAATATCTGAAGAAGATTGAAATGAGGACTTTGTTATTATTGTTGTTAAATGTATTTGGCTCTTTTTGGGAACAGCACAGGGCCGGCCCTTCCACTAGGCAACTCAGGCGGTTGCCTAGGGCCCCGAGGGTGGAAGGGCCCCCAATTTTTTAGGTACATGATATATATATATATATATATATATATATATATATATATATATATATATATATATATATATATATATTTTTTTTGTAATTTAATAATTGAAATGTGATTTATTTTCCGTACATGGTTATATGATATATAAGGACTTAGGAATGTAGTGAACAAAATAGAATCAAACAATGTATTATTCAAAATGGTTAATTTTATTTTCGAGTTTGAGATTGTATTTAATTAAATAAGACGAGCTCAAAAGAGCTTTAATTGAGTCTAACATAACTCAAGCCCGAGTAACTTTACATATATTTATATTTAGTTTATCGAGTTGATCTCGAATAAAGTTTCTAAGACGATTAAAGTTCAAGTTTGATATGTATAATAAATGTGGTCCGAACCACCTTTTATTGACCATACTTGAATCAAATATAAAGTGATTTGGTTTAATTTTATTAGATTTTGAATTGTTTATCCATTTTCACATTGCTTATGTCAGCCACATTTTGTAGTAATGTTACACGAGTATAAAAAATTTATTATGATACATTTTAACTATATTTTAATTCTATTAATGAGTATTTGTTATACTCATATAATTATATGTATCACACTTATCATATTTGTTTGCTGAAAGAAGATTTTAAAAAAATTAAGAATTAATGAAAACATATTTATGACTAACTATATCAAAAAATTAAGAGTATTTGTCATTTTATCTATATAGAAAGGATAGTTGATAAAAATTAAAATTTATATTAATCAATACTTTTGCATTTTAAAAAAATATAAGAAAATAATATTTATTACACAATTTTCTTATAATATAGGGCCCAAAATTTAACTTTCGCCTAGGGCCCCAAAATGTCTAGGGCCGGCCCTGGAACAGCAGATTTGTCAAATAGATGTTGAGGTTAGAAGAGTGAGTTCTGGCATTTTGCATTTTATTTTACAGTGATGAAGCACTAGGGAAGAGTTTTCCAATTCTTTTATGGAACATTAATTTTAATTTTATAATGTACAAATTGATCAAAATCTGATAGCTGATAAGTACGTACTGTCCAATTCCTACTAGAAAATTAAGAAGATGAAAAAAATCAAAGAGAGCCATATTTAATTTAAAGTATAAGGTTGGGAAAAAGAAATGGCTATACAATGGACGTTTAATTACTTTTTATCTTTTTTGATGGAAACGTTTAGGTCTATTTATCTTGCTATCTGGAAAGCCAAACAAACAAATAACATTTTCTCCTTTAAAAAATAAACTTGTTCTCTTTCAATTTTAAAAAATAATGTCATCTTAAAAAAATTCTCTATCGATAAAAAAACCTAAATAAACTCTGAATATATCTCTTACACTATTTTATTAAAAGGTTATAACCGAGTTTTCATGATTGATTGTTAAATGTTTTCAATTTAAGATAAATGGGAAGGTTATAAAAGACTTTTCAAATTGGCTTTGTTATTTTATGTAACGGCCCGACTCAGCGGGTCGGTCGGATAATACTCGATTAAATTTTTTATTTAGGGAAAATGTTAAAATACTGATTTGTTTTTTTTTTCTTCTTGAAACGGGTATAAAACCAAAACGAAAATTAGAAAGTTTAATTCGAAAGCGATTAGTCCATAATCAGCCAACAATTAACATGTAAAATAGTTTATATTATTTAGTTTATTGACAAAATAAAAATCAATTTTCAATTGGGAAGGTTTAAAGCGGAAGCGGTTTAAAATAATATAAGAATAATTTAAATTACCTTTTTTTTTTGTAAGAAAAATAAATTCGATTTAATATTTATAGTTTAAGGCGAAAGTATTTAAAACAAACTTTGACGGAAAACATGATGTGGTGAAACAACATGTAAAACCCAACAGGGACAAAGCAAGATTACGATCAATATTGGAGAAAATTTATAATCATCTTCGATAAAAATGACCACTTTACAAAATTAGCTAAATAACAAGATATTATAACAATTGACTTAAACGTTATAAGAGTTTTGAAACATCAGTTCAAGGGAAGATATTAAAATCAAATAAGAACCTTAACAAATGTACAACTACTCTCCGAAACTAGGGTGGGACCGCAACCGTGATGACCTAACCGCAATATGAACTATCGTTTCCCCAAACACCTGTAGCTGAAAAGATTGAAACATGGAATGCATAAGTTGATCGTCCAACTTAGTGAGGCTGTAGTGCACATGTGCGTGTGATGCGTGGATGCAACATAATATACGTGAGCATATATAACAGTACAGTAAATAAACACATGCGATAACAATTTAAGCACGTTAAACAAGTAACCAACAGTTGCTGATGCCGTCCTTCTCTTACCCTCCAATCCATATTATTACGCCCCCACCGAACACTCCAAGTAAGGAGCTACCTTACTAACTGTGCGCATAGACGTCTAATGCCAGGAGTTTGACTTCACTCCCCAAGTGTAACCTCCACACTTGGTTTGTGAAGCCGGGTCTACGGTGGATCAAGGTAACCCTCCGGCCCTAACCTTCTAGGTTACCCATGATTCCGCACACCAAAATAGGGCCCACACAATATTAGCAAACAATACAGTACAGTAACAATACAGTACAATAACAATCCAGTAACAGGAAATCAGTAAACAACTCAATAAATCAAAGCAATTTGGTATACAATATCAAGTACTCATAAGCACATAAGCATTAGCATAATAATTCAACATGATTAGTTCGTCCTAGCAGTCGTGTTATTCATTGTATCATACATCGCATGCTCGTTCATTTAGGGACTAAGTTACAGTTATGACTCTGCCTACTAGCACATCCAGACTGACACACATGTAACACACAACACTCACCTGTGTAGCTTACGCTTCTCGAGAATATGCTGAAAAGTGGCATCTCCGGTTCCTGTACACGTTTATACAACGATCTTAGAATCTAATTATTCTATGAAGATTATAGAGTGACTAAAGCAATGCTTTAGTCGAGTACACAATTGAATCATTATCGATGTCGAAGCCACGATTGTAACTTGGACTTTTAAGTCCAATTCAAAGGTTCTATGGTTCATTCATGAAGCGTGGCCACAAAATTGTTAAACTAGAACATAATCGTTCTAATTGAGCTTCAAAATGTTTAATTAAATGTTTTAAGTTAAGTTATTACTTTCAAGTAACTTTATATTTCTAAAGTATCCAAACAATATTTTATTTTTAAATTTAGAAATTAAGTTTATTTGAAATTATTTTATTTTAAAAAAAATCATTATTAATTTTATTTCAGAAAATAAAATTAATCATTTAACATCTTTATGTTATTTAATATAATTATTTAAATTCATTTTTAGAAAATTATTATAATTTATTGAGTCCTCTTTTCAAAATTAATCTTTATTTGAAATTATCATTTTCAAAAACTTGTATTTATTATAAATTTTATTTTATGAAAATAATTTATTATTTCTTTTAAGAAAATAAATATTCAAGATTAATTGAAATAGATATTTTATTTTCGGAAGACATTTATCATTTATTTTCAGAAAAGTATTTAACCGAAATTACCATAAATATTTTACTTTTGGAAAAGCTTTTTCATTTAATTAGCCCAAATCTCTATTTCGAAATTAACTATTATTATTATTATTATTATTATTATTATTATTATTATTTTATTATATATATATATATATATATTAATTAATATTCAAGAATAATAATTATCAAAACTCTTTTATTATTTATAAAACTTTATTTCCAGAGATTAAATTTAAATTTTAGATTAGTTATTATTTTCAGAAAAGTAATTATTCAAATTATTTTATTTTACTTTCGAAATTAGTTATTTTCATGAAAGACTCAATTTATTTCATAAAGTTTTAATTAGGTCAATCTTATATTCATTGTTATAATTATAATTATTATACTTTAAAATAATATTAAACTACTTTTAAAATTTTCAGATTCATTTTTTGAAGTTTACTGTACATTTTCATAATATATACGTATACATATATATGTTTATTTCTTCTTCTTCTTTCTTTTTTTTTTTTTAAGTGGGCTGGCAGAGGCCAGCCCAAAATATTATATATATATATTTTTTTTGTGTTTGTGGTCTGGCCCAAAAGGCCAGCCCACAAACAGGGTCTGTTGCATTTGCAACAGCCCAAAGGTCTGTTGCAAATGCAACAGACTTGCTGCTGCTGTGTGCAGCATTCCGATGCTGCACCAGCAGCGGCTCGGTGGCTCGCAGGTGGTGGGGCGGCTCCGGCCACCCCACCGAAAAGGTTCAATATGAACCTCCTACTTTACAGATTTGCACAAATAGCCCCCAAACAAAATAGATCAAGTTTTTGACACCAAAACTTCATAAATTTCAAACTTTTAATACCCAAATATATTATAAAAATCGAAATCTTGCATGAAAATCTATAGATCTAAAAAAAAATCTAAAACCTAAACATATAGGTATTAACATGCTTCAAAATGATACTCTTAACTTTTATTTAGCCATAAAAACATTTTATAAAAATAATTTATTTCCTACTCAAACTTCTACACAAGAACACCTCAAAATTATCAAATCTTTTAACTTATATATTTGAACATAATACATTCAACTAAAGTTTAAAAATATTTTATTGGATTTCAAAACTTTAAATGAGGTTCTAAAGATTGCTCCACATATACAAGTAAAAGAGAGGTGCTTAAGAGGGTTTTTTTTTACCCGAAATCGAAAAGGCTGAGTGCTTCTTCTTTCTTCACTCTCTATCCTCTATCTCCGGCAAAGGTGTGGCGGCGGCGGCGGCGGCTCAACGGTGGTGGCTCCTCCTCCTTCAAGATCCACTCATTAAAATTATGCTCTCTCTTTCTTTTTCACTAATCTCTTTCAAGTGTTTTTATTGTGGTAAAGTAAAGAGGAGTGAATATGAGTGGGTGTATATAAATACAATCCTAAAATCAGATATACAATCCTAAAATCAGATGCATATACATCAATACATACAACATGGGGAAGAGAAAGATTATCATTACTTTCTTCTTCCACCAATGTTTGCATTTCTTGTGTGGTGAGGTTTCCTTCACCCAAGAATAATTACGGCAGCCCTTAGAGTCTCAAGGAAGGAGTAATTATTACTCTGCTGCAGGATTTGAAAAGATTGGGGAAAATTTGCACTTTGCCCCCTGAGCTTTGGGAAAGTGCATTTTTGCCCCATAAATATAAAATTTTGTGCACTTAGGTCCAAAATTAATTGCAAATAGACCCCATCATTATAAAAGGTAATTAAATCTTTTTTTTTTCGAAATTACTTCTAAGCCCCTATTGACAAAATAAGTAATTGTTATACACAATATAGCTTAAAGAAAATACTTTAATTTAATTAAAACATAGTAGCACATAAAAATTTGGTTTAAAAATCCAATAAATACAATTAAAGGGTGCAAAATTTCCGGGGGCGTTACATTTTATGTATTCTTTAAAAATAAAATCCAAAGGCTAATATGGTATATTAGAAAACCGAGTTAACTCGTCGAGTTACCCTCCAGTTACATGCGACACGTGGCACGATTTCAAGGCAATCCCGCATATAAGGGCAAGTAACTGCGCCCGCACCCTAGAAGCTCCGTGGTTAGTCACTCCAAACTGAGAGTCAAAATAGATAACCTCTTTGACATACGAATTAAAAGTAAATTTCTCATTATTTCATATTACAGGGAGGTAAATTATTCATTATTTAATTTAACTGGGAGGTAAAATTGCTTATTATTTCATTTCACGTGGTGATAAATTGCCCATTATATATCACAGGGAGTTAAGTTTTCAAAAACCACTACATTAATTTCCTTTATAAACAAAAACTCCCGGTTATTTCCTAACCAACGCTACTTACTCTCTACTTAGGAGTACTTTCCAACAATCAAAGTGTTGGATTTTGGGTCCCTTCCTATGTGGATAAATGCCAAATCTTTTGGTAGTCCATTTGTATTCACTTAGCCCATTCATTGGCCCACATATATAAGGTTATGTTAGGGCTATTGACAAGTAACTTTTCAGCACATTTCTACAATACAAACAAGAGAGAGAAAAGAGAGAACATTTTAGAGAGAATATTTTCGGCTACACTCATTGCTGCTTCGGTTTTTTCGGCCATTCCGACTTTATCCACCGTTGGATCATCGTCAAATTTTAACTAGAAGTTCTAAACATCTAGTTCTATCTTTTGACTGTTTGGATCGTCATTTTGGTGCCTGGAGGTGAAACGGAAGCCATTGGAAGTTGGTGTAAAAGTGTGAGTTTTATCTCTATTTTTGCTCCTTGTATTGTTATCTCTTGTGTAAGTGTTGGGTGAAAGTTTTGTACCTATTTGGGGCTGTATTGAACACTTGTACTTGTGATTGGTGATAGTGGAATACTTTGGGGCTCCCATGGTTTTTCCCTCTTCGATTTGGAGAGGTTTTCCACGTAAAATCTTTGTGTTGATTGTGTGATTGCTATTTACTTTTCGTTGCATATTGGTTGGTTGCTTTGTTGATTAATTTGTCGCATTTCCTTCTTGGTTCAATCAAGGGAGAAAGACCTTGTTGTTGTGTTCTTTACGAAATATTGCTTCTTTCTCAACACAAAGTTGATCAAAATCTCCGAAGAGATGAGCCACCGTAACACAGCCGCGAAACTTCCGGCACACATCCTCATATTCCCTTTACCCTTACAAGGCCACGTAAACTCCATGCTCCATCTAGCAGAGCTCCTTTCCCTCTCTGGCCTCCACGTGACCATGGTCCTTTCCGAATACACCCATGGCCGCCTCCTTCGCCACGGAAACCTTCACTCCCGCTTCTCCCGATACTCCGGCTTCCGTATCGCCACCGTAGCGGACGGCCTCCCTGCAGACTACCCCCGGGTCGGAGAACGGATAATGGATATTGTTTTGAGCCTTAAGGAAGTGGGCGGGTCATTGTTCCGCAAGTTGATGGAATCGACGGATGCGTTGAGTGATGGTGGCACACGGCGGAGGGTGTCGTGCCTGATTATGGACGGGGTGTTGAGCTTTGCTTTGCCGGTGGTTGAAGAAATGGGGATTCCTTATGTTTATTTTAGGACGATTAGTGCTTGTTCCTTTTGGACGTATTTTTGTATTCAGGAGATGATTGATGCCGGCGAGGTCCCTCTCAAAGGTACGTACTCATGTTTCCATTCCTTTTCTTTTAATTCGTCCATTATATGATTTAGTTATTTAATGTAGTATTTTAATTAGAACGAAGAAAACGAGGAAAAAGACACCTTTGTATACTGTCGATAAATCATATACTATACTCCGTAGTATTTGAAAGAAGTACTATTTAGTAAGTTATACTCTACGTTGCACGGATACGAATACGGAGATACGATCGAATATGATATGAATACGGCGATACGGATTTTCAAAATCTATAGTGTAAGTGCAGGTCAAGAAAAATTAATTAGTATATCTCATTTGTCATATCACTTTGTATTTAGTAAATATAACGTACTTTAGTAAGTCAAAAGAAAAGTAGGAAAATAAACACTTTTGATCTCATAGAATTAGAGCCTTGCAATTTATCTGTACTTTGAAAAATGATATTTTTGGTCCCAATTTTTTCAAGATATTTTACACTTTTATTAAGTCCAATCGCCAATTTAAGACTAGGCCGGGGGTCGTGCTCTTCTCCAATCTCAGTGGATATTTCCAAAATTGATCCTTGCTGTAAAAATTTAACCTTCACTAAAAAAAAAATTCATCTTAAGTTTGTAAGTCTTTGATTAAAATAGGGAAAGATGAAGATAAAATGACATATTGGAAAAGAAAAGAAATGGATTTGATGGTCACTAGCATACCAGGAATGGAAGGACTTATCAGGCGACGCGACATTGGGGGATTCTGTCGTGTAGACGACATAAACGATACAGGTTTCCAGACCATCAAAACAGAAACAAAACGCACAACTACAGCCAAAGCACTCATACTCAACACATTCGAAGATTTAGAAGGTCCAATTCTTGATCAAATACGAAAACACATTCCCAATTTGTATTCTATTGGCCCCCTCCACGCACATTTGAAGGCCCGATTAGAACTAAAAGGAATCGAATCATCAAACCATTCAAGTAGTTTTTGGGAAGAAGATCGAAGTTGCATGGCTTGGCTCGATTCTCAGCCCGAAAACTCTGTCCTATATGTGAACTTTGGGAGTGTTACATTGCTAACAAAGGATGAACTTTTGGAGTTTTGGTATGGGTTAGTGAATAGTGGGCAGAGATTCTTATGGGTCATTAGGCCTGATTCGATTGTAGAAAACGATGGCAATGAGGTTCCAATTGAGCTAGACGAGGGTACGAAGGCTAGAGGGTATATGTTGGAATGGGTGCCACAAAGGGAGGTTTTAGCACATCGAGCTATTGGTGTTTTTTTCACCCATAGTGGATGGAATTCGACTTTGGAGAGTATTTGTATTGGGATTCCAATGCTTTGTTGGGCTTATTTTGCTTATCAAACGACGAATAGTAGGTTTATAAGTGAGGTTTGGAAGATGGGATATGACATAAAGGATACTTGTGATAGAATTTTGATTGAAAAAATGGTTAGGGAGATTATGGATGTGAGGAGGAACGAGTTCTTGGAAAGGGCTCGTTATATTGCGACGATGGCTAAGAAGACGATATCCGGAGGGGGAGATTCTTATTCGAATTTGGATCGATTGATTGAGTTTTTGAAGTCTACTATAATTTCATGAGATTTGATTGATGATGCATGTGGATTTATAATGAAAAAGGAATAAATTGCATAGCCAAGATTCAAGATTAGTGTACGATTATGTAATATCAGTTTTAAAATTCTTTTGACTCTACACTATGATATGAGGAAGTTGATCTTATGAACATATTTTCGTCTGAATGAATTGCTATTGACCAATAGGAGTGTTCATTCAGTCTGAACAAAATTGAATCGATTATCGAATCAAAATTTCAGTTCATTATTTCTCCAAATGAAAAATCGTAGGTGCTCTGTTTTTTATTTTATTCGAAGTATTCTTTGATCTGATTTGGTTTGACCTAACCGGGTCGGATTTTGTCATTAAAATAAACATGAAAAATATTTAAGAATGATTTGGAGTAATGTTAAAAAAATTGTAATCATTCCCTCTTCATGAAACCATTGGACTCTTTCTTTATTTTATAAACTTGAGGAGCTTCTTTGGCATTTATTTTACATTTAACAAATTGTTTGGATTGTATTTGAACCCCTATATTTAAGGATGGGTTACCTTTAATATTTAAGTCTCTATATTTGAACCAAAACATCATTATTATGATTTCAATTACTTCAGTGATCGAGCTTGAATCCCTCAAGATGTTATTCGCTTTACGGTGAATAAGCAAATATTAATTTTTTTTTTTTTTTGACAAGGGAACCCGTAGCCACCGAAGTGCACAAGATAAATTTTGCTTTCATGCAATAGTTTGTAAATCACATTAGGCAAACCAGGTGTGACGAGCTCGACCTAGAAAGTATTGGCAAAGGGATTCGAACTTGGATCAAAGACACCGCGCTCACTTGCTCCACATTGACTATAAAAAATCTTTCTCTAAGTGGAATTGGCTTGACGCGGGAAAATAATTTAGTAGTAGGGAAAGAGCTAAGGTTCTTAAAACTTGATAGCTTAATTAATCTAAAGCAATGGATCACTTGTAGTGAACATTTTCCCGAACTCAAGTGCTTGGCATTGTCTGCATGCTTAATTATATCTTCAGGAGATTCCTATAGACTTGGGCAACATTACGACATTAAAGACGATTGAGGTGATTCATTTTGGGTACGGGGCCAACATATCTGTTGTTCGGATTGAAGAAGAACATCGTCATCAATATGGAAATGAAGAGCTTCAGGTCATCACCAGCTAAGAATGGTCAAAATAAATGTTGTTCCAAGAGGGCAGGGAAGTAAGATAAGCTCTTTTTGGTACAAATTTTATGATTTGCTTTATCTTTTTTCTTTAGTTTGAATTTTTTAATGAATACAAAACAATTAAAATTCACTGATTTTCATGTTGGTGATGTTATTCTTTTGATGTGCTTTTTTCGAACAGCATATTCATTGAATATCTGTTGAAATAAAGTAAGAATGATTTGTGGCTTTTTGTTTCTTAATTTTCAGCAATGGAGCATAATTGTAAGAAAACATGGGAGGAGTTTCTTGTTTTGATTACAGGATTGAATCCAATATTAATGATCAATGATCCAATTCATCAAGCCTTCTAATTAGGATACTTCAAAAGAACAATGGCATCAACCAACCAAAGGATGATATGCCAATCTTTTATTATAGTAAAACCTTGCAATCAAACCCTTAAATCGAGGCCTTTATGAACTCAATCAATCGATTCAAATTCGAGCTAGAAGTTCCCCCTTCACTAATCGCCTTCTTCGCCAGCTCCGCCATACTCCGAGCCCTCTCCACGAACTCATCCCTCCTTTCCTGCATAATCTCTCTAACCTTCTTCTCAATCACAACTCTATCACAAGTATCTTTTATATCCAATCCCACTTTCCAATAATCACTAACAAACCTACTATTTATAGTTTGATCAGCAAAATAAGGCCAACAAAGCATCGGCATACCAGCAGCTATACTCTCCAAAGTCGAGTTCCATCCACTATGAGTAAAAAATGCAGCCACGGCTGGATGAGCCAGCACCTCGTGTTGTGGGACCCACCCCACCATGTACCCTCTCGCCTTTGTACCTTCCTCCAACTCTAATGGGACTTTGTTTTCATCGCCATTCTCGTTTCCGATTATAGAATCGGGCCTCATTACCCATAAGAACTTTTGCCCACTATTTACAAGTCCATACCAAAACTCCAAAAACTCATTATTTGACAATATGGTTACACTTCCAAAGCTCACGTATAGCACAGAATTGGCTGGCTGGGAGTCTAGCCAAGTCAAACAGCTGCGATCTTCTTCCCAGAAACTACTCGAGTTTTGGGTTGATTCGACTTTTTCTGAATCCAATCGATATTTCAAATGGGTGTGAAGGGGACCTATTGAATACACGTTTGGGATGTGTTTTCGGATTTGATCCATTATTGGGCCTTCTAAATCTTCGAAGGTATTTAGAATAAGTCCACTGGAAGCGGCAGTTCGTCTTGTCTCGGTTAAGATGGTCTGAAATCCGGGATCATCTGCATTATCTACACGGACGTATGACGGGAGATCACGTCGCCTGAGGAATCCTTCCATTCCGGGAACACTTGTTACGATTAAATCAAGCTCTTCCTTTTTCCAGTATGCATATTTGTCTTCATCCTTACCTGCTTAATCAATGATAAGAAGAATTTGAACAGTTTAACCCTTGGGAAGATTCAATTATTAGGGGTGCGTACGATTTTTTAAATATTTAAGCAAAATAAATATTGTAGCAATTGGTATAGTTTTTAAATGAGAGAATTTCACTTTTGATACCACAAGTAACCCTACTTCAAGGTTACGGTACCATAACTTTAAGAATATATAGATTTGGTACCATATGTTAACTGTCCTCGACACATTTGGTACTTCCGTCAATTTTTGGACGAAAAATTTAATTTCGGACGGAAACTTGATGGAAAATTTGCATAATTAGTCCTATAGTTATAGATTGCTGCTAAAATTTGTCCCACATATTTTATGACCGATAAATTTACCCCAAAGTTCACAACATAGTTTATATATAAAATCTAATTAATGTAAGAGATTTAATAATTATAATATATAAAATTTATAAATAGGATTTATAATTAATTATATTTGCATTTGGGACTGAAATGTTTCAAACTTGTGAATTGTGAGTAAATTTGTCGGCCATAAAATATGTGGGGCAAAGTTTGGCAATAATCTAAACTATAGGACCAATGCTGTAAATTTTTCATCAATTTTCCGTCTAAAATTGAATTTTCCATACAAAAATTGACGGAAGTACCAAATGTGTCAAGGGCAGCTAACATGTGGTACCAAATTTATATGTTTTTAAAGTTATGATACTGTAACCTTAAAATAAGGTTACTTGTGATACCAAAAGTGAAATTCTCTCATTTTTAAATATTTAAAATACATCAAAGTGGACTTCTGAATATCATACTATTTACAACAATATATGAATATAGTAGGGTTTCGGTACGGTCAAGTGTTTTTTTAATTAATTCTTTTTCTCCCATATTACTCTATTAGTCAATTAAGTTTTCCATTAAGTTGTTCCCTAACCCATTATGTAACTGGACATAAATCCTATAACAAGAAAAAAGCTACTTAAATAACAATTCATTCATTATTTTCTATTTGCCTATTATATGATCTTTTATGATTACTAGAAAAGTGCACGTATGTTATATGTGTCTAGTTTTAATTTCATGGGTATTTTTCGAAAATTAGAGTAAACTTAGCTGCTTCTTTTTTATGCCATAAAATATCATATATATTCAATTTATTTTTGTGAAATTTATTTTTATTAATTATAATTTTTTTACCAAAAAAAATATGGCTTTAAATAGTTGTAATAAAATATAAAAGGATGACCGATATAATCAGGACATCTTATAGAATTTGTTGTAGTAGTTTTCATGATAAGTTTATCCGTTCTTCACCGATGATACATGTTTCATCCGTTTCTTCACAAATTTCACTCGCACTATCATCGATTTCACGAGCATTTTTTCTTACTAGTTCCAGTTTTTTCACCAACTTCACCAGTGTTCACCAAGTTCACCCAAAGTTTCATGGATTCATATGTTTCCATTGTTTAATTATTTTTTTACCGGTTAATATATTTTTTAGCGATTTTTCCACTTTTTTTAATCATTTATAACCTTTTTCATTTTTCTTCGGGTTTTTTTCCCAATTTAAACCATTTTCCCAATGATTTCACCTTATTTTTGGAGGTTAAAGTATAACACGTTTTCACCTATTTCACTGATTTCACATGTTATTCACCTGAAATTTTCATTGATTAAACATGTTTTCACTGACTTTAAACTTTTTTGACAGATTTTACCCTTTTTCACTGATTTTATCCGTTTTTCGTTAACATCCGTTTCTCTACAAAATTCACCCAAAGTTTTATCGATTCATATGTTCTCACTGTTTAATTTTTTTACCGGTTTATATTTTTTTTAGCGATTTACCCCTATTTTTATCGGTTATAATATTTTTCATTGTTTTTTTTTTCGATTTCTTGTGTTTTTTTCCAGCTTAAACCATTTTTCGATCGAGTTCACCTCGTTTTTGTTAGTTAAACTTTTATTTTAACTGGTTTCATTCGTTTTTACCATTTTAACCCGTTTTTACCTATTTCACATATTTTTTTTCTGATTTCATATGTTATTCTGAATTTTTAATTGATCAAAACCGACTTTACGCTTTTCTGACCGATTTGACCCCTTTTTCACCGGTATTACACCTTTTCATTGAATTTCACATGTTTCATCATTTTTCTTACAAATTCCACTCGAATTAATTTTTATTAATTTCACATATTTTCACAAACTTTATCTTTTTTAACCAATTTTACTCGTTTCATCCATTTTTCACAAATTTCACCCGAATTTTTTTATCGATTTTAAATGTATTTACGATTTCACATGCACTTTTTTTTATTAGTTTCACATGTTTTTTAACCAACTTCACCAGTGTTCACCAATTAACCCGGAATTTCATCGATTTTATATGTTTTCATTGATTTGATATTTTTTTTATTGATTTCAGCAGTTTCCATTGATTTCACCAGTTTTTCGAACAATTTCACTCATTTTTCACGAAACGAATCCCATGAAAGTATGATTTTATGCATGTCTTGATATTCTTTATAGTTTGCTTCTCTAGCCAAATATTTCAATAAGTACTTAGCTAAGTCATAAGCATTTTGGTTTTTATAGGTAAGAAGTGATTCTATTTTAACTTTTAATTTTTTAATTTTTTTCTTCTTTTGTATAGCAAAATGATATTTAAGAGAATTTGATTTTAATATTTTGCTTTTAGAAGATTGTATATGACTTATATTGTACTAAATCTTTCAATGATACAAATAACATCTTTTTACTTAAAACATATTGTTGCTAATTAAAATAATTGTACATGTATATTTTAGGAGCTATTTTAAATAATAGTGTTTTTTTCTTATGATTTTTTTATTTTATGTTTCATATGAGAAGAAAATTGAAATTATAAAATTTGATGTAAAAGATAATTTATAATTTTAGGAAATTATGTAGGAGATAAATATAATAATATTCCATATCTAATTGGACCTTTACCATAATTAATATAAAAAGATTCCATGTCTAATTATTCTTCTTCAACTAATTTTACATTACCATTTTTCAATTAAATATCACTTTACAACTCAAATAAGGTTATATTAGTCTTCACAAAAAAAGAAAAAAAACTTAAATTATTCACACTTTTATAATAAGAATAGATATAGATATAGATATAGATATAGATATAGATAAATTGTATTTTTTGGACTTTCAAATGGAGCTAATGCCAATTTTACTCCCCATTAAATGCATAATATTCAATTTACCACTGTAATTTGAAAAAAAGTTCTTTACCCCATATGATAATCTTAAAAGAGCAATTTGCCTCCTTAAACCGGAAAGTGTAACTCACTCGTTGCAATCGAAAGTAGGCACAAAATGTGTTTTTGTAACATAGGGGGTAAAGTACAATATTTATCATAACACATAAGGATAAATTGTCACATTTATCATAACACAGAAGGATAAAGTGTCATAATTATTATAACACGGAGGTAAAATGCCACATAAGAGGAGTAGTTTTGTAAATTCATATTTTTTTAAGTTTAAAAATCTCAGGGAGACGGTAAGGTAAATGGCTCTTTTTCAAATCACTGATAAAATCAGTGAGGAGAATTTGTCATTAACTCCTTTCAAATGAATTACTATAGGACAATTGCACTATATGTATTAAGTTGTGAGTTGAAAATAAAAAAATATTGATATTCAGTTTAATAAATTAAATTCATCAAAAAATAAAGTTTAGTAAATTAATAAATAAAATACTCATATTTTAACCAACAGTTTTGAATATGTGCACACCAAATTAATACAGGCAAGCAGAACAATTAAATCGGAAGAGGAACAATTTACCTTTCAATGGAAGCTCTCCAGCTTCCATTACTTCTTTAAAGCAAAAATTCGCCCAAAACGAACACGCACTCGCAGTCCTAAAATAAATAAAAGGAATCCCCATCTCTTCAACCACCGGAATAGCAAAGCTAAGCACCCCATCCATAATCAGACACGACACGCGCCGCCGACTTCCTCCGTCGCTCAACGCGTCCGTCGATTCTATCAGTTTACGAAACTCAAATCCCCCAACTTTCTTAAGACTCAACACGATTTCTATAGCCCGCTCTCCGTTCCGAGGGTGATCGTCCGGAAGTCCGTCGGGAATAGTGGCCACGCGGAATCCAGAGTAACGGGAAAAGCGAGATTCGAAGTCGGCGTGGCGGCGGAGGCGGCTGTGGTTGAACTCGGAAAGAAGCACGGTGACGTGGAGGTGCGAGACGCAGAGAAGCTCCGCCAGCTTTAGCATCGAGTTGACGTGGCCTTGCAACGGTAAAGGGAAGATGAGGACGTGCGGCGGCAGAGGCGGTTCACCGGCGGCGTATTGTTGGTGGTCCATTTTTTAGAAACGTGTTTGTTTGGTTGTTCTTGTGGCAGTGGGGAAATTGATATATATTTGGGAAGGAATATGAATGAGTGGTTGAAATTGGCGCACATGGGGAAATATTTTCATTATTGAGGCCAAATTGTTCTTTTTTTTTTTTTTTTAAATAATTATGAAGCCAGTTTGTCTAAGGCTATCTCCAACCGAGCCGGCAACCGGGCATGGGGGGGGTTGCCGGCTCGGTTCGGTTGGAGATGGTGGCTGGCAATCGGGCAAGGCAGGGGGCAAGGTGGGCAGGGGCCTTCGGGCAGGCAAGGCGGCAAGCAGGCGGGCAATGGAAGCCCGTCTGCTTGCCGGCTGGCAAACGCGCCTGGTGCGCAAGATCTCTTTCTTTATTTTTTTTTTTTTAAAAAAAAAAATGTTTTATGCGTAATTAGACCAATTTCGTTAATTTCACAACTCAAGATTATTCCTTCACCAATCTTGCTTTAATTTGGTGATATTTGAGTTAATTTGGTGCAATTGAAAATTGGGGAGAAAATCTCCTTAAACTGATACGGTACGTGAAGGCATGGTGGGGAAGATGAGTAATTTGCACATTCAGCCCCCAGGTTCTATCCCTGGTCAAAATCACCCACAAACTTTCAGTTTTGCTGAAAAATTGACTTAATTTAAATTTCTAAATTTAAAAAAAGACTTAATTTTAGAATAATTAATTTGAATATTAAAAATACAACTTAATTAGAATTCTTAAAAAGACTTAATTTAAAAATACATTTTATGTAATACACAAAAAAATACGATAACGAAAAATAAGAATTATTAGATTATGATAACGAAAATTAAGACTTATCTTAATTTAAAATATGACTTAATTTAAAAATACATCTGAATTAATACACAATACAACTCATATATAAATGAGATTTGTTGAACAATTTCATATGTAATTGGACAAAAAAAAATCTAAATAAATGAGATTTGTCGAACACAAATACTTAAATTAAAAATACACAATACAACTTAAATAAAAAATACAAATACTTAAAATAAATGAGATTTTATTATTATAATTAAAATAAGTTTGAATGGGGAGAGTGGGGAAAGTTGTGAAATAGAATTAATGGATGTTGATTGCCCTTCGGTTGGAGATGAGTTTTTTAGGTGGGTCGAAAATGCATGAGGGCAAGGCAAGAGGGCAAGACAATTGGGCAATTGGGCAAGGGCTTCGGTTGGAGATGGCCTAAAATTCCACGCCCGTTTAATTTCAATAATGGCAGATATAATTCACTTGTTTAAATTTCTGTTTAGAAGAGATAATACGACGTCTCGTTAACAATTCTTATTTAAACTCTTCCAGAAAATATTCTTTTTTTTTTTTTTGTTATTGAAAGGGCTGAATTATTACAAAGGCAAAAATTATCACTATTGAGATCATATTTTCAAACAAAAAAAAAGGCCTAGTTTATGACGTTGATCAAGAAGATCGGAGCATTTTCAAATGTTTGACTTAGATCAGATTGTAAAATCTTCAAATTGAGATTATTGAAGATCGATTGAAGAATATCAAAATCCATCAAGATTAAAATCTTTGAAAAAATCCAAATTCAAAGTATAGCTTAATGCTAGATTAAATGGTGACCTTCATATTAAGATTTATTGAAAATCAAGGTTATTTCAGAGAAGACCGAAGTTTCGACTCCACTTAAAATTTCTCAAGTCCAAATACCACTGATCTTAAGTTATTGAATCCTATGATTCATTAGAGATACCCTGAATTATATTAATCCATAAAATTTCAATTCGTATGATTATTTTCTTGTCTTTTAATTTCATGACATTATTTTTTGTTGTTACAATTTGATGTGAGAGTTGAATTGTTAAAATGTAAACCGGAAATGTATTTAACTTAGCTCCATGTAGAAGAGGTTTGTGTCACTAGACATGGTCTTTTTGTTGTTACTAACTAATGTTAACAAGGCGGGAGGATCTGAGACATGGGGTTATATTTTTGGCATAATATTGACTACAAAATCTTTTTGTTTTCTAACTTTTAAGTATCACTAGAAAAGTGTACGTATCTAGTTAATTTATGGGTAATTTTTACAAATTATAGTAAAATTAATTTATTATGTCATAAAATAGAGCAATTTAACCAATTTTTCAACTATTTAACTCATCACTTTAATTCATTTTTATCGGTTTAACCCATTTTTTAGCCGATTTCATTCACTTTTAACAATTAAATATTTTTTTTACTTACCCCTTTTTTTTTATCAATGATAACATCTTTTCACTGTTTCTTTTATGTTTTCATTGATAACTTTTATTTTTTCCTTTTAAATCATTTTCTACTGGTTTCACCATGTTTTTGTCGATTAAACTCATTTTTTTACTTATTTCACTTGTTTTTATCAGTTTAACCTGTTTTCACCTATTTCGCACATTTTTTTCCACTGATTTCACATTTTTTTCACCAATTTCACTTGAATTATCATCGATTTCACATGTTTTCTTCGACTTGACCATTTATCACTGACTTTATTATTTTTTTCATTGATTTCATCCATTTCTCACTGTTGTTGTCGTTTCATCGGTTTCATTCTTTTTTCACGAATTTCACCAGAATTTTCATCGATTCCAAATGTATCATTTCAGGGGCACTTTTTTTTACTGTTTCACCCTTTTCACCAACTCACCAGTATAAACCAGTTTTACATGAATTTTCATTGATTTCACATGTTTTCAACGATTTCATGGATATTTTTATCGATTTCACAAACTTACATCGATTTTACCCTTTTTTCACAGATTTCACCAGTTTTTCAAGAAAATAATTCCATGAAAAATCGAGATTTGGCATGTCTTGATATTATTGAATATTCATTATTCTAGCCAAAGTAAAATTACGTACCTAGCAAAGTCATACATATTTTTTATTCATTCATAGGTAAGCTACGATTCACTTTTTTTTTCATAACATAATGATATTTAAGAGAATTTCCTTTTAATTTTTTGTCTTTAGATTGTTTATGACTTATGTTGTATTAAATCTGTAAATTAATATTTTTTACTTAAATACATATTGATGTTAAAATATAATAGTTTATATTTAAGGAGCTATTTGAAATAGTAATAGTGTATATTTTTATGGTTTGTTAAGATTCAAATTATAAAAATTGATGTAAGAGAGAATTTATAAATTTAAGGAGTTTATGTAGGAGATAAATATATTAAGACTTCATGTCTAATTATACCTCTTCAATTACTTTTATATGTTTGTCATTTAATTAAATATCACTTTATAATTTAAATAAAAGGTATTTTAGTCCGCATAAAAAAGGTTAAAAAACATTCATGCTTTTATAATAGTAGAGATAGAGATAGAGATATAATGCAATTCATCTCACTAATAGCTCAATATATATAAATAGTGATAACTTTAGCTTTTTCACTAATTATTTTGTCTCTAACTAAATAATTTGTTGTATCTCATCGTTCTTCATGGTTTGTGGTAGAGGTCGTGGACAGGTTGACACTAAAAGCCCTGCACCATGAACGTGTTGTACATTTTTATTGAGACGTTTGACAATTAACAAAGATAGGTTTCAGATTTATCCCGGTATTTGACTGCACACGATAGACATATCATTTGTCATATATTTTGAGAGCACCATGATCAAAGGAGCGTCATTGAGACCTCAACTTCAAGTTGATATCCCCGAGTTTCCTGATGAACTTGAACGTAAATGGTAAGATTGTACAAAAGTAGAAGAAATTCTTTTTTTTCGATTTTAGTCCGATTAAACCCATTTTTTTAACTGTTTTTTTCGATTTTGGTTCAATTAAACCCATTTTTTATTGATAATTGATCCGATTAAATCCATTTGTAATCTGAAAAATAAAATACTAAAAAGAATTTTACAAAACAAATATTATGGGAGTGAAATTATACAATTCAAGATAAAATGTTTGTGGTGGCGCGAGTAGGCTTTTTCTTGGTTTTTGCTCGTAGATGATAGGGAGATCTGTGTAACCAAGTTCTCAAACAGTTGTCCTCCACTTCCTCGGCGACTTCTAGATCAACAGCTTGACCAAAATTTGGAGAAGTCACCTAAAAATAAGCAATATTTACATCAGACCAAAATTCTAAAATAAATAAATCACCTTTCACTATTTAAATAATACAAATAACCAAATATGCAGAATACCAAACAATAAACAATAAACATGCCCAAGCTCGGCCAAATCGACCCAGACTCAACAACTGATACGTTCCCAAGGCACAAAACTAAAATCATATTGTTACCTCGTATTCTCTATCCGCCCTGGGACTTTGCTGAATCGTCTGCATGATCTGTGAATGCCTCTGCGCGGACAATTGAGCCTCAACCGCTAGCCTGTCATCAACTGTTTGACGCCATTGCCTGGCCAACTGGAACTCAGCCGTTTGCCTATCCTCAAACTCCCGAAACCTCTGGTCGTACTCCCGACGCCATTGCTCAGCCAACTGTGCCTCAACCATTTGTCTATCCTCAAACGTTTGAAATATCTGGTCGAATTGGACAGCCCAAGGAGGCATATCTTCAACATTTGATGTTGAAGGTATATGAGAGGTAGACCGAGGAGCGTTATCCATATTTGTAGGCTCGGTAGCATTTTCTTCCGACTCGGCAACATTTTCATGCTCGACAACTCTGTCATGGAGTTCAACATTTCTCACAGCCTTCCTCAAGTTTGAGTAGAATACATCTGAAGAATTTGCCTTATTCATGAAGTAGGCCATTTTTTTCACATATGGCGTCTCCCGTTCAACAACGTCCGCCTTGAGTTGCGGGATCACAACCAAAAAAAAAATAGTTCTCAACTGTAACGGAAACTGTAAAATGTCTTAAATGCCCTTGTATTTTGTGAGAGAAAAAAATGACAAATATCTTCAATTATGAAAAGACGAAAATACCCCCACAAGGCTAGAGGTTTTGAAAAATGCCTTTTAAAAAATTTCTTTTCACTCATCCGATTATATTTCCTTCAATTGTGGTAGGATTATTTAATTCTTTACATCAAATTGATCGTCCTAATCTCACGATCCTCCCTCATTATTGAAATTTTTCATTTTCGTTTTTATTTTTGCTGTTCGCGATTGTGTTTCAGAAAATCCCAAAAAATTGGGTGAATTGTTTCTTCCTTCTTTTTCATGTATCACGATCTGGGGTTGAGTAATAGCTACTGGGAGCTTCAATTTTGTGATTATTCAGGTAATTTTTGCGGATTCAAGAAACTGGGGTCGCGATCCCCAATTTTGATCCTTGGATTTCTGCGTGTTTTTGGATCTCTCCTTCTGATTCTCTGCTGAAATCACGTTGTTGAGTAAGTTTCTTGCGTTAATTTCACGAGTATTGAGTCAATTGCTGCGGAATTCAGAAAATTGAAGTGCTGATTCTTCCCCTGTTTTCACGTGTTTCAATTTTTTGCGTAATCTGGTTGTTTTTGTTGTTGTTTTCGGTTCTTTGGAGTTCGAATTAGCTTATTGTTGCATCAGTTTGGTGAGATTTGATTTAATTTGGTGGAATTCAAGATTGGTTTATACTGCTTCTATAAGTGAATTTGTTCTTGAGAAGATGAGTAATTTGCATAGGCTGCCCACTTGTTCTGCCCCTAGTCACAATCCTCCCCGTACTTTTAGTTTTGCTAAAAAACTCAAAAATTCCGCTCCCATTACTTATGTGCCAGTTACTTCTTCCTCATTTGCTACATTGGCTGATCCACGTAGCATAAACAAGTCTCTAATTGAGGTGGCTAGAAGTCCTTTGGCCGAAAGAATATTGTTGCTCCTAAGCCTCCTCTTTTGTATAAGGGTAAGTCGTGCATTCAATTTACTAATGTTGAATTGGAATTTCTATTATCACCCGGAGGCCCATCTTGATATTGCTATAAAAATTGGTAAACCTTTGAGGATAGATGAGATTAATGCTAATTTTACTTAATAGAGTAAGGGCCAGGATATATATGGAGGTGAATTTGTTGGAGAAACCTCTCTTGGATATTCCTATCTTGAATGAAAATGGGATTTGATACAACAACCCATTAAATATGAGAATAGGCCTTTATATTGTTCGGCTGGTGTTTCATCTTGTGTTTACAGTTTTTTTATATTGTGTTTCATCTCATAATTTATAATTTTCTTTTACAATGATCAATTAAATGATGCATAATTATGCTGTCCCCCAAAACTAGAAGTTTTGCCCTAAATGTATCAAGTTCAGCTCCTCCAAAGACAAGAAGTTCTGCAAAAGGGGGTGGGAAAAGCAGCAAGGATGTTTGATAGGTTTCTTGTGATATTTTGAACTTTGGCATGATAGGTTTAGGATGATATTTTGATCTCAAGCAAACTTTGGCATGATAGGTTTATTATGATATTTTGATCTAAATGGGATCGGTGTTTTGGTGTTTTGTTTTGACCAAATGCAAAGTTGTGGTATTTATGTGTTTTGATCTAATGCAAACTAGTACTTTGCAAGTCTTGGTGGATCGGTATTTATGTATTTATTGGGTGTTTTGATATGTGTTGGTCCCAAGTGGTCAGATGAGATCTAGAGGGGGGGGAGGGGGGGGGGGGGGGAATAGACCTCTACAAAATTTTAACTTAAAATTCTCTAACTTTTTCTGTGAGCAGACTAAGCTGATCAAGATTCGTAAGTAGACTAAGTTGATCGCGCACAAAGCTTTGAGCAGTAGAGTTGACCACTCTTCTGATTTCACTTAGCTGATTTTGAGAAAATCAGAGTTTTAAATAACTTACTTGGCAGCGGATTTATCAGGTGTTTTTCACAAGTAGTTTTCTTTAACTTAAAAGATTTTATTCCCAGTTTTTGCAATCTCCTTTTTAAAATCTTTAACAGTTAACTTAAGTGTTTGAAAGCTTTTGAAAAATATGCAAGTAAAAATGCAAACTTAAACACAGGCAATTTTTATAGTGGTTATATGGATGTAAATCCTTTAGTCCACTCTTCCAAGTCACTTAGATCTTGGGTTATACTATAAACACAAAGTTTACAATATACAATGCTTGCGCCAAACAACAAATGAAATGGCCACAAGTGCGCAATAGGAAATCACAAAGAAAACCTGTCCTCTGAAGTAATATCACTCACTAAGATGGATATCTACTTCTCACAACTCTTCTCTTACAAAATCACTCAAATTTATGTGTATGTCTTTGATCTTCAACTTCGGCTTTCGTCAACAGATGACTAGGTTGATGAGTGTTCTGTTCTTGAGTTTTTGAGACTTAGATAAATTCTGCTTCGAAATTTCTCTCAAGTGTGTTGCTTCGGATTGTCTCTAACTCTTGAACCTTGAACTATTTATACTTGAGATTTGAATTCTGTCCGTTAAAGAAAGACATAATCTGATTTCTCGAGTACTGGTCCCCCAATTTCAAGAACGGCTACATGCAACTGTGCACTGTACACTCTGATGTACTTTCTATCAGTTGCATTAAATGCACTCTGCTGATCTCCAAATCGAACTCATCTGATTTGAATCTGCTGAAAATCCACCAGTCTGATTCCGAATACAGCAGCAGATCAGTAGTCTTCTGGACCATAAATTTGACCCTTCTGATTTGTCTTCATCCTTGGTCAAATAATTAAAGAGGTTTGAACTAAGTTTCCAATACTTAGCTGATGACTTTTGGAAATCATCAAAACCTCCCTTCACTTCTAAGTCTTCATCTTCATCCAACAATATGTAATGCTATTTGGTGTAAAATAGTTGCATTGGAGAAAAACATATGCATTGCATTACATTATTGTGGAACATTACATTGAAATGGAAATATACATGCATTGCATTACATTATGGTAGAACATTACATTGAAATGGAAATACATTACACATACAACGGTAATTTTCAGCCTCCAACGATCAAATTTTTCAAAACATTGTCTCTGTTTCAAATATTACAAATACACCCCTATAACATAACATATATTACAAATACACCCCTTGGAGGTATATATGTCAGCCAAAAAAAAGTCAACATTAAAAAAAGTTGACCGAGGGCAAAATTGGAAAAACATTAAAAAAAAATTGATGACGTCATCATCTACCGTCAAAAGGTGACGCCGGAAGGGGTCTTTTTGTAATACTGTTTTGGCAGAGGGGGTGTCTTTGTAATATTTGAAACAGGAGGTTAAGTTCCTGTAATTAGGCTTATAGCCAGGGGTGTCTATGTAAATTTCTCAAAAAAAAATGCATAGTCGTTACAAAATTACAGAAATTGTCATTTAGGGGTTATTACAACAAGAAGTTAATGCAATTTCAAAATAAATACCAATTGAAACCACGGGCAACCGGGTGACTCCCAGTTTTCCATTTTTACTTTAACTTCGTTGACATGTTTATCAACTTTATTAACACAATATGATTCATCTCAAAACAACACTAAAAAATAAATAATCGTACATTAACACAATATAATTCATCTCAAAACAACATTAAAAAATAAATAATCGCAAACATATATAAATAACTCATTAACACAATATAATTCATATCAAAAAAATATTAAAAAATAAATAATCGCAAACATATATAAATAACTAATTAACACAATACAATTCAATTATGTATGAACACATACACATTAAAATATTTTCAAATTATCGACAAAATTCAAAAAACCTGTAAATATAACACATTACACAAACTTACCTTGAAGATGTAGTCGTCAATATGCTCGTTTCGGGTTGGCAATAGGACATTTGATGCGATAAGAACAAACACTAACTTCAGCCTGTTAGTGGTTTCTACTTTTTGCTCTTGTAGCAAAGAAAGCTGCTTCTCGACGTCCGCTATGGTGACCATATTTTCGCCCTTATCACCAAAGTATCTACTTTCAAAGTAGATTCTGCCATTTTTGCCAAATCGGACTCATTAATCTTGCATCTAAACCGCAACCCGGAAACCAATGCAAACTCGATCGCACTAAACCTCACCAGCTTTTCATTAATCAAAAATCAAAACTCGTACATGTTCTTGTTTTGCGGACGTTGTCTAAGTCGGATCCAAATTTGGTGGTACATCATCCCTTTGAATTTTCCTGAAACATCAATATTCAAAAAGTTCCCAGTTGAGGGTCACGCGATGCCTGTATACGGTTGCGATCCGTCAAGTAATTTGCGTACGTTTGAAGTTTGATCCAACCTCCTCTTGTTGTAAGTTTCCCTTCATTAATTATCCTCCCAAAATTAAGGCTAGGAAACTCCGGCAATTCATTCGTGTATATTCTATAAGATTGACCCTACAAAACATAAATAAAAGTCAATTAATTGAGTAAGTCGGAACTTTAAAAAAAAAAATTAAGTGTTCACTGGAATTGCCTCTGGGTCGCTTGGAGGGCCAAGTGACCCGACGACACCAGCGGTGACGCCAAACCGCTTGAAGGGCCAGGAGGCAGCGTGTGTGCCAGGGCAGCCTTGGCACACACGCTAGCTCGTGTCCGCTTGGCTGAGCGGACACATCCAGCGTGCGTGCCATGGGCCCGCACGCTGCTGTCGCGGCGCTTGGAGTGCCAAGCGGCCTGGCGAGAAAAGTGTTGAGGCCACCGGGTCGCTTGGAGGTTCAAGCGCCCTGCCAGCAAAGGCCGAATTAAAAAAAAAAAATTCCTCAAAATCATAAAACTCACGATTTCCAGATTTCATTGTTGAATTGTGATGAATTTTGGTTTTGGAGAGGAATTTTTTGGAGTGTTTCTTTAGAGAGAGAAATTTTAAAATTGAGATTGGGAGTACAAATGAGTTTTTGAAAGTTAGGGGTTGTTTTGTATTTTTATTATTTTGGGGTTAATTGAGTAATTAAGTTTAATTGTGTTTAATTAGTTTTAATTGAAATTAAAACCAAAAAAACAAAAAACAAAAAATAAAAAACGAAAGGCTAGTTTTGCAAAACACTTTTGGAATAAGGCTAATGAGCCAAATATCCCTATCTGGGGTATGAAATGTGAGACATTTGTAAAAATAGCCTTTTAAGAAGTTTAATTTGCCAAACTAGTTTTTTCAATTTTTTATTTGCAAAGATGGTTTTCATTAGATTAGGTTATTAGTTAAGTATTAAATTAAATGAAAAATTGTAAATAAAATCCAAGGACTCAAAATCAACCAACCCCACTAAATTTAAAAATTCAAAATCAAACCTGAAAAAATTTAGAAAATATAAAATGAAACCCCATTAATCAAACCCTAATAAATTAAAAAACATAAAATAAAACCCCACAAATCAAATCCCTATAAATTTTATAGACTGAAAAGTAAATCTGCCATTCAAACCCCACTAGATACCAAAACTCAAAAATCAAACCCCACTCTTTCATTCTATCAAAAAAAACTTTCTCTATCAAACAAAAACTCTCTCAAACTCACTTCAAATAAAATCAGGAGGAAGAATAAAACAAGAAGATCAACTTTTACGGTTAGCATTTGGTCTCCTATTGCATTATGTATCAAGTTTAAGTATTTTGATTGACAAAAATGAACAAGAATTTAAGTTTTGAGCTTCTTTTAAGTTTTTAATTTTCAACTTTAAATGTCTCTTGTCATTTGGAGTTCCAAAAGTGACAAGAGACATTTAAAGTTGAAAATTAAAAATTTAACTTTTAGTTTTTTCATGAAATTTGTTGTTTAATAGCTACTTTATGTGTTAATTTGAATTGTATATTTGTAGATATGGTGGATGATAAAATTCTTGTTTTTGTTCTATACAATAGTGAGTGGAAGTCGGTGGACGACAACGATACGCGAAAATGGGTGGGTGGAAAACCGAAAACCTTGTTTGTGGACGAGACGATTAAGTATGATGAATTAGTGAATGCAATTTGTGAAACCATTGAAATTGACCGGTATACCAATGACATTGTGATCACGCTCAAAGGTGCGGAATAGTTGCATCCGTTGCCCTTAAACAATGACATCTGTTTGGCGAGGGCTTTGTACCTTTATAGGAAGAAAGATGAAATTGTTCTGTACGTGACGTATACTCCTCGAATAGCAGTTAAACTTTTGATCCGAGGTAAATGAAGGCTAGTTCAAAACCGAGCTAGTTATCCGGATAACTCGGATGGATGTGAAATAGGTCCAAGTGAGATTCCGATTTAGTCAAATGTAGAGTTCATGGACTCCAATCAAACTTTATCGATGCCAAATTTATGTGATCGTGCTCTTAGGCCTATAGTTGTATAAGCGATATTTGTAGAACTTATGCTTTGAAATCCGCAAGAATTTATGCACGGTGAAGCTACCCGACTCGATGATGAAGGTGATGCCTACAGTGATGAGTCACGTAGTGATGTAGGGGTTGAACACGAATCACCTAGTGATGAAGTTGACGAAGTAGGTGTTGGACACCGCTACTTTGAGGAGTCGCCTAGTCAGGATGGTGGTGAGTTTCTAATTAAAAGAATTTATTCGGAATCAAGTGACATTCAGGGAGGATTGATGGATCAAGTTTTGAAGTCGGTCAATATTTTAAAAATATAGCCGAATTAGATTGTAAACTCGGCCTACTTGTACTTTTTCGTAATTTTGAATTTAGAATTACTATGTTCAACCCGAGATTGAAGGTTGTTAAGTGTGTCGCAAATAATTGTCCATGGCAAACATAGGCAAACATCCAGTCGTCTGGTTGGGAATCAAGTGCCGGGACTGTTCTTGAAAGCCAAAAAACAACCCAACCCAGAAGCAGTGCGGGAAGAAGAAAAGGTCACCATTAACTATTGAAAAGCTTGGAGGGGGAAAAAAATTTCCCAAGAACTTGTTAAAGGCAATTGTTAAGAAAATTTTGCTAACCTTCCCTCATATCTTTACATGTTGGAGAAAATTGAATCATGACACACGCACATGCATCCATACCGACTCAGATAAGAGGTTCAAGTACTTATTTGTGGCTTTAGGACAGGCTATTCGGGGATTTCGGTTCCTAAGAGGTGTTATTGCACTTGATGCATCATTCATGAAGAGCAAATACAAAGGAACCATCATAATTGCAGTTGCGACGGACAATGAACAACATAGTTACCCGCTTGCCTGGGGGCTAGGTGACTCTGAGAACATGGAGTTGTGTACTTAGTTTTTCCAGTGTCTGCATGAGTTGATACTATATAGGGAAGGTTTGGTTATTGTTTCTGACAAAGGCGCAACAATTAAGAAAGCGGTATCCAATGTTTACCCGTTGACAGAAAACAAAGTCAATTTTTGGCACATTATGCAAAACATCAAGACAAAATGGACATGGGTTGTGAGACGTGAATGCAAGAAATTGTTTGTGTGGTGTATTTCGAACTGACATGATACCTGCGAGCACACAATAACAGTAGCCATGGGTGCGTGACCGGATGCGGGCAGGTATGCATATGAACTTTGTTC
This sequence comes from Penstemon davidsonii, assembly GCA_034814905.1. NCBI lineage: Eukaryota > Viridiplantae > Streptophyta > Magnoliopsida > Lamiales > Plantaginaceae > Penstemon > Penstemon davidsonii. The sequence continues at coordinate 8,251,067 of JAYDYQ010002686.1, forward strand.
GCCGTACTTCACCAATCAATACATGGTTCTTGCATATATTGAAGTCGTCGTACCCATTCCATCCAAAGATCAATGGAGGGATATTCCCGATGAATGTGCCGACAAGTGAAGTGTTTTCAAATGTGAACAGGACTCCCGATAGACTAAAAACAGCTCGTATTCCTTCTTAAGGTGAAACGTCAAAGAGAAAATACAAATGTTCGGTATGCACCAGTAAGGATCACAACAAAAAGATTTGTCCTAGGCGCTTCGTCAAGAATGCCAATGAATCGTAAAAATGCTAATGTTTATTGTAATATTTTAACAATGTTGAATTGAAGTAATTTTTTAAATTATTGGAGTACTCGTTACTAGAATTGAAATAATATTTTAACAATGTTGAATTGAAGAAATTTTTTAAATTATTGGAGTACTTGTTAGTTGGATTGAAATAATGTTTTAACAATGTTGAGTTGAAGTAATTTTAAAAAGTATTTGATGGGGAAAAAAATGAGAGACACTTGATGGAATTGTCGCCGGATCGTTGGGGCTGTCCGACGACCCAGCGACACATGCGTGTCAGGGCACCCTGGCATGCACAACGGCTTCGTCGCTCATACGGTTGCGCTTTTTGGGTTTACGGCCAAATAATCGAACTTAATCGTAACAGAATTCTAACAAAGTTGATCGGACTTCTTGGTCATTCGGGAATCCAAATAGGGAACCAACACTTATAGTAACCCTAACCCTAAACTATAAATTAAATATTTAGGGAATTATATATGACGCTATTGCCCGACCAACTGGGCCTCAGCCGCTTGCCTATCCTAAAACTCCCAAAGCCTTTGGTCGGACTCCCGTCGCCATTGTTAGGACTCCCAATGCCAATGCTCGTCCAATTGTGTCTCAGCCGCTCGCCTATCCTCAAACGTCTGAAACCTTTGGTCGAACTGAATAGCCCAATGAGGCATATACTAAAGGTATATGAGAGGTAGACAGGCGAGCGTTCTCCATATTTGCATGCTCAGTAGCATCTTCTTGCGACTTGGCAATATCTTAATGCTCGACAACTCTGTCATGGAGTTTTAACATTTCTCCCGGCCTTCCTCAAGTTTTAGTAGATTTCATCTGAAGAATTTGCCTTATTCATGAAGTTAGCAATTTTCTTCATATATGCATCTCCCGTTCAACACCGTCCACCTTGAGTTGCGGAATCACAAACTGAAAAAAAAAATAGTTCTCAAAAAATAAATCAAGGAATTCATGCAAAATTTAAATACTAAAAAATTGAATAAACACATACTTTCACTCTATTCAGGAATTTTGCACTCAAATTATTGTTTGGGGATTGGGAACTCAATTTTCATCGCAGCATTCTTGCGTAGACATTGGAGGTATAAGGTAAATGTATGGAAAGTATTTTCTTGTCCATGTCTTGTATTGCTTCGAGGATCCAAAACTATATCAAAAATTACATAGTCGTTACGAAATTACAGAAATTGTCATTTAGGGATTCTACAAAATCAAGTTAATGCAATTTAAAAATAAATACCAATAGAAACAATGGGTAATCGGGTGATTTTGATGCAGGAGCATCCAAGACAATCTAGTTTTTTTGGTGATATAATTTTTTTTTTTTTTTTTAGGAACCTTTTTGGTGATATAGTTATTGTAGGAGTTTCGAGATATTCAGTTCCTTATGAGTCTTATTTCCTTTCAGTTACTTAGAGTTTTATAAAAGAGTTGTAGTATTCATTATTACTCCCTCCATTCCATATTAGATGACGTTGAAGGTTTTTTTCACAAGGATTAAGAAAGCAATTAATACCCTAAAGTTTAGAAAAATAAGAGTGTAGTTGGATAAAATTACCCTTGAGAAGCAATTAATTTTTTTGTAACTCCCCATAATTCATCTCTCTATATCCCCATACATCTTTCTTCTCTCTCTTTTTAATGAAGAAGGGTAAAAATATCAAAATAGCATTTAAGTTTATCTTGAATTCCTAAAGTGACATGTAATGTGAATTTTTTCTCTCTAAAATGACATGTATTGTGGAATGGAGGGAGTATGAGATATTGATGATTATGAGTTTTTGAAAAAAGAAAGAGATTTATTTTTTTCATGGGTTCATGGGTGCCTATTTCTCGTGTTCTTGTAGCAAATTTATCTGATGGAACTTGCCTGCAGAATAATCGTTATTCTGTCCGGCTTCAGATTCCCAGTTTTCCAAATTTCCGCAAACCAATGATACATGTTTATCAACTTTATTCACAATGTTCCAATATGCTTTGTCCAAACACCGCTTTCCCCAGTCGAATTTATCACAAATTTCCAAATTATCGCAAACCTGTATAAATAACATGTTTAAAACAATATAATTCATCTCAAAACAATATTCAAAAATAAATAATCGCAAACATATATAAATAACACATTAACACAATAAAATTCAATTATGTATGAACACATACACATTAATAAATTTCCAAATTATTGATACAATTCGAAAACATGTATGAATAACACATTACACAATAATTATGTATCAACAAATTTCACAAACTTACGTCGAAGACGTAATCCTCAATATGATCGTTTCGGGTTGGCAACATGACACTTTATACAATTAGAACAAACACTAACTTCAGCCTGTTAATGGTTTACACTTTTTCTTCTTTTAGCATAAAAAGTTGGTCCTCGACATCTGACAAGGTGATCGTATTTGCCAGATCGGACTCCTTAAGCTTGCATCTAAATTGCAGCCCGAAAACCAATGCGAACTCAATCGCACTAAACCTCACCGATTTTTCATGAATCAAAAACCAGGAACTCGTACAAGTTCTTGTTTGCGGACGCTTCATAAGCCGGATCCAAAGTTGGTGGTACATCATCCCCTTGAATTTTCCTGAAACATCAAGATTCAAAATATTGTCCAGTTGGGGGTAACGCGAGGCATGTATACGGTTCCGATTCGACAAGTAATCTGCAAAGTTTGGAGTTTGCTCCAACCTCATCTTGTTGTAAGTTTTCCTTCATTAATTATCCTCCTAAATGAAGGCTAGGAAATTCCAACAACTCGTCCGTGTACATTACTCAATAAGATCAACCCTACAAAACATAAATAAAAAAAATAATAAATTGAGAACATCGGAACTTAAAAAAAAAACAAAAAAATCCACTGGAATTATCGCCGAGTCGCTTGGGAGGCCAAGTGACCCAGCGACACGAGCCCAAGGGTGTTTTCTAGGGACCCTTGCACGCAAACTAGAATTCTCACCGGGTCACTTGGCCTCCCAAGCGACCCAGCTACACAAGCCCAAGGGTTCGTGCTAGGGTGTACACGCACGTGTCGTCTGTCACTTGTCCCATCAAGCGACCCGACAACATTTGAATATTCATATCTTCAAATGTCGCTTGGAGGGCCAAACAGTCGGCGACACATACATATAACTAAAATTCATCGGAAAAATTCAAAAACTTACTGATTCTTCTTCTTTTTCGGCTGTTGCACATCGGTTAGATGATTCTGGTATGTCGGACAATAGTGCCAACTCACGATTTCCAGATTCCATTGTTGAATTGTGATGATTTTTTGGAGTGTTTTTTCAGTGAGAGAAATTTTAAAATTGGAATGGGAGTGAAAATGAAATTTTGGAAGTTTGGGGGTATTTTGTATTTTTATTATTTTTGGGTTAATTGATTAATTAGTTTTAATTATGTTTAATTAGATTAAATTGAGATTGAAAAAAAAGGAAGACTAGTTTTGCAAATAGCATTTTGGGTAAGGCTATTAAGCCAGATAACCCATGAAATGTGGGGCACATCACGGCCATAGAGTAATATGGTGTTGAGTTTTCAGTATGTATGCGGTTGCTTGAGGGGTTGAATGGTCCCCATTATGAATAGTTTGTTCCCAAGCTTCAAGGAGAAAATTAGGCCATTTGGGCTTAGGTTACATGAGGATTGGAGCCCAACTGGAGTATGTTTCCGATTATCGGGGCCGCAGTTTTGCATTTATCTCATAATTTTACCTGAAAAAATGGTCTTTTCAATGTCTTTTTTAGGGAAATGATTCATCTTTCTTCCATCAGCAAAAAAGAGAGTTTCAATGGAAAAAAGACAATCATTTAACACCTGCTCAATCTTCACCGTCTCTTCATACGCCATTCCATTACACATATCCTCCCTTCTTCATAAATTTCTTTTCTCTTCAAACCAAAAATAATAAAACTCACAACTGCATTTGCATGTCGATTTTCTGACTCGTATCACAATTTTTTCTTCATAAATACCCACCGGCTCATTTTACATCTCCACAACTCAACACTACTACTACTACTACTAATCGTCAATTTCCTCCTAAGTTTTCTCATTTCAATAATAATGGAAATGCAATATTCCAGTAATGAGAATGTCAACAACGCTTTTTTCTTTCTGATCTTTGTTTTGATGCTCATGATTATCTTGGCCCGAATCAGGCGCCGAAGAACTTCCGCACCAATTCAACAAGGCCCGATCGTGTCCATCATGCTCGACGTCAAGCTCATGGTGGTGGGATCGTCGCCTAAGGCTGCCTCAGAAATATTGAAGACCCATGACTCGATTTTATCAACCAAACATCTTTCGTGCACGCATCCAGCATCAAGCTCAAAACTCAACAAATTTGCAATTGGGTTTGCCAAATAATGCAATGAACAGTGGAAAAACCTGAGGTCCATTTGTCGGGCTGGGCTTTTCTTCTCTCGGGCCATTCAATGGTCAAAATTCGAGAAAGGAACATGGCCAATTTGGTGAAATACTTGCATGCAAAGGAATGTGAAGTTGTTGTTATGAGTGATTTTATATTTAAGCTCCTGTTGAATATAATTGGGAATATTTTGTTCTCAATGGATCTTTTGGAGTTTGGACCTCATCGAAAGCGTTCCCCTAAAGCCCAATTGAAGGTATTGATAACAAGATTCTTAATTTGCTAGCTTTCCCAAATTTAGCAGATATTTTCCTAATATCGCATCGATGAGACATTCAGGGAAATCAAAAGATGGCTAAAGACATCCATGAGAAAATATTTACAATTTGGAAACCAAATTCTCAAGGAAAGAAGAGAAAAAAGAAATATAATTCTAGAAGACTTTTTGGATACTTTACTTGACATTGGATTTAACGACGATCAAATCAACCACTTACTATTGGTACGTTTTTGAACTTTTTTACCTAAATTTATTAATTAATAATCACCACATTTTCGTACCTTTTCACTTAAATTTATTAAATAAAAATCATCCAGATCATTTATCACTCTTGTGTGTATATATGCAAGAGTTGTTACTTGCAAGAACAGACACAACTAACATTACTATAATAAAGAACAAAAACGAAATGTACAAAGTTCAAATTGAGCTACAAACCAATATTGGGGATAGGATCCTCAAAGAATCGGACATCATGGTCCTCCCATATTTACAAGTTTGTGACAAGGAAACAATAAGCATGCACCCTTCCTATACCATTTCTACTTCCTCATCGGGCAACTGAAATGTGACGAACTTCACAATCCCAAAAGGAAGTCAAGTAATGGTCAACACATGGGGGCTATGGCCAATGATCCCTCGATATGGGATGATCCCTCGATATGAGATGATCCCTCGAGTTATAGACCCGAACGCTTTCTTGATTCGGGAGATGACTTTAAAGGGAGCGATTTTGAGTTCATTCTCTTTGGTTCGTGTCGACGAATGTGCCCTGCATTGCCAATGGCTTTCTTTCAAGTTCAATATGTTGTGGCTTGTTTGGTTAATACATTCAATTGGTTTGTTCCACGAAACAATGATTTCGATGAACTTGGCAAGGAAGAGGTGTACCATTTAGCACTGAGAAAGAAGAATCATTTGGAATTATTCCTGTAGCTGTTAATCAATGGATTGAGATTGAGAAAATTGGAGATTAGTTGGCCATGGTGAAATTATGAGTAATTAATAATTAAATGTTTGTAGTATTTAGTGTTTAGTTGTGTTTTGTTTCTTGTTTTATGAGAGATAATATATATGTACTTGTTTTTCTCTTACGAATATATATGTATCTGTTTAATAAAGTACTTCTGATGTATATGATGTTTCATTTTGTTATAATAGTCATAAAAGTACTATTTTTAAATCTAAATTTGTGTATCACATGAGATTATTTTTACCATCTTCTTCCCTTCGTCTTTAACGAGGAGGCCTTTTTGATTGATTTACCTCTTATATTTCAACATTGAGATCTATGTTTTTAGGGGTTAACAACATAAACTCCTTCACGGTCAATTTTTTTCTCCATAAAATTCTCCCGTACAATAAAAAATAGCACATACTTTTCATGAGTCTTAATTTTTCATACAAAAATTTAATTTCGATATCAGACCGTCAATGACCGGGATTTGTTATTCCATATTGTTGTCGAATTGGGTTTGTCAATCCGAGACCGCAGTGTAAGCCTTTATTTGCATACTATATTTTATTTCAATATCAGATTATTCCATATTGTTGCCGACTTGGGTTCGTCTATCTCAAGCCCACAGTACAGCCTGGGATCGAAGAGGGCATGGGGGTGTAGAAAGAAGATTCAATTTTAGGATATTTTTTTCTTTTTTCAAAAACACTAATAGAAAATTACTGTTAAAATTTGGTTTTTTAATTTATGAATGAATGAAAATTAAGTCTTAGTTTCACATGAAGCCAATGTGATATACACTTAAGCCAAAAAATCAACTAAAATGAACCTTTCTTGCAATAAAAATAACACATGATCATTCATAAAAGTTTCTCGAAATACAGGTATCTCTAAAAGAAGTTTCTCGTTATAATACATTGAGAGATCATGCATTTATCCTATGTTTTAGCCAACAACTATTATACAAGTTAATTGCATTGATTACGTTTGTCATCATTCAACTATATTATGTATCGTTGCCAAAACATTTGCAATATAAAATTTATCATTAATTATGAAACTTTTATGTGGTAAACTCGTCAGAATCGACAAAGTATACTCATGTCAAATGACGATTAACTGCAAAATATAGTTTGTGAACCAATCATGATTGGTCTTTCATATTCCATAAAACAACAAATCATTGACTTTGATCAATAAAATATGTGTATGAGCGGGTGGCATTGAGTGCATTAATCTTGTTTCAGTTACAGTTTTATCGTCAGAGAAACATAAGAGAGTGTATTTTTAGCATGAAATGTGAAAGATTACTCTTTTGTTGTTTGAGAATCATAACAAAGTGCACTTTTAGCATTACGTGGGAAAAGGTTATATATTGTACTGTACGACATGACAATCAAATTATTATGTAATTTTTTTTATGACAACTGAACTGCTACTACTTATTTACCGATTGTGATTGATATTTTGTATCGAAACAACCACATTTTTTAATACACAACAAACCAGTACCGGAGCTATGTGTATTCTAGGGGGTGCAAGGGCCCCCCCCCCCCCCCACAAAAAAAAATTTAGATTAGGCATTGAAATATATATAGGTATAATATGGGTAAAAAAATAATTTATCTTTTAATTGCTTTAAACGAACCCCATTTAATAAAATAAAATTTCTATAGTTACGGGGCCATGTTTTAATGAAATATGTTTGTTTTCCACTCACTTGTAAAATAATATTAAACACATTTTATGATTTAATATTTAAATAATAAATACATATTTGATAAAATCACCACTATATTTTTATGTATATATGTATAAAACTGACAAAGTCGAAGGTCAAATTAGCACTAGCAAATAAACAAATCCCATTTTTTTGGGCTTGTGAGATACTTTTTCTACATAAAAAATTCTACCAACTTTACCACAAACTCTTTCATATTTATTTTTATACCCACAAACAAATTCACTCAAAAAGAAAGATGGAATCCAAAAATACCATCTAAGATAAATATTGTGTTAGGACTTTTAGATTAAATAAAAAATAATTGATTGTCGAAGAAAGATACAAGAGATGACGTATCTATAATTATATTTATAAAACTGAATTATTTGATATTTGATATTTATTTTTTATTGGAATTTTGCATAAAAGATATTATTGTTTTTTTGAGAAATTTAGTTTATATCAAACTGTTAGTTTATAATTTTATTTTCAAGAATTTTGTCCAAGGCTTGGAACTTTGTGTTTAAATATTCTGGATTTTCTTGTATATGCCGCTATATATGATACTTATAGAGAAGGATGTATATATCATTAAAACATTAATCTCTTTAGATGACGCGACATTGTTATCTTATTTTCTTATACTGATATATAAGTTGCGTTCTAATCCAACAAATTAAGGTAATTCAAACCTATCATCTAGTACTTATCCAAAAAAAAACATCTAGTAATAATAATATCCAAAATAATCATATAGTAATTAATAGTAATAATATTTATATTATTTTATAAAGAGAAGCTCCGCCACATTCACAAAGTGGAAGCTTTGTACAACACTACACCCAAATGCGAAATTTTGAAATTACCCCTTCTCTAAATTAATAACTACCTACTATAACTTTCGTGTAGATCATTTCAATGATTTCTAAAGTTTTGAAATTTTAAACTGTTCCACAACAAGTCACAATAACCGTACTTGCCCACTTCTTTTTTGACGGTTTCTTTCTAGGGAACTTTACATATAATGACACCCCAATCTATAGGTTTAATTACAAGAACTTATCAACCTTATCAGAAGTTACAAAGACATCCCTTCTGTCAAAATTATATTACAAGGACACTATTTACGGCATTAGTGTCAGATGTTAAATGATGACGTCATATAATTTTTTAATGTTTTTTCAAATTTACCCTTGATGAACTTTGTAATATAACTTATGATATATGGGATGTATTTTAAAAGTTTATCCCCCCACCCCTTTTCACTAGGCCATTGTTTTTCGGTGTCTATTTGTCAAAATTAAGTTGGGGTTTTTGTTCCTCTCATCAAGACGAGTTCATAGCCACCAACCTTGTTGAGTTAGACACTGTATCACATGATATGTGACTTATGAAGTCTTTAATTAGAAAATGAACGCTTTGGTGTTTATTACTGTTATAATGTTTTGTACAATGGAAAGAACAACAGATATGCAGAATCATTTGACACAGAAGTGGCCCTTTTTGTTGGAAATGCGTTGGGTTTAGCCCTCACTCACAAATTTTTGTACCCTTTTTGTTAAGATGACTAAGCTTAATTTGTGTCAAAGTGATTAGGCCTTGATTGTGTTAGCTTTGATTATGCTAGCTTTGATTGAATGTAGTTGTTAATATAGGTGTTCATATTGTACAATTCATCAAAGAAATATATTACAAAAGAATTTCTCCATCTTGTCTTTACTTTTTCATGGCATCCGAGCCAGATTTTTAAAGCCCTCACCTTCCGCAATATTTCTATGAAAGATACTGATAGAACCAGTATTCCAATACAAACAAAAGAACAGACATTAGTATTGATCAAGGAATTACAAAGCCTATTGATCAAACTATGTCTTCTCCCACTATAGATCCAACTGATCCTCTTTTTATTCACGCATCCGATCATCCGGGAATTACTCTTGTATCAAAAGTTCTAGATGGAACCAATTATGCTATGTGGAGACGATCAATGTTGGTGAGTCTCAGTGCCAAAAATAAATTGGGATTCATCAAAGGAACCATACCTACACCAAGTGAGGCTGATCCAAAGCATCAATCATGGCAACGCTGTAACGATATGGTTCTATCGTGGATCTTTAATTCATTAAGTCCTGAACTTGCTAATAGTGTGCTCTACATGGAAACTCCTGATGAAATCTGGACAGATTTGCAAGAACGGTTCTCACAAGGTGATTTTTCTCATCACTATCAAACTCAACGTTCCATTGTAGAATTAAAAAAAAAATCAAGATTCTATTTTTACTTATTATACAAAATTGAAAACTTTGTGGGATGAATTAAAAACATGTAGTCCATCCATTCCATGCACTTGTGCAGGATTAAAATACTTGAATGAGAAAGAAGAAAAAATAAGGCTAGGACAATTTCTTATGGGGTTAAATGAATCTTATTATGCTGTAAGGGGACAACTAATGTTAATGCAGCCTTTGCCAAATATAAAGAAAGCATATTCTCTCCTATGTGAAGAAGAGAAACAACGAGGTCTAGTCGAACACAAAGAAACAGATCAAGTTCATGCTATGAGTGTTAGAAAACAATCTCAACAATCTAACACTCCCCAGTGGTCATCAGCTTCATCAAAGCCACAAGGATCAAAGAAAACCCTTTTATGCAACTACTGTGATGGTACAACTCACACAATCGACAAGTGCTATTATCTGAACGGTTCCCTGTGGGTCACAAATTTCACAGTAAAAATGTTCAGCTGCCAAATCGTAATAAAAAATTTGCAGTGAACCATACTAGTACCAAGGCCCCCCATGTTACAACAGCCGAGTCATCACTACAATTCACCCCTGAAGAGTTCTCCCAAATAAAGGCATTCCTCCGAAATGGTAAAAGTTCTTCTTCTGCAAACTATACAGGTACTTCCACATCTTTTTGCTCATCATCAATGGTACATCACACTCAATTAACTAATTGGATAATTGATAGTGGTGCAACTAATCATATTGCTTCTACTGTAAACAGTAACACTCCTATGTCCTCACAAGTTTCTTTACCAAATGGTTCTCATTCTAAAATTACGGGTGTTGGTTCTACCCATCTTTCACATGACTTACATTTTAAAAACATTATTTGTGTTCCTTCTTTCAACTTTAATCTCCTCCCTGTAAGTCAACTTACTTCTGCTCTAAATTGCTCAATCCAATTTTTCCTACTTTCTGTATATTGCAGGACCTAGATTCGAAGAGGATGATTGGTCTGGGGAAGCTGCATAAGGGGTTGTACTACCTTGTGCCACACTCGGAGTCTTCATTAGCTTCATCACCAATAATGTGCCATGTTTCTTCTCCATCTGCCACCACTTGGCATAAGCGGTTGGAACACCCTTCTAAAGCTCCGTCTCAAAATTTATGCAAAATAATTCCATCTTTTTTATTTGATTCTGAACATTTATGTGATGTTTGTCCTTTAGCTAAACAAACCAGATTGTCATTTCCTTTGAGTTATGTTCAAACTAAATACTCTTTTGATCTTATTCATTGTGATATTTGGAGACCTCATCGTATTGCATCTCACTCAGGAGCACATTATTTTTTGACAATTGTAGATGATTTTACTCGTTTTACATGGATATTTCTTATGAAATTCAAATCTAAAACACAAAGCTTGTTAAAATCATTTATAACCTATGTTAACACTCAATTCAATTTTCAAATTAAATGTGTTCAAAGAGACAATGGTCTTGAATTTGTATCCATGAAATCATTTTTCTCTAATCTTGGCATATAATTTCAAACTTCGTGTCCTTATACTCCACAACAAAATGGTGTAGTGGAACGCAAACATCGTCAACTTTTAAATATAGGGCGAGCCTTAAGATTTCATGCCAATCTCCCTTTAAAATTTTGGGGCGAAAGTTTACTAACAGCTGCCTATCTTGTTAATCGTCTTCCTATATCGGTATTGCATAATAAAACTCCATATGAACTTTTATACAATAAACCTCCAGTTTATACACATTTACGAGTATTTGGTTGTCTATGTTATGCTACCAACATTAAACCTTTAGCAAAATTTGCGCCTCGTGCTCGTCGATGTGTATTTGTTGGTTATCCTATTGGACAAAAAGCTTACCGTGTGTATGATCTTGAGACACATCAATTTTTTACTAGTCGAGATTTAATCTTCCATGAAGAAAATTTTCCTTTTTCACTTAACAAAACCATTCCTGAACCGGAAAATCGCCACTTGCCTACTATACCTCTATCTATTATTGACTCAAATCAGCCTTTAACACCTTCCGACTCACCTGTTATAGAATCTGATCAAGCGCCCCCCTCACCAGAAATAACAACACCATCAACTTCACCTCCCTCTGCTCCTATTCTTCGTCGCAACGACCGTATACGACAACCATATGTGATACTTCGTGATTTTCATTGTGGTCAGATTAGTACACCTACTTATCATGCAAGAACCACGTCATCCTCTTCAAAGTCAGGTACTCAATATCCCTTAGCCAACTTTATTTCTTATGATTTACTATCTTCTGCACATAAATTCTTTGTTAACGCCATTTCTAGCACTCTAGAACCTACCTCATATGAACAGGCTGTTCAGGATCCAAATTGGCGTGAGGCTGTAAATCAAGAGTTGACTGCTCTAGCCAACCAACAAACATAGTATTTGGTCTCTCTTCCTCCTGGAAAACGACCAATTGGAAGCAAGTGGGTGTTCCGAATTAAATACAACTCCAATGGCACAATAGAGCGTTACAAAGCACGATTGGTAGCAAAGGGTTTTACTCAAAAAGAAGGTCTGGATTATCATGAGACATTTGCTCCTGTAGCAAAACTCACCACTGTACGGTGTCTCCTTGCTCTTGTTGCCATACGTAACTGGCCATTATTTCAAATGGATGTTCATAATGCATTTCTTCATGGTAACTTGGATGAAGAGGTATACATGACTCCACCACCGGGTCTTTGTCGACAAGGGAGAAACTAGTATGTCGACTACACAAGTCCCTCTACGGTTTAAAGCAAGCACCAAGAAATTGGTTTTCAAAGTTTTCTGAAGCCATTAAAAAGTCAGGTTTTGTCCAATCTCATTCTGATAATTCACTCTTTGTTCGTGCAATAAATTCTTCTATAACTATGGTTCTAATCTATGTGGATGATATGATTATCACTGGGAATGATGATAAAGCTATTCAAGATCTCAAGCTTTTCCTTCACCAACAATTCCATATTAAGGATTTTGGTTATCTGAAGTACTTTCTTGGTCTGGAAGTTGCACGATCTAAAGCTGGTATTGTTATATCACAAAGAAAGTATACTCTGGAAATTCTAGACGATGTTGGATTTCTTGGAGTACAACCAGTTGATTCTCCTATGGAAGTAAATTTAAAACTTACAAATAGCCAAGGAGAAGTCTTACTTAATCCTTCTCGCTATAGAAGATTAGTAGGACGATTGATTTACCTCACAATTACTAGGCCCGATATCACTTACTCTGTGAATATATTAAGTCAGTTTATGCATGCTCCAAGAAAACCTCACTGGGATGCTGCTCTTCGAATTGTAAGATATTTAAAGAAAGATCCAGGTTGTGGTATGTTATTTTCCTCAAACAGCTCGCTGACCCTTAAAGCTTATTGTGATGCTAATTGGGCAAATTGTCCTATGACGAGAAGATCTACCTCAGGCTATTGTGTTTTACTTGGAGATTCTCTAATTTCATGGAAGACAAAGAAGCAAAAGACTGTTTCTAGATCATCTTCGGAAGCAGAGTATAGATCTATGGCTGCTGCAACATGTGAAATAACTTGGCTAAGATTCTTGTTTAATGATTTACAAGTTTCATTAGGGCCGGTTGAACTATTTTGTGATAATCAAGCTGCTCTACATATTGCTGCTAATCCTGTGTATCATGAACGTACAAAGCATATTGAACTTGATTGTCATGTTGTGAGAGAAAAGATTCAGGCAGGACATATTATTACCAAGTTTGTTCCATCATCTCTCCAACTAGCCGATGTTTTCACAAAAGCTTTGGGAGGCAACGAATTTAAGAATATAATACACAAGTTGAACATTCTTAACATTCATGCTCCAACTTGAGGGGGAGTATTATGATGTCTAAGCTTAATTTGTGTCAAAGTGATTAGGCCTTGATTGTGTTAGCTTTGATTATGCTAGCTTTGATTGTGTAAGATTGATTAAGCTTGAATATAGTTGTTACTTGATATGTTTGTATCCTTTGTACTATAAATATAGGTGTTCATATTGTACAATTCATCAAAGAAATATATTACAAAAGAATTTCTCCATCTTGTCTTTACTTTTTCACTTTTTGCGATTTCCTTAAACCTGGATTAGAATGAAGAACAAAAACATTGTACAAATTGTTTTTGAACTCATTACTGCTTCTGAATATAAGGATCTTAAGTGACTACTAAGAACATAGATAGACTCTAGCAATCTTACCAATTGTTAGAATCTCCTTAGACACATCAATATTTTTCGTACAGTTGCAAATATGAAAAATCATATGCTATGCTTTGAAGTTGATCATAATTTTTCTCATACTCTTTCTGAATCAAAATAAGCATGCAAAACGTGTTATGTACGTAGGGCGCCATTTTGTTCAGCTGCCGGTTTTTGCTCGTCTCTCATACTTGCTCATGATCTTATTTTGGCATCAGGTCTATTGTTTGTCTTAAAACTTATTAGGACTCTTAAAGATCAGTATATTTTGGGTAGAACAACTAATGAGTCGCTGTAATAAATGTTTTCTTCCTAATGGTAATGATTCTTTAACACTCAGTTAAAACAGGACCATTGTCCTGTAAAGTCGAACGAAAGTGCAAGATGTTACAATGAACTATATTTTCTTCAGCTAATGTAATTAGGCTAAATCATCATTGATGAAACACTATATTCGTCGAAGATTGGTTTCGAGATAGACTTTATGGAGAGAATTGCATTTTTGACATCGCGTTTTAGGTCAATTCCCACTTTTGGTACACCGCTTTATGTGTCCAACACATTTGGTATCACGTTTTAACAAGTTGTTAAACATTTGGTACCACCGTTAAAAATCACCTTTAAGTAGTGATGTTGCAATTAAGTCTTATTGCAAAGTTAACGTCATTACTTATGTTGACTGACAATGTTATCCCATAACATTTCATGCTACCAAAATAGTTCCACATCTCCAAATTTAGTGACGATTTTAGTCCACATTGTTGCCAAATTTTAAAACTGACTCGAATAAGACCACGTGTGGACCAATTTGGAGATTTTACTTATTATATTTAAATGACTAATTTGATTTATAAACAATTATAATAAATTAAATAATACTTTAACATAAATCTAAAATAAAATTAAGAAAATATATTTTTTTCAAATCTAAGATTTATATAATAGTATTAATCTATTTAATATTTATTAAAATAATAAATTATATAATTAAAAACTATTTAATATTTTTTAAAATAATAAATTATAAATAATTATAATTTTAAAAAAAAAAAACTAAAAATCCCCATCGAACCCACGCATAACCCAGGTCGTGGTGGCCTGGGTTCGATCACAGGCCGTCGCCGTCCTGGGAATTGGGGGGAGGGGGTGGTTATAGGATTGAGGGTGGGGTGTGTGGGTTTTTAGTTTTTTTTTTAAATTATAATTATTTATGATTTATTATTTTGATAAATATTAAATAGATTAATATTAGTTATATAAATCTTAGATTTGAAAATAATTTTTTTTAAAGATTTATATTAATTTATTAATATTTTTTATAAATTTAAATTAATTATGTAAATATTATAAGTAAAATCTCAAAATTGGTCCTCAAGTGGTCTTATTCGAGTCAATTTTGAAATTTTGGCAACAATGAATTTGAAGATGTGGGGCTATCTTGATAGCCTAAAATGTTATGGGGTAATTATTGTCAATCAACATAAGTATTGACATCAATTTTGCAATAATACTTAACTACCACGTCACCACTTAACGGTGATTTTTAACGTCGCTACCAAATATGTCACAATTTGTTAAAATGTGGTACCAATGACACATAAAATGATGTACCAAAAGTAAGAATTGATATAAAGCGTGGTACCAAAAATGCAATTCTCTCGGACTTTATGGTAAGCAACCCTTATCTATATCCTTCTCAAGTAATTTAAAGATATCAGACTTAGCATTGTTTCTCCATATTGGCTCAACACAGGGATTAAAGATTCATGTATTAGTGCAAGTAGCCTTTTAATTGAATCACTAGTTATTAGAAATTTGTAAGGAAAATGGGGTCAGTTAAACCTTTGACTAGGTCTGTCAATGGGGCGGATTTCAATTCGAATCCGATACGAATCCGGTCCGATTAATTAGGATAATTGTCCGATTAGTGATCCAATGGACTTGATTCTATTAAGAAGATCCGTAATCTGAATTATATGGAGCAAATATGGATCTAGACAAATCCGATCCGTTACAGATCCGTATCCGATATATATTACTATATGTTGTTTATATATTATGTATTTAAGCAAAAATAAAAATAAAACTATTTATGTTCCACTAAAATCTTTTACTATATTAAAAATAATCTTAAAAAGAAATGCAGGAGAGGTGTTATTGGACTGACCTGGTAACTAATTGGGCCAAAATCATATTAATTTATGCTATTTAATAAAAAAAATCAAAACCATAACCATTCATCTATGTAGTAGCCGTCATCTTCCTCTACTTTTTCGTCCAATTTTTTTCTTCTCTTCCATTATTGGGTTTTCTTCTTTTTTCCGAATTTCTATCTTTTTTTATTCATACTTTTGTTTATTCCTTTGTTCTAATTTTTACGTTTATATTTGTCCATCATATTCCATCTTTTACAATTTTTATGAAATAAATAAAATATTACATTTTTAATTCATGGTGGTGAAATCTACAAGTGATTTGAAGGAAAATGAAAAAAAAAAAATTTGCTAAAAATGCTAAACGGATCCCGATAATTTATCCGGATCCAGGATATCCACCGGATTCGGATTCGGATCCGGTTGCTACTTTCCAGGATCCCTGCGGATCTAGATCCGGATCCGGATAAAAGAAATGAAAATCGGACTCGAATTCGGATTTGCCCTGATCCGGTCCGAGTCCGACCCATTGACAGCCCCACCTTTGACTATTTAGAGCGTATTTTCTTAAACCTGATTTGGCATTTGGCTGTAGTGATAGTATGCCCCATACTTTTAGACCATAAAGTTGACAAATTTGGCTTGCTAATTCTAATCATATAGTCGTCGTCGCTTTATTTTTGCTACTATTTTCATTTTGAAATGTCCCTTAAAAACACACCCTTTTAAAAAATCGACTTATTTTTCTAAAAAATTATCTCACATGAAATAATAATTTGACATCATTGACTCTCCACGCTACTTTTAAGGGCGTAAATATAAACATATACAAAAATTTCACTTTTCTAATTCTTTCATAAAACTCCGCGCTAATAGTTAAAGTAACAAAAAAAGGGGACGGAGGGAGTAACCGTTTAGGAGCTACAACTGTGATTAACTAACAGGTTGGATAAAAAGCTCATTCTTGTTTGAATGCATATGGATTGAAACGACATTCTATTAACACTTCTTTTTCTACAGCTAGCTTTTAGTAAGATTGAATTCTCAGTTATCCTGCCCCATCTAGAGCTGAAAATCAAACCATGCTACTCGATATTTGGTTCGAGCTCGTTCGATAAAAGCTCGTTTGAGCTCGGTTCGTCAAACAAATCCAACGAGCTTGAACAAGATTTCTCGTTCGATAACTTTTGATGCTCGGTTCGAGATCGACTCGATAAGCTTAAAATTGAAAAAACACATGTAAAATACCAAGCTACTCGATACTCGGCTCGAGCTCGTTCGATAAAAGCTCGTTTGAGCTTGGTTCATTAAGAAATCAAACCAAGCTCAAACACAAAATTTCAAGCTCGATAAAATTCAAACTAAGCTTGAACAACGTGTCGTTCGATACTACTCGACTTGTTTACACCCCTAGCCTCATCCATTCTATTTGCGTTAAGTAGCTGTAATTTTTTTATACTTGTAGTTGTCAAGAGTATGTTACTTAACTCCCCCTGTGTTACAAGTTTTTCTTGACACAGTCGGTCCCAAGCCCGGGAAAAGGAGGGGGGTTGAGAAAATAGATGTGATGCTATATCGGTGCATTGTTTTAATATATGAATATTTATGCTATATCTGGTATCTCTTGCTAGTTCATTCTCCTAATTTGTGAACATTTCATAAAACATGTGTTGTTCCTCTTTGATGGAGCTGTTTTGGAGGAAGGGGTTGACAAGAATGCAATATCATGCTCTAACTACCCGTTTGCTTTTCATCTTGTTTTGAACTTTTGAATGAATTAGGATTGTAAAACAAATCTATTATAGTCGAACATATATTTGAAATGTAGTCTGACATATATCAAAACTTGGGAAAATCCTATTATTTGTCCTAATCTTTGAACGTTTTTTCCACTTTGCCCTCTAACCTTTGTGAGTTCCAACTTAACACCTTAGCTATTAAAAATATCCCAGATTGCTACCTTTGGACGCTCGTCGGCAGAATCACTTCAAAGGTTGGGTGGCAAAGTGCGAAAATGTGAGTTCCAACTTAACCCCCTTAGCTATTAAAAATATCCCAGATCGCTACCTTTGGACGCTCGTCGGCAGAATCACTTCAAAGGTTAGGTGGCAAAGTGCGAAAATGCTCAAAGATTAGGTGGCTAAGTGGGAAAACACTCAAAGCCACATTATTAAAGCTAGATGGAATATTTTGTTAGATTCTAGTTTTTGCATCTTAGGGGGTTGCATGAGATATATTTAATAGTTGAGGGGTTAAGTGGGAACCAAAGATTAGGGTTCAAAATGAAAAAACATTCAAAGGTTAGGGGGGTAAAGTGGAATTTTCCCAAACTTAAATAATGTTCGGTTTGATATGAACATATATAATAAATCTGCTCAAACTAATTTTCTTCAATCGAATATATAGTAGTTTAATTTTATTTTTAACAGATCATCCAAACATATATACCAATTTTCTCTCAGTTTTTTGTGTGCATAACATGAATCCCTCCACTTCGTCTTCAATAGTGTATCAAAATGCTAATGCATTGAACTCGTATTTTCAGCCTTTTCAGTTCATGCTCTCTTGTTTATTACCTACTGTATTACAAAAATCCTAGTTCCATAAAATGGTGTGGATAGTGTATCAAAACGTATTGAACTCATCATATTGACCAAAAAACCAAACATAATTGAAGGGAAACAAAATCAAATCACTACATTAAAATCCTTCCATCTTTCAAAGAAGCAGTACCTATAAAAAGTTCACAATCCCAAAAGAAAAGCCTTTGAACCCAACCATGGCCTCATTCCATTTCCCAAAAAACTTCATTAGTCCTATAGCCTATAACATGTTCAATCAATAAAATTACCAATCCCATATGTCATTTTTGCATATGATGACTTACAAAAATAAAATCTAGAAAAGCTAAATTACATTCTGATGTTCAAGAACTCATCGTTGCTTATCTCAGACTTCAACCGAAAGGCAAAAAGAAATTGATCGAAGTTATTTTCACAAACACAAGTCTAACAACCACAAACAATTTCAATTAACTATCACTTCAAAAATCCCAAATAAATAGAAAAAGTACCGAAGCCAAAATCAGATTCGTACCTCAATGAACAGAGCCGGAATATATACACTGTAAACACAACCCCAAAAGATGTCAGCGAACACGAGAATCTCCAGTAAACCCTAACCCCCCTCTCCCCGTCTTCCCAATAACCTCATTAACTTTAACATCCTCCTTTGCATTACGGCCAATGCCTTTACCCTCTTTCCACCCATATCCATAGAGCAAAGCGGCACCAAATCCTTCCACAGGAACATCCTCAAATTCTTCCATCCCCGTATCTTCCGGCAACTTCCCCAAATCCTCCCTCAACTTCCTCAACTCCATTTCCGATGTACTTTCCCGGCGTTCGCGTTCGGACGTAGGCTGACGGAGATTGAGACCGTAACCAATGGAACTATCACAGGGCTCGTTATTGGAGCTCTGATCCAGCTCGAATTGGAGGGAGGAATCCAATTGAATCGTTGGGAATCGGGGCCAATCGTTAGGAATCGGGGCGATAGGTTTGATCTTGGATTCGAGCGGTGGTGGTGCTTCGGATTCGTTGAATTCACTGATATAATTTTTGGAGGCGGATGAGGAGGGTGGTGGATCACCGGCGGCGGCGGCGGAGGAGGATAGGGTGCGGTTGGATTGGGATTTCGACGGGATTGTAAACGAGAAAGTCATCCTGTCGCCAATTATACTAGAGAATGGAGAAGAAACCATTCAAAATATGTTGATTTCTGATTTAAATCGCACAGAAGAGAAAACCTAATCGGAATTGGATTGGAAAGTTTAATTTGTAAAATTAGCTTTTTTCAAATTTTTATTTGCAAAACTAGCCTTACTTAGATTAGGTTATTAATTAACTTTAAATAAAAACCCGAAAATGCCGCTTGTCACTTGGGCGCCCAAGTGACAAGCGGCATTGTTGCCGCCGGGTCACTTGGGGGCCCAAGTGACAAGCGGCATTGACGCCGGGTCACTTGGGCGCCCAAGTGACCCGGCGGCAACAATGCCGCTTGTCACTTGAGCGCCCAAGTGACCCGGCGGCAATGCCGCTTGTCACTTGGGCACCCAAGTGACCCGGCGGAAACAATGCCGCTTGTCACTTGGGCGTCCAAGTGACAAGTGACAAAAATTTGGGATGAATTTTTTAGAGAGTTTTTTGTAGTGAGCTGAATTGGGAGTGAAAATGAATTTTTATTGGTGTTTTGTATTATTATTATTGGATTAATTGATTAATTAGATTAAATTGTTATTTAAACCAAGAAAAAAGAAAAAGAAAAAAGGGAAGGCTAGTTTTGCAAAAAACATTTGGAGTAAGGCTATTGAGCCAAATATTCCTCTCGATAATTCAATTTTTGTATAGTTACTTTAACAGTCTTTGTCAATTTACTGGACATATTATACAAATGCCCCCTGATCTTTGAGATATTTCAGTAACACCCCAAAGGTCTGCATCCGTTCGTAGTTACCCTTTTTGACAATTTTTTTTGCTTAAATACGCCACAAGATAATACTAGTATCTAATGTCTTATGGAGGTTGGTATTTCTCCTCTCAAATTTCTATTCATTATAAATAAGCTTTTTATTATAAGTATATTCCAATTTAAATTCGACTGTTCATAATTTTCAATTAAGAAGAAAGTTATATTTTCAATTAAGACAAAGTTAAGTTCGACTATTCATAATTTACCGAATTAAAATTTGATAATTCAAGAATGAAAGATAAATGATTGGTCTTAGTCTTATTAAATGTAGCAGAAGATCGGCTGCCAAAATTAATACCTCAAAATACAGAGGAAGATTTGTACCTCAAATAAACGTATACATTGTAATAATTATAATACTAAAGATGGACATCCTCTTCCTCCTATGTATAACTATTTAGATTAAAAGAATACCTTTTGTTTTTCATTTTATTGAAATTTTTAAATGTATGAGTGTGTTTTTGTAAAAAGTTTAACTTTTTTTTAAATGGGTATAATTGTCTATTTAAGTCCAAATCCCCCAATTTAAACTCAACCAACGGCGTGTGATGTTCACTTTTACAATTGGACCGAAAAAGTCTCAAAATTGCTTTAAATTTATAACTTATGGGGTAAATTGTTAGTTCTTACACGATCATTACACATTTACATGGTATACTTTTTGTATTTATGTTTAAAAAAACATTCAGTAATGTGCACAAAATACAAAAAGAATACTTGTAAAAAGCTTGTGAATTACTCTTTATTTGTGACATTTGCAGGCTTTATTACTCATTTTGATTGAACTGGAGTTTTAGCTTATCCTAATTTGAATTTGACCACCATTTGAGTACATCAATATCGAAAATTCAAATACTTATACAAGAACTCTTAACTATAGTTCATGAATATTCCATGAATCTCTCTCTATATGATTTCCTAACAAATAACCAATAATAATAAAAAATAAAAATAAAACAGAAAAAGAATTCTTCACATGACTAATCCAAACTCCAAAGCATAGACCAAATTAAACACACAAGCTATATACTCTAGAGATTTATATAGTACATATTATGTTTCAAATTAACATGCATTAGTGCAAAGAATATATCTTGAAAATTTTGCAAAAAACTTTTACCGCCTTTTATTACTCCTCATTTTTTTTTTTTTTTTTTGAGGTATTATTACTCATTTGAATTGTAGCCTTTAATGCTCCTGAAAAAAAAAAAAGTGTAGCCTTTAATGAAATCCATTATCAGCTCGTCGCCATGTATCTGCATTCAACACTACGCTTCCAGTCCATAAAAGCAACATATTCCTGCCAAAACCCAAAAAAAATCATTCATTTTAAACCACATATATAATTGATTAAATAGATAAAATTGTCAAGTTTTCAATTTTCGCCTTATTAATTTATTTATTTATTTATTTTTAAAAAGAAAAGAAAAAGGAAGAGCCTTACATGAACATCAAATGTCTTCCTTCTCTGATCTCACCGATCTGTCGCCCCAAAGTAATCTACAAAAATGAAAATTAATTCGCAAAAAATCATTCCCATATATAAGTAATTTGAACCCAAAGTTTAATAATGGTTAAAAATAGTTATGTTTAAATAATTACCAATTTGAATCCCAAATTTTTATGACATTGCTTGCAGTAAATAATTCTTATTGTACTTTGAGTACATGTTATTGCATAGTCGGGATCCAAGTTTACATTCACCCTGCAAGTTAACAATTTTTTTAAAAAAAAAAGCAGATTAATTACTATTTGAATATTAAAAATGCTTGCTTAATTCTATATTAGTTCTGAAGCACTAATTCTTGATAAAGAGATGAAATCTTACAGATTGTCGAATATTCCGTGATTTAATCCAAAAGACTGAAAATTGAATTAAATTAAAAGTGAGATTGAGAATGTACTAAGAAAACAACCATATAACTGAAAATAGTGGAAATTAAATAAATGGCAAAGAATAAATAAAATTCAAGTACTTCTGATATTCATATAAAATCTCATTTTGTACTCTGCCCTCTGCTCTTATCCAAGAAAAGAGTGAAATGCAAAAATAGCCGTTGTGCTTTGTCTAACTATAAAAAAAAAAAAAAAAAAAAAATTATATTATTTTAACTAACAAAAATTCCATGTGTTCTTTTCTTATTAGCAAAAATAACCCTCCCAAGTTAAAATGACATTTATACTCCTACCAAAAAATACAAAAGCACCCCTCTTGACCAAAAAATATCAATCCCTCTTGTTCACTTAAAAAATTAACAAAAAACTCCCTATGATTTATGAAGGAATTTAAAATGGGGTTTTTTTGCTAATAGAAAAATAACACAAGGGTTTTTTTGTTAGTTAGACAAAGCATAAGAGGTGTTTTAGCATTTAGCTCCCAAGAAAACAGTAAATTACAATTGAAAGAGAAATCAGTACACCCCGAGTTCTTCTTTTATTAGCAAAAATACCCCTTCCAAGCCGAAATGACATTTATACCCCCACCAAAAGATACAAAAGCACCCCTCTTGACCTGAAAAATATCAATACCCCCCTATTAACCTTGAATATTAACAATAACCCCCTTATTCACTTAAAAAAATTAACAAAAACCTCCTTACGATTTATGAAGGAATTTAATATGGGTTTTTTTTTGTTAGTTAGACAAAGCAAAAGAGGTGTTTTTGCATTTAGCTCCCAAGAAAAGAGTACATTACAATTGAAAGAGAATTAAAATTTCAAATTACTGGAACAATCCCAATTATAACACCAATCAAGATTCTCAAAATTGTTCAAATTAAAGCCCTATTTACGAAATTAATTTCACAAATAAAAGAAAAACACAGAATGTGTGTACGTACATTGTCAATATATTCATCCCATAAGGCGATGTGTGTATGACATAGGCGACAAAAAAAGAAGCTTGTATTGTGATTTCGCTCATACTCGATAAGATCGGAAGCCTCGGCGCCATTGTTGGTATTCTGATCAACCAAACAACAAAAATAAATAAATAATCAATTCATTTACAAGACCAAGTGAAATTCTTCGTAAATCAATAAAATAATTTGGAGAAAAAATTATTGGGTAGAGATTTTAATACCATGATTAAGGGAGTGGAAACAGAGGAATATCGGATAGCAGAGCTGATGAATGTTTTGAACTAACTAGAAAAAGAGAAAGGAAAATAGAAATAGAAGATTTAATTTTGGATTCTTGAATTTTGAGAGGGGGTGGTTATATACTGTATATGATGAATGTATAAATGAGTGGAGAACAAATTCAGTTTTTGATTCTTGTTAAATTTGGAGGGAGATGTAACAGTTTGATTTTTTATATTTTTATAATTTTATTTATATAATATATGTAGGTCTCTTAACGGCAACTAATTAGTTTAACTGTGGTACGATTGTTTTGATGATACCTTTGGATTTCTCAACGGAATTTAAATAAGGAATTTGAAGTCCGTTCATTTGGACTTCATTGGTTAGTTAATTATTTTTGTAGAATTGTATACTTCACTATAATTTAAAATTTATTAAATTAGCCTTGAGCAATTTTCTTCGATTTTCATCAATTTTTTTATGATTTCGTTCGTTTTTCAACAATTTCAAACATTTTCACCGGTTTATCTTGTTTTGCAACGATTTTATTCATGTTTACCGTTGTGTCGTGTTTTTACCTTTTTGCGTATTTTTCCAGATTAAATCGAAGTTGGGAGCTTCAATAATAGCGAATATGGTGAAAAATGAAAGTAATAAGAAAGGAGATGGAAAAAAGACAAAATGAGAAAGGAATATAGATTGACAATTTTTGGAAGAAAAATTAACACATTAATTTAATTTGAAGGTACTAAGTGGAATTAAGCATGTTCATTTATAAGGAATTAAAGACAATTTACCTCCTGTGATATGTGTAGTATTTAATTTATCTTCATGTGATTTGAAAGAACAATTTATCCTCCTAAAAGTTTCACACTGTATCTCTGAAAACTTTAAACATTAAAAAAATACCAATTGACAAAACTACCACTTTTATATACTATACTTTGACAAAGACAACTTATAAATGTGGCATTTTACCACATATGTTATTAAAAATTTGGGCAATTTACCACACTTTGTTATGATAAATATGCATTTTACCCCACTATATTATGATAAATGTGGCATTTTATTCCGATGTTATGATAAATGTGACACTTTACCCCACTGTATTATGATAAATGTGATAATTTACCCCCTAAGGGTATTTTTGTCTTTTTACACAACAATTTTCATGTTCAATCCCAATTTTGGAGAGTGTGTTACACTCTCCATTGAAAGAGGTAAAGTGTTATATTTTTAATCAGATGGGGTAAATTGAACATTATGCAATTTATAAGGGTAAATTGGCATTCCCCATATATAACCATTGGATTGCAGAGACTAAACAACTGCGCTAATGTCAATTTATCCCCCTGTGATATGCATAATGTTCAATTTACGCTTATGTGAAAGGAAAAATAACAATTTACCTCCCTTCAACGGAGAGTATAACACAGTCGCTGAAATTGAGAATAAACATGACAAATATTGCGTAAAAAGACAAAAATACCCTTCAAGAACACAAAGGAGTAAAGTGTCATATTTTATCATAACGTAAAGTGTCGTGTTTATCTCAACAGGTGGTTATGTTAAAATTCCATCTCATTTTTATCGAAAGATTTTGCAATCTTAGTATCGGGTTCAGATATCAAATGCATGATCAACAGGAACATGTTCATTGCCTTTATTGGAAACTCATGATTCTTATTATCAATACGTAGGGCTGAAAATCAAACCAAGCTACTCGATATTCGGCTCGAGCTCGTTCGATAAAAGCTCATTTGAGCTCGGTTCGTCAAACAAATCAAACAAGCTTGAACAAGATTTCTCGTTCGATAACTTTTGAAGATTGGCTCGAGCTCGACTCGATAAGCTTAAAATTGAAAAAATACATGTAAAATACCAAGCTATTCGATACTCGGCTCGAGCTCGTTCGATAAAAGCTCGTTTGAGCTCAGTTCGTTAAGAAATCAAACCAAGCTCAAACACAAAATTTCAAGCTCGATAAAATTCAAATCAAGCTTGAACAACGTGTCGTTTCCATACTACTCGGCTCGTTTACACCCCTATCAATATGTAGTTCTAAGGTATAACATGATATATCTACTTTTTCTTAAGTTGCTAGCTAAATACCGTTTACATAATACAAAATTTAAATAATGTATTAATACGTTGAAGTACCGATATTTCCCCTTTTAAAAGTCACGTGATTCATATATGGACTAGTAACAAAATTGTCAAAAATATGATCGGTGCAACAAATATTATGTAATATAAATATAAGTATAATGTTTTTGATATGAGGAACAAAAGTGTAAAAAACTTAATGAATAATTATTAAGCCTATAAGAGTATTATTTAACAACCTTCAAACACATAACTTTTCCACGATAATTAATTTCATTTTAAGGAAATGGAGAATCTAATCGAAACCTAAATAAATAAATATAAACACACAAAAGTATTCAGGTATAATTCGTACTTAATAGGACTAAATAATATACAATTTTACCTGGGGAAATTTAGATCAAAATTGGACAAGTTCAAATAAGAAATTCATAATCATTTCACAATTAATAGAGAGAAAATACCAATTAAAAAAGAGATGGTAAAATATATACATATATTAGTTCCCTTGCTCTAGAATATTACTGAAGAAAAATAAATTAATCGGTGTCTTTGCCACCACCCATTCACTCCCTCCCTTATCTATATACATATAAAAGTATGGGTTGGCAAAGAGAATTTCTTCCCTTTTTTGTGATGACTAATATACCCTTACTTAAATGATAAATAAAATAATTGAATAATCATATATTTTTACCTGAAAAAGAAGTCTACTTTAATATAAACACTGTTGTATTAAAATAATAATAAATACAAGAAAATAAAATTTGGTCAATACATAAAATTGGTGGACTTAATAATGTAGGTGAAGTTAAAAAAAAAGATAGAAACTTAGAAAGTTGCTTACGGAAACTAATACGAGGACTAACAAATTTTATTATCGTTTATATATATATATATATTTAATATATACAAATTCTAATTTTTGCCATTATTAAATGTTTGAAGAAAAAGATTGATTTCTATCTAGCTAATTCATAACAGTCAAATATTCCGCAAACGGTTAAAAACTGAAATTAAGTAAACACGGGATAATAAGAAAAACGGATCAAATTGATAAAAGAACAAGAACAAAGATATGAGTTAATTTGGCCAAAAAAAAGTGAAATAGGTGAGAAAAAAGGTTAAATCCACAAAAAAATAAGTAAAATCGACTAAAATTGGGTTAAACATGAGAGAATGTGTGAACTGATTAACGAATGAGATAAAATCAACTAAAATTGGGTTAAACCGAAGAGAGTGGAAAAAATGATTAATAAATATGATAAACCACAAAAAATAGGTGAAACCGGTGAAAGAACGAGTTAAAATAATAAAAAAGAAATGGTAAATCTATATACATATAAAAGTATGGGTTGGCAAAGAGAATTTCCTCCCTTTTTTGTGATGACTAATATACCCTTACTTAAATGATAAATAAAATAATTGAATAATCATATATTTTTACCTGAAAAAGAAGTCTACTTTAATATAAACACTGTTGTATTAAAATAATAATAAATACAAGAAAATAAAATTTGGTCAATACATAAAATTGGTGGACTTAATAATGTAGGTGAAGTTAAAAAAAAAGATAGAAACTTAGAAAGTTGCTTACGGAAACTAATACGAGGACTAACAAATTTTATTATCGTTTATATATATATATATTTAATATATACAAATTCTAATTTTTGCCATTATTAAATGTTTGAAGAAAAAGATTGATTTCTATCTAGCTAATTCATAACAGTCAAATATTCCGCAAACGGTTAAAAACTGAAATTAAGTAAACACGGGATAATAAGAAAAACGGATCAAATTGATAAAAGAACAAGAACAAAGATATGAGTTAATTTGGCCAAAAAAAAGTGAAATAGGTGAGAAAAAAGGTTAAATCCACAAAAAAATAAGTAAAATCGACTAAAATTGGGTTAAACATGAGAGAATGTGTGAACTGATTAACGAATGAGATAAAATCAACTAAAATTGGGTTAAACCGAAGAGAGTGGAAAAAATGATTAATAAATATGATAAACCACAAAAAATAGGTGAAACCGGTGAAAGAACGAGTTAAAATAATAAAAAAGAAATGGTAAACTCAGTGTAAAAGCGGGTGAAATCGATAGTTCTTTGGAAATCACTTTCGAAATAATCACTTATTAAATAACCTAAAAAAATGCCACCTTTGTGCCATATTAATAAAAAAAGGTGTTATTTAGTTAACAAAAACACTTATAATTGGCTTAAGAAAAATTGAGTTAAACATGAGAGAATGTGTGAACTGATTAACGAATGAGATAAAATCAACTAAAATTAGGTTAAACCGAAGAGAGTGGAAATACATATAAAAGTATGGGTTGGCAAAGAGAATTTCTTCCCTTTTTTGTGATGACTAATATACCCTTACTTAAATGATAAATAAAATAATTGAATAATCATATATTTTTACCTGAAAAAGAAGTCTACTTTAATATAAACACTGTTGTATTAAAATAATAATAAATACAAGAAAATAAAATTTGGTCAATACATAAAATTGGTGGACTTAATAATGTAGGTGAAGTTAAAAAAAAAGATAGAAACTTAGAAAGTTGCTTACGGAAACTAATACGAGGACTAACAAATTTTATTATCGTTTATATATATATATATTTAATATATACAAATTCTAATTTTTGCCATTATTAAATGTTTGAAGAAAAAGATTGATTTCTATCTAGCTAATTCATAACAGTCAAATATTCCGCAAACGGGTAAAAACTGAAATTAAGTAAACACGGGATAATAAGAAAAACGGATCAAATTGATAAAAGAACAAGAACAAAGAGATGAGTTAATTTGGCCAAAAAAAAGTGAAATAGGTGAGAAAAAAGGTTAAATCCACAAAAAAATAAGTAAAATCGACTAAAATTGGGTTAAACATGAGAGAATGTGTGAACTGATTAACGAATGAGATAAAATCAACTAAAATTGGGTTAAACCGAAGAGAGTGGAAAAAATGATTAATAAATATGATAAACCACAAAAAATAGGTGAAACCGGTGAAAGAACGAGTTAAAATAATAAAAAAGAAATGGTAAACTCAGTGTAAAAGCGGGTGAAATCGATAGTTCTTTGGAAATCACTTTCGAAATAATCACTTATTAAATAACCTTAAAAAATGCCACCTTTGTGCCATATTAATAAAAAAAGGTGTTATTTAGTTAACAAAAACACTTATAATTGGCTTAAGAAAAATTGAGTTAAACATGAGAGAATGTGTGAACTGATTAACGAATGAGATAAAATCAACTAAAATTAGGTTAAACCGAAGAGAGTGGAAAAAATGATTAATAAATGGGATAAACCACAAAAAATAGGTGAAAACCGGTGAAAGAAAGAGTTAGAATAATAAAAAAGAAATGGTAAACTCAGTCTAAAAGCGGGTGAAATCAATAGTTCTTTGGAAAGCACTTACGAAATTATCACTTATTAAATAACCTAAAAAAATGCCACCTTCGTGCCATATTAATAAAAAAAAAGGTACAATTTAGTTAACAGAAACACTTATAATTGGCTTAAGAAAAATAAAGTCAGAACATAGAAATGGTTAAAATTGGTGAAAACAGATGAAATTCGATTTAAAATATATGATACACAAAATGGTAAAATCAATGGAAAAATATGTTATATAGAAGACAAATGAGTTAAAGCAAAATAAAAATGGTGCAATTGATAGAACAACGCGTTAAACGGGTAAAATCGATAAAAAAAAAAAAAAAAAAGAATGATATCAACTTACACGGGATAATAAGAAAAAAAGGGATCAAATCAATAAAGGAGCAAGAGCAAAAAAAATGAGTTAAATTGGCATGAAAATGTGAAATAGGTGAGAAAATAGGTTAAATCAACAAAAAAATAAACAAAATCGACTAAAATTGGGATAAACCAGAGAGAATGGAGGAATTGATTAACAAATGTAATAAAATCAACTAAATTTTGTGTTAAACCGGGGGAAATGGGTGAATTGATTAACAAATGGGGTAAACCACAAAAGGATAAAATCGGTGAAAGAACGGGTTAATATAAAAAAATATGAAAAGGTAAACTCAGTGTAAAAGCGGGTGAAATCGATATTTCTTTGAAAAGTTCTTAAAAAACTATCACTAATTAAAGAACCTCATAAAAAAAATTAAGTCACCTTCATGCTATGTGAATAAAAAAGTACTATTATTTAGTTAACTGAAAACTAATAAATGGACTTGAACCAATAAAAACTCAAAACACTGAATTGGTTAAAACCGTTGAAAAATGGGTAAAATTCGATTAAAAAATATATGATAAAAAATAGTAAAATTAATGAAAAATAGTTTAGATCGAAGAAAAAAAAGTTATAGCAACAAAAAATGGTGCAGTCTATAAAACAACATGGTAAACCGACAAAAATCTGATAAATCGATAGAAGTGAATGAGATCGGCTAAACACGTGATACAAAAAGGGTCAAATCGATGAATGAACAAGATAAAAAATGAATTAAATGGACAACAAAAAAGGTGAAATATGTGAGAAAATAGGTTAATCTGCAAAAGAATAAGTAAAATCAACTGAAATTTCGTAATCCCGGAGAGAATACGTTACGTTAATTGATTATCAAGTGAGATAAACCACAAAAATGGGTAAAATCGGTGAATGAACGATTTAATATAACAAAAAAAAATGATAAGTACAGTGTAAAAACGGATGAAATCGATGAAAGAATATGTTGAAATAACAAAAAAAAAACTCAGTGTAAAATTGAGGAAATTTGGTAACAACATGTCAAATTGTTTAAAAAATGGATGAAATCAGTAAAAGACATGTATAACAGGTAAAACTGGTGAAATCGATAAATAAAAAAGCGGTGAAATCTGTGAAAATTGTTTAGATGAAAATATCAAGGTCAAGAAAGAAAAGAATTGATGTTGTTCATTGGTAAAATCAATGGGAAAATGGGTTAGATTGAAAGAAAAACGAGTTGAAGCAAAAAAAATGGTGTCATTGATAAAACAACAAGGTCAACCGACAAAAAAGGGTAAAACCGATAAAAGAAATGAATGACATCGGCTAAACAATTGTTAAAACCGGCAAAACAGTTAAATTTCGATTAAAAATATATGATAAAAATGGTAAAATCAATTAAAAAATGGGTTAGATAGAAAGAAAATCGAGCTAAAGCAAAAAAAAAAAAAAAGTGCCAATTGATATAAAATAACAAGGTTAACCGACAAAAAAATGGGTAAAATCAGTAAAAAGAATGAATGACATCGGCTAAACACAGGATAAAAAATGGAAAAAATCGATAAAAGAACAAGAACAAAAAAATGAGTTAATTGGCAAGAAAAAGGTAAAATATGTGAGAAAATAGGTTAAATAAGCAAAAGAATAAGTACAATCAAACTAAAATTTGGTTAAACCGAAGAGAATGAGTGAATTTATTAACAAATGTGAAAATCAACTAAAATTGGGTTAAACTAGAGAGAATGGATGAATTGATTAACAAATGGGATAAACTACACAAAAAAGGGTGAAATCTATGAAAGAACGGGCTAAAATAACAAAAAAAATGATTAACTCAGTGTAAAAGCATGTAAAATCGATATTTCTATTGTTAGTTCTTAAGAAATTATCATTTATTAAATAATCTAAAAACAAAAGGCCACATTTGAGCTATATGAATTGAAAAAAAAGTATTATTTACTTAACTGAAAAACTTATAATTGGCTTTAGCCAAAGTAAGTCAAAACATAGAAGGGTTAAAATTGATGAAAATTGGTAAAATTCTATTAAAAATATGTATGATAAAAAATGGTAAAATCAATGAAAAAATGGGTTACATAGAAGAAAAACGAGTTAAAACCAAAAAAAAATGGTGCAATTTATAAAATAACGGGGTAAACCGGCAAAAATGGATAACTGGTATAAAATGATGATGTTGGCTAAACATGAGATAACAAGAGGGAGGGGGGGTCAAATCGATGAAAGAACAAAACAAAAAATGAGTTAAATTGGCAAAAAAAATGTGAAATAGGTGAGAAAATAGGTTTAATTAGCATAAGAATAGGTAAAATCGACTAAAATTTGGTTAAAACAGAGAGAATGAGTGAATTGATTAACAAATGGGATAAACCATAAAAAAGTGGGTGTAATCGGTGAAAAAAGGGATTAAAATAACATAAAAACAAATGTTAAACGCAACGTAAAAGCGATTGAAATCGATGAAAGAACATGTTAAAATAACAAAAAAAGGGTAAACTTAGTGTAAAAGCAGGTTTACTCGACAAAATTGAGGAAAATTGGTAAAATCGGGTTAGATTAGTTAAAAAATGGATTAGTCATGTAATTGAAAATAGATGAACTCAGTAAAAGAAATATATAACCAACAAGACTGATTAAATAGTTAAATAAAAAAAATAAAATGGGTTAAACCTGTAAAAACTGGTTTAGATGTAAAAATATTGTTTAGATGGAAATATCAATGTCAAGGAAGGAAAAATTTAATATTGTTCATTCATTCAAATGGTTGTTTTAGAATAATAATTATGTAGACATGCAGTTTTAGATTAGAAATACTTAGTAATTATAGTTCATTTTTTATTTTTAAGTTTTGAATTTAGGAATTTATAATAACAACTTTAAATTCTTGGTAACAGTATAGAAATAATTAAATTGATGAAAAATATTATATGAATCAACTAACATAAAAAATTAGTTAATCACGTGCAACGCACGTGGACTAAAAGTCTGCAATCAATCAAATAAAAGAAAAAAAATATAGTTAGTTATCAATAAAGGAAATTTTATTGATTTTTAGTTACCGACATATATATAGCCGAAAAATTGGTTACAGAAAATTGCAATCCCATGATGTAGTTTAGAATATTACCATAAATTTAGATTCTGTTAAAATAAAGATATCTATGCCCATAGATAGATTGTGCTTGAGATGTAAGCTTAATTTATCGTTACCATAAAATAAAGATATGTCCACGGATAAATTGTGCTTAAGATATAAGCTTTAGTAATTAATAATCAAAGTCTTGTGCACGCAATCTACCCTATATATACTACATATGATCCTCTCATATTTAGGAAATTTAATTATTCATGCCAAATTCTTTTTTCAATTTACCTTGTATTCTCTTCATCGCTATTATTATTCTATCGCTACTACTCATCAAGATGGTTTATTGAAATCACTATTATGTTTTTTCTCTTTTCCAATTCGATCAAAATCAGAATATATATTCTTTTACTATCGTCAATACGAAAACCACATAGCATTAAATCAAAATCTTTGAATAAATTCTTGATATAATGTAATGTGGCTGTCGCATAGTCGGTACCAAAAGAAGGGTGTATTATGATTTTGTTTGTATTGGATAAGATTAGAAAACTTACCATTTAAATCAAGAAGCACAAATTTCAGAATCAGTTGAAACAAGATCGAGATTGACATAGTACAAAATTCAAATTCAAAGAATAATATTTCGAGTAAGTTAATATATGTATTTTTGGTTTGGCATGTTTGATTAAGCTGTTGCTGGGCTGGATCAAAATTTTCAACTTGGTTTTGTTTTTCACCTTAGAATCTCCTATAAGAGCTTACAATTTATATCAGGTAGTAGTTTTTATTTATTTATTTTAAAGTGATTTTACCTATTTTCAACTGAATTTGGAAGCGATAAATATACTCTTTCATATGTTTTTTCAAATTTATGGTACAATAAAAGTAGTATAACATAATTTATGGTATCGTGTATTTATCCTATAAAAATAATAAAAAATAATACATGAAGGTGTTGTGCAAATATTTCAAAACACAGATGGATTTCATGTTTTTTCCCTAAGATTGGGGCGGCGTTGCGCATTATGCAAATATGGGTGCAAGATCACTTGTTTAACCAAAATTTTGCACTTAATTACTCACTATAAACTTTATTACTTAAAACATAATCGACTTATTAGAAGTTTCTTCGCCAGAGACTCCCTAGATGAGTTAATGGCAATTTTCCTCCCTGTAATATTCATAATGTTCAATTTACTTTCTTCTGATTTGAAAAGGAGCAATATACCCTCTGTAATTTTTATAAAAGTTTCACACCGTCTTCCTGACATTTTTATATGTGGCATTTTATCCCCTGATGTTATGATAATGTGGCAGTCTATCCCTCTGTATTATGATAAATGTGGTAATTTACGTACCCCTGTGTTATGATGTGACAATTTACCCCCTATGTTACAACACATTTTTTATGTAAACTCTCAATTTCGGCAAGTGAGTTACACTCTCCGGTTGAATGAGTAAATTGCTTCTTTAAAATTTTCACAGTGGGGGATATTGATCTTTTTCAAATCACATGGGATAAATTGAACATAATGAATATTACAGGGGCTAAATTGTCATTAATCCAGAAATTGCAATATTAAATGCTATTATATTGTGCTGCGATATTATGAAGAGCAAAAGACAAAAACACCCCCTATGCTTTGTCTAACTCCCAAAAACCCTCCTATGTTATTTTAACTCCCAAAACACCCCCTGTGTTTGGTTTTATACCACACTCGACCCAAGTAGTATATACTTATAATTTTATTTTTGACTTTAGGTGGAACGACGAGATTACCCCTATGTATTTGTTTTTTTTAAATTTATTTATTCTTTTTGAAAAATTAAGTATATACTACTTGGGTCGGGTATGGTATTTAAAATCAAACACAGGGGGGTTTAAGGGATTTAAAATGACACATGGGGTGTTTTTTTGGGAGTTAGACAAAGCATAGGGGGTGTTTTTGTCTCTCGATGTCAGGGGTAAAATTGTCGTATCAAAAGCAAAATGTGAATAAATACTTGCAATTTTGACGTTTAAAACAAAATCTCTTTTTTGGG
The DNA here is from genome assembly GCA_034814905.1 of Penstemon davidsonii. Taxonomy (NCBI): domain Eukaryota; kingdom Viridiplantae; phylum Streptophyta; class Magnoliopsida; order Lamiales; family Plantaginaceae; genus Penstemon; species Penstemon davidsonii. The sequence continues at coordinate 8,285,931 of JAYDYQ010002686.1, forward strand.
GGTGTATTTGACACTTTTTTAAGGTCACAGGGAATTTTTGGGAGTTAGACAAAGCATATCATTAATAGCAAGCTCTTAAGAACCTAGCAATGGAGATGACTTAAGATTTCGATCAATCATCAACCTCCGACGTGCCTGAGGTAACACTTAAAATTTTTTTTTTTAAAAAAAAAAAGACCGTCGTTTTTAATTGTTGGACAGGATCATTCAACAATATATATCCGTGCACACCAACTGTTTGTTGATTTTACCCAAAGGTTTATTATAGTTTTGATTAAGTTCTTGACTTGCATATTCGTCCCAATTGATTAAACTGAAGAATATGGAAATCGAAATAGCTAATGAGGTATGAATCTTAAATCTCGAACAGGGGTTAAGGATGGGATTAAGGATGGTGATATACCCGATTGGCTGTTAGTGGAGTTGCTTGTTAGGATGCATCAAAAAGTGGTTTTTAGGTTCAAACTTGTTTCCAAGCAATGGCTCTCTATCATTTTAGACCCTTCTTTCATCAAAATCTATTGTTCTCGAGCCTTGTCGTTGCAGCCGTGGACTTTCGTTCCACCATTAGGTATTTCAATGGTTTTGAAAGAACGTATATTCCTGATTGCGAGCTGTTAATTAGTGGATATTTATTCTAGTAAATGGCCTAGTTTTTATGCCCTTTCTCTGCCTCGCCTGCGTGAAACGGGCAATAACATTTATGACATGTATGAAGTGAGCAATGGTTTAGTGCTATATGGTCTTCGAAAAGAGTCAACAGAAGCAGGCATTTGGATTGCCCTTCCCCCGCATAATAGTTGCCAAAATAGCGTGAGTTGGGGATTTATGACAAATGTCGAGGATGGAATTCTCATGCGTTACAGTGTGGTGCGTTTGTATGTCTCTGATGCTGACCAAAGTAAGTTAATTAAATGTGAAGTATTTTTATCCGAAGTTGGTGAATGGAAAATATTTTGTCGCTTTTTTCATATCCTGGAAAATTGAGGTATTTTAGAGGATCTGGTATTTCTGAAGATTGGAATACGTTTCAAAGTTTCAATATTTGGGTACTAGATGACTATAGTTCTGGTGATTGGTGTTTGCAACATAGAGTTAGCGATGCCCATATCCAATTTTCCACCGCTCTTTCGGGTCAAATTTTATTACGAATACTACCTATATCGTTTCATCCATATAATTCAGATATTGTGTATCTGGGATATGGACCAATGATTATCTCATACAACATTAAGACCGGGAAATTCGAAGTTCTAGAGGATTTTAGGCAGGTCGGGGGAATAACAAGTCTTACTGATTGGTTATTGGTCCATTTGCTCTGTTTCCACCATGGCCAGTATCTCTTTCTCGTCCCATATTTGAGCTTCAGAAGATTAATTAAATGACAGTCATTTTAGACGTTTTCTGGGTTTGCATTTCTTTGATCAAACTTATTTTGGTTGTTGTCATATGGATGTGTAACACATCGGATGCACACAGGGGCAAGGGGGGCTATAGCCCCCCCTGGAATTTTTTTTTTTTTTTCTTTTAGTATAGCAGTGGTGTATTTTTTTTTGAAAAAAAATAAATAAATAAATAAATTAGCCCAATATGCAATTTTCAGCCCAAATATAATTTTAATATCACACAACCCACTCTAATAATAACTCATTCTACCCAATTTCTAAGCCCCACTGAAAAGCCCAATGTTCCATATGGGAGGCCAAGGCGTATGATTGAACAAGTGCGTATCGAGCATCATTTCAAAGTTGAGAGATTCAATTCGGTGATAGATAGACAATTGCAAGAGTTGAACAACCGTTTCAATGAAGTAAACACGAAGTTGCTTCTTTGTGTTGCATGCTTAAACCCATCCAATCACTTTGAGGCTTTTGACAAAAGAAAACTTGTTCGTCTTGCCGAACTTTATCCAAATGACTTCTCTTTTCTTGAGCTCTCGGCCCTTCCCAATCAACTTGAAAATTATATTAGGGATGTTCGATCAAGTGATGATTTTTCTAGATTGAAAGGGATTGGTGATCTTGCTAAGAAGATGGTTGCAACTAAAAGACATGTCGCATTCTTGATGGTTTACAAACTTGTGACATTGGCGCTTATTCTACCCGTTGCAACTGCATCAGTGGAGAGAGCTTTTTCGGATATGAAGATAGTAAAGAATCGACTTCGACCGAATGGGCGATCAATGGCTAAATGATACTTTAGTTGTCTTTATAGAGAGAGACATATTTAGTGGTATTTCAAACGATGCTATCATGGACCGATTTCAAAAGATGAAAAACCGTCGTGGTCAATTATTAAAGTAAATATGTAGATATTTTTGGTTTTTTTGGGACTATAACGGGGTATCATATGTAATTAAAATATCTCGTGGGGTTTATTTTTGTCAAACTCCACCTCCCCATTTTTGTATTGCGTCATATATTTTCTCGTGAATAATATAAACTTTAATTTTAACTGTTTGATAGATTTTTATTTTTTTTTGTATAAGTTTAGTCCCCCCTGACCAAAAATTCTGGATCCGCCCCTGGATGTGTTTGATTATCTTGAAACATCATACCATTATGGATGTTCATGCCATCATGGATGCTATAACATGTGTTAGTTTATTAAGTAAAAAAAAAAAAAAAAGAAAGGTTTCTTCACTAAATACCTTTTTCGTTCAATTCTATTATCTTTGAACTGCGCATTGACTCAAAAAATTTCAAATGGGCACTTTGTTTTAATTGTATAGAGAAATAATTATTTTTGTTATTATATTTTACCTTACTTTACCTATTTGATATCAGACTTTATGAGAAAATACATTCGATACTAAAATTATAATATTAAATATTTTGAGTTTCTTATTCACTTGTAGTGTTGATGTTTTCTATTAACTTTCGGCAAAATTGCAGAAAACGTTCCAAACTAATCAGTGATTTTGGATTTTCGTCGCAAACTATATCACTTAAATTCGTCCCGTAATTTTATATTTTTTTGGAATATCGTCCCACTTGCTACATGTATGCTTACGTGTCACGACGTGGCAAATTTTAGCATGAACAATTATACAGATTGCAGAATTCGTCCCAAACTAATTACAAATTTTGGTTTTTGGTCCCAAACTATATTAACTCGTCGAATTTCGTCTCACAATTTGTCATTTTGCATGAATTTAATCAATTATTAAATTTTCTAATTTAATGGAAATGAGATTCATCTTTTAGTTTTTTAAGGTACTAATGGCAATTTATCCCCTGTAATATTAATAATATTCAATTTATCCCCTGTAATTTGAAAAGAGCAGTTTACCCCCCTATGAAAATTTTAAAAAAGTATTTCATCCCCTTGAATCGGAGAGTGTAACTCAATTGCATAAATTAAGAGTGGGCATGCAAAATGTTTTATAACAAGGGGATATATTGCTACATTTATTATAATACATGAGGTAAATTGCCACATTTAGCACAACACATGAGGGTAAATTGTCACATTATCATAACACAGGGATGTAAATTGAACGTTACATGGAAATAAATTGCCATTAACTTTTTTTTTAAAGAAAAATAGGATGGATTTTCGAAATTCCCATGCGCTTTTGTGAAAAAAATCATATCTCAGTTCTTAGGAAAAATTTGTGCATTTTTTTATTAATAAATAATAAATATTCATAATTAGTTTGGAACGAATTCTTTTTACCCATGTCAATTAAATTACGGGACGAAAGTCGGGGTGTTGATATAGTTTGGGACGAAAAATCAAAATTTGTAATTAGTTTGGGATGACTTCTGCAATCTTATATAATTGTTTATGCTTAAATTTGCCACGTCATGACACGTAAGCAGCCATGTGGCAAATGGGACGATATTCCAAAATAATATAAAATTACGGGACGAATTTGGCTAAGTGATATAGCTTGGGACGAAAATTCAAAATCATTAATTAGTTTGGGACTTTTTTACAATTTTGCCTTAACTGTAAGTGGCTTGAGAAAAAAATAGGATTTTGTTAAAATAAAGATATGTATGCCCATAGATAGATTCTGCTTGAGATATAAGCTTAATTTATTGTTACCATAAATTGAGGTGAGAAAAACACTTTTTATATCAAATATTTATCAACTCGATACTTTTAATAAAATACATTTCATACCACAATTTCAGAACTTTGGACACTTTAGCATTTTCTGTTAAAAATTGTACGGAATAACGCGCGTGCGCAACTGTTTAGCACTAGAAAATAACATTTCAGGGATGTTGGGCATTCATATGCAGTCATGACAATGAGGAATCTAAAACGGGCGCACATGCACATTATTCGGTCAAATTTTTAACGAAAAATGCAAAAGTGTTCGAAGTTTTGAAATTGTGGTATGAAATGTGTTTTTTGAAAAATTTTAGTATGAAAAGTGTCGAGTTGATAAAAGTTTGGTATGAAAGAGGTGGTCACAAATCTGAAACATTTCAGTCACATTTGCAAAAATAGTTAAAATATTAATCCTATTTAATAAATTTTATATATTATTATTAAATCTCTTAAAATAACTAGATTATATATATATATATATATATATATATATATTATTAAATATCTTAAACTAATTAGATTTTATATAATAATATATAAAAATTGAAAAAATTTAAATTATATAAATATTATTAATACTATTTAATAAATTTTACGTAGCATTATTATAACTACAAAAATTAAATAATATTTACGCAAAATATTAATATTAATCCTGTATGAAATAATATTTACACAAAAGAAAATGAAAAAAAATAAAAAAGTCAACTTCTTCCCCAACTTTCTCCATCACTGCCGCACCTCCACCGCCTCCACCTCTTTCGAATCTCCTTCTCCCCAACCTCCGTGCATCGGCATCGCCCCGATTGGTTCTTAGGAGTCCTTCAATGGTTCAATATCTCTTAGTTCGTGTTAGATTTCACGGTTTCCTCACTCCTCAACCAGATCCAAAATTTTCACCGACACCTTCGATCTCTTATTTCTTTGTCTACACAATTCCAATCTTCAAATTGATTGTACTGTTGAACTCGCCTATGGAAGAGCTTTCCAACTCAAGGACTGAAAACTATTTTCGCCGGTGACTGGGGATGCGACAGGAACATGCACAGAATATTGGTGTACATGAAGAGGGAAAAGGGGAGGTGGTGGGGCGATGGGGTGGGTGGGTTTTTTATTTTGTTTTTTAATCTAATTTCGAGAAAAATAATTTTATTTAAAAAAATAGTGTGTTGATCTGAGACATCCAAAAAAAAAAATTATGAGACGAAGGGAAATATTATATAGTCCTATTATTAATTATATATGCTCTTAAGAATAGGGATGTGGAGGTCTCTGAAGTAAAAAAATTGATCTTGAAAGTCAAGTTATAAGTTTGTAAAATTGGGTGGAGATCGTGTTATTCCAAATAATGTACTACATGGCCCTTGACACGTAAATTAAGTTAAATATAATAACAGTCAATGACCAACTAGTATGTCGTTTCTTATAGCTGAGTCGTCACCGATTTAGCCCTTGAAACTCGGAGATCGACATGTTATCACATCTATATGGACAAAAGATAAAATTAACATTGTAAAGGGGAATATCAGTTAAAGCAACTGAAACACCATCAACAATTCTACTAGCAAATCTTGATAAACAATGAGCATTCATATTTCCATCTCTAGGAACATGAGAAACTTTAAAACAAGATAAAGTGGAACCAATTCTTTTGACATCTTCAGCTAGTGGTCCAAAGTCGTGGAGGGATGGTGAAGGGTCTTCAATGGTGTCGATCAGATTTCGGCAATCACCCTCAAGTATAATGTCATTCCATCCATGTTGTTGCACTAATTCCATGGCTCTTAAAGCCGCAACAGATTCTGCAATTGTTACCGAAGCCATTCCTTGCTTCTTTTCGGCAAACCAAGCTAGGCATTCTCCATTGCATCTCTCGCTAATCCTCCAATGCCTATCGACTCTCTTGGACCCGAGAAAGTTGCATCAAAGTTCACCTTGATGGTTGGGCTGTTGGGGGGTGTCCAACTAATATTGTTTCTCTCCCTGGTCTGTCCCGAGCCATTACCCCCTAATAGAGATTCACACTGGCTGAAATAATCTTTGGAGAAGGCCACATCTTCAAGGACATCCTTCCCCTCCTTTCCCCATGTCAATTGGTTTCTATTCCACCAAATCGTCCAGTAGTTGGTAACAAAAAGTGCTAATTCTCTTTTGTCCATTTTTCCCCGAAGCTCCTCTAACCAATTTGCTGCATTTGTCTCTTACGTGTAATAACTCTGGAGTGAAAAATCAGATATCGCCCAATATTATCTAGCGTATGAACATCTAAACAGGATATGCATTACATCCTCTACTTCAGAATGACAAACAGGGCACGTAATGTCAGTTAATTGGATCATTCTTTTTTCTAAAGCCAAACGCGTGGGTAACGCATTATGACACACCCTCCATAGAAATATTTTTACCTTCGGAGGGATACGCATCATCCAAATCTTCAACAAAAAGCATTAATTTAAACCTAATAAGTACTAAAAATATACATGAAAACCTTTGTGTGTTTATATTTATTAATTTAGGTTTCGATTAGATTCTCCATTCTTGGATTTCGTTTAAATAAAATTAATTATTGTGGAAAATTTATGTGTTTGAAGGTTGTTAAATAAGTTATGTTTAATATCGTCTATTAAGTTATAACTTTTTAAGGGAGAGAATTGCATTTGTGGTACCAAACTATATATCGATTCTCACTTGTGGTACCATAAAAAAGGAGGTCGACACATTTGGTACCACAATTTAAGAAATTTAATCAGATTTGGTACCACCGTTAAATTCGACCCAAAATCACCGTTTATTGACCACGTGCTTCTCACGTCTTCCGTTAAGTCGTGAATGGAGGGAAAAATAGACACGTGTGAAGCACGCGGCTGCCCAAATTTTGGAATGGAAAAAAACGGGCAGTCTCCCCATTTCTCTCCTCAGCTCACTCTCTCAATCTTAACAAAAGCCCTAATTTCTTTTCAAAAAAACAAAAACCCTAATTAAGCTCCAATCTCAGATTTTTCTCAGAATTTCTCCTTCGCATTGTTCACTCATTAGAAACCCACCATTGAAATGCGACATTGTTCACTCTCCACGAGATGGACCTGCGTAACTCGCAACTAAATAACAAGCCACATTCTTTATAGTAAGTAATTGAATGTTCACTGATTTATATAGTAATTTTTTCACATTAAAGTGTATGGGTGTAGTTACTTTTATAGTTTGTGGTCCCATAATCGTGTGTGGGTTGGATGAGATGTAGGGTTTCTAAATTGGCTATGGATTATTAAATGTGTTGGATTCTTGTTTATAATACTTTATTTATGTTCATGGTCCCAACTTTACATATTTTTATTACTTTATGTTGATGGTCCCCAAATATGGGGTCCATATTTGGGGTTTTACAGTACAAATGTTATTGAAAAGGGGACAATGGCATTTTTTTTATTCACTTTGTCCGTATCTAAACAAATAACTGGTTCTATATGTTTCTTATTTTACAGAGAATGAATTCTCCTTGAAGCTACACTTTAAAGGGAGGTTTATCCATTTTCCATTTGCACAGTATGAAGGAGGTTTGATACGTACTATTAATTATGTTGAGAAAAGGTTTATGACAATTAGACTACTTGATAGGATGTGTGAGGAGTTGGGAATTTATGGGGTGAAAAGATATTACTACATTGATGCAATGAAGAAATTCAGAGTGATTAAGTATGAAACTGACTTGTTTGTGGCATATGATCTTCAGAAGGTGGGTCAAATATATGTAGACCATATAGACATACTTCCTGGTAGTAGTGCAAAATGTAGTCAAGAGAGGGAAATGGTATTTGAGGTACTACTGGGTCAGGTAAGGTTGCTGGGGAGGGAGGGTGAAAGAGAGCTTTTAAATGGAAGCAATGGGGCAGATAACTTGACTGATGCTCATATTGACAGTGAACAAGTTCAAACTGAGCAACATGGGCAAGAAAGGGTTCAAGAGGGTGTTACAAATCAAATGGTGGAAGAAGAAGATTGGGATAACTTGATTGATGCTCATATTGACAGTGAACAAGAAAGTCATGAAGAAGATGATGAAGACTCAGATGATGGTGATTATAATCAGGAACAAAGTGATGAAGAAGATGATGATGTTCTATATGAGAAGAACATTGACAATGATATCTCAGAAGGGTCTAATAGAAATAGAGAAGAATTTGTGGGAGAAAACAGAGAAGAAAATGAGGATGAAAACAGAGTGAGAGAAGAGAATAGAGAAGAAAACAGAGAAGATCGATTATAGTGAAGAAAACAGTGAGTTTGAAGATGACTCATATGATCTTTCTGTTTTATCAAGTGAAGATGAGGAGAAGTGGAGATATAATTCAGAGAATGAGGGTCAGGAGTGCTACCCTAAGTTCAGATATGGGAGTAGATTTGAGCCAAAGTTTGAGTTGAAACAAATCTTCAGCACAAAGAAACAGTTTAAGGAAGCTGTCAATTCACATGCAGTTAATACAATGAGGACATTGAAAATCACTAGGAATGATAAGAGAAGAATATATGCTAAGTGTGTTGCAGAAGGTTGTGATTGGCACATACACTGTTTCAAGGTAAAAGATGAAAATACTTATCAAATTAGAGAATATCAACCAAAACATAAATGTGGGATGGATACTCATTGCAAGAATGTTACATCAAGATGGCTTGCAAAGAAATATGAAGAAACATTTAGGACTGATCCATGCAGAGCAGTTAAGGGTTTTAGGCTTGATTGCATCAAAGAGTTAAAATGCCACATTTCTAAAAATCAAGCCTACAGGACTAAAAGGAAGGCATTGACTGTAATAGAGGGAAATTATGAGGAGCAGTATGACAAATTGTTTGATTATGCAAATGAATTGAGGTTAAAAAACCTAGGGTCAGCTGTTATATTGAAACAGTTAGAGGAAGGTGATAGCAGTGGTAGGAGAAAATTTGATAGATTCTATGTGGGTTTTAAAGCATTAATGGATGGGTTTCTTGCTGGGTGTAGGCCTTTTATTGGCATTGATGGGACACACTTGAAAGGTCCTTATGATGGGATATTGATCACAACAGTTTCAATTGATCCAAACAATTGTTTATTTCCCTTAGCTTATGCAGTAGTTTGGAGTGAGACTAAGTCTGCATGGGAGTGGTTCTTAGAACTGCTTAAAGAAGATTTGAGGATTGAAAGGGAGGATTGTTATACTTTCATGTCTGACAAGCAGAAAGGCCTTATTCCAGCATTAGGTAAGGTGTTTCCTGGCAGTGACAACATATTCTGTGTAAGGCACATGATAGGAAACATGAAGGAAGCAAATTTCAAAGGTGATGAGTATGCAGATGCTTTGTGGGCAGTTGCCAGAGCAACCACAATGCCTGAGTTTCAAAATAAAATGGATGAATTTCTACAAGTTAATCCAAATCTTGAGCAATGGTTAAGTGATAAGCCTGCTCAACACTGGAGTAGATCTCACTTCAGTTCTTTCTCCAAATGTGATACTCTTCTGAACAATATTTGTGAATCTTTCAATAGTGTTTTGTTAGAGGCTAGAGAGAGGCCTATTTTGACAATTTTGGAGTGGATTAGACAATATCTAATGGTGAGACTTCAAGAGTGTAGGGATAAGGCATTAAAGAGATGGGTTGACAAAAAGATATGCCCAAGGATTAGAAAAGTTTTGGAAAAGAGGATGCAAGAAGCATCCAACTGCATTCCCATGAAATCAAGTGACAGATATTTTGAGGTTCATAGCAGTGAAGGGAGTGGTTACACTGTTGACCTACATGATCATACTTGCTCATGTAGGAGATTGGATATCAGTGGGATTCCATGTAAACATGCCATGAGTGCTATATCCTTCATGGTACATGATCCAGAGGATTATGTTAATGAGTGTTACTATGTGGAGACTTATAACAGAGTATATGGACCAGCTATGTTACCCCTTGATGGGCCTGAGTTATGGGAGAAGACTGGACGTATACCTCTTCTTCCTCTTAACCTTGGAAAGAAAAGAGGCAGACCTAAAAAGGCAAGAAGACCAGGGCCTTATGAGAAGGAAAAAAGCAAAGATAAAAGACGAAAAGAGAAGAAATCAGGTATAAAAATGAAAAGGCAAAAATTCCAAATGACTTGTTCATATTGTGGGAAGAAAGGACACAACCTGAGAAGTTGTAATACAAGAAAGAAAGATTTAGCTGCTGCTGATGGTGGTGGTGATGCTGCTGTTGATGCCCCACAAGACATGCCTGTCACTGAAAATGAAGCTATTGAGTTGACTCAAGATTCTTTACCAAGTGACATGCCAATGTATGATTGTGAAGTAGAAGAACTCCCTGTAAGTAATTGTGTGTATTGTGTGTTATTAGTTACATTGAACATAAGTGAGGTAAAATTATATTTTATTGATTTTGCTATAGGTGAGAAAGAGGAAAATGACTGAAAATAATGCTACTGATGTGCCCAATAGTGATTATGGGGCTCCAACTAATGTAAGCCATTTTTTTTTATTTTTAGCTTGTACTAGTAAGATAATTATATATAGTAATTAAGTGCATCGAGCAATTATGTTAACTGTGTATGTTGAATCAGGATAAGGGAAAGAAGAAGGTTGCATTTGCACCTCCAAGGCCATCATCTGCAGTGATGCCTCCAACTAATGTAAGTTCATTGTTTATTGTTATTGTGTATTATTGGTTTTAAAATTGTGTATTTATTGTTGAGCAGGATAAGGGAAAGAAGAAGGTTGCATTTGCACCTCCAAGGCCAAATGTTGTGTTCCCACCATCATATCCAACAATGCCACAGGGACTGCGTCCCACAGCTAGCCCCACACCTGCTGCTAACATAAGAGGCCATGCTCCAACTTTTTTTCAAGGAACCAACCCTCAACCTTTTCCAATCATAGTGAAGGATGGGAAGAAATATGTGACATTGTCAAACTTGCCAAGTGCATGTACTTCCAGCAAAGGTGGTGGTTCTAAAAAGAAGTAATTTGTTGTTTTGTTACCTTTTGTTATGTAATGTAAAATTGGGTGAAACTTGACTCCCTGTATTTTGAATCATTTCATGTTTTTTTGCTTCTGTTTTGTTAAACTTGGATGTCAAAATTGGGATTATGTCAGCTTTTGGTACATTTTGTTAAACTTGAATCCTTTGATGCAGTATTTTGGGCAAAACTATTACTTATAAAGTTGGTGTTATATTGATTGAAGGAATGAATTGAGTTTTGTTATGGGGGTTTGTCATGTTGTGATTGTTGCAAATTGACATCAAAGTGAACATCAAATTGACATCAAATTGAACTAAAAATTGCATCAAAGTGAACTACAAATTTACACCCAAATAAATTAAAAGTTGACATTCATGAAGACTTAAACTTCAAATATTAGATAAAACTTAAACTATTACATAACCCTCATAAAGAGGGCAAAAAAGCAATGGAAAAATAGCCACCAACAACAAACAACCTTCATCTTCATCAATCCACCAAAACAAAGTATAGAAAAATTAAAACTACAACCTAATAAATCCGAAATACACCCTTCTCAAAAGAGTGTAAAAACAGCCACCAACAACCTTCATTTTCATCTTCACCTCCAAAACAATGTTCAGAAAAATCCATATTATAAACATCCACGTAAGACCAAGCAAAGCCCCATACAAATTCTCTTCAGCTTCACCTCCAGAATTTCAGCTTCCAATTTGTTCTTCTTGCGCAGTAAACCGGGAATAATGGCCACAGCACGTGCACACATGGGTGGATCTTCCCACCTAAAAAAACCACATCCAAACCCCCTGTCATAATTTGGGCAAGAACGGAATCTTCGTCCAGGGTTGTCTTTGGACCACGATGTCCTCACAACAGTGGGCTCTTGGCAGAAACACGCAATGAACGCCGGGGCCGGGTTGGGAACACGCCTAGCACTGGAACTTGCACTGGAAGTCACCATTCTTCAGTAGAAAGATGAGAATTTTGATTTTGCAGAAATTTTGTGACCTAATTTGTGGATTTTGGCGCTCAAATGGAAGAATAGCAGTGGAGTGAAGATGGTGGAGGGAAAGGGGTTGCCCGTCCCTTATAATAACCAAAATATGGGCAGCCACGTGCTTCTCACGTGTCTATTTTTCCCTCCATTCACGACTTAACGGAACACGTGAGAAGCACGTGGTCAATAGACGGTGATTTTGGGTCAAATTTAACGGTGGTACCAAATCTGATTAAATTTCTTAAATTGTGGTACCAAATGTGTCAGCCTCCTTTTTTATGGTACCACAAGTGAGAATTGATATATAGTTTGGTACTACAAATGCAATTCTCTCTCCCTTTTAATGGCAATTTATCCCTTATGATTATCTTAATATTCAATTTATCCCCCTGTGATTTGAAAAAGAGCAATTTACCCCCTTTAATTTTAAAAATGATTCACACGGCCTCCCTAGATATTTTTAGTCTTAAAAAAAATTGAATTGAAAAAAAAATTGCAATTTACCTCCCTTTGTTATTATAAATATGACAGTTTACCCCCACTTTTTAATTTTATGTGGATCATTTTACCCTTAATTTCATCTTTTTACGCAATACATTTCACGCCCACTTCATATTAGAGCGAGTGAGATACACTCTCCAACTCAGGGAGGTAAATTGTTCCTAAAAAAATCACAGGGAGTAAATTGCCATTAACCCTAATTTTTTAAGCTTTTATTCTTCGTATCAAAAAAATATTACTTATATACTTGTTACATATTATTTGTTCACCGATCATATTTTTGAAAAATATTGGACAAACCATGTGCAAATCACTTGACTTTTAAGAGGGTAATATCGGTACTTCAACATCTTGATACATTCAGACTTAAAAATATTTAACAAAACTGTTTTACTTTGATCCTTTAAAATTCGATGAATTTTTGTAGTTTTTCCCTCCAAAGGAAATAGTTATTCAATCTTCATGAGATGTAATTTGTTGCCATCATTATTTATATTTTGTAACATGTAAATGGCATTTAGCAACTTAAGAAAAAAATTAGATATATGTAATACCTTAAAACTATATTGATAATAAGAATGAGGGAATTACACTTTTCACACCAAATTTTTGGTACCTTTATACATTTCCTATCATACCTTTCAAAATGACACATTTGATACCAAAAATGACCAATTTTTTTCACATTTGATTTGCCCGTTAATTTTTGGACGGAAAATGCCACGTGCGTGGCACATGTTCGTTAAGTAAAAAAATGGAGGGGGGGGGGGGATGTAATTACCTAAAAACTGGGTAGGTATATTGCAATTATCCCGCCTTCTTCCTCCCTAAAACCCTAAACTAAACCCTAAAACATAAATTTTCAAATTCTAATACTCCTTTAATACTTAATCAATTTGCTTAATTCTTGAACCAATAGAACCCTATGATCGTGGGAAACATTTTCCATGAAGTAATTGCAGCGCCCGTTGACGGCCATTGCAATTACCTCATTGAAAATGTTTCCCACGATTACAGGGTTCTATTGGTACAAGAATTAAGCAAATTGGTTGAGCAATGAATGAGTAATTAATGATTGAAGATTAAGGTCTTTTGGCCTCAAAATTAGAACAAATACTAAACGGTTTGAAGAGACCTTTACATGTACGAGTTCTCCACGACTAGATGAACAAAATCCCTCAGCCAATTTCGACCAACGGTCACCGGAAGCCGGCAGCCATATAGGAGTAGGAAGAAGGCGGCGAAAATTGCAAATACCCCGTCCAATTTTTAGATAACTGCCCTTTTTTTGACTTAATCATGTGTAATTGTTGTTTATTTAGATTTTGGGAGAGTGATTTGAAAAATAAGTTGGTGTAATTATTTTTGGAACAATTTAGGTTGTATATGTAAGATGTGTAAGATTTTATATCAAATCATCTTTGTATGTGAGATAAGTTGTTAAGAGATATATCACATTTATGTCAAATCAAAATAGAGTTTGTGTAGGTTCTTTTTTAGAGATAAGAAAATTGTTGTTTGTTTGGCTTTTGGGAGAGTTATTTGAAAGATGATAAATTTATTTCAGAAAGTATAAATGGTGTTTGTTTAGCTTTTCCTAAACACAATTTTTTTTGGGGAGATGTCAAATAAACATGCCTTAAGAGTTCCAAAGTGCTTATCTCATACATAGTCAAAGATCTAATGGCTTATAATTTTAGATATTTTAGTCTTAAACTATGGTTTGAAATATCATATATGCATGGTAAACATGAAATCTATCTATCTATCTATTTTTTTCAACATAAACTGGGTCATCATGATGAGTTCGTAAAATCACCCATAAAGAGTATGTAATGGAAAAAGAATAAAAGTAATTTCTACAGAGAAAATTAAATCACTCAAACTATAAAAGTCACACTTTACTCCCTATAATCTTATAAACACTGCATCTCTAATATTTTTATATGTGGCACTTTACCCCTGTATTATGATAGAGTGGCAGTTAACTGTGTGTCCCCCCTCCCCCAATGTTACAAAAATACTTTTCATGTCAACTATCAATTTTAGTAAGTGAATTACACTCTCCAGCTAAAGGAGATAAACTGTTTCTTTATAATTTTCAAGAGGAGTGAATTACTCATTTTTAAATTAAAGAGGATAAATTAAACATTATTCATTTTACAGAGAATAAATTGGCAATAGCTCGTTCGAATTCCCATCCAAAGAAAAATAAAAACCAATAAATACATCAGAGAATACCACGAAAAAAAAAAAGAAATAATGAACAGTCATGGGGCCACATGGAATATGTACAGAGTATTTTTTGAAAGAATATAATTTTACTGTACCACAAACTTGAAATACAAAAAATCATGTTCATTGCTTCCAATTTCAGTTGAAAAGAGATCAAGCAATCTTAAAAAGTTAACTAAAGACTAGCCGATTGAGATTGTTGGCAGAAAACATTACCGATGCGCAAAAAAATGAACCACATATCATGCACCTTAATAAATCATGTCAAACCAAAAATGCATATCTTCAAACTTACTCGAAACAATTATTTTCGAAATTTATATTACTTTGATAGATCTCTTGCTTTACCTGATTACGAAATTCGTACCATGTCGATTTCTTGATTCAAATGGTAAGTTTCTGATCTCATACAATAGAAGCAAAATCATAATACACCCTTCTTTTGCTACCGACAGTGCAAAAATCAAACAACACAATATCAAGAAATTATTCGAAAAATTCGATGTAGTGCTATGTGGTTTTCGTATTGACGATGATAAAAGAGTGTATATTATGATTTTGATCGTATTGGAAAATAAAAATAATAGAATATCGATTTCAAGAAAAAATCTTGATAGAAGTAATGAAGAAACAATGATAGTAATAGTGATGAAGAAAATACAAGATAAGTTGAAAAGAAGAATTGGCATGAATAATTAAATTTCCAAAATATGAGGGGATCATAGGTAATATATATAGAGTAGATTGCGTGCACAAGATTATATCTTAAAGATGATATTTATAAGTTAATTGTTAATTACTAAAGCTTATATTTTAAGCACAATATATCCATGGACATATCTTTACTTTAACCAAACTCTGAATTTATGGTAACCATAAATTAAGCTTATATCTCAAGCATAATTTATCCATGGAGATACATATCTTTATATTAACAAAATCCAAAATTATGGTAACATTCTAAACTAATAAAATTTCCTTTATGTCTTGATAAGAAATATTTTTTTCTTTTATTTGAATGATTGCAGACTTTTAGTCCTTTGAAGAAGGGAGTACTCATGGGGTATAAGACACCTCTTCAAGGAAGAAACATACTCCCTCCATTGTTTTATTTATTATTTTGATGGATTGCATGCGGATTAAAAAATGTAATAAATATCCACTTTTTTGAAGTAAAAATTTCAACACACCCTTTTAACCAAACAAGTACAACATAGCATTAATTACATACATTAAAAAGAAGGGTAAAATTGGTAGAATAATTTTACATTGAACTCCTAAACAATATTTTTGCAAAAAAGACAAATAAAAAAACGAAGGTAGTATTAATGAACGTGTCTCAATATTGACTCCACACGTTAGACAATTACTTAAGAATCTCAGTTCCCAATTTTATTTCAGAACATTTTGTATTTCATCACCAAGAGAAGTATGCTTTCAATATTATAGTTTACCCTATTTTATACAAATGATATCTAACTTTTTTGAAAAATAGGAGTATTTAATATCATAATTGTGTTATCGAATGTATTTTTTCATGGTATCAAACGTGTAAAGTAAGGTAAAATATGAGGTAAAATATGATAAAAAGAAATTAATTCTCTATTAAATTAAAGTTAAAATGCTCATTTGAAATTTTCTTCTTTTTCTTTAACTTAATTAACTAACACACGTTATAGCATCCATAATGGCATGATCTTTCAAGATAATCAAACACATCCATATGACAACAGCCAAAATCATTAACACTTGTTATGCCCCTGACCTGCCTAAAATCCTCTAGAACTTCCAATTTCCTGGTCTTATTGTTGTATGAGATAATCATTGTTTCATATCCCAGATACACAATATCCGAATCATATGGATGAAACGATATCTTAAGTATAGTATTGTTTGAATTTGAATTTTGTACTATGCCAACCTCGATTTTGCTTTGCTTCAACTGCATCTGAAATTTGTGCTTCTTGATTTAAATGGTAAGTTTTCTAATCTTATCCAATACAAACAAGGGATTGTCTAGCATTACTCACCCCCGTAGAAGAGGCATTAACGGGCGCGCAATAGTCTGCCACGTGGCGAGGTACGACGCCTGGTAAGAACCCAACTTAAAACTTGTAAATACTAAAATGCCCTTTCATGAAAATGTTTAAACATGAAAACATTTATTTCCTTTTCCTTATTTCAAAGATACCCTCTTGTGCGAAAATTATTTTCAGAGAAGGAACTCGAAATTGAAATTATCTTCAACTTGGAAGGAACTCGAAATTGAAATTTTCAGAGAAACCCTTTTGTGTTCCGCGTCATTCCTTTCACCATTGTTGTCCATTGTTACATAAATTTCATTTGCTCCAACAAATCAATTACAATGGCTATAGGTATTACACGCTATTTTTTATTAATTAGTTCATCCTCTGTTCTTAAGCTCTGTTAGTTATACAACATTTTAAGTCTAGTTAATTTCAGTCTTACGTCTAGTTAATTACCCATAATTTTTCGAAGTCATAGTATCACATTTATGTTTTATTTAGTAAAACTAAATTACAATGATGTTTGTCTCCGAAAGCAGAACAATGAGTATTTGCAAAAAAGTGAATTTTGGCTTGATTAAGTTGGTTGTTTTATTTATCTTAATTTAGATTGTAACTGTGCAAATGAGAGCAAAGTTGACGATGAAGGTTGTTGCAGACATGAGAATGAAGTAAATGAGCAAAGTGAAGACGAATTAGGAGATTTTGTTAATCCTTGTATAAAAGAGGAGTTGATTGGGCAACTGATTTTCGATATTATTGATGAGGCAGAAAAATTTTATGTTGCTTCTGCCAAAGCCCAAGGTTTTGATGTTAGGAGACGAAGTATTCAAAAGAAGGGTGAAGTAGTTAAAAATAGGGTATGGGTTTGTACCAAGAAGGGTTCCGAGGAAAAAAAGAAGAAGGGCAAATTATGCTTCGAGAAGCTAAACCATTGACTAGGTGTGGCTGCAAAGCTAGTCTCCGAGTGATACGAGACTTGAATTCTGGAAAATATATTGTTTCGAGATTTTTCAACAATCACAATCATGAGTTACACGGATGTATGAAGAGGTACATTATTAATCCTTAGTGACTTGATGTACATTATTTTGTTGGGAGTTTTATTGATTGATTTTTATTTTTTTATAACGTAGCACAATGTCTCAGTCGGACAAGACTATGCTTGCATTGATGACTAAGATTGGATTTAAGCCATCCCAGGTGATGCATTACTTGGAGCAGTTAGCTGGAGGTGCTGGAAAGCTCTCGTTTAGAAGGAAGAGTGGGTACAATTGGTTGAATAAGCTACGAGCAGAAAGGATACAAAAAGGGGATATGAAGACCGTGATTAATGATCTAGAAGAATTGAAGTTGAAGGATGCTAGCCTTTTTTATAAGTACAGTTCGGTTGAAGATGGCACCCTTACTAGACTTTTTTGGTGTGATGGTTGCTCCAGGGCGGAGTACAAGGCTTTTGGTGATGTTTTGATATTTGATAGCACCTACAAGACGAATAAGTATTTGTATCCTCTTGTCATATTTTCTGGGGTTAATAATCATGGTTCCACTTGCATTTTGGTGCATGTTTTCTACAAAATGAAACGATTGAAAGTTATCAATGGGTTTTGCAAGTTTTTTTAAAGGCAATGGGAGGCAAAATTCCTGAAGTTGTTCTAACAAATCAAGATGCAGCTATGCGTTCAACTATCGTTTCTGAATTTGTTGGTACACGACACATGATATGTAGTTGGCATTTATGTCGCAATGTCCGCAAAAATATTAAAAACTCCGCTTTTTGCAATGATTTTTTTTCTTTGATGGATTTGAATTGCTCGATTGAAGAGTTTGAGTTGACATGGTCTAATATGGTGGAGAAGCACAATTTATCCAATAACAAATGGGTAGTTGACACCTATGAAATTAGAGAAAGGTGCGCGGAAGCTTACTTTGGTGAACAGTTTATGAGTATGATGACAACTATGCAGAGAGCGGAGTCTGTAAATGCTTTAATTAAGTTGAGCGTCGACCACAATATGAGCATAACTGATTTTCTTGACCACTACTTTCGCACACTACAAAGACTTAGGAGTGATTTTATAGAGATGCAAAAGTTGTCTGAGCAAGATGAACATGAAGTTAGAGAAAGTCCATTGAAGAGGTTAGAGGAGCAAGCTCTCAGCATATACACGTTGAAGATCTATTTTCTGATTCGCAAGGAGATACGAAACGAACAAGGTGTTGTGGGAGAAAGTAGAAGCAAAGATAAGAATGGAAATGAGATATTCGTATATCGTGAGAACAAGGAAATTGAGGTTTCAATTCACAGAGTGATAGCTGATGAGAGTCTTTCAAAGTTTCAATGTGATTGCTTTAAACTAGAGTCAGAGGGCATCTCATGCCGACACATTATATCAACTTTGAAGTACTATGCTATCAAAAAGTTCCCTCAGTACATGATAAAACGTAGATGGTCAAAGGAGGTAGGGACTTCACTAAGAAAACAATTTCCTGATCCTTGCCATGTTGCCGATAGTCAAGAACACCGATTTGGTGAGTTGAATAAAGAATGCCTCAATTTGTCTTTTGTATCATCCCAATCTCAGAAGGAATATTCCAATTCTCTCAAGCGTGTGCGGGAGGTAGCTGAAATGGCAAACGATGAAATAATGATGCAATCTCAATGTGGTAGTGTTCCTTCTGAAAACAAAGTTAAGGTTGAGATTGATTCGTCTAACGAAGGCCTACAAGATCCCGTAATTGAGAATATTACTACCTTTCGTGATCCTTGTCGTAAGAAAAGTAGAGGAGCAACCGGAGGAAAGAAACAAAAGTGTGGCATGTGTGGGTATGTTTGCCAATATATGTTGTTATCCATATATTTTATTATGTTTTTTCACGTCTATTTATTGATTATTTCACATTTTTGAAGTGTCCTTGGCCACAAATCAACCACTTGTGAGATGAGGGATCCTTCCATTGATGATGGAGAAAAGAAAAAGAAGACAAATGCAACACCTAGCCCGAAAGAGAGGAGCACTCGTGTGGATAATTCAACTGAAGATCCAGAAATCCCATCCCAAGAAAGCACCCATCCTGATAGCCATAGCAACAATACCCATCATTTGGGTTCATATGGTCCATTACCATAGTTTCCAGTAATCTTTAATATGCAACAAAACATTCCAATAGTTTTGAATATGCAACCAAACAGCAGTTTGCTGCCATTTTCATACCCTATGGTACCTAGAGCAAGTGGGATGGGAAGTTTGGGAGTTTAAAATGTGATGGGACCAAACACAACATTGTTATGGCAACAACAAATCGTAAGTGTTTTAAAGTATGATATTAATATGTGCGTTTTTTAAATAATTGATCAAAGTATAATTTTCTTTGTATAGGGTGCACCAACAGGAAGCATTCACTACCCGTTCCAAACTTCGCAAAGTGAGCAGACTCCTACTTTTCATTGACAATGTTGAATGGTTTATGTTTGGTAATAATAACTGTTGGACAATTGATGGCTTATATTCAAGATCTTTATATTGTAATTTGTTTGAATTTCTCTGTATGTTAGAACAATATTGATTTTCCTTTTCTATTCACGTTAGAACAAAATTGATTTTCCTGTAATTTTTCTGTAATTTGCATGAATTTTCCTCCTCTATTTAAGTTCATCTTGGGGTAAAGCTTCAAACCTTGTGAATGCCAATTGTTTTACCATCCAAGTACGAAATAAATTTTTTAAACACTGTTATTTTAAATAGTCTTTAAAATATATATGTAAAATTATTTTAAATTAGCAGCAATATGTTTTAATTAAATTTCAACTGAACTTTAATTGTGTTTTAATGTTTTAAATTAGAAGCAAAATATAAAGAATATCAAGACATGCATAACCTTATACTTTCATGGAATTCTTTTTGTGAAAAATGAGTGAAATTGGTCAAAAAACTGGTGAAATCGATTGAAAAAATTGTTGGAATAAAAAAATGAAATGAATGAAAACATGTGAAATCGATGTAAGTCCGGGTGAATTGGTGAACACTGGTGAAAGTGTTTTATAAATGTGTGAAATCGATAAAAAAAATTGCATGTGAAATCGTAAATACATTTGAAATCGATTAAAAAACGAGTGAAATCAGTTAACAAAATGTTTATCTGGTAAATAAAATTAAAAAATGAAAATATATGAATCGATGAAACTTCGGTGAAAAAACTGTGCTCTAACCAGTAATAAAAATTAGGTTGTCACACAATTAAAGTTCATTTGAAATATGTGACGAAACGGATGAAACATGTGTAATCGGAGAATAATGGATAAACTTGGATATTCTATGGTACCAAACAAATATTTTCCCCAAAAAACTCATGTATGAAAATAATTTTTTACATAATTAAAGATTGATTTGGTGTTTTTTTTTTAGGTTGTTTGTCTCATAAAAAATACAATATTCTACAAATTATAGGCCTGAATAAGTTATCAAAAATCCAAAAGTCACATGACCTTTTAAAACACGACATAACAAAATATTAATCCACTGCAATTGATCATTAACAACACAGTCTAACTGTTGGAACATATTAGTAGTATTAATTACATTCCCAACAATTCGAAAACTAATCACATAAGTTTAAGGCAAAATACCACCAACATAATCCTTGTTAACATCGCTTGTACAACATGTCGATTTGAATTACTTCATTAGGCTCATTGAGTTGGTCATTCGGCTTGAGTATTTGGAATTCTACATTATCACTTACTCTTAAATTGTTATCAATGGCAAATTCTTTCCACCCTTTAGCCAATTCAATACGACGAGTTTTTCTTCCTGTATCTTTGTATTTATGCACCTGGACAACCCAAATTTGTTGACTATATTGTGGAAGTTTCAATCTTGCCATTTTCTTCTTATGTAGGTTATAGAGCCTTGTTTTGTCTGTTGGAAAGTACTGCAAACAATTCACCAATAAGTAAGTTACTCAGTGAATTAAATGTTAATTCAAGGTAAATGGCAAGATATTAGTAGAAATACCAATCTTGTAGGGGCACTCGTACAATACTTAGGGATGTTATGTTTGGTAAGGGTTTGCTTCCATGAAGTAAGAATAGTTACAACTGATCCACTATTGTCATCTTGAATACTGTGTTCAGTGTTTTCGGTTGCGCTATCTGTGGAAACACTGATCTCGTTATTATTGTCGTCATCATGTACATATATAATTTTAGGTTCTTCAGGTTCTAAGTTAGATGAAGGACCAGGCCTCAAATGACGGCATTCACAATTGTATGCTTCCTCTTCATCATAAACTATGTAGAACCGAATACACCGAAATGTTAGAAATATAAACTGATCGACATGAAGTCACATATAATTTGTAAAATTGATTAAATTATGAAACAACACCTTGAATCATTGAATTCCCTGTGAGCATGAATGATGGCTCACAGCCATCTCGCTGGTAAATAGTTGCTTGAAACTTCAAACTTTCACAATACTCGAACATGATTAGGCATTTAGCATCCAGTTTGTGTGCAACCGAGAAAGATTCCCAACATTTTCCATCCAACCTTAGAAGATTACTTTGAAAAGGTATTATCTTTATCTTCCAAACTCCAAGACGGGTATAAATTGTCACGAAAGGTCTACTTTTTCTAATGGGATATTCGGAGAAAATATCCGGCAATATCTGTATTCATAGAAAAGACATTAGCATTAAGTATCTAAACAATTTAGTAGTTGTCAATTATTGAAAGGGTCTATCTAATCAACAATCTATGAGAATTCTTACCAAAGTGCGTTGTAACTTAATCCAGCCTCCGCATAGAAGTTCAATATAAACCTTTGATTGCGTGCAAAAAATTTATCAACATATGTTTTTCCACAGCAAACACAACATTTAAAGTTTGAATCTCCTAAGTAATGAAAAAATACATCTCTTTCTCCCAAATTGTAGTCAGTTGCAAATTTATTGATGTTGTCTCGACATAGATAAAAATCCCCCCACTGCCTAATAGTACATATTATATCCTCCCATTTATGTTTAATGAAGCTCTCTTTTTGGCACGTAATTCAGGTGATGCAGGCCCAAAAAATGAATTGAGAATTTTCTACAGCAAAAACAATTTCAAATTAGGGCAAAGATCAAATTGCTTTCATTTACACAATACAACATCTAGTAGAAATTAAAAACAATTTTAGCATGAACCACAACATTCAATCTATAAATACATAACCATCTAGCATATTAAACACCCAATTGATGTATGAATCAACTAATTAATTAAAAAGTAAGCCTAAATGAAATAGTAAATAAGCTCAGCAAATTAGGGCAAATATGAAATTAAACTTCATTGACACAATTTCGGTTTCTGATGAAATATATACTATTATAGCATCGAAAGCAATCTCAATAAACGACATTCAAACCTCCAATACACAAAACTAGCATATTAAACACCCCATTGCTGTATGAATGAACAAATTAATTAACTTGGCAAAACAACTATACTTACAAACATGGCATTGAATGTAGCTGCAATCGCGATGATGAATCTAATTTCGTAATCCATGTTATGATGTGCCAATCACGAATTTGGGGAAACAAGTGATTTTTTTTTTAGGAAAATATTGCTAAGTATAATGCACGATGAGATCTAAGAGAAAATTATTTTATGGAAATATTGCTATAAATATCCCCATCTGAACGCTTGAAGATTTTGGTTGGATTTATGTTGGGTTGTAATTGGCAATCTGCCAATGAATGGAAACTGTAAATACATATATCGATTTATTTCAATTGCACCCTAGAAATGTGTCAATTTGACACTTGTCACCATTTAAATTTATTTCACTTTGCACCCTCAACACATATATTGTATTGTATGCACCTCGGATGAATTTAAAGCCAAAAAAACATAGGTATAATTGACATATATTCCATTCAAAATATAATAATGTTATATTTATGTACAATTAATAGTATAATTGAAAAATTACCCATTAATGTTACTTTCTTAGTTGTAATTACAAATTTTAATTCATTCGATCCTATATTGCATTTAGTAAACATATTGCCAATTATATTGTCACAAAAAAAGTTAGTGTAACGAATTAATTATCATGTCATGACACAATTAGCAACTTATTAAAGATTTATTATTCCGATCACTTGATGTCACATGTAATATTGCGATAATTTTAGTTGAATACTTAAAAAACTTCGAAATTATTAAATTGAACATTACAAAGTAGAGATAAGTTACATAATATTTATAATCAGTTAATTTTTCTCCTCTTTGTTGTCCAGATCTAATTTTTCCAAGTTCTTCATTATCGCAATAATATGTTGGGTAACATTTAGATCTACGTCTCGCTCTAATTGTGCTCTATCCCGTTGTAGACGTGTTTCCAATAATTCACGTTGTATTTCTTCAAATTCTTTGTTCTTGCATTGTTGGTCCCAAGTGGTCAGATAAGGTCTAGAGGGGGGGGGGGGGGGGGGGAATAGACCTATTTAAAATTTACCTTTTAAAACTTTCTAACTTTTCTGTCAGCAGACTAAGCTGATCAAGAATCGTAAGAACACTAAGCTGATCTCGCACAAAGCTTTGAACAGCAGAGTTGACCACTCTTCTGATTTTACTTAGCTGATTTTATCAAAATCAGAGTTTCAAAATTGACTAACTTGCAGCGGATTTATCAAGTGTTTTTCACAAGTAGTTTTTCTTAACTTTGAAATAGTTTTATCCCCAGTTTTAACAAACTCCTTTTAAAACTTTTCAAATAGTTAACCTTTAAGTGTTTTAAGTATGCTGTTTTAAATATGCAGAAAATAATGCAAGTTAAAAACACAAAGGATTTTTATAGTGGTTATATGGATAGAAATCCTTTAGTCCACTCTTCCAAGTCACTTAGATCCTGGGTTATACTAAATCACACAGATTACAGTATACTCTGCTTACGCCAAACAACAGATGATATGGCCGTAAGTTCACAATAGGAAATCACAAAGAAAATCCTACTCTCTGAAGTAATATCACTCACTAAGATGGATATCTACTTCTCACAACACTATCTCAACAAAATCACTCAGATTTTACAAGTATTTTCTGTTTTTCTCTCTATTCTGCTTCGTCAACAAATGACTCGGCTGTTGAGTGTTCTGTTCTTGAGTTTGAGACTTAGAAGAATTCTGCTTCAAGTATTTTGCTCTCAAAGTGTGTTGTATCTTCTTCTTCAACTCACGAACTGAACTATTTATACTTGGAGATTTGAAAATCTGCCCGTTGAGAGATCGACAGCTGTTCAAATCCTCGAGTACTGGTCCTTTTTGCAGAAACGGCTACCTGCGACTGAACACTGTACACTCTGCTGTACTTGCTGTCAGATCGCATTAAATGCACCAATCTGATACGAGGTTTCTCTTCAATCATTTGTCATAAATACCCTTCCTCTTCAGCATTTATTACTCCAAGTGCATTTATTACCGTTGCACTGATCTTCTGATCCACTTCCACTCAGCTGATCGAAATCACTCGTCTGATGTATACTCGGCTGATCCCAAACTTGAACTAATCTGATTTGAGTCGGCTGATAGTCCACCAGTCTGATTTCTTCTTCAGCAATAGATCAGTAGTCTTCTGGACCATATTTGACTAGTCTGAAATAAGTCTTCCTTAGTCAAATATCTTTGAAGGTTTTTACTAAGCTTCCATACTTAGCTGATTCTGATGTTTTGGAAATCATCAAAACCTCCCTTCACTTTATGCCTTCCATCTTCATCTTTATCCAACAATTTCCCCCTTTTTGTCATCATCAGCAGGGTAGACGGGTTCTTCAGGCAGAACCGGAGTGATGTTAATCGCGTCACAAATCAATCTGATGTTTTTATCCACCGCCATGAGATGATTTTCCTTCTTCAGTTGCTGCAATGTGTTGTAAGATTCAATCTTCTTAAAAGTAAGATCCACTTGATCACACAGTTGAATCTGAGAGCTCAGAATTAGATCAGCTGAGGTAGTGAATGCCTTCAACATACTTTCAGTCTTCTCCTCTTGAGCCTCCATTGCTTTTGCAACAACTTCATTTATGTCCCTCCAACCAGCTGTATTATTCTTGACCCTTGCACCAAATGTTTCCACATCCAGTCTGATAGCTTGCACTTCACTTTTGATGTTTACTATTTCTTCCACTATCAGAGGGCTAGGATCAGCAGCCTTTGGGACTTTTTCAGCAGCAGCAGACAGCATAGTTAAGGCCACTTCTTCAAAGTTCTTCATCTGTTCTCTGTGCCTGTCTTCCATTTCCTTCATAGAATTGGCAATCAACTTTTGGATGGACTCCAAGATAGTTGGTTGTATGTTTTCTGAAGGTGATGGAATAACTGTGCTTGCTGGTACAATCTCAGGAGTTTTCTCAGACTCCTTTGGTTCATCAATCAGAGCAGTCTGCTGTTGGGGCAACTTCTCTGATGATGTTGAAATTTCATCAGTCTTCTTTTGGACCTGTATTGGCTCATTTACCTCTGTAACAACATCAACACCATTATCAGCAACAACAGTTTTATGAGTAAAGATAAGAGCAGGTATAAATGGTGAAGTTGTCTGTTCAGGTAGATCTTCATAAGTTTTGATAGCCGGTCCAAAGACGATCTGTTGTAAGCTTGGCAGGGGCATCATGGAGCTAGGCTGACCCTTCTGATGTCTGGTCCTCTTAGCCCACATTTCCAAAGTTATGGAAAGTGCCAGCTTTACCATTCTGTTCTTTAAATCTTCATCTGCAGCTGGAATTTCAGGAACAGAATTCTGTAGTTTCTTGGCTTCAGACTTCGCCAACTTCCTCATCCGATAGTGGATCATATCGAAGAAGTGATCTGAATCCAGTGCTTGCCTTAAGCATCCAGTTTCCAGAAATTGCAGGACCCATCTTTCCTCAGCAGCAAATTCCTTCCACTGTACTATTTGTTCTTTGGTCTTTGTCAGACGATATTCCCTCCATCTATTATATCGTATCTTTTCAGCCACAAAAAGACTCTGACGGACCAAAACATCATTATACTTCTCAAGATCTGCCACAAACTGTTTGAATATCTCTGGATCATTCTGAACTATTTCCAGAGCATATTTCAACTCAGATCGTTGCTTCTTTGGCATCTTGGGTGTTGGCACAACTGCCTTTGGCTTCTGCTGATTTCCAATTTTAATTCCACCACTGTACCTCGGACCATGGGCATCCTTGGTACTGGCTTCAATAGCTTTAGCCAAGTCCTCAGCTTCCTTAGCAGCTATCTCAGCTTCAGACATATTTTTAGTCTGAGCTTCAAGCTCCCTAAGTTTACGAGAGTTTTCTTGTTCTTTCTTTTTCTTTTCTGCTTCATCTATCTTTTTTTGTTCAGCAGCAGTCAAAACTTTAATCTTTGCCTTACCAGTTCTTTTCCTTCTGGCGGCAGGTGATTCCACTATCTGCAGTGGGGCAGCAGCAATTGGGGCAGGATGAATGAGTGGGACATTCTCCTCAGCTGTCAGAGTAGTCGGCTGTTCAGCAACAGCAGACTTGTCAAGAGATTGGTCCTCTGCTGTCTTATTTTCTACAGCATTTCTACTGCATCTACTGGTCTTTCAGCAGTAGGAGTTTCTCTGACTTGAGTAGTTGGAGCAGCAGTAAAGGTAACTCGTTAACCACCCAGAGTTAACTTTCTTTTTTCCTTTGGCTTGGGCAAAATCTCAGCTTGGCGAGGTTCAGCAGTCCTTTTTACTGAACTTCTGGTTCTTCGTCCAACTTCTTTCACTGGAACTGGTTCGTCAGATTCAGTTCTCTCTGGAGATGTTTCAGTGGTCATCTCCTCAATTTCCTTAGTCACTTTGGTGACTATTTTATCAGCAGCGTCAGACTCTACTGATCTGGCTTCAACAGCAGGGTTTGCTTTTTGATCAGCAGACTTAGCCTTGATAGTAATTTTGGGCTTCTTGGTAGCAGCAGACTTCTCTGCCTTTCCCTTTGCCTTCCTTTTCGAAGTAGCTTCAACCTTAACTGGTTCATACATCTTCACTTCCTTCAGCTTATGAATTACTTTCCCATTCATCATTGGACATCCAAGAGTTGAGAGCAGATGACTCATCATTACCACATGTCCATTTTTCTTTAACGCTAGAAGATAAAAGTAATGAACAGCCCAGTTTACTGGTAACCCATAGTAGATACACACCATCGTTTGGTACCTTCTCCTAGGTAACCCCATCTAAGGAGCTCGTACAGCATTCGAAAATCTTCGCAATAATGTCTGCAAACCTTTGAAACTCATCCTTCAACTGAGTTTTCATTAAACTTCCAGTCATCGGTTCTCCATCCTTCGCACAAATAAACCAAAATTCTTCCTCCTTTTCTGAACCCAGAGTGTATACCTCTCCTCCTTCATTTTTCAGATCGTAAATTTCATTCAAAACAGCAGGTGAAATACAGATAGTTTTACCTCCGACAGTAGCCACAGAAATCATCTTGGTTAGGTCATTTTTCCTAGATCCGTAGAACTCAGCGACATCTTCAGTGAAAACATACTCTTCGTGAGCTTCCAAAACTTTTACCAACGACGTCTCTTTGATTTTAACCATGATTTCCTTCATTAGAGGAGTTCCAGAAGCGTAGAACTTCTCGTAATTCAAGTAGCGTCCTTCAGCTCCGGCCATTTTAATGAAATTGAACTGGGTTGAGAGAATTTAAACGCTTCAAGACAGAAAACAGATGAATCAGTAACTTCTTTTTCACTTAGGATAATTTTGGGTGCGTAAGGTTTAACCCTTCTGATCAGATCTGGATTTACAGATTTCGAATCGCTTCGGTTTCCGTGTTTTACGCGGACGGTTTGATTTGATCTGTCAGTTTTTAATCGTGCGGGCGAGAATCGCGGAATTCAAAATTTCTTAATTATGTCAGACAGGCAGGAATTTGAAACGCCACTTGTCTGTTACTTATAAAAGCGTGCTTTTGATAAAATCGTTTTTGTACAACACTTAAATATAAGATGACATAAATAATAACAGATGAGTAAAATGATACTTATCTGATAGACGACTTGTCTGATACAATATATCACTAGTGAAAGCCAATATCTAGTGATCTTCCTTTGCTGTTTGTCAATCCAGCAACATAAATAATCTTCGAGTCTTCAAGAATTAAGAACAAATCTTCTGATTTAACACAACTTCAACTAACTGGCATTGAAGATTTCATCTTTAAAACAATGGTACCGCTAGTCTTACACGTTCCCCCTGAATTCAAGAATTCATCAGTCAACTAGTCTGTTGAGAGTCAGTCTTCTTGAAGTACAGTACTTGTTGATATCAGATTAGTCAGCTGTTGAACCTAGTCTTCTGATAGGTTCCCCCTCAGCTTATGAATCCAATTTTAACAAGCCCAATTCCGCTCTTAGAGTGGAAAATCTTGCTTCATTCAATGGTTTGGTGAAAATGTCAGCAATCTGATTGTCTGTATGAACATACTCAATAATAACATTTCCTTTTTCAACATGGTCTCTGATGAAGTGATGTTTGATCTCAATATGCTTAGTCCTGGAATGACTAGTAGTATTCTGAGTAAGTGAGATTGCACTTGTATTGTCACAGTAGATAGGGATTCCACTGATCTTGAGATTATAGTCTTCTAGTTGATGCTTCAACCAAAGTATTTGTGCACAACATGCTCCAGCAGCAATGTATTCAGCTTCAGCAGTGGATATGGATACTGAAGTCTGTTTCTTACTCATCCATGAGATCAGACGACTGCCTAAAAATTGACAAGCACCTGTAGTACTCTTCCTATCAATTTTGCAGCCAGCAAGGTCAGAATCTGAATATCCAATAAGTTCAAATCCTGATTCCCTTGGGTACCACAATCCCAATTCTTGTGTGCCTTTGAGATACTTTAGTATTCTTTTGGCAGCTAAGAGATGAGATTCCTTAGGATCTGATTGAAATCTCGCACAAACCCCAACAGAATACATAATATCAGGTCTGCTAGCTGTTAAGTATAACAGTGACCCAATTATGCCTCTGTATTTGGTGATGTCAACTGACTTGCCACCTTCATCCTTGTCCAGACGGAGTCCAGTAGACATAGGAACATTAACAGATGATTTAGTTTCCATACCAAATTTCTTGAACAGATCTTTTGTGTACTTTGCTTGATTAATAAAAATACCATCAGGCAGCTGTTTGACTTGTAATCCAAGAAAGTAATTAAGTTCTCCCATCATGCTCATTTCAAACTTGTTCTGCATCAGCTTAGAGAATTTTTCACACATCTGTTTGTTAGTTGAACCAAAAATAATATCGTCTACATATATTTGAACTAACAATATATGTTTATCCCATTCAATAGTAAACAGGGTTTTATCTACTTTACCTTTGCGAAATCCTTTAATTAAAAGAAAGTCAGACAAAGTATCATACCATGCTCTTGGAGCCTGTTTCAGTCCATATAGAGCTTTCTTCAGACGATATACCTTGTCTCCTTGTTGATAAACTTCAAAACCGGGAGGTTGTTCAACATAGACTTCTTCTTGCAGTTCTCCGTTGAGAAAAGCAGACTTCACATCCATCTGATAAACAGTGAAGTTCTTGTGAGCAGCATAGGCTAAGAACAATTTGATTGCTTCAAGCCTTGCAACTGGTGCGAATGTCTCATCAAAGTCAATGCCTTCTTCTTGGCAGTAACCTTTGGCAACTAGTCTTGCTTTATTTCTGGTAACCATACCATCTTCATTCATCTTATTTCTGAATACCCACTTAGTGCCAATTACTCTTTGATGAGTAGGTCTGGGAACTAAATACCAGACTTCATTCCTTTCAAATTGATTCAACTCTTCTTGCATTGCTTCAATCCAGTGAGAATCACCAAGAGCTTCATGAATTAATTTAGGCTCAATTTGTGAAAGAAAACTTACAAACATTGTTTCATTTGCAGTTGACCTTCTAGTTCTCACTCTATCCAAAGGATCACCAATCTCTAACTCAGGTGGGTGATCTCTGAGCCATCTGAGACCAGGTTGCAAATCTGGATGTTGTCCTCTTGATTGATCTTGCAACACTACTGTTGGAGTCTCAGTAGTAGTCTGTTGAACAGTTCTAGTCTGTTGAACATTCTCTGGTCTGTCAGCTGTTCGCAACTCCTCTGTTAGACAATCAGCAGACTGATTTTGAACAGCACTTGAGTTAACAGCTTGAGTTAAATCAGGTAGTATGATGGGTACATATTCTTCCTTTATTTCCACATTCAATTTATGAAAGTCAGCAGATATCTCTGGGTTTGCACTTTGATTCTTTTCAGATGATTGACTTGGTTCATCAAATACTACATGAATAGATTCTTCTACAAGTAAAGTTCTTTTGTTAAACACTCTATATGCTTTACTAACAGTAGAGTAACCTACAAAAACAGCTTCATCAGCCTTTTCTGCAAATGCAGTAAGGTGATTTTTCCCATTATTCAAAACATAACATTTACAACCAAAAATCCTAAGATAATGTAAATTAGGCTTTCTGTTGTTCCATATCTCATAAGGTGTCTTGTTTTGACTTTTGTTGATCATACACCTGTTCTGTGTATAACATGCTGTATTTGTAGCTTCTGCCAGAATCTTTGGGGCAGCTTTGCTTCAGCTATCATTGTCCAGGTAGCTTCTTTTAGAGTTCTGTTTCTCCTTTCAGCAACTCCATTTTGTTGAGGGGTTCTGGCAGCAGAGTACTCATGATTGATTCCTCTGGAGTTACAATACTCTTCAACAGTAGAGTTTGTAAACTCAGTCCCTCTGTCTGATCTGATCTTTAATATTCTTTGACTCTTCTCATTCTGGATCAGTTCCATCAGATTAGTAAGATGTTCCTTGGTTTCACTTTTCTTCTTCATGAAAATCACCCAAGTAAATCTTGAAAAATCATCCACAACAGCTAGGCAGTATTTCTTTCCACCATTGCTGATTGGATCAATAGGGCCAAACAAATCCATATGTAACAGCTCCAAAATTCTGGTTGAAGATTGGTGCTTCTTGCTTTTGAAAGATGACTTCACTTGTTTACCCTTCTGACAGGCATCACAGAGCTTGTCTTTGCTCATGACTGTCTTTGGAATTCCTTCTACCAGATCATTCTTTATCAATCTGTTTATGGTCTTGAAATTCAAATGATTCATTCTTTTGTACCAAAGCCAACTGATTTCACTTGATGTAGAAGCCACCAAACAAATGTTAGAATTCTTGTCCACAGAATTCCAGTCGACTACATAGATGTTTCCTTGTCTTCTTCCAGATAAAATAACCTTCTTTGTTCCAACTTGTTCAACATAGCACTTATCTGATGAAAACACCACGGAAAATCCCTTGTCACAAAATTGACTTATGCTCAGCAGATTGTACTTCAGGCCACTAACATAAGAGACGTCAGATATCTCTATGTTTCCTTTGATAAGCTTTCCAACAGCTACAACCTTGCCTTCTTTGCTGTCTCCAAAAGTAACTCTTGGACCATTCACAGCAACAGCATCTGCCAGTTCATGTATGTCTCCACACATGTGCCTTGAACATCCACTGTCCAAGTACCATTTCTTCGCTACTTTACTCCTACTCCTAATCCTAACCTACAAAACAAAATAAAAGTGTTTTAGGTACCCTTTATTGAGAGGGTCCTGGTGGATTAGTATCACCTTTGACAACCCAAGATGTTGAGGTCTTAGGCTTCTTAGGCTTTAGAGTTTTAGCAGGAGCATGAGCAACTTCATTTTCATCATAATCAGCAGGCATATTATGTTGATAATCATTATGATGATGATAAGGCTCATAAGCAGGATAAGATGCATGATAAGCAGGGTGAACATGCATTGGTTGATGAGCAGGATATGCAGCATAATAAGGTGGATAATGAGGTGCAGCATAATAAGGTGAGTAAGCAGGTTGCACATGATAAGACTCATTTCCATACCAAGCATTATAGTTATAATTTCTTTGCTTCTTTGGTCTGCTCTTTACTTGCTCTTTAATAGACGACTTAGGTTTACTAGTCTGATTGGTTTTACTCTTATCAGCAGACTTCTTAGGACTACTCTGCTGTTTGGTTTTACCAGTCTGTTTTTCATTTTCAGGCTTTTTACCCTTCTTTGCCTTAGGAGTTTTTATCTCCTTTTTCTCAATCTCAGGTGAAATAGGTTTAGCAGTCTGAACATACAAAATAATATTACTATTATCAGCAGATATGAACTTCTCAGCTTTGTTCAGTTCTAAACTTTCTTTTACTAAGGGAGTGCTCTGTTCAATAGGTTTCTCTATTTGCACAACAGACGACTTAGGAACAGACGACTTATTATGTGAAGATAATCTAGCTTCAAGTTCCTTGATTTGTCCCTTATACATTTCACATTCAGCTCTCAGAGATTCACATTCATGCGAAAGCTTTTTATACATGGCTGATTCTTCAGGTCTTTCAACCTTAAGTTTCAGTTTAGCATTTTGCTTTTTCAGCAGAATCATCTCGTCCTTAAGCTTAGCAAGCTCATTAACAACATCTACTTTGTTGTTCATCATCTGCTCAAATGAGCTAAACAGTTCAAGCTCACTTTCAGAGAGTATTACCTCATTGTCAGAATCATCAGATTCCTTGGCCATGAGACACAGCAGTGCAGGTGTTTCGTCAAAAACAGAGTCATCACTTGAAGTGCCAGATTCTGTGTTTGATGAGTAGATGGCTGCCATCTTTTCAGCTTCAGCCAACAGCACCTTGCTCTTTTGGTATCTCTTCTCTCTTCTTTCTTTTCTTTGTTTCTTTTCCTCCTCTGTATATTTCTCCGCTTTAGGATATGGGCAGTCCTTGATGAAATGTCCCAATTTCCTGCAATTATAGCACATCATTTTGGATTTATAATCATCCTTAATATCATGAGAATGAGAGGTAGGTTTAGAAGTAGAAGCATTGTTATATTTGTTCTTCATTTTTCTTTTGTAGAACTTTTTGAACCCGTTTAATAACAAAGCAACGTCGTCAGCAGTGTATTCCTTTTTGCTCAGTACTGGGGCCTCATCAGATGAGTCCTCTTCTCTGCTTTTTCCGACAGATCTTCTTGTTCTTTCTGTAGCGACCAGTGCAGCAGTGGGGCCAGAAGTTGAGGTCTCTTCTATTCCCATTCTTGGCATTTTATACTCGTACGCCTTGAGTGCAGAAAACAGCTCAGTAAGTGAGATCTTCCACAGATCCCTTGATTCTTCCATTGCTGTAATCTTCATGTTGAACTTTGGTGGTAGCGCCTTTAGAACTTTGACAGTGATTTCCTTGTCTGTAAACGTCTTACCCAACTTCAGAACATTGTTCAACACTTTTGTAAACCTTGAATCCATCTGGTCAATGGTTTCTCCAGGTTTCATTTTGAAGTTTTCAAACTTCTCCATGGCAACACTTAGATTGTGTTCTTTGATGGCATCATTTCCTTCACTCATATCACGGACTTTGTCCCACATCTCTTTTGATGTTTTACAATGTTTGACCTTGTCAAACCTTTCATTGTCCAGGGCCTTAGTCATGATGAAGATTCCAACTTTGTCTAGATTTTTCAGCTTGATTTCATCAGCTGTCATCTCGTCTTCATCTTTGTCAACGACCGTATCTACGCCATCAACCTTGATTGTTTTGGTGACTCTTATTGGACCTTTGGTTATGCACCTGTACATATTATCATTATAAGCAGCAAGGAAAATTTCCATGCGTATTTTCCAGTCCTCAAAGCTCATAACGCCTATGTGGGGAACTAGGCTAATGCAATCCATTTTTCAAAAAGTTTTGTTTTTCAAAAAGATGCTCTTTTGAAAACTTTTGAAAACCTTTGAAAAACACTTAAGGATCAAGCTCGTTGATCAGGCAAATGATTCAGATGAACCACCTGCTCTGATACCACTTGTTGGTCCCAAGTGGTCAGATGAGGTCTAGAGGGGGGGGGGGGGGGGGAATAGACCTCTTTAAAATTTACCTTTTAAAACTTTCTAACTTTTCTGTCAGCAGACTAAGCTGATCTCGCACAAAGCTTTGAACAGCAGAGTTGACCACTCTTCTGATTTTACTTAGCTGATTTTATCAAAATCAGAGTTTCAAAATTGACTAACTTGCAGCGGATTTATCAAGTGTTTTTCACAAGTAGTTTTTCTTAACTTTGAAATAGTTTTATCCCCAGTTTTAACAAACTCCTTTTAAAACTTTTCAAATAGTTAACCTTTAAGTGTTTTAAGTATGCTGTTTTAAATATGCAGAAAATAATGCAAGTTAAAAACACAAAGGATTTTTATAGTGGTTATATGGATAGAAATCCTTTAGTCCACTCTTCCAAGTCACTTAGATCTTGGGTTATACTAAATCACACAGATTACAGTATACTCTGCTTACGCCAAACAACAGATGATATGGCCGTAAGTTCACAAAGAAAATCCTACTCTCTGAAGTAATATCACTCACTAAGATAGATATCTACTTCTCACAACACTATCTCAACAAAATCACTCAGATTTTACAAGTATTTTCTGTTTTTCTCTCTATTCTGCTTCGTCAACAAATGACTCGGCTGTTGAGTGTTCTGTTCTTGAGTTTGAGACTTAGAAGAATTCTGCTTCAAGTATTTTGCTCTCAAAGTGTGTTGTATCTTCTTCTTCAACTCACGAACTGAACTATTTATACTTGGAGATTTGAAAATCTGCCCGTTGAGAGATCGACAGCTGTTCAAATCCTCGAGTACTGGTCCTTTCTGCAGAAACGGCTACCTGCGACTGAACACTGTACACTCTGCTGTACTTGCTGTCAGATCGCATTAAATGCACCAATCTGATACGAGGTTTCTCTTCAATCATTTGTCATAAATACCCTTCCTCTTCAGCATTTATTACTCCAAGTGCATTTATTACCGTTGCACTGATCTTCTGATCCACTTCCACTCAGCTGATCGAAATCACTCGTCTGATGTATACTCGGCTGATCCCAAACTTGAACTAATCTGATTTGAGTCGGCTGATAGTCCACCAGTCTGATTTCTTCTTCAGCAATAGATCAGTAGTCTTCTGGACCATATTTGACTAGTCTGAAATAAGTCTTCCTTAGTCAAATATCTTTGAAGGTTTTTACTAAGCTTCCATACTTAGCTGATTCTGATGTTTTGGAAATCATCAAAACCTCCCTTCACTTTATGCCTTCCATCTTCATCTTTGTCCAACATGCATCGACTTTTGGAAGAACTCGAGCTTGAGATGTTGGAAGTGTTTTGAGAAGAAGATGCCTCTAAAGAGGAAGTGTTTAGTGTTTACCCTGTTTAAATTTTTTTAAAACTCATAGATAATTAGAATTATAAATTTATTTACTTAATAATATTATTAGTGAGATGTTACCATGGTGTGTCGTCACGTAGCAAACTTAGTAACCTGAAACATATTACTATTAATCTACATGAATATTTGGGGTTAATAAAATTTAGTCATTAATCATGCGCTAATTTGTTGGTTTGGTTTATTGAGTGAATATTTGGATTACATTACCTGAGAAGATACTCGAATATCTTGGTGAAGCCAATTAACAGCAATGCAAAGAAACCGACATATTTTTTTTTTTTAATTTTTGCTAATTTCCACTATGAGTAAAAAAAATTAGATCCAACATTGGTAGAAGTTTGAGATGGTGGAATAACCTCTTATAAAATGGCTACATATATAAGCTAGAAATGTCACGTGAATTATGGGTATAATTGGCATTTTCTTATTTTTTTCACATTAAGCTACAAAGATGTGATGGCCATACAAATAAAGTTAGATGAAGTACAATTTATCCCCAAATCAAATTTAAAGAAAGGACCTGGGGGTGTAAACGAGTCGAGCAATGCCGAACGACACACTGTTCAAGCTTGATTTGAACTTCAAACGTTAAATTTGCAAACGAAAAAATAATGTTCAATATTTTTTTATTTGTATAACCAATCGAACTTTCTCGTAGGAGTTGGAATCAAATATTGAATAGTTTGATTTAATTTTTAATCTCAATTGGTGAAACAATGCGAAAAATTATCGTATAATAGTTATTTCTTAACTTCGAAGACCGATTATAAGTCGCAAACGTATAGTGAAATAATTGTTTGTCTTTGTGATTATCCTTTGTTCTTTTTGTTATTACTTCCATTTTTCCTATGTAGTTCTTACTCTGAAAATAGAGAGACGTGAAATGAGAGAAATTTTTTCAATGGGAGTTTGAGATTAAACCATTTTCAAATTTCAACTCTTTTTCGTGTTATATTTATGTAATAGTTGTTTTCAATAATCTTATAATAGTCATTTTCAATAGTTGTTTTATTTAAAAAAAAAACCATCATATACGACAAAAGGGGAGAAAAATGAGAAGAAGGGGAAATGGAGGACACATGTCAATATCCGATAATGTGATAATAAAACGATAAAAAAAAGAGACAATATACGTGGATGTTGAAAGACAATCTCGCCCATATATACTCTCACAATTTGGATGTTGAAAATAGCACCAAGTTGCTTTATTTGTTCACGTAATGTCTGCAAACTAGTGGCAGCTAATATGAATATATATATATTGGGATTGTAGTACTTTTTGTCATGATGTGACAAGTCAGGCATGCATATTTTACCATATATATAGCTCATTGAGTAGCACCGGCGTAGCTACATATTTAACCATTAAAATTATATAAATGGTCCATATTTAACAAGATATGTTGAATAATATTTCACCATATTAATTACTTCATATAGATGATCCATATTACATTCATATCATCAAATAAATAATTATAAATTTATTTAAGTACAACTAAAATACAAAGAAAATACACTACCATATAACTAGTATTAAAACTACAAGAAAAATCCACATCTTTTTGGCACATAACTCAGTACCTCTTAATCATGGAGTTAGCCATAGTACCTTACCAACGTGCTACGACATCATCGAACTTACTATTTGGTATTTGTTGTCTAGAATTTTTGCATTTTAAGTTTTCAACATATAACAAGTTTAAATTGTCCTAAATTCGATTATATATTTTTTAATTAAACGCGAGCAGTGTAGTAATAATAAACTATGATGGACTAAAAAATGAATAGTTAATTCATGTTTCTTTTTAATTTTGGTACGGTACGGTTTTAATGGTATGAGAAGTCTAAAACCAAAATCATACCAAGACCTTCGGTAAGATACGGGATGGTCCGGTACGATTTTAAAAACCATGTGCACCCCTAATTAAAACCAGTTGTGTAAACAAATTATCGTAAATATTCTTTACATGTGAGTCTGTAGATAAATAGTGATGTGATGTGAGAATTAAGGCTATACAAAACAATTGGGGTAAGGGTATACATAATATCTGAACGATTTAATATATCACCTGCCAGTCCACGCCTTCACGGGCATTAAGGCTGTAGGATGTAGGCAGTAGTTACCTTTCTCGTAAATCCATGTCTGAGCAAAGATTTGATGTGAGTAGGTTCTTTTTTTCTTTTCTTAGCAGGTTTGAATAGTGAATTTTTGTTATTTTGCATAATCATTCCAATTAATGCTCTTACTATACATTTAATGCTTAGCAGGTTTTCTTATTTAAATTTTTTGCATTATATACATTTAACATAAACAAATCACAACATTAAACACATTAAATTATTTAAATAAGAAAATGTTAATTTAAAGGTTTAGTACAACATAAGTCATAAACACTCTAAATATAAAAATTATAATTAAATTCTCTTAAATATCATTATGTTAAAAAGAAAAAAATTAAATTGAACCGCATCTTACTATGAAAGAATAAAAACTATTTATGACTTAGCTAATTATGTAATTTTACTTTGTCTAGAATAGAGAAATAT
Source organism: Penstemon davidsonii (assembly GCA_034814905.1). NCBI lineage: Eukaryota > Viridiplantae > Streptophyta > Magnoliopsida > Lamiales > Plantaginaceae > Penstemon > Penstemon davidsonii. The sequence goes on from JAYDYQ010002686.1 coordinate 8,324,606, forward strand.
AAAGAATTTTAAAAAATATCAAGACATGCATAACATCGAATTTTCATGGAATTCTTGTCGTAAAAAACGGGTGAAATTGGTGGAAATTGTGAAATCGATGGAAAAAATATCTATGAAATCATTGAAAACGTGTGAAATCGATGAAAATTCGGGTGAAATTGGTGAACATTGGCAAGATTGGTCAAAATTTGGGGTGAAACCGGTAAAAAAGAGCCCCTGAAATTTGTGAAAAAAATGTGCAAAATTGGTGAAAACGGGTTAATAAAACTGACAAAATAAGGTGAAACCGGTAGAAAGAGGTTTAAAACGGGAAACACAAAAGGACAAAATCATAAAAACAATGTAAAGAAGTTATAACCGATACATTAATGGATAAAACATTAAACTGGTAAAAATGAATAAAATCAGCTAAAGAACATGTCAAATCGGTAAAAAATGAATTAAACTGATGAATTAAATTGGTGAAACACGGGTTAATTTGCTCTATTTTACGACAATAAAATTAATTTTACTCTAAGTTACAAACATATTCGGGTTCTTTTTAATATGACTAAATCTTAGGGGGTTTGAGCGTAAATCACCCAAATTTATTTATAATTATATAAATGTAAAACATATCGGATACTTGCACGGAGTATAATTTTGAAGTATCTATCAATTATGATACGGAACTCACTAAAAATTCGTGGAGTCATATGATCTGATAGTAAATTTGAGGTGTGCTCCTGGATAGGACTGAACATCAAACCAATCTTATTCGATACTCGGTTCAAACTTGTTCGATAAAAGCTCGTTTCATCTCGGTTCATTAATAAATTAGATCAAGTTGGAGTCAAAATATTATTAATTAATTACATTTATTGTCTTTACATTCTTTTTTACATTCTTTACGAGTTGGAGTCATAATATTATTAATTAATTGCATTTACATCCTTTAAATATACAATCAAGTTTGAAATTTGTAAGTTCCTCATTCCACTTACCAATCACATTCGTGCATTTTATCATTACGAAGAATAGAAATGGGGAATAAGAGAATCTTTGCTCTTACTCTAGCAGCATCCAATGCAAGGACTAACATTGCCATTAAAGATGAGGTTTACTTTGTTAACTATTTTTTTTCATCTCTTACAGTCATATGTATATTATATTTCCCTGCTAACTTTTCTTTCTTTATGCCAATTTAGATTGGAAACGAAATGTATTTTCTGGTGAATAGTTACAAGCCAATTCAAAAATTACTCATATTTTATTGTTTCCTTAATCACGTGTATTATGATATGGTCAATTTCTTCTTCAATGGCATACAAATGATCCACTAACCCTCATTCAGCTTGGGATTGAGGATGAAGACTTCATAGATGCGGTGTACATTTGAAATAGAGGTGTGAACTTGGAGGTGGTGTTATTTTGCCGTATTATATATTACGTGTAGTGGTTTGAAAATTTGTAGGTGTTTACTTGGTGGTGGTGGTGTTATTTTTCCGTTTTACGTATTAGGCTTAATCTCATTTTGTAACACAATATCAAATTTCTAGATATATTTATTAAAATATTAAGACGTACTAATTAATGACATAGCCTTACTAAAGTGGAATTAAAAACACTCCTTAATATAAAACATTCTAATTTACCAATCAAATGTATCCTTAATTACGAGAATTTCTTCTTTTATTTCATCCAACCAACACATATTTTTGTTCCCTTCACAAATTTCAACGATCATATACTCGGCTTGGCCCGGCCCTTCCATAATTAAATCAACTAATTCGCTTTTGATCTTGGCTCTAAAATGAAAAATTGGACACTTTTCTCCATTTTGCTCCAAGTACTTCACATATGCAGATAACCTTCATAATCAACAAATTAATTATATTTATAAACATTCAAGTAATTGTAAATATATAATTGCAATAGGTATTTACCTCGGTTTCACCGGACTCGAAACATATGGTCTTAGTTTATACACCGCACTAAATTCATATGTTTAAAAAAATTAGTAACAAAACTTTGTAATAAATTATTTAAGATATAATATATTATCAAAAGAATGACTGAATTAAATTTAGTAAAACTTACGGTTTACTTGGTTTCATATTTGCCTTATGTACAACTCTCAAATATTGCATAGCAACTTCGTACTTTTCGAACAAACAAACGTTAAGAGAGTTGAAATACATAAAAAATTCACCATTGGAGTACCTAGAAACCAAGGATTGAAGCAAAAACTGGAATTGATTCTTAATGCTTGTAAGATATTGACAACATTCGCAAGGGAATGATCGATTAGCCTCGTATATTTGGACGTGAGCATCTGCACAACAACCATATATTTCACAATTTTTTGTTTTCTTCGAATTGCCAATTTGCTCGCCCATGACCTTAGTTGGAATAATGTACGAAGTAAGCATGAAATTGTGGGACGTATATATATAGAGGGAATAAATGTATTTTCTTGGACACTTTCCTTTTAAGAAAAGAATAATTGGAGAATTATGAACATGGTTTTATTGCACTATTAGGCCTTTTACGGATTATCCATGACTATATAAGAGCCTGCAATTTAATTATAAAATAATAAAAAGTGAGCATGCCAATTGTACTTATGTTCACGTGATGTTGCATATGGAAAATAAGAAATTTGTTGTTTTTGGTATTATAGAAAATTTGATCCAAGGAATGACCGATTATCGATTTTATTAAAATTATTCATATATTTTGAACTTACGGAGGACTTAGTGTTACATAACCATCTAGAAGACAATATGATCCAAGGAATGACCGATTATCGATTTTCTTAAAATTATTCATATAAAAACCATATTATATTATACATAAATTGGTAGTTATCATTAAAAGTTGCTATGACCTTTACAAGTTTATAAAAACCATATTATATTATATTGGAATTAAAAAACAGAGTTGTCAATAATATGAAATTGGGTTACTTAATAGAATATGTATATAATTCATCTTCAACAAATGTTCCTCCATTGTGAAATTTCCCAATTTGCAGATATTGAGATTACATTGTGACCCCAAATCCCGCCAACTGTGCAAACAATACCTACTACAATATCAATTAATATTTGAACCGCCTAACCCTAGTGTAGCTGCATGCTGGACCTGTACATAAAAAAGGGAATGTCAAATTCAGTACTTTATTATGTACTATTCGGCAATTTTTTGTTAATTGTTTGCTCCCAACTTTCTAAAGTGGATAAATGAATTAATTGTGAAGTGACAAGAAAATCATTTTAAGATATGTGGACTGATATTTGTCATGGATCCAGCAACCATTTTATTTACTCTCTCATTCAAATCTGTTCAACACATTTTATCATGCTCAACATTTGAAATCATAAATGCAGAACCTCACTTGTAAACTCTCAAACTATTAAACACCCTCAACTACTCCTTGAATAGTGAATGCAAGCAAATATGTAAGTTTACATAAACTCTATCTCAAGTTCCATTAGAGTATTTAATGCTAGTAGTCCTATATATATGAAAAAATCATCAATACATGGTTTAAGTACATTTTGTAGCATATTCTAATATCTGATTTGTGTGTTTAATATCTGATTTGTGTGTTTAAGTGACAATACATGGTTTAAGTACTCTAATATTTCGATGTATTTTATTAACCTAAATCATGTTGTCAAAAAATTAAAATTATTTCATAAACAAACATATTAAGACAATTTTTCCAACTTACTGCGTAGGATAATTTATTTTTTCGCTGAATTAATCGATCTGTGTCTCTGGATTGTGTTTCTTGGTGTGTATGTATATATTATTGCTTGCTGCTAAATATTTATAATTCATGTTGCTACTATATTCCTTCATCCAATACAATTTTTTATTTCATTTGGACAAAACAACTTAGATATATCTTCTGATAAGCATTTTTGTCCTATGACCTAGGGGTGATCCGCCAAAATCCCAGGATCTGAAAAGAAAACTGATCTACGCTGACACTGGTGAGACTAAGACAAAAACTGTTGTGACATGCCAAGTATACCTACAATAGTCCAACCAATAAAGGATTCAAACATATCATATTTGGACTCTATGATAGATTCAAAGGGAACTGCCCTCAACAAATCACAGTCTTCGTTGTCGGATATAAAGGTTATTAAACATTATATAGATCACTTATGCAAGTTAATTTATTCCATTCTCAATAATATGAACGAGAGGACCAAACTAACTAATATTTGTAACAGATTAAAGAAGGTCCACATACACGACAACTAAACAAGGAGATAACCACGAATGAGACTCGACTAAGGATGAAGTTCTCAGCGTTTTTAGAGCCAAATGTGGTAAAAATTGCGTATTTCATCTGTTAAAAAAAAAATTATATTGAAATTTATATGTGTTCCCAAAAATATAACAATGCATTTTTACAGGGAGTAAAATTTGAACACCGAACCTCACTCCGTAAGCTTATTGACATTAACAGTCAACTAAATGCATCACAAATAAAGTCGATTCAAGATATGGGTATTTGGATCACTTTGCAAGGTTCAAATGGATTTCATTGATAAGGTAATGGTCAAATGGATAATTGACCATAATGACTGTGAAACACATAGAATTCATGTTCACCAGGCTTATGTACCAATCAACGACGTAGCTATAAAAAATGTCATTGGTATCCCCACTTCAGATTTAAGTTTTACATTGGATATGGATTCTTCTAAAAGCTTCACGATTTTTGGGGAATATTTTGTCACCGTTAAGGGGAGGATTGACATTTCAACATTGGTAGTAAGACTTAAAAAGTGCACTGATTCAGGGAAAGAATTCAAGGTTATGTACATGGCATTGCTTTTGGGGACCGTGTTGTTCCCTAGCTGTCAGCAAAATATACCTATATATTACTTAAATCTACTTTTGGATTTGGAAAATATTCAACATTATAACTGGGCAGGTTTAGTCCTAGAAAAACTTGAAGATGGGATTACAAAATGGAAGGCTAGTACACAGACATATGTTGGTGGTTGTTTGTTGGCCTTGCAGGTACTTAATCAAAGTTACAAATTTATCATACAATACAATTTGTTAGAGAATTCAAGAATATGTTCCCATCATACTACCTGATCTCAACTCAGCTGCTAACTCAAGTGATGTTCAAAATCAGTCTGCTGATTGTCTAATGGCTCAGAGATCACCCACCTGATCTAGTGATAGGTGATCCACTGGATAGGGTAAAGACTAGAAGAGCTGCTGCAAATGAAGCAATGTTTGTCAGCTTCCTATCCCAAGTTGAGCCCAAACAAATTGAAGAAGCTCTTAGTGATTCTCACTGGATTGAAGCTATGCAAGAAGAGCTAAACCAATTTGAAAGGAATGAAGTCTGGTACTTAGTTCCTAGACCAAATCATCAAAGAGTCATTGGCACTAAGTGGGTTTTCATAAATAAGATGAATGAAGATGGTATTGTTACCAGAAACAAAGCAAGACTAGTTGCCAAGGGTTACTGCCAAGAAGAAGGCATTGACTTTGATGAGACATTTGCACCAATAGCAAGGCTTGAAGCAATCAGACTGTTCCTAGCTTATGCTGCTCACAAGAACTTCATTGTCTATCAGATGGATGTGAAGTCTGCTTTTCTCAATGGATAATTGCAAGAAGAAGTTTATGTTGAACAACCTCTTGGATTTGAAGTCTATCAAGAAGGAGATAAGGTATATCGTTTGAAGAAAGCCCTCTATGGACTGAAACAGGCTCTAAGAGCATGGTATGATACTTTATCTGATTTTCTTTTAATTAAAGGATTTCGAAAAGGTAAAGTAGACAAGACCTTGTTTACTATTGAATGGGATAATCATATATTGTTAGTTCAAATATATGTGGACGATATTATTTTTGGTTCAACTAACAAACAGATGTGTGAAAAGTTCTCTAAGCTGAAGCAGAACAAGTTTGAAATGAGCATGATGGGAGAACTAAATTACTTTCTTGGATTACAAGTTAAACAGCTACCTGATGGTATTTTTATTAATCAAGCAAAGTACACAAAAGATTTGTTCAAGAAATTTGGTATGGAAACTAGCTCATCTGTTAGTGTTCCTATGTCTACTGGACTTCGTCTGGATAAAGATGAAGATGAAAAATCAGTTGACATCACCAAGTACAGAGGCATAATAGGGTCACTGTTATACTTAATAGCTAGCAGACCTGATATTATGTATTCTGTTGGGGTTTGTGCGAGATATCAATCAAATCCTAAAGAATCTCATCTCTTAGCTGCCAAGAGGATTCTCAAATACCTTAAAGGCACTCAAGAATTGGGATTGTGGTACCCTAGAGAATCAGGATTTGAACTCATTGGTTATTCAGATTCTGAACTTGCTGGTTGCAAAATTGATAGGAAAAGTACAACAGGTACTTGTCAATTTTTGGGAAGTCGTCTGGTCTCATGGATGAGTAAAAAGCAAACTTCAGTATCTATCTCTACTGCTGAAGCTGAGTACATTGCTGCTGGAGCATGTTGTGCACAAATACTTTGGTTGAAGCATCAACTAGAAAACTACAATATCAAGATCAGTGGAATCCCAATCTACTGTGATAATACGAGTGCAATCTCACTTACTCAGAATACTACAAGTCATTCAAGGACGAAGCATATTGAGATCAAACATCACTTCATCAGAGATCATGTGGAGAAAGAAAATGTCATTATTGAGTACGTTCATACAGACAATCAGATTGCTGACATCTTCACAAAACCACTAAGTGATGCAAGGTTTTCTACTCTAAGAGCAGAACTAAGTCTACTTAATTTGGATTCATAAGCTGAGGGGGAACTTATCAGAAGAATAAAGTTCATCAGCTTACCAATCTGTTATCGCCTTCAAGATTAACTTTCAACAGACTAGTTGACTGATGGATTCTTGAACTCAGGGGGAACGTGTAAGACTAGCGGTACTCTTGATAAAAGATGAAATTTGTTAATGACAGTTAGTTGAAGTTATGTGTTTAGAAGATTTGTTCTTAATTCTTGAAGACTGAAGATTTATCTTGTTGGATTGACAAACAGCAAAGGAAGATCACTAGCTATTGGCTTTCACTAGAGATATCAGTAATCAGCTCAGTCGTCTGACAGCTAAGTAATATGTTTTATTTACTGTTCTGATGCTTTATAAAAGAGTGTACTAAAAACGTTTATTTAAAAACACACTTTTATAAGTAAAAGACTAGGACGGTTCAAATTCCCGCCCAGTCAGCTGATTATTTTGAAATTTGAAATCCGTGTATCTCGCTCACACGATCATATCTGACAGAAACTGATCAAACGGTTCGCGTGAAACACGAAAACCGAAAATTTTTCTAACTCTATAAAATCAGATCTGATCAGCTTACTCGTCTTTTACGCACCCTCAAATATTCAAGCACTTAGAGAGAATTTTTGCTTTCTACTTTCTGCAAATCTACTCTCGTTTCTTCTAATCTTTTTCAGAAAATCACTATGAGTTCCAAAGAAGCCAACGCTGAAGGAAGGTACTTGAATTACGCTACATTTCACACTACGGGAACTCCTCTGATGAAGGAGATTCTAGAGAAATTCAAGGCTACCTCTCTCGTAGATTTCATGGAAGCCCATGAAACTATGGTCTTCAAAGATCAAGTACTGGAATATTATGGGTCTGCTGCTGACCCAGATTATGAGAAAATGGAGATTAAGGCAAAAGTTGGAGGGGTCGATGTTTGCATTACCCCTAAGCTGCTCAATGATAAGTACAAACTTTCAATGGAAGGGAGTACTGAAATTTCAACCTTGGCTGAGCCTTATGAAGCTGATTTCTGGAATTTGGTTGCGAAGAAGGATGAAATCCTGGCTGGTAACATCAAGAAAAACCAGTTGAAGGATGAATACCAAAGAATGGCGGATCTCTTCGCCAAAGTTATTGAGAACTGCACGTTTTCCTTGGATAGCGTGCCTATGAAAAGGTTTCACGCCATGATTGCTGTCCATTATGGTTTGAAGATCAATTGGGTTGCTTTTGTTTGGTATATTCTGGCCGATCACAAGAAGAAGGGCCATACTTTTCATAGGATATTTCTCAATCACCTGTTATATAGCCTCGACTGTTCAATGACCCATGGCAAGGTCATTCACAATTCCAAGGAAATGAACATTTATCAGGCTGTCAAAGAGCAACCGAAAAGGAAGGCTGCTGCTGAGCCAAAACAGCCTGCTGCTAAGTTGAAGAGGAGCAAAGTGACTGCTCCTAAGGCGTCTGTTCAAACAACTAAGCCAACTGTTCAAGCCAGAACAAAATCGCCTGCTGACAAGGATGCTGCTGATGCTATCTTAGATCAGACAGTAAAAGAAATTGAAGACATGGCTTATGGTTCTCCTTCTAGAACCATTTCTGCTGAAAAGCCATTGGAGAATGTTGCTGCTAGAACAAGGAGTGCACTAAAAGATACTGCAACCTCCAAAGTGGCGCATACCAAGGCCACTGTCAGGAAAATGATGACTTTCATCCAATCACCTACTAAGCTATCTGAGTTAGTAAGGGAAAGTCCTCCAACAGCAGAGAGGCCTGTTGGAACTGAGAAGGAGTCTGCTGCTAAAGAGTCAGCTGCTGAACAAACTGGACAGACTACTTCCGCCCCAACAGCTGAGGTTAACCAACCTCAAGAGGATTCTGAAGTGCAGATCCTCTAACCAATTGATGTTGCACCCATTGCTACAGTTGCCCCTGAACCATCTGCTGCCACCCCAGTTCCCCAGAAAAGGAAAAGAACTGGAAAAGGAAAGGCAAAGGTGTCTGCTGCCAATAAGAAGAAAAGAGAAGAAGCAGAGCAGAGGAAAAGGGATGAGGCCAAATATCAGAAGGTCCTTGAGCTGAGCAAAGCTGAAGCTCAAAGGAAACATATGACGGAGGCAGAGCTTAAGGCCAAGGAAGATGAAGATCTGGCCAAAGCTATAGAACTAAGCAAAAAGGATGCTCATGGTCCTAGAAGGACTGGAGGCATCAAAATTGGAGAATCCTTAGGAGGGAAGTACTGTCGCCTTGTTTGAGGCCTAAGAGAAAGAAGTTTGAAGTACGCAGAGCTCTTGAGATTGTTAAGAGTGATACTGCTGGTTTTGCAAGATTTGAAGCAGAGCTGGAGGAGTTTGATCAGCTGCTTCAATCTAAGACTGCATTCCTTCCTGAAAAGATCAGATACAATAGGTGGAGGGATGACAGAGTGAACAAGTCTGAGGCAGAAGTCAGAGCTTGGAAGCAGTTTGCTGCTGAGGAAAAATGGGTTCTAACCTGGCTGCAAACCACTTCTATTGTGCAAGCACTGGACACTGACTCCGTTCATGACAGATTACATGGCTATGCAAAGGCCATTGTAAAGAAAGAAGCTGAGTCTATCAAGGATGCGCTGCCAAAGAAACTTGGAGTTAATGATGATCCTGTTGATAGAGCAGTAAAGATAGCTGTCTACACAACCTTGGAGAAATGGGTAGAAAAGTCTAGATATGGACAAGGAACTTCAAGTGATATGCCCAGTCTGCCAAGCCTTCAACAAATAGCTTTTGGCTCTGAAATCAGCAAGTACCAGGACCAGCTCTGCACTCAACAGTTTACTTCGAAATTTATGCCGCTGATCCTGATTCATCAGATGACTTCTGTGTCTGCTGATGGTACTGGTGAAGCCATTCAGAAAGCCGATGAGCCAGAAAAAGAAGAACAGATCATGGAACAACTAGCTGAAGCTGATAATGTTCTTCAAGATACTCCTGTACATCAGGAAGAACCTGCTGAAGCATCAACCTACATTCCTACTGCTGACTTTCATTCATCACTGATGGAGTCAATGCAGCTGCTGATTGAAAATTCTATGAACGAATTGGAAGAGAGGAACAAATTGATGTTGAAGCAAATGGAGGAAGCTACTGCAAAAATCGTGCAGAATGCCCTTGAAAACTTTCCTCTACCACCAAACAATTCCTTTGCACTGACTCAGAGCATCCTAAGTATGAACAGAAATATTGAAGATGTGAAGGCTGATGTAAATCACCTGCACACTGCTCTTCAAAGACATGAGTCTGATATTGCAGGAATTGCAAGGGTCATGAAAGAAGTTGGTGAAGCTAAAATTGAGAAGAATGTGGCCGTAATGCAAGAATTCACAACCATCACCAACAAAGTGAAATTAAATGTCGACACTTCAATTGAATGTTGACTATGTAAATGACCAAGCTGGTGAAATCAAGTCAACTCTGAATCATCAGACCACTCAACTGAACAGTGTGGATCAAAACATCAAGAAACTTTGTGCTGCTGTCAACATCTCGCCTGTTGAACTCGACCCTGCTGATGATGACAAAAAGGGGGAAGAGGGATCAGCTACGAGGAAAAGTGTTGCAACTGCAACTGTTCAAGTAACTGCTGATGGATCTGCTGCGGCTGAAAAGACAAATGAAGAAGAGACAAGCAGACCAACTGACAAAGTACTTGAAGAAGAAACTGCTGAAGAAGAGCCCAAGGACGTAGCAAAATCTGATAAAGAGATAGCTGCCTCCAAATACTCTGCTGAAGAACAGCTTAATCCATACGTGAAGTACAAAAGAATTGAGGAAATTAGAGCAAACTTAGAAGCTGATGAAAGAAGAGAAAAACTAAAGAATTTTGCAAATGCTTTCTCAAGTGGAGAAGAAGATGAGGAACTTGAAGAAGGAGAAGAGGAAGAAGATAAAGAAGCTGATGACTAGACTAGACTTTCTAGGCTAGGTTTACTTATCGGAAATCAATGTTATCAGCTTACTTCATTGTATCTCATCTGTTCAAGACTTTTTCTGGCGCAACAAAACGATTTCTCCGAACCTCCACTCGTAGTAATATTCCTAAGAAAAAACCCATGCTAGAGGAGCCAAGTAAGGCGAATGCAAAAGTTGCACATGAAACTACGAAGGTAGCGTCTTCATTGGAACGGACTGCCACCAAGTCACCTCGTGCTGATGTTAATGTTCAGGGTCTGGGTAGATCTACAAATCTTGTATTTTCTCCTTTGGTTGAGCATGATATTTTGAATGTTTATCAAAATATGGGGACCACAGAAAGCTCTCCTGTCATCCGTGAACAACTTGTGGAGGAGAATAGAGCGCCTATTCTCGAACCCGCAAATGAGCTGAATAACCCTTCAGTTGAACTTACTTCGGTAGATGCTAATCCTCATTCCGAGTAAACTTGACAACTTCCGAAGATACACCGAATCTTTCTGCCAGTGCATGTCGGACTGCTGATGATGTTTCCGAGCCACAAACAAATCAACCTGTTCAATCTCCTTCCATAACTGCCCAGCAGAATATTAATATTGGAGCAAGCATTCAAGAAGAAAAGGATTTTTCAAATGCTCTTGATGATCCGTCCTTACTGAATGAACGATCTCTTAGCGTTCAAATTAAAGAGATTGGGACTTCAAAAACTGGGCGTTATGGGGGAGTTTCGGACAGAGCGTTGATCCCTGCTTCTAATGAGCCAGATGGAGTATCTTGGAATTTAGGCTTGGGTACTATATTGCCTGGTGAGATCGAAAAAATTAAAAACTTCTCTCCTTTGCAGCTTGTTCAGTCGAGTTTTAAACATATAGAACTGGTATTTTCTAAATTATTCTTTTTAGTTATCTTCTTGTACTTATCCTCATTCCTTAATTGTTTAAATTTATATTTGTCAGGCCAAGCATCAAATTGCTCAGCTCGGGATTCAAAATGAAGATGTTTTCTTTGCTCAGTCTTTTACAAATACTAAACTGGATAACATTGCTGCTGCACATCGAGCTTTGATGGTCGAAGTAAAATTCCTTCGAGTAGAAAATGAGAAGCTATTGAAGTCGAATGCTGAGATAGTCACCGAGAAGGAAAGTATTCTTAAAGAGAAAGATGATCTTTGTCTGCTGGTCAAGAATATGGAGAATGATTTGCAGACACAGATCGAGATTGCAAAGAAATCTCAATTTGATGCTGGCTTTGCCAATGGATATAAGCAGAGGACACAGGAAATTCTTACTTATCTTGGTCACGCTACTTCACCCGATCATAATCTTGAGCTGTAATATTTATAGCTCTTTAGTTCTTATATCATATATATATAGAGAAACTTTCCGATCGTCAATTTAAGAATATACTGAGCATGTCTGTATTTGCAACTAAACCCTGAATAAAGGGTATTATTTTCTAATTAATGAGGTTATTTGAAAAAATATTTGTAACTGACATTTTCTGATGGTGGTCCAATACCAATCTAGACTGTTGTTAAAAAATCAATCACATCTGTTGATCTTAGATTGGATGTCTAGAAAAGGGTAGTTGCCTCTTTACTTGTTTTCGTAAAATAAATTATTTTTTGCATTATGTAGTTGTTATTTTCTTATTGGAAATTTCAGACCACTTATCTTATGATAAAGTCGTCGATCTCCCAAATATGGGATATGTTAGAATTTTACTTTATAAGTTATTTTCCTTGTTTATTAGCTCATTATTTAAATCCTTTATTTCTTTGCTCATTAGCTTAGTTGTTTTTTTACCTGTCATTTATTTACTTCATTTATTTTCTTGCTCATAATTTTAGTTGATTGTTATTCTATATTTTATATATAAATATTTCAGTTTAATCTCAAGATATATAAAATGTAACTATGTAATGGAAAGATAAATGAGTAAGTTTCATATTTCTTCAATAAAACTACATATCATGATATGAAAATTAACATTTATTTAATTTTGTACAAAAATAAGACCACTAAATTAATATGAAAAAGCAGGCGAAAACGCAGATACAAAATGAAAAAAGAAATAAATAGAAAGATACAATAAATTTTCTTAAAAATTATACAAATTCATTTTTGCTTGGTCTGAAACTGTTACAAAAAAAATGAAAAAATAACATAAATAGTAGTAAATTGATATAAATAATCGATTAAGCCATAAATTAAAAATAATTCAATCAACTATTTCAGATAAAACAAAAATACCTTTGAGTGAATTCAAATCTGTTACTTTGTACTGAAATGCGAATCAAGCAAGAGATTAACTAAAAAGGAAAAAGAAAATGCATTATTAATAATTAAAAAAATGACAAAATAAATAACAAAAATATATTACTTACTTGATACACATGTAATGAATATGCTAAGAACTCTGTAAACCAATTACATTGAAGAGCAGAAAACATATAAAAGAAGGTTAGGTTGTAAAAACTTATTAAACTGTCCTCATAAATACAAGTAGTTGAAAAGGTGGGCACGTTTTCAGTTGTATAATCTACACCGTTTATCTTATAATTTTCTGAGCGTTCGATCTACCATTGCTACTATAAAAGGACTTACTGCCTATTTCACATTTTTCACTAACTAACATTTCAAACTGGAAATTTATATATTTCAAAATATAAGTTTTTAAATCTCGATCCCCTTTTTCATGTATTTGCTTAGATTTTACAATTGAGAATCTGAAAGATATTTGAATAATTTTGTTTTCTAGAAAAATTGCGATGATAAAATCAAGTAAGGATAATGAATACGCGACGGATAAGGTGGTATGCGTGGAATTTGAAGTATTTCATGATCCAAGATTTGCTACCCTACTTCAAATATATTATATTTTCTAATCAAGTTGGCTTGGTATGGGTGGAATTGGAAAATATGGGTAAACCAAGTATTGATAAATCTATGCTCGACCTCCGCCTTAGTTGTTGATAGATGGGGTTCTGATATTATTTCCTGTAGCAGTTATATCGAATATAGTTCGATTTGCTTGTTCAGGTAGTAATGGCAGAATCCATCATTACTTGGATGCCTTAATATGTCCTGTCAGCCTGCAGTTTAAGGTTTTTGACCTTAAAGTGGAGGTGGCAGGTATGATTACGTTAGTCTGAACGGGGTTTGTCTTTGGTCGAATAATTGCTACAAGATATCAGGCTTGTCAGGGTAAGTCGACCATGCTGGGCAGAATGCTCCGAAGCTGTTCGTGGAATATAATAGACAATAAGTGGCAGATTTAATGTTTCTGTATACATTGTCGTTAATTGCTTATCATTTAGATAGGACCTTTTATCTTTTGTATAAATAGATCATTTGTAAGCAATTATTTTCAAAAGTATTGTGTTTAATAAAATTTTAATTTAATCATATTTTTAGTCTTGTTATGTATTTGCCTTACTTTTCCACTTCATTGTTTTTTGTGCAAGGATAAACACTAATATTAGTTGCAAGTTATGAAGATCGAATGAGGAGACTTATTGATTTTTTACTGACTTAGTCTCATACTTAGTTTTTTACCAATCAATTAGTTTTAACCAGTGTAGATCGATATAGGAGATTAACATGTTTTTACTGACTCGATCTGTTTTACTTATACTAACGTTTTTTTAAAAAAAATTGTTTTATTTTACTGATTAATTTATTTTTAAAATTTTGTTTTGACTAAAGATTTTAATAAAATCTGGGAAAATGAAATAAAGCAACGGTAACTTGGCATACAATTGATTTATTTTTATTTCATTTTTTCACATTTATCCTTTCACTCATTTAAGTTGGAAAATTCAATGTTCATCATTTAATAAAACAAATTTAACATTAAACAATTTTTTTATCTTTCCATTTAGTAATTTTAAACCGTCTTATTCAATTCGATATTTTCCTTTCCCGTCAGCTATATTTCTTGTCAGCTGAGTTTTACTTTATAATATTTTGAATAATCTAATTGTATTTTTTGTATGATATTTTTTTAATAACAACAGCATTCGCACAAGGTTTTGGTTAAAATATCTAAATTTACTGAAAAACATTTAATTTAATTTCATATATTTTTTTAATATGGCGTAAAAAGACCTATTAAAACAAGCATCAAAATTGCATGATAATAAAGTTTACAAATCCTAACTTACATAAATAGAAAGCTATGTTACAAACTATATCCATACAGAATGTGTTATTCTGCTCACCCATATGAAATTAAGCACAATCTATGCATTTGCTAATGTACCAATCATACAACACTTCCTTTCCATCTTCGTCAAAAATGACAACATCGAAGGTCATCTTAGCATCCAAAAAGAAAAACGATGTATTATTGAAGAGGCTATGATTGTCTGAAAAATGTCTCCAACCATCACAAAATCCAAATATGTCTAGCCGAACTATCCAGGTTCTCCTTCCTGTTTTGAGCTTAGCTTGGGTTTTGTCGACATTTTTGCAGCATGGATGAATTGAGTTGGAATCATCTGTAAAGAAATACATAATTTATAAGCTAACATTTGAAAGAATGCTGAAATATTCAAAATGAAAGGATGATAAAATACTTACCAAGTAATTTTTGCTTTCATCAATGTGAGCACAAAAAGCATTTGATCTCCCGAAGTGTTCCACCGTAACTGGTATAAACGGAGCTTTGAGGTTGGAAATCTCCACCTGTCCATTATAGATTGTATCGATTTTTCTTAAATTTTGATATTCATTAAACCATTGCCATTTTTTTAGACCAATTATCGTGAAAAAACTAATTTCAAATACATTTGTATGAGATTGATACAGGAGTATTTTTTGCCCATGTTTAACATTATTAACAGTGATTAGTTTCTTCCACTGAGTGCGAAAACAATTTCCATTTATTTTCAAAATCCAATATTTTGTTCCATTTCTTATGAAAATTGTATCGGCTGGAGACATTCCATCAATCTTTTTCACATGATCTGGAAAATCCTGCAATGTTATTATAGATGATATAATTTGCTCGGATAAAATTTATTAATTAAATGATATAAGTAGGACAATACTATTGATCTTTACCTTTGATGCTTTCAAAATAGTGTTTGGTAGCATAAAAAATACTCCTTTCATTTCTTCTTGATTATTTAACACAGAATTATCTATGCTAATAATTCCAGTAACTGGCTCATCTAATGAGATATCTTCATATTTATGATGATGCACTAATTCATATATGAACTCTTTTTTTCTAGCTAGGTTACATTGAAAATGCACTTCTAAAATTTCAGTCATGAAAGAAACTGTTATTATTTCTTCATCCAATGACCTAATTTTTTGGTGGAAGACATAAAAAATTAGAGCATTTGTAATCATATTTATATTTTGTTGAGTTGTTGTTGAGAAGATGTAAGGAAGTTACTTATATAGAACAATGAAAGAATTTTAAAATCAAATCATGATCTTATCCTTTGACAAAATTGTGTATGAAGATATTTTGTGAATAGTTGTTGTTGGTTGATATTGGAGAAGGTTTTGAAGATGACAAAAAGGGTATAATAGTCAAGAAGACTAATATGGAGGTCATCAACTAAGAACTGAACAGCTTAGTAAAACCTATCTCATGGTCTGGAAGCTAAGTGACCGAATCAGCCGAGTGGGATATCAGATGGGTATTATCAGCCGAGTCAAGATAGATGTGTTCGTTCTTGAATCAGCCGAGAACCCATCAGCCGAGTGATCAGCAGAGTGATCATCAGCGGAGTACTTCCACTAGCAGAGTGAAGACGGTCAGTAAGCTTATCGACGGCTAAGAGCTGAGTGCATTAAATGCGACTGTGACATAAAGTAAACTCCGTACAGCAGAGTGTACAGTGCGACAGTTGCAGGGAGCCGTTCGCGTGTCAGGACCAGAACTCGAGGACTGTAGCTTTCTGTCAACCTTCAACGGGCAGAAAATTCAAATCCGAGGAGTATAAATAGAAGACATAACTGAAGATCTAAAGAGAGCTTGCATAATTCAAGATCATATCCTAAGAGCGAGATCCATCAGTTGAGTCGTCTGATCTTAAGCGAAGTCATCTGTTGACGAAGCTTTTTGTTGAAGAACAGAGATCATGCGTTGTCTGTCTTAGTGACTTTCAACTGAGAATTAAAGGAGTGTATATTCATCTGTGTGAAGTGATATAACTTCTTAGTATAGGTTTTCTGAGTGATCTCCTGTACTGAACATAGCGTGAGGAGTATAGGTCCATCTTTGTGAGTGATCTAGCTTCAGAGTGTAGGATTTCTGTGTGATTTCTTACAGCGCACTTGTGGCTTTTCATTTGTTGATCAGCGCAAGCATTGTATACTTGATTACTTTGTGTTTTCTAGTATAACCCAAGATCTTCGTAACTTGGAAGAGTGGACTAAAGGATTTTTATCCATATAACCACTATAAAAATCATGTGTGTTTGATTTACTGTTTGCTTTACTTTGCATATTTCTGAAAGATCTCAAACATACGATTTAACCAAAAGATTTTAAAAGGAGTTGTAAAAACTGGGGATAAAATCTTTTGAGTGAGAAAACTTAAAGAGGAACAGCTTGGTGAAAAACACTTTGAATATCCGCTGCCAACTAGTTTCTAAAACTCTGATTTAACATCTGAAATCAGCTGAGTGAAAATCAGATGAGTGGTCAACTCTGCTGATAAAGCTTTGTGCGCATCAGCTTAGTAGTCTTACAAATCTCGATCAGCTTAGTCTGCTGATTTGAAAAGTTAGAGAAAAAGTTTTAAAGTTTTCAGAGGTCTATTAAACCCCCCCCCCCCCCTCTAGACCTCATTGACCACTTTTGGGACCAACAAGTGGTATCAGAGCAGGTAGCTCTGGTATTTCAGGTTGCTCTGGTAATTTACCTGATACCATCAAGTAGCATCAGAGTAGGTGGTTTATTTTGATTCAGCTGCCTAATCAACAAGCTTGATCTAAAGTGTGTTTTTCAAAAAAAAATTCAAAAAGAGAGCATATTTTGAAAATCAAAACTTTTTGAGAAATGGATGCCATAAACCATGTTCCTCACATTGGTCTTATGAGCTTTGAAAACTGGAAAATCAGAATGGAAATTTTTCTTGCTGCTTATAATGTTGACATGTTTACATGTATTACACAAGGACCATTCAGATTCCAGAAGACTGTGAAGGTTGCTGGTCAACCAGATCAGATAGTTGACAAAGAGCTGGATGAGCTGACACCTAAAGAAAACAAGTTGGTAAATCTTGATAAAAAGGCGAAGTTCATCATGTTCAGAGCTGTAGACGAAGATAATTTCCAAAAGATCAAGCATCTCAAAACTGCCAAAGAGATGTGGGATAAAGTCTGCGAGCTAAGCAAAGGAAACAACGCTATCAAAGAACACAAGCTCAGTGTGGCTCTTGAGGAGTTTGAAAATTTCAAAATGAAGTCTGGTGAAACGATTGATCAAATGGATACCAGATTTACCAAAGCTCTGAATGAAGTTCTAAGGTTTGGTAAAGAATTTTCGAACAAGGAGATCACAGCGAAGGTTCTGAAGGCCTTGCCACCTAAATTCAACATGAAGGTGACAGCCATGGAAGAATCAAGGGATTTAGAGAAGATTTCTCTTTCCGAACTGTTCTCATATCTCAAAGCTTATGAGTATCATATGCCAAGATTGGGATTAGAAGTGTCAACCAGTTCAGACCCTACTGCTGCTCTAATGGCGTCAGACAAGTCAAGAAAATCAGCAGACAAGTCAAAACAGAAGACTGTGCTGAGTTCAGAAAAAGGATACACTGATGACGACGTTACCCTGCTGTTGAATGATTTTAAGAAGTTCTACAAGAAGAAAATGAAATTAAAATATAAAAATGCTACTTCATCTTCTTCTGATCATTTTCAGGAAAACAGGGATTCCTCCAAAGCAAAACTTAGAGACAGCTATGAAGAGGAGTATGGACTCTTGATCAAAGACCATCCAATCTCATCATCTGAGAAGTTTGCTGAAAAGGAAAAGCGTGCTAAAAAGGAGCGTAAGCTTAGTAAGAGCAAATGAAAGTTAGCTGATGCAGCAAAGCTAATAAACTCCCGCACATCTTATTCATACCGTCAGTCATCTGATAAAGAATTTGAAGAAGTACCTGAGACAATATGCTTAACTGCCATAGAATTTAATGATTCTGAAAATTGGGGTAACTTCTACTGATTAATGTACTATTTGAATCGATTGAATAAATGCTGAATTTCAAATTCAAATATTGTTTGTACATTTGTCAAGCTTAATGAAGAGATGACTCTGCTGAAAAGAGCAAATCAGTTCACTGAAACTTCAGGTTGAAAAACCACAAGAATCAGCTGACTACCAAAAAGCTTGAGCATGAGAATGAAACTCTAAAGGCTGAGTATGCAAGTTGTTTTGAAGATATAAATGAACTTAAAAGAAGTAATTGCATCATTCTCTAAATAAAAAGGAATCAGAGACTTAGAAGAACAAGTCTACTGATGCTCAATAGGTTAGAAAACCTAGTAAGCTACCTAAGACTAATCAGACTACTAAAACCCATCAGCAGAGTAAGCTGAAATAGGCTGTTGATTGGAGTAAATTTAAAGTGGTATCAAGTCTGTTGAATCTAAGGAGAGTTATTAAATAACTCTGGTAAGATATTGAGGCTAAAATGAATTATCTGGCAAAGAATTTGAATCACATTATGATAACTGTTATTATGACATGCTTTATGCTTATTCATATTCTCATGCTGATCATGTTCACTATGCTGATTGCCATCCTCATTTCGAAATGCATGCTTATCACATATTTCATGCATCTTACCTTGCTTATGAGCTATGTTTTAATCATGACTATTATGACCAACAAGTGTTGTAAAACAACAAGTGGTATCATCATGATAAAACATAAGTCACTAGATCATCACATGTTTGTACTAACCCTGCTGGACCCAGTAAATAAGGGGTACCAAAAACAGTCATCTGTTTTGTAGGTGAAGCTCATGTGAGATGACAAAGATGAGTTGACTGCCTTGCAAATTTCATCAAGTTCAACAAGTGGTCTTACTAGCAAGCATGTACCAACAGGTGTTATCAAATCAGTGGTATCAACAATTGGTATAAATCAAGTGGTAGACTCTACATCTGGAGATTTCAAGGAACGCAAACTGTTGAAAAGTTGAAGATTAACAAGTGGCTTCAAAGACCAAGTGGTATTAGAGACCAACAACTGATTGCAACAAGTGGTATCACCAACTATTCAAGTGGTATCAGTCAACCATGTGACAGAAGAAATTGGTTTGTTGATTTTGGATTCATAAGTTGAGGGGGAACTTATCAGAAGACTAACCCAGAACAGCTTACTGGAATTCAAACGACTGAGTATATGTCAAGACCGACTCTCATCAGACTACTTGACTACAGACTCTTGAACTTAGGGGGAACGTGTACGACTAGCGGTACTCCTAAATAAAGATGAAGTTTTCAATAAGTCAAAATGAAGTTATCAGAAGACTGCTTCTCATCAGCCGACTGGAACTCAACAGCCAAGTGACATTCAAGAATGTACTACACCAAGTGGTATCAGCAAGTGTTATCACATCGACAAGTGATATTAGCTGACTAATCTGATTTGTATCCATACAAGTAGTATCAGACTACAAGTAGCATCAGACTACAAGTGAAATCGGACCACAAGTGGTATCAAGTAGTAAAAATTCTTGAAGTTAGGGGGAATTTTCTAGCTGGAGCAATAAACTGCAACGAAGACTACCTCAAACAGCAAAGTACTTACCTACCTGTCTTCAGCATACTAAGTCTGCAATCTTCAGGGTTTAAAGAAGAAAAAGGGAAGATAAAGATGCAACTAAGTATTGGTGTTGATGACAAAAAGGGGGAAGATAAAGGATGCAACTAAGAACCCTTTAAACAGAAGATCAGAAAGGGAAAAAGAACCATTAAGTGATCGAGTGATCAAGTGGTAATGTTTTTTTTTAAAGTTGTATCAGACCAAAAGAATTTCCATCTCAAGGTATGAAGACTAAATCTGAAGACTTAAGATTGGTTCTTAGTTGAAGGTTTTGTCATCATCAAAAAGGGGGAAATTGTTGGTTGATATTGGAGAAGGTTTTGAAGATGACAAAAAGGGTATAATAGTCAAGAAGACTAATCTGGAGGTCATCAACTAAGAACTGAACAGCTTAGTAAAACCTATCTCATGGTCTGGAAGCTAAGTGACCGAATCAGCCGAGTGGGATATCAGATGGGTATTATCAGCCGAGTCAAGATAGATGTGTTCGTTCTTGAATCAGCCGAGAAGCCTTCAGCCGAGTGATCAGCAGAGTGATCATCAACGGAGTACTTCCACCAGCAGAGTGAAGACGGTCAGTAAGCTTATCGATGGCTAAGAGCTGAGTGCATTAAATGCGACTGTGACATAAAGTAAACTCCGTACAGCAGAGTGTACAGTGCGACAGTTGCAGGGAGCCGTTCGCGTGTCAGGACCAGAACTCGAGGACTGTAGCTTTCTGTCAACCTTCAACGGGCAGAAAATTCAAATCCGAGGAGTATAAATAGAAGACATAACTGAAGATCTAAAGAGAGCTTGCAAAATTCAAGATCATATCCTAAGAGCGAGATCCATCAGTTGAGTCGTCTGATCTTAAGCGAAGTCATCTGTTGACGAAGCTTTTTGTTGAAGAACAGAGAACAAACGTTGTCTGTCTAAGTGACTTTCAACTGAGAAGTAAAGGAGTGTATATTCATCTGTGTGAAGTGATATAACTTCTTAGTATAGGTTTTCTGAGTGATCTCCCGTACTGAAAATAGCGTGAGGAGTATAGGTCCATCTTTGTGAGTGTTCTAGCTTCAGAGTGTAGGATTTCTGTGTGATTTCTTACAGCGCACTTGTGGCTTTTCATTTGTTGATCAGCGCAAGCATTGTATACTTGATTACTTTGTGTATTCTAGTATAACCCAAGATCTTCATGACTTGGAAGAGTGGACTAAAGGATTTTTATCCATATAACCACTATAAAAATCCTGTGTGTTTGATTTACTGTTTGCTTTACTTTGCATATTTCTGAAAGATCTCAAACATACGATTTAACCAAAAGATTTTAAAAGGAGTTGTAAAAACTGGGGATAAAATCTTTTGAGTGAGAAAACTTAAAGAGGAACAGCTTGGTGAAAAACACTTTGAATATCCGCTGCCAACTAGTTTCTAAAACTCTGATTTAACATCTGAAATCAGCTGAGTGAAAATCAGATGAGTGGTCAACTCTGCTGATAAAGCTTTGTGCGCATCAGCTTAGTAGTCTTACAAATCTTGATCAGCTTAGTCTGCTGATTTGAAAAGTTAGAGAAAAAGTTTTAAAGTTTTCAGAGGTCTATTCACCCCCCCCCCCCCCCTCTAGACCTCATTGACCACTTTTGGGACCAACAGTTGTAGTAAACGAAATTCATGATTCTAAAATTATTGCAAAGTAAATATATTTAAGCTAATTTGAAATAAATTACTGCAAATATGTATACAAAAAGTATATATATATATATATATATTTAGTTGATGAGTAAATTAATATGGAATTCACTTGTAACAATGATTGTGTTAAAATAAATACACATTCCTTAATTTATTATTAAGTAAATAGAAAAGCTTAATTTACATTGTAGTTGGACAAAAGGTGTAATTTATAATGAAAAAAATATTAGTTTATAATAAAAGTTTTCTTCCTTAACTCTGGAATTCTGGTTCACCTTATAAGCAGTCTAATTATGAAAAAAAAAATTTAATCTATACTTTGATTAATATTGTAAATGAATATATTTATTAAAATAGTTTTGTAAATTAAATTTAAGAACCTAAATTTATTATGAGGTAAAAAAGTGTAGGTTATTTTGATAAATTTAGGAGTAATCATTTATTTAGATCGAATCTCAATCATGTCAAACTAAGTTAATGAATTAAAATTTGTGAAATAATTAAAAATAACAATCAAGCGTGGTGTAGTAAATTTATATGTAAATTTTATGTAAGAACGATTTGACTGATTTGTCTATAAACATTGAACGGTAATAAATATAACATAGTACAACATATTATGCATTGCTAGATAGATAGACTTAGCTGTGCACGAGTGATCTCATTATTTTATACATATTAAGCAAGACCTTTTAATATTTAGAATGATTGAATAGATAATAGCAACTGAACTAATATCTTTAAACTGATTTATAAAATGAAGATATTTTTTGTAAATAATGTTGTTAAACTAAATTAATGAATCTAAGTTTATTATAAAGTTAAAACATCTAAGTTGATTTGACAGAGTACGAAAATTATTGGCAATGTTAAAAAAAAAAAAATGGTGATGCAACGCGTTGAAAATAATACTCAACCAAGATAAACCTTTCTATTCGACTAAGAGCATATGTTGGTCTTGTGTGTCTAGATCGAATAAGTAAACTTCGACCAATATACTTTATCATCAAAGGTTCTAAGCCAATTTAAACACTGGCATAATCTGGCTAAGTTCCTCGGAGCAAAGGGTTAGGTTCTTCAAACTTTAATTACACAAAATTAAATTGAATTATTAGTATAAACATAATTTAAGTTAAAAAATAGAAGGATTACATAAACAAAATCTAATTTTTAAAATTCTAATTAGAATATTTTGATTAATAAACAAAAGCATATAATTTTTTTTCTATTATATTAATAATAATAAAGTTGAATTATTTAAAAGCTTCATCATTATCTGAATTTGCTTGTATTGTAAAACGTACTAAAAATAAATAAGAAAAAATGCTTTTTAGTTCAAATATTGGCTAATATTACACGACTATTTATATTAATATAAAACAATGAATTTCATGAAAAATATATTATTGAAAAAACAATTTAGTTAATCTAGGAATTCATCAAGAGATTATATTATTATGAAAAGCATTTCAAACCATCCGCAAATATAGACTTTCACTTTAACAATCAAGCATGTCATTCCTTTTATTAGCTTTGCCTGTGTTTTGTTGTGCATGTTTTTAGAATAAATGAATTCAGTTCAAATCATCTGTAAAGGTAATAAAAACGATATATTACTTGGTTTAATATTACAAGAATATTAGTTTATAATTAAAGTTTGCTTACATAACTCTGGAATTATGGATCAGCTTATTACCAGTCTAAATTGTAAATGAATATATCTTTATTAAAATAGTTATGTAAATTAAATTTAAGAACCTAAATTTATTATGAGAAAAAAATGTATAAGTTAATATGACAAATTTATGAATAAGCATTGATAGTACCTCAATCATGTCAAACTAAGTTCATGAATCTAAATTTACTATGAAGTAAAATATTAAGTTAAAATAAACTATTTGACTGATTTGTCTATGCGCATTGAATGGTAATAAATACAAATAGTATGCATTGCTAGGTAGATAGGCTTAGCTATTCAGGATTAACATTAAATACAATAATATTATTACAATAATTCAAACATAGATTCATGAATCTAAAGTTTTTATAAAGTAAAAATATCTAAGCTGATTTGACAGAATATGAAATTAATGCGATGGTTAAAATATATATATATATATATATATATATATATATATATATATATATATTTTATGTGACGCGTTGAAAATAACCTATATCTGAAGCAGATGCCCTTGCTGATCAGATGATAAGCATTTTAAAAATTAAGAATTAACTTTGACGAAATCTAAAAAATATAGGTGATTGAAATGATTGAAAAGTCAACAGCGAAGTGAACTAATAATGTAAAAAAATTTAAAAAAATGTAAGTATTGTTATCAGAAAAATATCTTCTTTAATTTTCTTGAAAACCTGATTATTGCATTAAAATTTAATCAAAATGAAACAAATAATTTCAAACATAAATTATAAGAGGCAAATTAATAAACAATGCACTAAAATATT
Source organism: Penstemon davidsonii (assembly GCA_034814905.1). Taxonomy (NCBI): domain Eukaryota; kingdom Viridiplantae; phylum Streptophyta; class Magnoliopsida; order Lamiales; family Plantaginaceae; genus Penstemon; species Penstemon davidsonii. Next base: position 8,349,281 of record JAYDYQ010002686.1, read on the forward strand.
AAATTATATATAATAATATCCTTACATTAATTCATTCATAGATTATTTCATAAGTAAACATATTAATATCCATACAACAAAATAAACTAACATTACAGAAGTGTTTTTCCTAAGCAAAATATTATTACACCAGTCTTCATTATACAGAATCATTAATAAATTCCACGTTATTATCTTTTGAAACAGATGCTTGTTCTGTTTCAATCATAACTGGAAAGTCTTCAAGATTTTTGGATGAAATCAATTCTTCTTTGTCAAGCTCATGAATATCCTGCTTTTCATCGTCAACAGTTTCAATACGGCTTAAATTACCAACAGCATACACATATTGTTCCATGCCACCAATAGTACGCTTTCGCTTTTTAATATTCATGAAAAAAACTTCTAGAAAGTGTTTTATTTATCCTCGTCACAGAAGGAGAGTTTCCCTGAAGCAATAATTATATAAATTATTAAGATATATAAATATTAAATTTGATGTAATAAAAAAATAATTGTAAAATATTATATATTACCGCATTGCATAATTCCATGCACATTACAGAATCCATTTGAAGAATCCTCACAGCTTGGGGCCCAAAAACAGTGACATCTAAAGAACCACTCTGATCGAATATATTGAGATGGACTTTCTCCCTAAAAGTTATTGAACACGGCATATTTAAAAGGACAATTATAAACAGATTAATTTAGATAAAAGAATTTTTGTTTCCACACCTAGGTTCTGTTAGTAGATCGTTTACAAGATTCGCAAGTGTACTCATACTTATACTCTGCGTTCATGCCACTGTAACATTTACCGCATGCCATGTAGTAAAATTTCTAGTTTAAATCAATGATCCTAGCATTCACTTGCACCGTAAATTTATCAACCTAGGAAATATTACAGAAAATTATGACATGTAAAAGTAAATATTTCAAGTAAAAGTAAGATAAGAATTTATAACATAGATATAAAAAATATTTTACCTTTTCAGTTTTCAGAACATCTACTATCAAATATATTTCTTCCTTTGGAAAAGCTTCTGAAGTTTCAGCGTGCACAAAATGATCTTTAGCAGAAATTTCAACAATATATTTTATATTATTCGAACGCCTGAAAATAGTAAATTTAATGAATTAAATAGAAAACATTTACTGATATCTATTAGTTTAAATTTTAAAAAAATAATACCAGATTTTAAGATTATCAGCTTCTGATATAGCAGGATCTATTAAAACAGCAGTAGATGGAGTAGAACCAAGCGAACCATCTGTAATAAAAAAAAATTTAATGAGAGCCTGTATAAATTTTTTATAACATAATGTAGGACCTCAGGCGCTACCAGTTGCCCCAAAACCAATTGGTGTTAGGAAATGCTCATACCCTTTCCTTATAGTGCATTCATTCAAGCGCCCACGATATTCGATTGTGACTCCACCCGCACACTCAGTTTGGGTGTCACTGGACAATTGTTGTCACCCGCACACACAGTTTGGGTGCCCAACAATCTCCCCCTCAGCAATTGCTCCAGCTGGGAATCGAACACGTGACCTTGGCTCTGATACCACTTGTAGGACCTCAGGCGCTACCAGTTGCCCCAAAACCAATTGGTGTTAGGAAATGCGCATACCTTTCCTTATAGTGCATTCATTCAAGCGCCACGATATTCGATTGTGACTCCACCCGCACACTCAGTTTGGGTGCCACCCGCACACTCAGTTTGGGTGTCACTGGACAATTGCTGTCACCCGCACACACAGTTTGGGTGCCCAACACATAATATGATATTTGTAATAATAATTAAAATTGAATACCATAATGTGCAGATACAGACAAGTTAGAGACTCTTAGTATAGGAAAACAATCAATAGCACCATCTATGAGAGGTCCCTCTGACTATGTTACTGCATTCCACAATGTAAGAATAACCACTTTCTTCCTAAACATTCAAAACAAAATAAAATATCATCTAAGTTAAAAAAAATCATTCATTATATGTTAAAAAAAACTTACTCTTTGTTAACAATAGCAAACTCTTTAACTATATATTCTTTTTCTCCAGCAGTAAACGAGCGCTGATCTTTCTTATCAACAACGATAGCAAGAACATCTTTGGACATATTATGTAGATTATTTATACAATATAGAAAAAAAATTACATTAAAGTAAGATATATTAAAATACATACCTATGACATTATCATTTCCAATTTGTTCTTTCAAATTTATGAAAGAAGCAAACTGTAGATTCAAAACTGATTGAGCAATACAATTTTCAGTCTCTGAATTGTGGGCAGTTTTCATGTTAATTGTCCATTGATATGGATAATTAAATTTATCATATTTAGGATCACAACGCTTCACTTTAGCGTTAGAAACAATGTACGTATTGTATAAACGGAAATAATCATTGAAATGTCCAATATCAGATCCAAATATTGTTGCCACCACTTTCTGACCCTGAAATTTAATTTTATGAAGAAAAAAAACGTATATATAAATATTTAAATAATACATGACTCTATGAAAATACTATGAAGCAAGTAAAGTTGTTATATTTACCGTTTCATCGGCAAGTACAAGACGCTGGTATTGAACTAAACCTCTAGACGAATAACGTGGTTGCGTCTTCTCTTCTACAATGACTCGTACTTTCCAAGAATCAATAACAATAGTAACATCTTTAATAAACATCATTTTAGTAGGCATATTTCTAAAGCAAACAACAAATACTTTGAAATCCTCCCCTGCCAAAAATATCAAACTAATAAATTATCAACAATAAATATATTTATACAAAATTTCTTCTTATATTGAAAATATAACAAATAAAAACTTGCTGAGAATATGAAAGAAGATTATTATAGAACAGAATATATTGGGCTTAAAAAACTCTAATAAAATGAAAAATAATATTTATGAAAAATAAATTTACGTTATGAATACCTGTGAGAAATCTTCAAAGCATAAACAAAACAGAAGAACAGAGCAAAGAAATAAAGAGAGAACACAAATATATTAAAGTCGAGGCGGTATAAGTAAAGATTCTGATAAGATGGATTAGACATAAAAAGATAAACAAAGTAAACTTAAAATATTAAATTTATTTTTGTTTCAATTTTACTCCTTTCTCTCATTTAGGTTGACAATATAAATGGTCAGCATTAAATAAAACAAATTACATAATATTAATCATTTTTTTAATCTTTCCGTTTAGTAAGTTAATTTATGGTCACAAATTTAGAATTATTTGCGTCTTTCTAATTTAATTATTTATTTCATTGCTCATCAGAATAATTGTTTTTTAACTCGTCATAGTTATTCTATGTTTTATTAAAAAAAAATTATAATTATTTTCATTTACTACTTTAATTTCAACCAGGATAAATCCTTCCATCTGTTATCCTTCTATTCGACCAAGAGCTTAAGTTGTTCTTCGACCAATATCAAATCGTTAAGAAACAGTGCAACTCATTTTAGTTTCCTTTTTTTTTCTCAGTTTTATTAATAAACGGGGCTTTTTTTAATAGTTTCTTATCAGTTTAGTCTTCTTGAATAATAGTACATTTTAGTCCAAATAAAGTCCAATATTACCTGACTATTTAAATTATATAAACAATAAATTTTCTGAAAAGTATATTATTGTAAAATTAATTTGAAGGAACATAATGTTTATATAAAATAATGCTAAATAAATATACAAGTAGAGTTATTCACAAAAGCATAATAAATATTATTATTCATACTCCTAGAGTAAACATGCCACATATCCATATAAATTAAGCACACTCTATCGACCTATTAGTGTACCAATCGTTCAACACTTCCTTCCCATCAATGTCGAAAATCAGCACACAGAATGTCATTTCATCGACCAAAAAGAAAAACAAGGAATTTATCAAAAGATTATGATCTTCTGAAAAGCCTTTCCACCCATCTGCAAATCCAGTACTTGTGACTTTAACATTCCAAGATTTCCTTCCTGTTATTAGCTTTGCTTCTGTTTTGTTGTGCATGTTTTTAGAAAGAATGAATTCAGTTGGGATCATCTGTAGGGATCAATATTAAAGTTGATTGTAAATCTATTGAAGACAAATAATAAATCTAAGCACGAATATATGAGAAAATTATTCAAATTAAGAAATGAGTTTGAAAATTATGTAACAAATAAATAAAGTACAAGAAGTTACAACATATATAAAGAGTATTACCAAATTATTTGTTTTTTGATCAATGATCACATGGAAAGCTTGTGTTTTAGCAAAATGATCCACCGTTTCTGGTATAAACGAAATCGATAGGTTGGAAATCTGCACTGTTCTATTATAAACAGTAAATATATTTTTGAAATACTGATTCCGATTAAAGCATTGATATTTTTTAAGACCATGCACGGTAAAAACATTAATTTCAAATATATTTGTGTGTGATTGATACAGAAGTATTATTTCTCCATCTTCAACAAAATTATCCGCTATTAGTTGGTTCCAAAGGCTTGGGAAATCATTTTCTTTGATTTGCAAAGGCCAATATTTTGTTCCATTCCTTAGGATAATTGTATCAGCAGGAGCCATTCCAGCAACCTTTTTCACATGATCTGGAAAATCCTTAAATGTTTTTGTTCACAATTTAGTACAATAAAAAATGTTATAAATAACATCCTAAAATAGATAAATTTTACTGATGTTTACCTCGACTGATTTAAAAAAAGCATTTGGCATCATAAAAAAAACTCCCCTATTTTCTTGGGCACAATGCACTACATTTTTGTCTAGGATATTGGAAATCATATTTGTTCAAGTCAGATGAGTTATTTTAGAGAGTATGTAGTAATCTTACGTTATGTTATCTAACTTATATAGAGGTAGAAAAAATATATACATGTTCATTTTATGCTTTTAAGTTGTTAATTTATTAGCAATCCTGTCATAGTAAAAATATCTAATTTGATTTGACATATTCATGAATAAGCATTGAATTAGAAATCTAATACATTTTTTAGACATCTATTATAAATATAAAATATATCAAGGTTTATTAGTCAATAAAATATACAATATTTTAAATTTATTAATTGAAGAACTTGTATATATTATTAATAACATATTAGAGAACTATATGTACTGAAAATAATTTTATTATAAAGGAAAAAATATGGCCGTACTTATGTTTTGCAAACAAATTAAAAATGCATCATTTAAATAATTCATATAACCTTTTATTAGAATATTAGATAAAGATATGTACCTAAATTTTTTATGAACTAAAAACATCTGATTTGATTTGACATATTTGAAAATAAGCATTAAATGATAAATATAATACAATTTTTAAGCATCTGTTATATATATTAAATATAATATAGATATTGAAGACGTGGCGCATTACGCAACAGATTATAGTCAGAATTAAGATCAACTTACGTAATTTCGACTTAATATCAATCTGTTACTCAACAAAGATAAATAATTATACTCGACCAAGAACATATGTTGTTCATCGATCTATATCAAATGTATGGTCTTCTACCTTTTGGTCTTCGAGCAAGATCATTTATTGTTTTGTGTACCTAGATCGAATAAGGGATACTCGACGGATATACATGTTTATTTTATGCTTTTAAGTTGCTAATTTATTAGCAATCCTGTCATAGTAAAAATATATAATTTGATTTGACATATTCATGAATAAGCATTACATTTTTTAGACATCTATTATAAATATAAAATATATCAAGGTTTATTAGTCAATAAAATATACAATATTTTAAATTTATTAACTGATGAACTTGTAAATATTATTAATAACATGTTAGAGAACTATATGTACTGAAAATAATTTTGTTACAAAGGAAAAAATATGGCCGTACTTATGTTTTGCAAACAAATTAAAAGTGCATCATTTAAAAAATTCATATAACCTTTTATTAGAATATTAGATAAAGATATGTACCTAAATTTATTATGAACTAAAAACATCTGATTTGATTTGACATATTTGGAAATAAGCATTAAATGATAAATATAATACAATTTTTAAGCATCTGTTATATATATTAAATATAATAAAGATATTGTAGACGTGGCGCATTACGCAACAGATTATAGTAAGAATTAAGATCAACTTACGTGATTTCGACTTAATGTCAATATGTTACTCAACAAAGATAAATAATTCTACTCGACCAAGAACATATGTTGTTCATCGATCTATATCAAATGTATGGTCTTCTACCTTTTGGTCTTCCAGCAAGACGATTTATTGTTTTGTGTACCTAGATCGAATAAGTGATACTCGACGGAACAAAGAGTTAGGTTCCTCAAAGTTGGAAAAAAAAAATTAATTTAATTATTTTATATATATTAATAATTATTTAATAATAAATAGGTGTTTATTAGTATAATGCATATAGAGAGGAAGATCCTTTAATTAGCCCCCCCAGCACCGTTCGTCAAGTTTTAACTTCGACGGATCCCTCTTCCAACGCCCGGAAGCAAATCTTGAAATGACATCTGTCATTCCCGCATCGACAACTGTTCTAGTAACTTCCACTAATCTATCACCTTTTTTCTGTGTACTTAAGCAAAACACCAAATTGCGGTTAAACAAAAATATGGAGGGTGGTTTGTAGACTCAGATCGAAAAAGCGAATAAATTACAATACGATGCTAGCTTTGCTCTTGGATACAAGCAGAGGACCAAGGAAATGCTTACTTATCTTGTTCATACTACTTCTACCGACCAAAATATCGAGCTGTAAAATTTTTAAATTTCCTAGTTTCTGTTTTTTGTATATGAATCTGAATAATTTTATTTTTTCTATTGGGAAGTATTTTTTATTAATAGGGCTGTCTATCTCTCTATTTGTTTTTTTATAAATTAATAAAAATTTTATAGACATAAAAAAACGTATATATCAACAAAGTTTCTTCAATCTATTTATTTAACATTGATATTCGGTGCTCAACATTAGCTGATTGCATCGTTGGATATAGTCGTCAGTAAGTTCGCAATTATTCACTATGAAGTCAAAATTATAAATATTCTTATACATATGTATTAACAAATAACAAATAAACTGTTAAAACATTTCGGACTTCAAATAGAACTTGTTGTCCATAATTTATCTACAAAAAGAAAATAACAATATTACATTAAGATAAATAAATTTGCATAGGTGTTACATAATTATTATATACATCAAATTCAAATTATTGTATAGAAAACAGTTCAAACTTGTAATAGAACTCACTGACCACAATTTATCTCCGAAAAACTATTACGTATATAAAAATTAAAAAATTAATCATTAGCATAAATAAAATTGCATGTCTATTACATAATTATTATATACATTTCAAAATCCATATACCGATTCACTCGTCTCTAAATGTATATCCAGGTCGAGCAGCGATCTAGGATATAGTACTAATCGATCATTCTTGTACTTCATTAAATACTGATCCGATATTTATTACTGGTAGTTGAAACATCTTAATGCAAGTCCCAATAAATTATTGCCACCGTTGATTTGATATTACTTCAACCCTTGGATCTTTACCGTTTCATCTATAAAAGGGTTTTTACCTCTTCACTTATTTTCTATTCCATGTAACACTGCTTAAAATGGATATTTTCCTTTTTCAAAACGGTGGTCGTCCACCCAATTCAAAAATCTCGAAAATTATTCAAAATTATGACTTGGTATTGGTGGAATTGGAAAATGGAGACTTCTCAAAGAACACGAAGTATATGATCCCTGAAAAATGGGATTGAGCGGAATGCTTACAGTATACTGGCCATCATATGCAGATGGATAAGAGTCGGTGCTGTGGTATTCCGATCTAACAGCTCTGCGGTCAGTGGAAAGCTGGTCAGTTCATTAAAATAAGAAAATGAAATCGAGATCTCTGACCACCACCGACCGAAGAAGAATTTCGACCACATGAAGTTCTGGTGAAGTATGAGCACCAGGTTCTCCAAGGTTGGGGTCGAAATTTCAGAACTTAAAACGGCGGTTGTCCTCGTTGATCGAGCTCAGGTGGTGACAAGAATGCTGGACTGAGCTTGTTTGATTGCTTTTTACAAGTCGATCGGACAACCAAGCTTAATCGGATTCTTTCAACAAAGAATAAAGAGCTGTAGAGTAGGGTTAATAAGTTGGAACCTTCTCGGGATCACAGCAATTGACCTGGCCTGAGCAATAATCCAAACTTAGAAACGGACAATCCTCATATTGTTGATACTTATTTCACTGTTTATAATTATTGCATCATTTATCTATTCAGCTATGTTATTCACACTAGCTTATACAATTTGTTTACGTATATCCCTAATTATTCTAACTAATATTGGGTGATTAATCTACTCAGAATGGTGCAACTCAAGAAAACTATATAATTAAGAATGTAAATATTGAGCATTATAGCAAAATTAATAATATGTATTATTGATGATTGCAGAGTTAAAATTTGGAATCCTTGTTTTGGATAACCCTAAACCGGAAAAAAATACCTAACTCTGGGAAAAATAGTGCATATTAATAATATATTTCCAGGGGGTATTTCTGTTAAATACCTAGACGCAAAAATTAAACGTGGCGAAGGCTAATACTGTTTTGGGATGGTCTATGGTGACTCACACCTCAAAGTGAGTCACCAACAACTCAATTGAAACCCAATTAGATTTGGACACGTGTCCACATTACAACCCCAACAAATTCATGTACAACCCCACCTGATCATGTAAAATTACCACTACACCCTTAATATTTGTTTTGTAAAATTCCCTACATAACCTTTTATTAAATTAAAAAAAAAAAAAGGAAACCATTGGCAGCAGGCCAAACATCTTCTTGGCGAGATCCCCAAAGGCCCGCCGCCACCCATAGTAAACCTAACCCCAAAGCCCCGCCGCCACCCATAGTAAACCTTACCCCAAAGCCCCGCCGCCACCCACACACTACCCAAGCCCAGACCGACGAAATTAGGGCTTTTCGATCAACATTTCCGGATTTAACATCTAATGAAATTACGGATTTTCGATCTGAATCCTTGTGATTTACATTTGTTCGATTAGGGAAGTTCGATTAGGGATCTGATTTACATTTGTTCAATTAGGGATTTGAATCCTTGGAGATGTTCGATTAGGGATTTCATCACCGATTAGTCTCACATCCACATTGGGGCCGACATGGTTGCGTCGTTCTGGCCGCGACCAGAACGACGGCGATGTGCCGCCTCCATTCTGGTCGCGGCCAGGACTGCAGGAGATGGAACTTCGTCGTCGCCGTCCTCGTCGGAATAGGAGTATAAAGGGAGGATGAATAGGAGTATAGAGGGAGAAGGAGGAGGAGGAGGAGGGTGGTGGTGGTGGTATGGGTAAGGGTTTAGAGAGAATTTTGGGGAGATGAAATGTAATGGACATTTTGGTCAATTGAGTATTTTAATAAAGGGTAATAATGTAAAATTGCTATTTACAATGTAATGTGTATTAATTTTTTGGGTGTAATATACAAAATATTGGGTTGGTATACACTTGTATAGTATGTACAAGTTTTAAAGCACAAAGTACAAGCAATGAAGCACGATTATGGTGACTCTTTTATAAAGAGGGAGTCAATAGAATGTCCCTACTGTTTTTTCCTTACCCATATATCTAGGGCTAGTCAAAGGAGTTATTCTCACTTTTACCAAGTATTTTTCAAAATCAAAGCAGTAGTAAGTCCAAGTCGACATTGTATTCAATTGCTAATTTTTTCGAACTTCCAAATAGATGTCTTCTTCTGAACAGATTTCCAAAACTTTCGCAGAGCGGAACGTCACCAGCTCGCAAGCAAAGAGAAGAAAACAAGTCTTCGATAAACAAGGAGAATATTTTACCCACTCTAGATCTTTAAATTGTGAAGCTTCCTTAGTTGATATGATCAAAAATCATCTGGAGAGGAAACGTGTTGCAGGTTATTCAGAGGAGGATTCCCTTGTTTCTGACGCAAAGGAAAATGTCTTAGACAAATCTATCCGGCTGCTTCTTTCTACTGTGTTTACTAAGGATATCCAACGCACTATTGAAAAGGGACATCTCGAACAGATTGCTAGAGCAGCACATGCTCATGAAGTGGTATATTTTCTTACTTTGAAAATGTTTATGAATTATAAATTATTTCTGATGTTGCTTTTTAAATTCTGCTCAGACTGGGAGTGTACTGGTGTCAGCATTGTACAATTCGGCTTTTCATGCAGAACAATTAAAGTTCGTGGAAGAGAATAATCGGAATCTTTCAATAAGGAATAAAGAGCTGCAGAGTAGGGTTAATAAGTTGGAACGTTCTCGGGATCACAACGATCGACCTGGCCTGAGCAGTAATCTAAACTTAGAAACGGACAATCCTCATATTGTTGATACTATAATGGAATCTTCTCATAATCAAGCACGGGTTGATCAGTTGACCCGTGAGTTGGAGGATCAGCGGATCTCATATGCTATTTCTCTTAGCGCCTTAGAGTTAGAAAATCGAACCTTGCGGTCACAATTGGAATCCAAGTTCGATGATGCAGTCATGGACGAAGCTTGCGAGAGGTTAAAGCTGAGAACATTGAGCCCATTATTCGGGATTTTCTGAACTCAACTGTCTTTACTGCTATTATTCATCAAAAAATTGGAATTTTATTGTTGAGTTCATTTTTCAAAGGTGTAGATCAGCTCATCGAAAAGGGGATAATCCCGAACAAGCGTAAAGAGTATCGCAGTGTCATGGACATAGGAAAAGATAGAAAACTCCGAGATTATCCTCCTGATGTTGTTGCTCAATTTGAATACAATAATCATCGTTTAGCACATTTGGTGGAGGAGTTTGGTACACCATTGCATGTGCCTGCTCCGGATTACGATTCGGAAGATGACATAGAACTTGGAGCAGAACAGGGTGATGCTGATAAGGATGAGGACGTGATTGTCAATTCAACAACATCGACTGAAAACACAACTATTAGCCAAGATCGAAGCAATCCATGAGTAGGATAGTAAGATATCCTGGTTTTGTAAACTTATTTAGGTTTATATGGTGTAACTATTAACTCCATATTTTGTTTGGAAAATATATATCGGATATTTTATGCAAGATTTCTCATTTTTTACTTCGCTTAAGTTTTTCTCGATTTTTATCGTATAAATTATCTGTTTCTTATACATAAATTCGTTTAGACAACTGTCTTCAAATTTTGTGCTTGTTCCCGCCATTCACAAGGATTACTTTATCAATTTCAGTCTTATAAATAGCGGTATAATCTGATAACAAATCATCGCGTGCCCCCACCAATACTTTAATAGTCATTTTGAGTAGATCGAAGGAATAGATTGTTATTTCGACAATCTTCAAATATTTTCGAGAATGAGTTCAAATATATTTTCTGGTGCAGCAAAGAGATCTTTACTACATCTATCTCAAAGGAGCGGTCCGAAAAAAAAGGCTAGAGTAGGTCAATCTCCCTTAGTTCAAAGCGCGAGCCAAACTGCAAAAATTTCTCTGAGTCCCTCGTCAAATGTTGCTTCTCTTAAGGGATCGATTAAATCCAATAGTCCTCCTCCTTCTGAGCGATTAGTGGAGAAAGATATTCTTGATGCCTATAGAGAAGCAGATCCTATAATTAGCCACCCCGGCACGGATCATCAAGTTTTAACTTCAACGGCTCCCTCTTCCAGCGTAGTCGTATATTCTGCCTCTGCTGATCTCATCAATTCATTTTCGAACCCATTTCCTGCAGAGACAATTATCAAGCATGGGGTCGATATAACCGGACCGGAAGCAAATCTTCAAATGACACCTGTCATTCCTGCATCGACAACTGTTCTAGTAACTTCCACAAATCTATCTAACGTCTTTGATGATCCCTTTTCATTGGATGATCGTGCACTTAGTATTCAGATCGATGAGATTACGGATCTGAAGTTAGTACGATCCGGGGGAGTATCTCATGATGTGTGTATTCCCGAATCCATCGAACCTGATGGGGTTTCTTGGAACTTAGGAATTGGTTCTATTCTTCCTAATGAGATCGATAAGCTGAAAGATCCTTCTCCCTTGCAGCTTGTTCAATCAGCTTTGAAGGACATGGATCTGGTAAATTGCGTGATTATTTACTTTTATAAAATTTTATTCTCAGTCTTATTCACTTTTTTCTGTATACTTAGGCAAAACACCAAATTGCCCAGCTCAGGAGTAAAAACGATGACGCCCAATTTGCTTGGTCTGTATCTAATAAAAAAATGGAAAATATATCTGTTGCTTATCGAAATTTGATGATCGAGGTAGATTCTTTTCGAGCAGAAAATGAGAAACTATTGAAATTGAATGCTGAGATAATCGCTGAGAAGGACAGTATCCTTAAGGAGAAAGATGATCTCAACCATCAGAACAAAAATCTGGAGGATGGTTGGCTCACTCTGATCGAGAAAGCGAAAAAATCACAATACGATGCTGGCTTTGCTCTTGGATACAAGCAAAGGACCAAGGAAATGCTTACTTATCTTGGTCATACTACTTCTACCGACCAAAATATCGAGTTGTAAAATTTTTAGATTTCTTAGTTTCTATTTTTTGTAAATGAATCTGAAGAATTTGTTTTTTTCTATTGTGAAGTAGTTTTTTATTAATGGGGCTGTCTCTCTTTCAATTTATTTTTTTTTAAATTAATTTTTTTTTTTAAATTAAAATTTTTTTTTAAATAAATTTTTTTTTATAGACATAAAAAAACATATATATCAAGAAAGTTTCTTCAATCTATTTATTTTAACATCGATATTCGCTGCTCAACATTAGCTGAATTATAAATATTCTTATACATACTTACTAACAAATTACAAAATAACTGTTAAATCACTTCGGACTTCAAATAGAACTTGTTGTCCATAATTTATCTAAAAAAAGAAAATCACAATATTACAATAAGATAAATAAATTTTCATAGCTGTTACATAAATATTATATACATCAAATTCAAAATATAGTATAGAAAACAGTTCGAACTTGAAATAGAACTCGCCAACCATATTTTATCTCCGAAAAGCTAATACCTATATAAAAATAAAAAAATATTAATTAGTATAAATAAAATTGCGTGTCTATTAAATAATTATTATATACAGTAAATTTAAATTATGCTATAGATCACCACAAATATAATTTCATCGGAATGTTTCAAAATCCATCTACTCAGCATTGATTTTCATTTGCTTAAACAAATATATTAGCAAAGTTAACACTTATACAATAGATTTTTTACAAACATAATTTGATCATATTGTTACATGTAAATAAAAATAGAATAACAGTCGGAATGTAATAGAAAGTTTTAAACCTCTGAATCTCCGATTAAAAAAATATATATATATATTAGTTAGAATAATAAAGACTTATAAAAGATTAATCTACGTAGAAAAAAATTTAATTTAAGGTACCTATTTTCGTTTTTTACTTGCATTTCCTCCATTGTTTTTCTCTTCAACTTCAATTCTTCTGTTCATATAATCTGTCATTTCTTTAAGCTGGAGTCCCATCCGTGCTATAAGAGCATTGTTGGCTTTTGATTCTTTTATTTGATCCGCTATAGCAGCTGACAATATATGCTGGTTATTATCTAAAATCATCAGACCATTCCGCATTTCTTTAATATCCTTCATATATTCTGTAATTTCCTTCATCTCAGTAATCACCAATTTATTCAAATTATCAACTCTTCTTTCATTCAAAATGAAAATAGAGCTAATTTTTTCCTCGGCCTGTGATAGCTTAGACGAAAGTTCCTGAATATTTCCAACTACATCTCCTTGTAAATTTTGAACATAATATCTCATCCTGGCTATTTCATTCTTAATTTCATTAGCCTCATTACTAAAATCTTTCTTATCTTGAATAGATAATCCGGAGTCCATTGATCTAGCATATATAGTTTCAGCAATATTAATGAAATCTTTATATCTCTGCTCATTCTTGTTTTCTAATTTATTCAAAGATACATTCAATCTATCTTCAAATTCTCTTATCTTATTAAACCCCATATCAGTCATCTCACTGCATTCCTTCAACATTCTAAGACTCTTCTTCAGATAATCCTAAAATTCTTTGGTAGAGCAATTATCTATATTCACAATTTCCTCTTTATCAGATACCTGAAACTCAACATTTACCCTGTCAACTTCATCCATCTCACGATTTCCATCGGCAAATCTCCTTGTTCTTGTTTATCAAATAGAACAACTTCATTTTCTAACAAATAAGTTGAAACTGGATTGTGTTTTACAGTTTCCACAGATCTGTTAAAACTTATATAATCTACAAAACTGCTTTCAGTATCGATAACATATTTAACGTTGACTTGATTTTCTAATATTGAAGACACACAACTTTGTTGCTCATCTCTTGGAACTTGTTCTGCTGAACTCATCATATCAACTGCAACATTATCAGAAACACGATCAACCTCCATATTATCATCAGAATTCTTCCATGTCAGATAAAACAAAGGAAAGCTATCACCAATTTTCAATCTTCCCAACTGGTGCCTAGACACTTGGTTATGCAGGGGTAAAGTTAAAAGGAGCAGTTGTAAGCCTTCATTGACTTCAATGTTTGCTAACAATTGTCTATCAATGATGAAGTTTTTCATCTGATGCATTGAATCAAAATAAAAACTATCTGACCTACAAAACAACTGTCTTGCTGCTTCATCCTTTTGTAAAAAAATCCCTTTGTAAAGAACATATCTAGGTGGATACTTAAAACAATGATCTATTGCAACATCTTCAAGCCTAGGTAAATAAAGCATATTATAATCCTCTCCAAACGAGAATTTCAACTTTTTGTTCCATTTTACAATTGTTGAAATGACAGCTTTCTTCACAAATATCTCAAGTCCTTTTGATGGCAGCGAATGTACTAAAGCATCAGATTTAATTTCATCTTCTCATAGAGCACATCGATAAATTTAGACTCATCCAATGCACTTTTCCGCGATGATACATTCATAAATTTGATAACCCAACATTCAACTTTCTCAAAATCCTTCCACTCATTCATTTCTTTCAAGGACCGGTTCATTCGAAATTCTCTCCATTTAAAGTAAGCTTTTCCAATATTATCAAAATTATTTTCTGTCTGGCATTTTGTGTTTACATCTTCCAATAAGTGAGCATACATATCAAAAAAATATGGATTGTTCATAACTTAGCTAACAACAACATTATATTCAGCATCAACTACTGGATGTATGCAATATTTCTGTAACAGAGTCACGATCATGTACAACTACCTTTTCATTCAAAGCATTAGCAGCAGTGGACTGTTCCTCATCAGTCATAACAGTTGGTTCTACAGTCAACCTAGATTCAATATTCATCATATGAATCTTCAAATCAGATAAATCCTTTAAAGATAAAGTGCTCTCAGATACAATTTGCAACGATGGTTGTGAAGTAAAAGATTCAACAACTATGACCTCAGTTTCTGGCTCATCGACATCAATTGCTATGCCTTTTCCTTCTCTTTTAACATATTCTTGATGACTTTCAACAACAGAATCATTGTTTTTGACAGCACTATGTTCTCCTGTAAACAAAGAATCATAATAAATGACTTCAGGTTCTGGCTCATCTACATCAATTGCCATGCCTTTTCCTTCTCTTTGCACATATTCTTCACGATTTTCAACAACGGCATCATTGTTTTTCAAAACACATTCTTCTAGAGTTAACCAATCAGAATACAAAAGAATTTCATCAATTGTTTTATTTTTCTTATTTTTTGGCATGTTCCTTTTCTTTTTTTGAATGACACTCCTAGATTCTTTTACAGAGCTACGAACTTTTGATCTAGTTATTCTTTTAGGAGAGTCATCTGGAAGTATGATTTCATTTTCATCACTGAAATTTGCATTATCAATTTCCTGAGAAGTTTCATGAACTAAAGCTTTATTAACTTCCAATACAACAGGTATGTAATCAATCCCACTGTTAATTAACACCTCATCAGCAGATAAATCAAAACTTTCATCAACAGACTCAAAAGATGGCGTACATATTTCCTTAACACCATATTTTTTTTTATGAATCCTAGGTTTCTTTGTTGGAAGTTCCTTATTTTTTTTTTTTTACAATTTGAGAATTTCTCTTAATTTTTTTAACATTTTCTGAATGAGGTTCATATTTCTTCATCTCTTTATTAGTGTGAAGAACTTTCCTAGTAGTACAAGGCAACCACTTTAGTAAGTAACTCAAAGTAATACCATGGTGGTAAATGCCCCTCTCCACTTTTACACATAAACTCCTAAACACTACTTCAGCCCTAGGTAACTAATTCGCGGAGCGGGTGCGGGAGCGTAGAGCGCGAACGAGAGCGTGGAGCGTCGTATTTTGAAAATATTGATTTTTAGAGCGCCTATAGAGCGCCAATTTTTAATATTTTTATATTATTTTATATATCAGTCTTTATATTCTATTTTTTATGTACATCGAATTAAGATTATTTTAACTTCCTAACACTTAATAAAATACTACTCTATCTGTTGAAGTTAACAAGATGTGTTAGTTTTATGAACAAATCATTTTCATATTCTTATATAGTAGTACTGTAACATTGGACAATCTAATGTACTAGATTATAAAATATTTAAAAATATAAAAAGCTTAGTAAATAAGACTTCATTTTTTACATAATTAATTATTCAATTTAGTTATTTAGGTATATAATTTTAAATTAATGTTAAAAAAGTTAAAAAAGAAGCAATGTCACAAAATTCTTGTATAAAACTGTCGAAATATTGATGCCATAGATTTGTAAAATTTATGCAGTACAGTCTAATTTTATATCCAATAGCAAATTAAACAGAAGTACAACATTGCCCCTTCTTCAAAGTTCAAAATAATTGAGTACTATTATTTAATTCCAACATCAATTACTTGACTTGATGTTCTCTCTGACAACTGAAAAGTGGGAAATGATGGTGAGATTGAGCAGGGAGGCGCGTGAGATGTGTCATTAATTGCAGCAATTGTCACATCTCATCTCGCAAACAGAAAACTAGTTATTTTTCAACATAATTCAGCAAATCGCGAGTTTTGATATATGAGTGCGCGAATTTATAGAATTGAGTGCGCGAATTAATCGCGAATTTTCAAAATACGCTCCAATTCGCGAATTGAGAGCGCGCGACACCCTCCCACCCGCGAATTTAGTTACCTAGCTTCAGCCCAATTTATTTTCTGACCATACCAGATAGCAATCATCAGATGCAATCTTTCTCCAGTAAATCCATCAAACGAGCCAGCTTTTGTCTCAAATTTTTTGACAATATATCAGCAAACCTTTGAAACTCATCTTTCAATTGGCCTCTTGTCACTAAACTACAAAGCTGCTCACCAGGTTTAGCAGCTAATGCCCAATATTCCTTTTCAAAATTTTCAGCATATTTACGAATATCTACTATACCTACTTTTGGCAACTGAAAAACTTCACATAGAGAATTAACAGAAACCTAACTTCTTTACCATTAACATTAGAAATAATTACATTATTGTTGACAACCTTACCCATCATGTAAAACTGCAGAACTTCTCCCTCAAATACAAAATCAGAACGTGCAGACAAAAAACCCTGTAAGCCCGAGGCTACTATTTTGTCAATAATCTCTCCCATTAGTTGAGTGCTTGAAGCTTTGAATGCATCGAAGTTAAGCCACATTCCAGAAATCAATTTTTTGGGTCTAGGTCCTACATTGTTAGATTTCCTTTGACTAACTAATATTGATGCCATTATCATGGATATTTACCTGCAAAATGCGTAAAAAGGTTTTCAAACGTTTGCAGAATTGATATGATATGTGTTTTCAATTTTGGAACGGCACCGTTTTATTATTTTGCCGGAAAAATTGCTCATGGCTAAATTATATTATTTTTATATTGCAAAATTAAATTTTGTACTTGTAAAAGCATGTTAACACAACAAACATAGCTTATTTAGATCGATAAAAGTTAGGAAAACTGGTTCGAGACGACAATAAAATATTGAACTAAACTCCTTAACCGAAACATGTGTAAAGTCCTTTTAAAGCGTTAACTTTATATTTATACAAGAACATAAAACATAACTTAAAGACATAATTCCAATTTGACAACTGTCTTCAAATTTTGTGATTGCTTCCGTCATTCACAAAGATTCCTTTGTCAATTTCACTCACATAAATAGCAGTATAATCTGATAACAAATCACCGCGTATCCGAAACAATAATTTAATGTCCCTTTGAGTAGGTCGAAGAAATTGATTGTTATTTCGATAGACTTCAATTTTTTTCGAGAACGAGTTCAATCTTTTTTCTGGTGCAGCAAATGGATCTTTATGACCTCCATCTTAAAGTAGCGGTCCGGATAAAAAGGCTAGAGTAGATCAATCAAATGTCAGGGTCTTGAACCCATGCTCGATAATTGCCTCTGCAGGAACCTGGTTAAAAACTGAATTAATGAGATCAGCATAGGAATATATGCCTACGCTGGAAGAGAGAGCTGTCGACCCAGTTAAAACTTTATGATCTGTGAACATATAACTATTCTAAAATAAATAATCGTAATGAATTCTGAATCATAGATTTATTTAAAAATAAATCATTATTTTCCAAAAGCAAAAAACTATTACATTATGTATTACTAATAATAAACAAAAAAATTTAAAAGAAGGTGGAAAAACAAATCTCAATCAATTCCAGCAAGCATAAAAATATCTTTATAAACAATATTCTTAGTGTAGTCTACACATCCTTGCATTTTTTAGTCTGGATGAATAAGAATCTTCACTGAATTTGCTGATTTTGAACGAGATATTCCAACATAAAACTGACCATGCAAAAAAACCGGCTCTCGTAAATATATACCTACAAAATCAAGAGTCTGACCCTGAGCTTTATTGATGGTCATAGCAAGACATAGTCTTATAGGAAACTGACGCCTCTTGAAAGGAATTGGACACAATGCTTTATCAGAAGACTCTAACGGAATTCGAGAAATAAAGACATGATGGCCCTTGAAATCACCAGTACTGATTTCAGCACCAATAAAATTATCTCCCAATTGTTTACAAATCAAACGCGCGCTGTTGCACAAACCTTGTACTGGGTTTAAATTTCTCAGCAACATAATCGGGCAATTCTTTTTCAACTTCAAAATATGTGGAGGAAGTCCACTAGCTGATACAGTCGTCAGATAATCATCGTACTCAGCTTGCTGTAACGCATCATTAGTTCTATTAAAACTAACATATTCTTTTATATCGCCTGGAAATCTATCCATCAAAAGATCGTTAAGTTCTGCAACGCAATCATTCTTAGGTGTCAACAAAGCTCTACCAACTAACGAATAAGGATCCGTTACAAAAGCATCAAATGAAGGATAGACCCATCTAATAAGTTCATCCAGAGAACTATTTATATCAACAAATGGTACTATCATGTGGGATGGTATTCTGATATTTTCATCAAATATATACGGAATATCTCCATTACCCACATGCAATAAATAATTAGTAAATAAAGGATCCTCTCTAGCTCGCATATTCTCATGTAAATGCAACTTCTCAACATCCTTCCAAAGATAAGAACTTACAAAGCTAGAGCCAATTAATGCTTCTTTAGATCCTCTTACTATTATAGCAAGTGTTTGGCGAAAATCACCACCAAACAAAACAATTTTACCACCAAATAGCTTTGATCCATCATATATATCACTCAGAGTGAAGTCCAGAGACTCTATAGAATAGCGATTTGCCATTGAAGCTTCAACCCAAATAATTAATTTAGCCTCGAAAATCATCTTAGCAAGACATCTTTGTTTGCTTATTTTACTATTTGATTTATCTTCTGCATCAAATGGAAGTTTAAACCGTGAATGTACAGTACGTCCTCCTGGTAACAGAGATGCTGCAACGCCAGAACTTGCAACTGCCAAAGCAATCCCACTCCTTGAACTTACAAATGCAAGTAAAGCTCGATAAAGAAAAGTTTTTCCAGTTCCTCCAGGACCATCCAAGAAAAAAAACCCATGTCCACCACGAACAATTCTACGAGTTATCTTGTCATACACAAGTTGTTGCCCTGCATTCAACTGATCAATAGACAATATATCCTCATCTGAAACTTTTATAGAACATTCATGCATATAGTCTTTGCTATACTTCTCAAGATGAACTGACGTTCCATGCAAAAACTTAATAGGAAAATCATATATGCTCTTATCCATTGACATAAGAACTGCATCAACAGCAGAAACAGTATTGCGGAGCACATCAAAATCTGAACATAAACTGTCACGAGCAAAGTCTTCAGACATTGCAGGATAAAATTTGTCCCAGAATTTCTGAGTATCACCAGTAATTCCATACACAAGTAGCATAGAAAACAACGATCTCAAACAATATGGCATCTCACACAAAGCAGCTTCAGATAAACAACTATCTACATACTCATCGGACTCTAACAAGCCTCTATGAACACGAGCCTCTCTAAATGAGCTATATTGATGTCCTCCAACCATCTTCAAATAATTAAAAGACGTTGGACAACGAACATTAATTAAGAGTAACCGCAAAAAATACCTTTCACCCTTAAATGGACTAACTATACACAACCGACCAACCACTGTTTGACGTTTACGCAGCTTCCACTTCTTGTCAACTGTTAACCAAACAAAAAATTCTGGAAAATCTTTGTACAAAATATTTAGACGAGAAGCATCTGGATAAGAAGCATTCATTACAAAAAACTCAGTTAGCATTGTTTTCCCAGATAAAGGATTGGCAACAACCCGTTCCAAGGACTGTTTCATACCAAAACGCAGGGCATGGTGATTCTCTAGATGAACAGGCAAAACTATTACAGGTGGATAGATTTCACTCATAGGAAAACCAAATATCCTCCACAAAGCCTCAGGAGCTGATATCCATCGCCCCTCTTGATAAGCTTTGATTTCGTCTCGTAACTGCTGTGGAACGCCCGAGGTAACATGATACGATAGCTTATCATGCCCCTTATAGATATACTTATATAGATATTTAACCAACTTAATATCAGCACATATTTCAACATTAATATGACAATCAAATTTAGCTAATAGGTATGGAGAATAAGGTATGACAGACCTATTATCAAGCAAAACTTTTTTGTAGAGAATAGACTTTCCATCATTTCTCCTTCTATAATTTGGATATGAGTTAGCTGCATCATTGGTAAAGTCAGAAAAACTTTTTGGATAGTAGCTTCTGCACTGCCCATCACGCATACATACATTTTTCGGATTAGATGAACCACAGGGTCCATGCATCATATGCTTAACAACATAAGACCGTAAAAAATTATGTGAACTGTCTGGTATTTCTGCACAAATAATCTCATCATAGATAGTAGGGGATCTTATTTTATGACAGGCAGCTAAAATGATAACCCAATGTACATGTGGCAACCCCCTTTTCTAATACTCAATTGCGTAAACATATCCTGCAACCTCACCAAATATTTTTTTCTTCAAAATCTCATCCTTTAGTTCCTCAAGCTTTGCTTTGAAAACACGGGCTATCAAATCTGGCCTATCATGAGGTTTTTCACAAGGAAGCAAAAGATCCTTTATCTCAGACCATCCAGGATTGCAGGTCATTGTTAAGAATAGGTCGGGTTTCCCAAATTTTTGTACCAATGCCATAGCATTTACATACCGCTTCCTCATATCCCTTGGCCCACCAATAAAAGAACAAGGCAAAACAACACGTTGACCTACATTAGAAGGATCAGTTTCACTATCAACAGAAAGGCTATCAACTATTCCTTGATAACTCTCTGTACGATATTCCATTTGTCGTTGCTCAGAACGATAATAATCAAGTCGAGAAGTTTCTAACTTAATATACATATCAATAATATATTCTTGGCACAGTCTTCCTGCATGCAATAAATAGCATCTATTATTCGGACGAATTTGTGCTTGATAACACGTATATTCCCGGCACGAAACATTAAGGCAACACTTTTTATTTGCATTTAAACCTGCAAATTACATTTACAAATTATCACATGAGACACATAAAATTTGATAATAAATTTAAAACAATAAATATAGCAAACAACGCACATTGTTCTTCAGCAGCAAGTATATCTACAACAGATCCAAGGGTAGAAAAACCAGCATCAACTGATGAAGAAGAGCATTCTTTACGTTTTAAAGAACCAGAAACCAATCCACGCTTATTTTTCTTAATACCTGCATGCCACCCAGGCTGTCCATAAGGAAATAACAAAGGGTATTGCAACGGATTGTAGCACGAGTAATAATAACTAACTTTGTGAGTACGCCCATCCTCAGTATAAACACGAATATCCCTTTCAGACATATCAGCAGTTTGGTCACCATCTTTCCAAACACCAGCTATTTGGTCAGATGTTGGTACATTACAATTACGTTGGTCCAAGACCGGTCCAGTTCGAATAATGATTCGTGCATTACTAAGATCATCCCATGAACGCAAACGTTTTAACACTTTACTATAAGGATTATCAGACAAAGCTTTAGTCAGAAGTGTCATTACATCAAGACGTAAATCCCTATCTTTGACAACATCTACATTTAAATCATCAGCTGTATCTAGGAAGAACAATTGTAGCAGACGATGCACATCAGTATAACCATTTACAGGATTAAAGAAATGCATCACTTTCCCCAAAACTTTTAAAGAATATATTCCGCTTTTTGCCCAAGCAGAGTCAGGATCAACATGCATTCCAATAGAAGTAAAAGAAAAAGCATGATTATAAAAACGATTCTTCCTACGAAATTCACAGGCAACTTCAGAATCAGGATCAGTGAATAAGAACCACATGATTGGATTAATAATTGTAGGACTAAGACTGATCTGACCAACAGAACAACAGAAACCTAGAACTTCTCGATAGAAACGATGAGCACCACAAAACAAACATGACTCTTGCTCAGGCAAATACCACGGAACAGTGGTAACATTCTTTATCCTATGAAAACGCAAAGAAGAAACTGGAGCAGAAGATGAACCAGAGCGCATATAAATTCCTGAAAATAATTAGAACAAACAAATCATATAAAAAAAAAATATAGGAAAAAAAAAATATAGGAAAAAAAATATTAATTTATATAATATTTTCATAGTTCGAATACCTAAGACAGAGGAAGGACCGGCTGACTCCAACAATCTCCCAATAACATTATCTGCCTCAACAGAAACGGATTCATTTAAATTAGCAGCTTCAGCAGTTGCAGGTAGCACAATAGGAACATTTGACGACGCCAGAGAATTACGTTGAACCCTCCTTTTTTCCAACAGGCAATTTTTTTTTTCAGTGGTCATTGCAGCATAACGAAGCCTTGCTTTTTCATTCCGAGCTAACCTAACAGAATCCAAAGCAACAACAGCACTGTTCTCTGGAACAAATCATAAATAATAAAGTCACCAACACAAATATATAGATAATCCTCAAATAAGAATAAAGAAAAAAAAGTATGTCAAAGAAAAAAATATATATATTTTTTTAATATAGATGGATAATAGCTCACTTGGCTTCCCCAGAGAAGAACCCACTGTAGTGGGAGCAGGGCCATACACAACACCAGAAGGAGAACAACAATACCAACATGTGGCAAAGATTCAACCAAATCATCATCCAAGCTAACATTACTTCCACTGCGATCCTCAGATTCATTTAAATTAGCAGATTTAGCAATTGCAGGTAGCTCAATAGCAACGTTGGACGACAACAAACCTGATTGAAGGTATTTACGTTGAACCCTCCTTTTTTTCAACAGGTTAGATTTTTTTTCAGCGGTCACTGCAGCATAACAAAGCCTTGCTTTTTCATTCTGAGCTAACCTAGCAGAATCCAAATCAACAACAGCACGGTTCCTTGGAACCAATCATAAATAATAAAGTCAACAACACAAATATATAGACAAGCCTGAATAATAAAAAAGCAATAACGTATGTCAACGAAAACAATATTTTTTTTTTTTATTTAAGAAAAGTTGGTTGATAGCTCACTTAGATTCCCGCGATAAGCATCATCATCCAAACTAACATTACTTCCATTGCCATCCATTATACATACGGTTTGATATTCTACTAATACCTGTGCATAATTGTAAACAAATTATTAAAAACAAACAGCATAACATTACTAAAATATAAAAAAACAAACAATAAAAAAAAATCAAGACAAAACAAAACAACGTAGATCATGCAAAATCATATGAAGTTAATTATATAATACATAACATCTATGAATCTCATAAATTGAACTAATCTGATGACCAATATATTACAAACAACCTATAAATGACAGTATTAATTGAAAACAACAAACAAAAAATCACAGTCTTAAATGAAAAGAAATAATACAAAAAACAACAACGTACCAAAACTGGAAACAGATGAGCAAGAAAACTGCAAAGCAAAATCACATCAGAAAAACACAGAACCAGAAATAAAATATTCCAAAACTGTTGTACGAATAAAATAAATGAGGTGTAAGTAAAGATTCACGAAAAGATGGATTATGAATGGGAAAATATAACAACAAAATAATACAACCGCCAAAAAACAAAATATCTAAAAATAATACTTAAACAACAGCAAAGACAGAAAAAATAAAACAACCGCCATATAATATAAAATTAATAAAATAAAAATCAGCAGGACAGCAAGGATGATGTGATGATTTGAAATATCCAACGAAACATCGTGCGAGTGAGCACCGTTTAGTTATTAAACTGGGAAAAAAAAAGGGAAAGTAGTTGCACTGTTTGTTAAGGTCGAAGACCATATATTCGATATAGGTCGAAGCATAACAATTGAGCTTGGTCGGAAAGAAGATTTGTCGTGATTGAGTAACAGCTTGATATTAGAAAATAATAAAACAGGCCCGTTTATAAATTAAACTGAGAAACAAAAAGGGAAAGTAAAATGGGTTGCACTGTTTATTGGCTATTTGACATAGGTCGAAGAACAACTTAAGCTCGTGGTCGAAGAGAAGGATAATATATGCAAATTTGTCCCGTATAAGAAATAAATAAAACAGATAATTAAAGTAGTAAATTAATATAATAGGTCGAAATTAAATAGATTGATCTTAATTCTGAGTATGATATGTCCCGTAATGTGCGTCTTGAATATATATTTTAGCATATGACTAAACTAATAAGAAACTAATACAACAGCCCCGTTTATTAATAAAACTGAGAAAAAAAAATGGAAAGTAAAATGAGTTGCACTGTTTCTTGACTATTTGATATAAGTCGAAGAACAACTGAATATCTTGGTCAAAGAGAAGGATAAAAGATGCAAAAATTTATCCTTGTTCAAATTAAAGTAGTAAATGAAAATTATTAAAAACAAAAAATTTAAATAACAAAGACAAGTTAAAAAAGAACTAAGCTGATGAGCAAAGAAATTGCATATGACTAAACTAATAAGAAACTAATAAAACAACCCTGTTTATTAATTAAACTGAGAAGAAAAAGGGAAACTAAAATTAGTTGTACTGTTTCTTAACTATTTGAAGGATAACAGATGCAATGATTAATCCTGGTTGAAATTAAAGTAGTAAATGAAAATAATAAAAAAAAATTAATAAAACATAAAATAACAAAGACAAGTTAAAAAACAACTAAGCTGATGGAAAAAATACAACAAAGAAAAATAAGAAAAAATTACTAATAAAACAAACACAAAGTAATGTAAAAGGAAAAAGTGGCAAGGCAAAAATGAAAGTATTAAATGAAAAGAGAAACAAAAATCAGGCAAGAGCGAAAAAGTGGCAAGCAAAAATCTCAAGAAATAAACACCTATACCATAAATGGAAGTATTAAATGAAAAGAGAAACATAATTCAGGCAAGAGCAAAAATTTCGGCAAAATAATAAAACGGCGTCGTTTAGTTATTAAACTGGCAAAAAAAAAGGGAAAGTAAAATAGGTTGCACTATTTCTTGAACGCTTCGGCTCTTATATAGGTCAAAGCATAACAGTTCAGCTTGGTCGGAAAGAAGATTTGTCTTGGTTGAGTAACAGCTTCATATTAAAATAAAAGGGAAAGTAAAATGGGTTGCACTGTTTATTGACTATTTGATATAGGTCAAAGAACAACTTAAGCTCTTGGTCGAAGAGAAGGATAACATATGCAAATTTGTCCCGTATAAGAAGGTCAAAGAACAACTTAAGTTCTTGGTCGAATAGAAGGATAACATATGCAAATATGTCCCGTATAAGAAAGAAAAGAAAGAAATAAAACGGATAATTAAAGTAGTAAATTAAAATAATAGGTCGAAATTAAATAGATTGATCTTAATTCTGAATAACAATTGAGCTTGGACGGAAAGAAGATTTGTCTTGGTTGAGTAACAGCTTGATATTAGAAAATAATAAAATAGGCCCGTTTATTAATTAAATTGAGAAAATAAAAAGGAGAGTAAAATGGGTTGCACTGTTTATTGACTATTTGATGGATAATTAAAGTAGTAAATTAAAATAATAGGTCGAAATTAAATAGATTGATCTTAATTCTGAATAACAATTGAGCTTGGTCAAAAAGAAGATTTGTCTTGGTTGAGTAACAGCTTGATATTAGAAAATAATAAAACAGGCCCGTTTATTAATTAAATTGAGAAACAAAAAGGGAAAGTAAAATGGGTTGCACTGTTTATTGGCTATTTGACATAGGTCGAAGAACAACTTAAGTTCTTGGTCGAAGAGAAGGATAATATATGCAAATCTGTCCCATATAAGAAATAAATAAAACGGATAATTAAAGTAGTAAATTAATATAATAGGTCGAAATTAAATAGATTGATCTTAATTCTGAGTATGATATGTCCCGTAATGTGCGTCTTGAATATATATTTTAGCATATGACTAAACTAATAAGAAATTAATACAACAGCCCCGTTTATTAATAAAACTGAGAAAAAAAATGGAAAGTAAAATGAGTTGCACTGTTTCTTGACTATTTGATATAAGTCGAAGAACAACTGAATATCTTGGTCGAAGAGAAGGATAAAAGATGCAAAAATTTATCCTTGTTCAAATTAAAGTAGTAAATGAAAATAATTAAAAATAAAAAATTTAAATAACAAAGACAAGTTAAAAAAGAACTAAGCTAATGAGCAAAGAAATTGCATATGACTAAACTAATAAGAAACTAATAAAACAGCCCTGTTTATTAATTAAACTGAGAAAAAAAAGGGAAACTAAAATTAGTTGTACTGTTTCTTAACTATTTGAAGGATAACAGATGCAAGGATTAATCCTGGTTGAAATTAAAGTAGTAAATGAAAATAATAAAAAAAAATTAATAAAACATAAAATAACAAAGACAAGTTAAAAAACAACTAAGCTGATGGAAAAAATACAACAAAGAAAAATAAGAAAAAATTACTAATAAAACAAACACAAAGTAATGTAAAAGGAAAAAGTGGCAAGGCAAAAATGAAAGTATTAAATGAAAAGAGAAACAAAAATCAGGCAAGAGCGAAAAAGTGGCAAGCAAAAATCTCAAGAAATAAACACCTATACCA
This sequence comes from Penstemon davidsonii, assembly GCA_034814905.1. Lineage (NCBI taxonomy): Eukaryota > Viridiplantae > Streptophyta > Magnoliopsida > Lamiales > Plantaginaceae > Penstemon > Penstemon davidsonii. Next base: position 8,376,880 of record JAYDYQ010002686.1, read on the forward strand.
TAAATGGAAGTATTAAATGAAAAGAGAAACATAATTCAGGCAAGAGCAAAAATTTTGGCAAAATAATAAAACGGCGCCGTTTAGTTATTAAACTGGCAAAAAAAAAGGGAAAGTAAAATAGGTTGCACTATTTCTTGAACGCTTCGGCTCTTATATAGGTCGAAGCATAACAGTTCAACTTGGTCGGAAAGAAGATTTGTCTTGGTTGAGTAACAACTTCATATTAAAATAAAAGGGAAAGTAAAATGGGTTGCACTGTTTATTGACTATTTGATATAGGTCAAAGAACAACTTAAGCTCTTGGTCGAAGAGAAGGATAACATATGCAAATCTGTCCCGTATAAGAAGGTCAAAGAACAACTTAAGCTCTTGGTCGAAGAGAAGGATAACATATGCAAATCTGTCCCGTATAAGAAAGAAAAGAAAGAAATAAAACGGATAATTAAAGTAGTAAATTAAAATAATAGGTCGAAATTAATTAGATTGATCTTAATTCGGAATAACAATTGAGCTTGGTCGGAAAGAAGATTTGTCTTGGTTGAGTAACAGCTTGATATTAGAAAATAATAAAACAGGCCCGTTTATTAATTAAATTGAGAAAATAAAAGGGAGAGTAAAATGGGTTGCACTGTTTATTGACTATTTGATGGATAATTAAAGTAGTAAATTAAAATAATAAGTCGAAATTAAATAGATTGATCTTAATTCTGAATAACAATTGAGCTTGGTCAAAAAGAAGATTTGTCTTGGTTGAGTAACAGCTTGATATTAGAAAATAATAAAACAGGCCCGTTTATTAATTAAACTGAGAAAATAAAAGAGAAAGTAAAATGGGTTGCACTGTTTATTGACTATTTGATATAGGTTAAAGAACAACTTAAGCTCTTGGTCGAAGAGAAGGATAAGAAATGCAAATATGTCCCGTATATAAGAAAGAAATAAAACGGATAATTAAAGCAGTAAATTAAAATAATAGGTCGAAATTAAATAGATGATCTTAATTCTGAATATGATCTGTCCCGTAATGTACGTTTTGAATTAAAAAACAAATAATCTGATAAGCAAATGGAAAAAATATGTAAAAGGAAAAAGTGGCAAGCCAAAATCTGAAGAAATAAACACCTATGCCGGGGCCACAACTTGCAAACAGACCATAAATGAAAGTATTAAATGAAAAGAGAAACATAATTCAGGCAAGAGCAAAAATCTCGGCAAAATAATAAAACGGTGCCGTTTAGTTATTAACTGGCAAAAAAAAAGGGAAAGTAAAATAGGTTACACTGTTTCTTGACCGCTTCGACTCTTATAAGTTATAATATAATAATATATCACATAAGGTCGCTTTCATTTAAATTTATACCTTAAACCAAACCCCATACCTAAACTGCTAAACCCAAGCTCTACAGCATAAGCTTCACAAATATATTAATAAATTGTTTAGTAACCTTATGTAATAATGTGAAATTGAACATTTTGTCTTCTTTTGCATAATATTTTTTAAAATATAAATATTTTATTTAGTTATATACATGTGCCAAATTATAATTGTCTCTTTATTTATATATAAATATTTAGATTTTGTAATTATTATGAAGTTGATTGAAATTTTAATTTGGTTTGATTGTATAACTAGGTTAATCGTAATCAAAATCGATAGTTGTCCCGATTAATTGGTCAAAGTCAACATTGTCGACCTTAGAGTAACGTATGACTAGGTTAATCGTAATCCAGATCGACAAATTGCTCGATTAATTGATAAAAATCAACATTGTGGACCTTAGGGTAATGTATAATTAGGTTAATCGTAATCCAAATCTATGGTTGTCCCGATTAATGACCAAAATCAACATTATCGACTTTAGGGTACTGTATAACTAGGTTAATCGTAATCCAAATCGACAAATGACTCGACTAATTGACCAAAGTCAATATTGTCAACCTTAAGGGTAATGTATAATTAGGTTAATCGTAATTCTAATCGATAGTTGTCTCGATTAATTGACCAAAGTCAACATTTTCGGTCTTAGGATAATGTGTAACCAGGTTAATAGTAATCAAAATCGACAAATAACTCAATTAATTGACTAAAGTCAACATTGTTGACCTTAAGGTAATGCATAATTAGGTTAATCGTAATCCAAATAGACAAATGGCTCGATTAATTGATCAAATCAACATTGTTGACATTAGGGTAATGTATAACTAGATTAATCATAATCAAAATAAACAAATGACTCGATTAATTGACCAAAATCAATATTGTTGACCTTAGAGTAATATTATATACTTAGGTTAATGGTAATCCAAATTGATAAATGACTCGATTAATTGACAAAAGTCAACATTGTCGGCATTAGTGTAATATATAATTAGGTTAATCGTAATCCAAATCAACAAATGACTCAATTAATTAACCAAAGTCAACAGTGTTGACCTTAAGTTAATGTATAATCAGGTTAATCGTAATCTAAATCGACAAATGACTTGATTAATTGACCAAAGTCAACATTGTTAACCTTAATGTAATGTATATGTAGGTTAATTGTAATTCAAATCGATAAATGACCCGATTAATTGACTAAAGTCATTATTTAGTAACCTCATCATAGATCTTTATGTTATATGATCTATAGATAAATATATTAAATAATTTGTAAATATATTTTTGATGTTTAGAGTTTCGAGCTTGGGTTAAGGTATGATTTTGTGCTTAGGCTATGAAATGAAGTAAGCAATATTATCATAGTAACCTAATCCTCATCACAAATCTGCGTACTTCGAACTAAATTGAAACTGCGTACAATCGACTCAAATTTAATTGGTAAGATGTAATTATAATTAAAATGTTGGAACATTTTTCGTTACATCATTCACAAATTTATATTAACATAACATCTTATGAATATATCTAATTTTTTACATGTTTATTAACAATTTAATATTTTATAATTATAAATTAAATTAAATTCTAATATAAATATAAAAACACTTATATATATTATTATAATGAAAAGCCATGCTATGGTGTAACAATTTTTTATTATTCCTATTTTGCCAGCTTTTATTAGTTTAACTATTTAATTTTTTAACTTCTTCCTTATCCCATTTAAATAAAATTTACTCTTACTTTTTTCCATGAAGAAATCATTATTTTTTGTTTTTAAAAAATATAAAAATATTATTAATACATAATTAAACAAAAATATATTGATTTTGTGTATTAATAAAATAAAATTTTAATATTAAAAAAAATAAAAAATGCCCCGAAAACCGTACCCACCCATGCCGTCGGAACTCAAGTCGGAGGTGTAGAACTGAAAAAGAATGTGCAATCTGGCACTTGTGCATGCTCTTTCTTCATCCACATTGATTTTCATTTCCCTCTACCCAAAACAAACAAACAAAAAAAAATCTCCGATAAATCCCAGATTTGTGTTCACCTCCTCAAAATCAAGAAGAAACAAAACCCGCTTCTTTATTTGCAATTTTAACCAATTAAATTTTTGGGTTCTTCGATTATTGGATTTTTTTTCTTTTTGTTATTCAAACTTAAGTGGGGAATAATTTAGAAAATATCCAAAACAATCCAAAAAATTTAATTTGGGATTCAACAAGAACTTTAAAAGGGATGGGGTTGGGTGGACGGGGTGGGGGGATTTGGAGTGAGAGAAAGGGAGATATTATAATTGATTTTATGTCTTGAACAAAAGGGAGAAGAAGGGCAAAAGGGGAACTTTAAAGCTTATTTCACAACCTATGTAGAAGGTAGTAGGTAAAAAAAATTCCACGTGTCAACCATTTAATGGAGAACTCTCGGTAGTTTTCCCAACCCTGAACTCCTAATAGCCAAGTCGAACTATGTTCAAGCTTATAATCTTAGTTTAGTTTAGTCTAGTTTAATTTTTATGAATTTAATTAGCAAAATATGTTTAATCATATTAAATAAAATAAAATAAAATTGTAATTTTTTTTAATCACATTCATTACTCAATTTAAATGTATAATCTATCTTCATATCAAAATTCAAGACTTCGGCAATCTACTTTTACTCTAAGACAAAAAAAGAAGTTACATACTTGATTTTACATGTGATGCTAGAGGAAGATGAAACAATTCAAATTTGGAGAAGCTTTGATGAAATATGTTTCAACGAAAAATGTGTATACTTCCGTCTAAATCTCTGGGGAATATAATAGTGTTTGTGATTTATTAGGTAATTTAGGTTTTAGTTACTTGCATATAATGGTGTTTGGTATTTATTAGATAATTTAGGTTTTAGTTACTTGTCTTGTCTTTTAAAATATTAGTGGGCTTAAGTTTGAGTCCTAATTACTTAAGGACTCAACGGAACATATAATATTAAAATATGTATATTAAATATATGCATAAATTAATCAATAAAAGATATTTATTTTTATTGGCATGGTACTATTTTTTTGCGGTATAAAATACTTAAGACCTATACCATATCAAATATTCAGTATGATTTTCGTCTATTCCAAAACCTATAATTTTGAGAAAAAAAGCCGATACTTCGATACGGTCCAATATGGTTTCAAAAACCATGTGCACCCCTAGATAGCCTGTTTATATACACAATATATATAAATGTAATATACTTGCATTTTTTTTATGAGTGGTATATTTGTTATTTATATTAACTTTCTCCGTCTCCCCTTAAAAAAAACTCTATTTCGTTTTATATTATTTAATAATATATATTAAACGCGTCTCGAAATGTATTAAACTCCTAGGAATATTTTTTTGTGAAAATTATTGGATTAATTCCGCTTTGTATTTTGAAAATAGGCTCATTTTTAACTTTGCACCATCAAGAAAAATTAATAGCAGATGACACTCAGAGAACACTTTGCACCCTAATCATTTTCAGGTCATTTGAGTTACCATTGGGTGGGTATTTTAGTTCATTCCCTTTAAATATCACCATTTATTACTTTATTGTATCTTTCAATAAAATAATGGATTATTTCCCTCAAAAGATTCTTACCACTCACCAAAATCACTAATAACCCACTTACATTGTTTTTATGCCCTTCATTTTTCTTAAAAAAATAAACCGCACTTTAAGGACTTTCTAACTTCAATCTCATGTTTTCAGCCAAAAATCGACGACGATCTTGCTCTAGATTTGAAGTTTGTCGAGTGAAAAATAAAATCTCATAAACTCTAAGTTATATAATTGGAATAATTCAAAAGGTACTTATTTTTCAAGGTTAATTTCTTGGATAATTTGTCAGTTGTACCATTAGTTGTACATCAAACTCACATGATGTTGTTATTTGGAGGGAATGTGGGGTGACATAAAACAGGAATGAACTAAAATATCCTCCAAACAATGAGTCAAATTGCCAGAGAAACGACTAGGGCGCAAAGTGAAGTGAAAACATGATTTCGAGAGTGCAATCTGCCATTAATTATTTTTAGGGTGCAAAGTGAAAAATAAACTTATTTTCAGGGTGGAATTAAGCCAAAATCATTCTCAGGGTGGAATTAAGCCAAAATCATTCTGCAGATTGGTTGTTACATTAAATAAGGATAAACATCGTTAATTGTCCTTCTTATCATTAATTTTTTATAGAGTGATCCCTCTTGCATTTTTTTTTCCACATTAGTCCCCACTATGAATTATTTGTTTCACTTTTGTCATTTTCAAGTGGTCCAATATGACAAAACAGCTTTACAGGGGACTAAATTGATAAAGAAACAGTTTTATGAGGGACTAAATTGATACAAAACAATTTTATGATGGACTAAAGTGTAACACTATGAGTAAATGACCTCTTGTAAATGATCAAAGTGAAACAAATAATTTATAGTAGGGACTAACGTGAAACAAAAAAATACATGATGAACCACTTTATAAAAAATTAATGATAAGAAGGATTATTATTTTTTACTTATTAGTAATGTTCACCCCATTACATAATTTCTAGAATTAACCAACACATAGTAAAAGAAAGCCAAAAATTATAATTATTCAACTCAGTAAATAACTCCGCGCCCCCCTACCTAACCACATTCTTAACAAACTTTTCCAAAGCAACCGCAGACGAACCACCATTCCCCACCGCCGTCTCCGCCGCAATCTTCATCTCCGCCACCCTCTGCCTAATCGCTTTCCCCCTCGTCGAATCAAACAACTCCCTCACTCTCTTCTCCAACTCCGCCGCCGTCACAAAACCTTCCGCCGCCTCCTCCAACGGCAGCGCCACCTTCATTTCCTCCACCATAAATACCCGATTCATCCTCTGCTCCGCATAAATCGGCCACCCAATCATCGGAATCCCAAACGACACCGCTTCGTGAACCGAGCTCCGTCCACAGTGAGTCACGAACCCACCCAGCGAGTTGTGACTCAGCACCTCCTTCTGTGGAGCCCACGTCTTTATTACGAATCCTCTTTCTTTATTTCTCTCCAAAAACCCCTCCGGCAAAAGGGTATCCATATCCGGGTCGGAGTTCGGATTCCCCGGCGGATTTCGAACTGACCAAAGAAATCTATGGCCGCTATTTTCCAAACCAATCGCAATTTCTCGTAGCTGTTGAGCGGAAAACAAACCCCTTCTTCCGAAACAGAGGAAAATTGAACTTTTACTCGGCTGTGAATCGAGCCATTTCAAACAGTCATGCTTTATTTCGTCATTTTTAGTGTTGGTTTCTGCAACTAAAGGTCCGATAAAGTAAACGGGTGGGGTTTTCCCATCTGGGTTGCACAAACCATTCGATAAAGCTTCTTTAGCTCGAAATTCAAGCGCGTCGAACGCATCTACGACTATCCCATTAGATTTGCGCATGTTTTTAGCAGTGCACAGAAAGTGTTTGTAAGTATTACTCTTACGGAAAAACATACCTTTCGGGAAATCTGAAGAGTGAACTGGGGGGCATCCAGGAATTTCAATGAAGTCATTAAAATCCCCAATGTCTTGAGGAATAATTTCGTCAATAGTAGGTAAGTAAATAAAGTGGCAGAGGGCGAAAGCACCGATGCTGGCGTAGAAGTAAGTTGGTATATTTAAACTCGTTGATACTTCAAATGATGAATTGCAGAAGAAATCGATCACGAATGCTCTGATGTTTGATTTTTGGGAGATTTCTTCGAGTGCTTGGCGTAAATTAGGGTTATGGAGACGCGGGATTTCGAAGAAAAGTTCGATTGGGTTTTTGGTGAGAATTGGAGGAAGTTTGGCGGCTGTGAGACGGTGGAATTTGATCGAAGACTCGCCGGAGATTGAAGCTCCGGCGGAGTCAGGGGCGGTGGTGACGATTGTGACGGAGATGGAGGGGTGGTGTTTGGTTATGAAGTTAGCAAGAACTAACATGGAGTTGATGTGATCTTCACAAGGGTATAGGATTATTGTGTCTTCCATTGATTCTTTCATGAGCGATAAATTCAATTGAGAAAATTGCAGTATTTAAAACTACAGTTGAATTGTACAGTTGAAAATGAGGCATTTTCACAAATGCCATATCTAAAAACAGATTTTACAAAAATGCCAAAGGCCTTTTTTCAGTTTTAAAAAAAAAAAGAAAAATTCTTAATAATTATTAAAACCCAACTAATAATCACAACTTACCCCCCTTTATTTTTTAACAAAACAAAAACACCCCAAACCCATATTTAATCAAAATACAAATCTCTTCTCTCTTCAAACTCTCACTTCACTCAAACTCATTTAAATTTTTCTCTCAATTATTTCCTCTCAATTTTTCTCTCAAATTCTTGCAAATTGGAGATGGCAAACACGAGGATAATCGATGATGGTGACAGAAACGCTCAAGAATGGCCATTTGAGGTAAGTTTTGAGCCTTTCTTTCTCAATTCAATTAAATTCAATTCGGCCTAAACTTACGAGTTCACGGCGTTTGGCGTTTGGGGTTCCCAAAACGCCATGAATATGTACATGGCGTTTGGCGTTTGGGAATCCCAAACGCCAAACGCCATGAACATTCATGGCGTGTACTCATGGCGTTTGGCGTTTGGGGTTCCCAAACGCCAAACGCCATGAATTTGTACATGGCGTTTGGCGTTTGGGGTACTCAAACGCCAAACGCCAAGAATATGTACTTGGCGTTTGGCGTTTGGTTGTTTCAAACGCCAAACGCCAGAACAGAAACCAAAATTTGACATTTTTGTTGTTGTTTGTTTTGTAGGGATACGCTACCTTACCCACATCGGCCCTACCAGAATTACCGCCCTTTCACTACGAAACTGTGGTCGTAGATGGAAGGATAACCCAATGCACGGCATGGAGTGAACTTCCAGAGATTACAAAAATGCTACGAGCCGATCATTGGCGGATCATAGATGATTACCCCCAGATTGGGAGCTTTCTACGCCTAAACGGGAAGGGCAAATTTAAGGCATCGGTCTTGCACAGTCTGATGCTCCGAATATGCCTACGACTGGATAAGCAAAAGAGTAAATACGAATACTGGTTTTTGATCAAAGGAAAGCCAGTCAAATTCGGCGTAGAGGAATTTAGTATGGTATCGGGGTTGCGGTTTGGGAGACTGAGTGATGCTGACTCCCAAACTATCGACGAAGGGGGTAACTTGAAGAACCGATACTTCAGTCAGTGGGGGGAAATGAATGTTCCCGTTGATGCTGTCATAACGAAGATTTCTTCAACGGTGAGTGGCAATGCGAATCCCGTGTCCGTATGCAAGTTAGTCTTCGCATGGGTGATATCAGCATTGTTGTTACCCTTTCGGCCCATCAAAGAGGTTCCAAACAGCATTTTAGATGTAAGTCAACTTTAATTTTAATTTTTATTATTTCTTTAAAGTTTTAAAAATAATTTTCTATAAATTTGTTTATATTGAAGGTATGTGACGATCTCGCGATTTGCGAGAGATATCCCTGGGGAGAGAAGCTATGGAGTGTCACCATAGATGCTCTTATGGAACATATGTGCTCCGACCGCCGTATGACCTCCGGTGACCGCATCCGTAGATGGAATGTGGGCGGCTTCCCACACATTTTACTGGTATGTTTGTAAAGTCAATTCTTGATTCATATATTCTTTTAGTTATTTTTTCGTAAATGTTGGATATTTTGAATAATGTTTTGAATGTGAACAGTATTGGATGTTGGAAGCCATTGAAGGCATGGCCGTTGCGGCCAATTGTTATCCAAGGCACGACCCAGCTCTTCCGAGATATCCAAGAATGTTACGTTGGGATATGGGGGGCGGTAATTGGCCCAACTGTGATGACATGGACAGTTTCTTTGGGAATGTTCCGGTATGTTAATCGTTTATATTAATAATTTTTTTCCGACATATCACTTGAAATATTTATTTTAAATAACTTGTGTCTTTTTATTTTTTCAGGCTGTGATCCCACGGCTACTGTCGGATAACACAGAGTCCGAGATGGAGTATTATATGTTAGCTAAAGAGTTATCCGACAGTGTTAGTCCGAATAACCGCAGTCCCAGTTATCGCCTATTAACTGAGTATTTCGGAGAGCTTTATGTGGTTGTTCGGGATGATGAGGGAGCTCCCGAATTCCTCAACCGGCCACCCAGCTCACCTGCTCCTGATCATGCTCATGCTCCTGCTCCTGCTCCTGCGCGCCAACAAAGGAAGCGTGTCCGAAGAAACCAAGATGGTGCCTCTACTTCTCAAGCTCAACCACAACCATCATCTTCGGAACCAAGATATGAAGAAGTTCCTGCCTGGGCACGTGATATGGAGCAGAAACTGTGGGATCATCAGAACGAGATAGAGCAGAGACAGATTGCCCGTGAAAACGAGATAGTTGGGCAGCTGAATTCTATGCAGGAAACTCAGACCCAAATGCAAGTAACTCTGCATCGACTTCATCGAATGATGCTGAGGGACCGAGGGGATAATAATGTAGGGGAGGACGATGATGATGAGGATCAGGTTTAGTTGTTGTTTTTAATTTTATTGTTCTGGATTATTTTAGATTGGTTTTGGAATTTAATTGTTATGGAATCTTGAATTTTATCTAAATTGTTTTTAGACTTTATTGTTTATTAGATTGGATTGGATTTGTGCAACTAATTTTATTATTGGATTTGTGTTTATTAAATTGATTGTTGATATATAATGTTTGATATGAATTCTTAATATACGCATTTTCAGGGAAATAATGCTGAAGATAATTCTGATCATGGTGATCTCGGAGTCGATAATGATGATACTTCGGAGAGGAGTGAGCCAAGGCAAAAAAGAAGAGAAGATAGGATAAGATGGCCTAGTAGGCATGTAAGAAGTCCACATGATACAAATGTTAGGAAAAAGTAATTAGTTTTTTTTAATGCAAATTCGGGTTAAATGCAAATTCGTAGTGAATGAAACTTTTAATTTTGTGCAACTAATGGATTGAATCGCAATTATGGTTAAAACCGCAATTTTGGGGGTAAAATCGTAATTTTTGAAAAGTTAGGGACCAAAATGCAAATTCGGGTTAAATGCATATTCGTAGTGAATGAAACTTTTAATTTTGTGCAACTAATGGATTGAATCGCAATTATGGTTAAAACCGCAATTTTGGGGGTAAAATCGTAATTTTTGAAAAGTTAGGGACCAAAATGCAAATTCGGGTTAAATGCAAATTCGTAGTGAATGAAACTTTTAATTTTGTGCAACTAATGGATTGAATCGCAATTATGGTTAAAACCGCAATTTTGGGGGTAAAATCGTAATTTTTGAAAAGTTAGGGACCAAAATGCAAATTCGGGTTAAATGCAAATTCGTAGTGAATGAAACTTTTAATTTTGTGCAACTAATGGATTGAATCGCAATTATGGTTAAAACCGCAATTTTGAGGGTAAAATCATAATTTTTGAAAAGTTAGGGACCAAAATGCAAATTCGGGTTAAATGCATATTCGTAGTGAATGATTTACGGAGGATATAATGTTACTGTGAGTGTTAATTCTCCATTCGGGTGATAAATTTACCAAATCTTACAAAATTAGATAATATGTACGAAGTTATGATTCACGGAGGATATAATGTTACTGTGAGTGTTACTTCTCCATTCGGGTGATAAATTGACCAAATCTTACAAAATTGGATAAATTGTACGAAGTTATGATTCACGGAGGATATAATGTTACTGTGAGTGTTACTTCTCCATTCGGGTGATAAATTGACCAAATCTTACAAAATTGGATAAATTGTACGAAGTTATGATTTACGGAGGATATAATGTTACTGTGAGTGTTACTTCTCCATTCGGGTGATAAATTGACCAAATCTTACAAAATTGGATAAATTGTACGAAGTTATGATTTACGGAGGATATAATGTTACTGTGAGTGTTACTTCTTCATTCGGGTGATAAATTGACCAAATCTTACAAAATTGGATAAATTGTACGAAGTTATGATTTACGGAGGATATAATGTTACTGTGAGTCTTACTTCTCCATTCGGGTGATAAATTGACCAAATCTTACAAAATTGGATAAATTGTACGAAGTTATGATTTACGGAGGATATAATGTTACTGTGAGTGTTACTTCTCCATTCGGGTGATTAATTGACCAAATCTTACAAAATTGGATAAATTGTACGAAGTTATGATTTACGGAGGATATAATGTTACTGTGAGTGTTACTTCTTAATTGACCAAATCTTACAAAATTGGATAAATTGTACGAAGTTATGATTTACGGAGGATATAATGTTACTGTGAGTGTTACTTCTCCATTCGGGTGATAAATTGACCAAATCTTACAAAATTGGATAATATGTACGAAGTTATGATTCACGGAGGATATAATGTTACTGTGAGTACTTCTCCATTCGGGTGATAAATTTGGCGTTAGGGTTAAGGTTAGGATTTAAACGCCAAATGTCACTGCACATGACATTTGACGTTTGATCACAAACGCCAAATGTCATGTACACGCCAAATGTCAATGTACATGACATTTGGCGTATGTAGTTCAAACGCCAAATGTCATGTTCATTGACATTTGGCGTTTGTGATCAAACGCCAAATGTCATGTGCAGTGACATTTGGCGGTGACATTTGGCGTTTGAACTACAAACGCCAAATGTCATGTACATTGACATTTGGTATGTGAACAGTATACACCTATGTGCAACTTTTTGCACCTAGGTGTATACTGCTGCAGAATGTTTCTGGACAAAATACACCGCGGTGTGAGTTGTTACACCGCGGTGTGAATAAAAAATGTTCATTCACTAAGAATTTGCATTTTGGTCCCTAACTTTTCAAAAATAACAATTTTCAAGTATATGCCAATAATAAACATCAATTACAACAAACATTGTTCAATAAACATCAAATACAACAAACATTGTTCAGTAAACATCAAATACAACAAACATTGTTCAATAAACATCAAATACAACAAACATTGTTCACTAAACTTCTAAGATTAACTTTCGTTATTGCCCGAACTCTGGGGCGTTGAGGACATCTAGATGCGTTGTGACCGGTATTTCTGCAAATTGAGCACTTGTATTTTTTCTTCAAATTTTCAAGGGGAGAGGTAAATCGTGACGTTTTAGGCCTTCCACGGGTTATGACGGCGTCTGGAGGTAACACTACTCTCGCCATAACATCATCAGGGATGTTCATCCATTGGTCTTTCGTTGGAACGGGTTCTATGAGCTCATAGTATCCTTGACGCATATTTATGACCTTGTAGTATTGGCTAACAAGCTCATACACATACTGACCACTATCTCTTGGTCGCTTGTCCATGACAGCTGCAATTGCGTGCTCACACGGTACTTGCTCAATCTGAAAGACGCCACATGAACAAGTTCTTTCCTCGAAATCTACAGTTCCAGACCACTCAGTAGATTCCACTTTCCATCTTTCATACCCTAATGCACATTTGCGCCACCTGGATGCATTTTCATATATCTCATTTATCAAATCCTCCTTCGATGTGGTAAGTACAGACATCCATTTCCCAGCCTCCTCACGACGCTCTCTAAACCACTTTCCCATCAAATCAATAATAAATTTGAGGAAGTAACATATGGGATAATTTTTGGCATCTTTGATCCGATTATTAAGGACCTCAACATGGTTAGACGTCATTACCTCATATCTGTTCACGCGATGGTGGATTCTTGCCCATTTCTCAAACGTCACCTCGTTCTGTAGCCAATCTGCACATGCTGGACTCTTGGTTTTCAAGTAACCAAAAAATTTTTGGAACTCACTCTCAGTGTACGCGAAAGCAGCATTGTAAAAATACCCGGTTACCCCATCTCTCCCAAACTTTTTTATCAAGTTCGTTTTGAGGTGGAAGTAACATGCCCCATGATCAGCTAAAGGGTAAACATCTTTTACCGCTTTTATAATCCCTTTGCCCCTGTTTGAAACAATAACCAGATCGCCTCTGTCTGGTACAACCTCTCTCAAGCACTCTAGGAACCAAGTCCAACACGCCCCATCCTCGTTGCCATCAGCTACCCCCCATGCAATTGGATAACAGCGATTTTCACTGTCCGTCGCACTTGCAATTAGAACGGTTCCTTTATATTTGTGCCCCATAAATGTTGCATCAATTACAATTACATTTCTTAGGAAATGGAATCCTCGAATAGCCGCTCCTAAAGCCATGAAGAAATATTTAAACTTATTTTCGGAGTCCGTATGGATGCGAGTGTACGTGCCAGGATTCTTTTGCTCAATCATGTAAGCATAGGCGGGTAAATCGGCAAAATTTTCTTCGAATGTCCCCATAATATGCTCTCGAGCAAATTGTCTCGCCCTCCAAGCTTTTTGATAGCTAATGCTAACATTTTCTTCGGCACGCATGAAGTTTATCAGTGCATCTGGTTTTGGGGGTTCATTGGCATTCAGATATAATCCTGACGTCCGTAAACCAACCATACGACTTGATGCTTGTCTATGATCGGCACCTCTATTCGATATCCCACAAGTGTGAACGTCTGTATATGTCCGAATAACAAATTCATCACCGTTCACTTCCTTAGTCGCATATATTCGCCATGGACACTCCTTTGTGGAACACCGAACTATCTTCCTTTCAGAGTCAGACTTCAAAGTTGTATATTCCCACTTTTTACATACATCAGTTTTCTCAATTGCATTTGTGAAATCTTTTTTGTTTCTAAACCGTTGACCAACTGTCCATCCTGATCGATCACTCCTCCCCTGACTAGAATTTGATCCCGAATAATTTCTTGCGACATAATCAGCGTTATCAAAGCCTTCATGGCTAGGTGGTTCGTAAAATTCTGGCCCTTGACCATAACCACCACCTATATCACCACCACCAACATCACCACCTACATCACCACCACCAACATCACCACCTACATCACCACCACCAACATCACCACCTACATCACCACAAACATCACCACGTTCATTGTCAAAATTACGGTGTTCACCATTTACACCAGCACCAGCATAACCACCTTCTCCGTCATAGTTACGGTGGTCATAACCAACATTACCACCTTCGTTGTCAAACGGAGACCATTGACTATATACAGGAGTACGACATAGTGGTTCAACTTCCTCCACTGTAGGTAAAGTTGGATTAGAGGCAATGATCTCCTCAACAACATCACCTTGTCCACTTGATCCTCCTATATCACATCCATCAAGTTGGTAATTGAAACTAACTTTGTCTATGATTTTTTTTTCTTTACCCCGGGTCATAAGTTTCTTCGAATTCTCTTTTCTCCCCGGAGTTGCCTCTATCCTCAGAATTTCTTCTCTCGGAGAAAAAATCAAGTACAAATTTAAATCAATAGAGCTATGAGCATAGTGCTTTGTTATCTCCCAATCTTCTTCATCTGATACTTTCATTATTTCGTTATCAACACATTTGCGCAGTATCTCAAAAATATCAGTATACCTATCTAAATTCAACTTCTCGTAAATTTTATCAACCAGTTCTTCAAACGAAATTCTCCTATCCACCATAATTGCTTTCGCAGAATTTCTATCACCACTCCAATACCATTTATCATCCATTTGGCGTGTAAAATCACCGCCATATCGAAGATTTATTATAATTTTGTCCATTCCTACAAGTAAAAACAAAAATTAATACACAAACTATCTAAATAAAAAATGCATTCTCGAATTTGAATTCTGCCATGTTGGCGTTTGGCGTTTGTTCATTCCCAAACGCCAAAAGCCAAGAAGCTAAGCATGGCGTTTGCCAAACGCCAAACGCCAAACGCCATGCTTATCTTCATGGCGTTTTCCAAACGCCAAATGCCATGAAGATAAGCATGGCGTTTGGCGTTTGGAAAACGCCAAATGCCAAACGCCAAAAAACGCGAACATTTCAGCACGAACATTTTCTCCATTTTGCGAACTAAATCACTCAATAATACATCAAAAATTCAAGTAACTTGCAAATGCTTACCTTTTATGTTGTTCTTCTTCCTTTTCTTCAAGATTTGAGAGAAATTTGTGTGAAAATAAGTAATTGTGGGAGAGAATTGGGTTAGGGTTTGGGGTTGATTTTGGGAGAGAAATTGAATTGATTTTGGGTGGGGTTGATTTTGAATTTTTAAAATTTTGGGGTATATTTGTTATAGTTTAGTTTTATTAAGAAGAGTTAATTAATTTAGTTTAGTTGATTAATTAATCTTGTGGCTTTTTTGAAATTTTTAAATATTTAATGGCCTTTTTGTAATTTAAACTTTCATTTATGGCATTTTTGAAAATTTCCCGTTGAAAATTCCATGTATTTTGTTTTCAAGTTCTAGAAATTGAGGGCAATTCTTTTAATCTTAAATAGTACTATATCTTATCACGTTGATTTGTTTGCATTTTTTATGTTTTTTTAAAATTTATAATTTTCAGTATTCATGGTAGTTATTTAACAGACACATTGTTATTCTTTCAAATTAATTAAATTATTCATTATGATATTTTAAAATTTATTTAAGTTAAATTGATTAATCATAGATGGAACCGAAAATCAAGTCAAATAATTCGATAAGTTCAAAAATTGATAAAATAAATGTAAACATAGTAATTATTGAATATTCCAGCCGAACTTGTTTGTTGAAGATTGTTTGGTTCGTTTAAAAATCAATAATTCAAACACAATTTTAAGCTCGATACATCGTCTTGCTCAACAACGCTCGTATTCGTTTACATCCCTAATCACGTCACTATTTTCTTTTGGTTTTTTGTTTTGTTTTTTCTTTTTGAGAAAAGATTACTTTTGTGTGAATGAAATTAGTGTACATCATATGAAGTACAGTGAAAATGGGAAAAAAGGTTTAGTTCTACGTGTAAGAAGCAAGGCCAAGCGTTACAACTAATTAATCTCCGTATTGTGATATTGAAATCCTACTTTTTGGTTCAATATCAATTCTGAAATACGATCGAGCACATAATGTTAATGAAAATTCAATCTTAGGTTCATCATCATGATGTGGAGATTAATATCTTCCACTGTGAAAGTTTATTTACACAAAATGACAAAATAGTAGTGAAGAAAATAAGATATGATGTAGACACGAGCATACATGGGATTGTCTATACTGACTCTTGGCTGTTGAGAGTCTTGAACGACTTAATGAGATGTTGACACGTGTTCAAGTACAACACCCAGAAAAAAATATGTATGGACCCAGCAAAATATGTCAAATACAATAATACCCTTTTACAATAAAAAATCAAGAAAATGATAAAACCTGCAGCCCCAAATTCCCCCACCCCATTAATTCCACCCAGCCCCACCCAGACAACTTCTGGTTATTGAAGCTGGCTCTAAACTTGTGAACGAAAATAGAATCGTCGATTTGACACACTCGATATCGTTGATTAACACAGATTTTATTAAGAAATTAAAAGTGAAAGTATATATTAATTTTTTGTTTGTAAAGAAATTAACACAGTTCTTTTAATTTTTTTTTTGTTGATTTCGAACCATCCCCTAGTTTTGGTCGGAACAAACGGCTCCCTAACTGGCCGTCTTTGTCGCACCAGAGGGGTAGCACTCCGCTTTGGAGATGGGAATGACTCCCCAGTTCTTTTAATTTTTTTTTGTTTATATATATTATATATATATATATATACACTTTAATCATTGTTGATTTTGATTCTTTTGTGCTCGAATTTGTTGGTGGTTGATTTAATTTGGTGATATTTGAGTTAATTTGATGAAATTAAAAATTGGTTTTATATGTGTATTTCATTCCTCCAACTGCTACGGTACGAAATTGTGTTGGGGAAGATGACATATTTGCACATTTAGCCCCAGACTCTGTCCTGGTCAAAATCGCCCTCAAACTTTCAGTTTTGCTGAAAATTAAAGATTTTGTAAGATTTAATAAAGTTTAAAATTTAATAACGTGATTGGTTAATATTGTTAGTTTTAATTTTTAAGTCTATAAAAAAATATGACTTAATTAAAATTTTTGAAAAAAACTTAAATAAATCTTAATTAATACACAACACATTTTAAATAAAAAACACAATTTTTTTTTGAAGATGGTGAATTTCCTTTTCTTTTTTTTAAAAGTTCCTTTTTTAAATTTTAATTCATTTTTTAAATTACAAATTCATTTGATTTGTTTTTTTAAAATTCTTGTTTTTTAAATTCCTTAATTTGAAAATTATATTGATAATTTTTTAAAAATTGATGATTCGGTCATTATTTCGATCAAATTGTTTATTAGATGGTTATGTAACACTATGTCTTCCGTAATTTGAAAATATATCGATAATTTAAAAAAATTGATGATTCAGTCATTATTCTGATCAAATTGTCCATTAGATGGTTATGTAACACTAAGTCCTCCGTAATTTGAAAATATATCGATAATTTATAAAAAATTAATGACTCGGTAATTATTTCGATCAACTTGTCCTTTAGATGGTTAATCAATAATTTTAAAAACAATTGATGATTCGGTCATTATTTCGATTAAATTGAAATTGATGATTCGGTCATTATTCCAATAAAATTGTTTTTATAAAAAACGTTGATTACTTAGCTCATGATCACTCAGCTCATGAGCTAAGTGCTCATGAGCTAAGTGATCATGAGATGAGTAAAATGTTTTACTCAGCTTATGAGAGCTGAGTGATCACTCAACTCATGAGCTGAGTAAAACATTTTACTCATCTAATGATCACTCAACTCATGAGCTGAGTAAATGAGAGCTGAGTGATCACTCAACTCATGAGCTGAGTAAAACATTTTACTCATCTAATGATCACTCAGCTCATGAGCTGTGTAAAATGTTTTACTCAGCTCATGAGCACTCAGCTTATGAGAGCTGAGTAAAACATTTTACTCAGCTCATGATCACTCAACTCATAATCACTTAGACAAGCAAAAATAATAAAAACAAATTTATTAGCTAAAAGACAATTTGATTGAAATAATGACCGAGTCATCAATTTTTTTAAAATTATCGATATATTTTCAAATTACGGAGGACTTAGTGTTACATAAACATCTAAAAGACATATTGATCGAAATAATGACCGAGTCATCATTTCTTTTAAATTATCGATATATTTTCAAATTACGAAGGACTTAGTGTTACATAACCATCTAATAGACAATTTGATCTAAATAATGACCGAATTATCAAATTTTTTAAAATTATTGATATATTTTCAAATTACGGAGGAGTTAGTGTTACATAACCATCTAAAAGACATTTTGATTTAAATAATGACCGAGTCATTAATTTTTTTAAAATTATCGATATATTTTCAAATCACGGAATTTAAAAAAACCAAATCAAATGATTTTGTAATTTAAAAAATGAACTAAAATTTTATAAAACGAATGTAAAAAAAAAAAAGGAAATTCACCATCTTCAAAAACAAAACAAAAAAAGTTGTGTTTTTTATTTAAGTTGTGTTGTGTATTAATTAAGATTTATTTTTAAATTAAGTCTTTTTTCAAAATTTCTAATTAAGTCGTATTTTTTATATTCATACTAGATATTTCGTATTTTTTAAATTTAAGACTTAAAAATTAAAACTAACAATGTTTGAACTAACCACGTGATAAAATTTTAAACTTTATTAAATCTTACAAAATCTTTAATTTTTCGGCAAAACTGAAAGTTTGAGGGCCATTTTGACCAGGGACAGAGCCTGGGGGCTGAATGTGCAAATATGTCATCTTCCCCAACACAACTTCGTACAGTAGCAGTTGAAGGAATAAAATACACATATAAAACCAACTTTTAATTCCAGATTAGACCTGTATGTGAAATCTAGTCATTGAATTCATTCTGTTTTCTAAAAATTAGTTAAAATAATGTTCATATAATATTTTTCTTTCAAAAAACAAGAATTTAAAAAAAAATTCAAATCAAATGGTCATCTTCTTCTTCGTAAGGAACCCACCAGTTAAGTTTCCATGGAAAAGTCTTCTTGTAAAATAAATTGATAACCCAATACCCCAAAGAGTGAAGAAAGGGATTGATGGTTGGAAATGGTCGCGACCAGATCGAACAGAGGCGGCACTCTGCCTCACCTCTGGTGCGACAAAGACGGCCAGGGAAGGAGCTATTCGGGTCGCGTCCGGGACGGTGTCTGTTCCGACCAAAACGGCGCCGCCATGTCTCCACGAAAACGGCATCAGAGGGAGGGGATGATGGTGGAGGGGATGATGGTGTTGGTTAGGGTTTGGGTGGAGATTGAGAACAAATTTTGGAGAGGTAAGAAATAAAATGAGGAGATAATATTGGTAATTAAAAAAACTTATAATGGGTAGAATTGTCAAATTGAGATGTACGTCCATTTTGGCTGGTCTCATACACCAATTGTATGATTCATACACACCATACAATAATGAATGGTCAGGATTAATCCATTTTTCTATCTAGTGGCCGAGGAAAACTTCTGCTATATGACTTTTGAGCAGAGTATGAGTCATAATAGAATCTCCCAGCATACATACCTATTCATAAGAATAAGATCATGCCAATTGCCATGCACCACCGAAGACGTGTAGCACATGCATATACGTACATAAAAGAATAAGACTGCACCACCCCTCAACTTATCTAATAATGTAAAGTTTTTATTTTATTCCTAATTAACTGAAATTCTCGAGAAGGTCATAGCCAAAGTTTCTGTTAATTTCCATAAGAGACAATTATTGAAATGACTTTATTCGAAATTGAAAGTTCATTTGTTTTCTAATTTCTTCTTTATAAGAAATATATGTTAATTCATAAGAAGTAGAAAATTGAAAATTGAAAATTCAATTTTGCAATCCAAGAGACCAAGAAATTATTTGGTGCATTTATTGTTTCGAGTTGGTATTTTTATTTCTAATTTGGAAATTGGTAATGCCGAGGTGCAGAAGTAAGTCGATTATTTAGTGCATTTATTGTTTTGAATTGAAGTGATTCCAATCCTCTTCTTATGTTAATAAAATTGAAGAATTCAAGAAAATTAATTTGTTAAAAGATTTCGATATAGTGATATTTGATTTTCGTATTGACGTTGGTAAATTGATCTTGATAGAAGAGCGATTTCAAGAAATTATCTTGATAGAAGTAATTAAACTTATATCTTGATAAATAGTGATGAAAAGAATTCAATGTAAGATGAAAAAAATATAGTAGAATTTCAGAGGATCATAGAAAGGGGTGAGCATTTGGACTGAAGCGGACCGAAGTTCGGTCCTGGAAATCCATGGACCGTTTATCGGATCGAAATTTTCGGTATGGTTCGGTACAAAAACCGAACGGTCCGATTCGGTTTTGTCCGGTTCGATCCATGGTTTCTCGATTTCTAAATTTTTCTGGTGTTTTACCACAAAATTTAACGGTTTGGTCTGATAGAATAGTGTCCTGCAAGCTAACTGTTTTGGCTACATTTAAATTAAAAAGGACCATTCAAATGGATTAATAAATGCATTTATTTATTTGGTCACCTTCATCTTATGTAATAATTATCTACGCATAAGGATAGAAGTCCTTAGATTACAGGGCTATGGGACAACCCGTGGACTGATCTCCAAGGCCGTGATCTAGAACATATTCAAGAGTCGTAGAATCCAATCGAGATAGGACATCGTTGGATTCGGTTAGACTCTCACTAATGTGTATACTCCGATGAACTGGAGAACGCTGGGGTCCACGAGCGTGACTGGGATAGTCGATACACATAAGTGGGTGACTTGCTGGTGACTTGCTGGGATGGCAAGTGCACTGAATACCCCAATTAGGAAATAACTCATCATGGAAACGGTAGTCGCATATCGGAGTTGAAGTTATTCCAATTTACAATAGTATACGAGGAATGATCCCTAAATACTTGAGGTGATAGGGTTTATCTGGTGCGAGAACGTCTATACTTAGATGTGAGTTCCGACCGATTGGAGATTACCAGAAAGTCTCTATGGATTCACGTTGGGTATAGAGGGACTCGTATGCAGGTTCATATCATCAACAAAGGATCCATTGACCCGACTTGATAGGTTGGGAAATTCTCCTATGGATTTCTGTGAGAAATTAATTCTGGTAAAATCCTTGGCCAAGGTATCTGACGGCTTTATGAAAGTAGCTCATAAAGAATAAGTCAAAGAGAATTATTTCAAGATAAGAATGCATAAAGTCAAAACAAATTAAAAGGGAACCGATGTAAAATCCATGCCCTTAAGTTTTGACTGGGAGATCGATCGATGGAGAGATTATGACGTACGAAGACTCAGCTTGGACATGATGTAGACAAAAGGTTGTCGCGGCAATGCTTTGGTGAAAGCATCTGCGAGCTGCAGAGAAGATTTGATTGGGAGAAGTTTAATGTGACGGCGAACCACGTGTTCTCGGACAAAATGGCAGTCGATCTCCACGTGCTTAGTTCGTTCGTGGAAAACAGGGTTGGTGGCTAGATGCATTGCGAAAGAATTGTCACAAAAGAGCAATGGTGGAGCTTGCGAGGACTGCCCCAGATCCTTCAACAATTGGGTAAGCCATAAAATTTCGCTTGTAGTAGCAGCTAGTGATCTATATTCCCCCTCTGCTGAGGAACGTGAAACTATGTGTTGCCTTTTAGATTTCCATGAAATGAGTGATTGACCAAGGAAAGCACAAAAATCAGTCGTAGATCGACGAGTGTCAATACAGGAACCCCAATCTGCATCACAAAATGCAGAAAGTGTTAAATTTGCAGATTTAGAGTAGAAAAGGCCTTGACCAGGCGAACCCTTTAGATATCTCAGTAGGTAGTGAGCAGCTTCTAAGTGGCTATTAGATGGTTTAGATAAAAATTGACTTAATTTATGTACTGCAAAACTTATGTCTGGTCTTGTTAAAGTAAGGTATATTAATCTTCCAACTAGTCTCCTATATGAGGATGGATCAGATAATAGATTACTATTGTCAGTGGCTAAATGAACTTTAGGGTCCATAGGTAAAAGATAAGGTTTACTGGCAAGATATCCAGTATCCTCTAGGAGTTGGAGAGTATATTTCCTTTGAGAAATGACAAGACCAGTATTAGAGTAGGCCAATTCAATACCTAGAAAATATTTAAGCCTCCCTAAGTCTCTTAATTTGAAAGCTTGAATCAGTGTAATGTTTGGTCCTGCAAGGATAATGTCATCCACATAAACTAAAAGAGCAATAAAATTGGAATCAGTACCTTTGGTGAAGAGAGAGTAATCAGACAAAGATTGTGTGAAACCCAAGTTTTTGAGAACCTCAGAAAGTTTGGCATTCCATTGTCTACTGGCCTGTTTAAGGCCATAAATAGATTTAACCAGTTTGCATACCTATTTACCTGGGGTATTAGGATGTGAATGGGGATTATAACCCTGTGGAAGCTCCATGTATACCTCTTCTGCTAAGTCACCATTGAGAAAAGCATTATTGATGTCAAGTTGATGCAAGAACCAACCTTTAGCAACTGAGATGGCCAATAGGACTCTGACTGTTACTAATTTAGCAACTGGAGAGAATGTGTCTGTGTAATCAATCCCTTCTGTCTGAGTAAAACCTTTAGCAACTAACCTAGCCTTAAATCTGTCTACAGAGCCATCAGACTTTCTTTTTGCTTTAAAAATCCATTTGCAGCCTATGGGAGTCTTATTTGGGGGGAGAGAAGTGACAATCCAAGTTTTATTTTTAATTAGGGCATCTAACTCTTCATTGATGGTTGTGACCCATTCAATATGTTTGATGGCCTGTTTGTAAGTAGTGGGTTCAGAAAAAATGGAAATGTTGGCAGTGAAAGATCTTTGAGTTTGAGAAATATTGTCATAATTGAGAACAGAAGAAAGAGGGTATTTTGATTATGTGGAATGTAGGTGGTTACAATGAAAATCTTGTAAGTAAGATGGGGTTTTGGACTGTCTGGCTGACCTTCTAAGAGGTGGATCAATATTAGATGCTGAAGCAGGGTTGGTGGGAATAATAGGTTGAGGAGCCATACTGGGTGGTGGATTAGAATGTACAGTAGGAATATCAAAACCCGTCTTAGGAATAGAAGAATGTCCAGTAGGCAGAACAATATTATCAGAGGGTTGAGAAGACACAGGAGAATGTGAAATAGATTGAAAAGGAAATATGTCTTCATGAAAAATCACATCTCTTCATAAAAATATTTGTTTGCTGTTGTTATCATATAGTTTATATCCTTTCACACCAGGAGCATAACCCAAAAAGGTGCACTGCCTAGCCCTTGGCTCAAATTTCTTTCTATGCTCATGTAAGGTGGATGCATAGGCAAGGCAGCCAAAAGTTTTAAGAATGAAATAATTGACTGGTTTATTATAGAGAACAGTGTAGGGACAAGAATTATTTAGAAGAGGAGAGGGAGTTCTATTCATTAAGTAGACAGCAATTAGGACACACTCTGACCATAGGTCAATAGGTAAATGAGATTGAAATAAAAGAGATCTAGAAATATTAAGGATATGCTGATGTTTCCTCTCAACTACTGAGTTTTGTTGAGGTGTCTGAACATTAGAGAATTGGTGAAGTATGCCTAATCTAGAAAAATAATCCTAAAATAATAATTCTTTTGTATTATCTGACCTAAATACTTTGATAGTGGTGTTAAACTGATTTTGAACCATAGAAATAAATTTGGGAATTAAAGTAGCAGCTTCAGACTTATAAGATATTAGATAAATCCAGGTAAATCTATTGAAATCATCAACAAGTGTAATAAAATATTTAAAGCCAGTGTGTGAGGTGATGTGATAGGGGCCCCATATATCACAATGAATTAAATCAAAAGGTTGTGGAGACATTGTTTTCATTAGGAAAAGATAAACGTCTTTGTTTGGCCAATGGAAAAATGTCACAAACATTTTTATTAATAGAATGAATATCAGAAAATAGTATTACATCTTTGAGTAAAAGTAATTTCTGGTAGAGAGAATTGCAATTGTGGTACCAAACTATATACCGATTCTCACTTGTGGTACCATAAAAATCGAGGCCGACACATTTGGTACCACAATTTAATAAATCAATCACTTTTGGTACCACCGTTAAAATTGGACGTTGACTGATGACGTGGCAGTTAAATTTTATTGCAAAATTGATACCATTACTTATGTTGACTGACAATTATACCCATAACTTTTTAGGTTGTCAAAATAACCCCACATCTTCAAATTTACTGACAATTTTAGTCCACATTGTTGCCCAATTTCAAAATTGGTTCGAATAAGACACGTGCGGACCAATTTAGAGATTTTACTTATTATATTTACATATTTATTTAACTAATTTAGTTTTATAAATAATATCAGACCAAATAATACTTTAACATAAATTCGACAAAATATTAATTAAATCTAAAATTTATATAATAATATTAATATATTTAATATTTATTAAAAAAAATAAAGTTATATATTATTAATAAAATAATTATAATTTAAAAAAAAAAAAAAAGCCACCCCTACCCCCAACCCCAATCCCCTCGTAACCACCCCCCCACCCAAATCCCAGGCCGCCGGCGGCCTGGGATGGCGCCTGTCCCAAGCCGTGGTGGCCTGGGATTTGGGTGGGGAGGGTGGTTACGGGGGGGGGGGGGGATTGGGGTTGGGGATAGGGGTGGGTTTTTTTTTTAAATTATAATTATTTTATTAATAATATATAACTTTATTTTTTTAATAAATATTAAATATATTAATATTATTATATAAATTTTAGATTTAATTAATATGTTGTCGAATTTATGTTAAAGTATTATTTGGTCTGATATTATTTATAAAACTAAATTAGTTAAATAAATATGTAAATATAATAAGTAAAATCTCTAAATTGGTCCGCATGTGTCTTATTCGAACCAATTTTGAAATTGGGCAACAATGTGGACTAAAATTGTCAGTAAATTTGAAGATGTGGGGTTATTTTGACAACCTAAAAAGTTATGGGTAAAATTGTCAGTCAACATAAGTAATGGTATCAATTTTGCAATAAAACTTAACTGCCACGTCATCAGTTAACGTCCAATTTTAACGGTGGTACCAAAAGTGATTGATTTCTTAAATTGTGGTACCAAATGTGTCGGCCTCGATTTTTATGGTACCACAAGTGAGAATCGGTATATAGTTTGGTACCATAATTGCAATTCTCTCATTTCTGGTATGATGTATGACCTAATCTCGCATGTCATGTATGGACAGAGTCCACTTTATTACACATTGAAATAGAAACTGGATTGGAGATAGGGGCTAGTTTACCCACTCCAATCTTCCTCAGAGTTGTTGTGTCCTGTATGTGAAACATATCATGCATGAACAATTTGGTATGCAATTTGTCATGTAAAAGGGAACTGACAGAAAGTAGGTTAAATTTAAAAGAAGGTACATAGAGTACATTGGACAGAGTTAAAGTTGTTGAAATAATGACAGTACCAAAAAAATACACTAATATGGATGAATCATTAGGTAAAGTAATACTAATAGAAGGGGACTTTTTTATTGAAGAAAATAGTGTAATGTCATTGCATATATGATTTGATGCCCCTGAATCTATAATCCAAACATGTCTATTGATGAAACTAGTATTGGATGTGGCAGAAAAACAAGTACCTGTGGTATTTGTAGAAGAGAGAAAGTTAACATTGTTGTCACCTTGAGGCTGTGGAGATTGTTGTTTCTGGGGTTGGTTTGTGAAGAGATAGGACAAGTGGTTGTATTGGTCAGGGGTTAAAGCCTGAACAAATTCATTAATGCCAGGAGATGTTGTATTTGAACTCAGATTGTTTGCTGGAGAAATAGTGCCTCTGTAGTTGTTATTTCTATAGCCTGGAGGAAATCCATGCAATTTGAAACAGGTTTCTATGGTGTGGCCAGGCATATTGCAGTGAGTGCAATATGGCCTGTTTTTCCCTTTGAAAGTTGGAGTAAATGTTGGCTTTGAAGGCTGAGAAAAAGGTGTAGGGGAAAAAGATGTTCTTGGTGCAGTGGTAAAAGGTGGCCTCTGGTTGGTATAGAATGAAGGTTTAGAGTGTGTATTTGGTTGAGTGGATCTGTTTTGTGGAAATGGAGAGGGTTGGTTAGGTTTAATGGCAAAGGCCATGGAGTTCTTAGGGTCAAGGCTAGGTGGTAATGGTGCCAAAGCACGCTGTTTTTCTTCTTGAGTAATGAGAGCAAGTGCTTTGTTGACAGAGGGTAGGGGATCCAATAGTAAAATCTGACTACGGATATTGGAAAAAGTGTCATCAAGACCCATTAAAAAAATGAACAAATACTCGTTTTGAAAGTACTCTTCAAGCTTCCCACATGTGCAAGCGGGTCTAGAATTTTGGATCTCATCCCAAAAAATCTTGAATTTTGTATATTATGTATTTACTGATGATTGTTCGTGTGTGAGTTTCAAGAGATCACGCCTAAGTTGATATAATCTAGGTCCATTACCCTGCTTGAATCTTTCTCTCAATTCATTCCAAATGTCAATGGCAAGGGTATGATATTGAATGCTAGACTCTATGTCTGGAGAAACTGCATTTAGAAGCCAAGAAATCACAATGGTGTTGTTGCGTTCCCAATAACTGATCATTGTTTGGTCTGATGTAGGTCTGGGAATGGAGCCGTCAACGAATCCCAATTTGTTCTTGACTGTGAGGCTAAGAGTCATAGCACGGCTCCAAGACTGGTAGTTGTCTTCGGTGAGGGGTTTATTGACCAGAGAAAGGCCAAGGCCGTCAGCAGGATGTAGATAAAATGGACTGGATGGATCTTCAACTGGTGGGCGTGATGAGGTATTTGATGATGATGTAGCAGACATGATGAGAAAGGTATTTTAAATGAGAATTTTTATCAGTCCTTGAAATCTTGATGAAATATTTGAAATCTTGATGAATATTTGAATTCTTGATGCTTGAAAAATTCCGAATCTTGACTTTGCAGAATGGAACGAAGAAAAGAAAGAAGATAAAGGGAAAAATAGATGAAGGATTGATAAGATAATGAATCAGAAGCAGATAGGATCAAGAAGAAAAAGGGATTCAAAATAAGAATCTGAAGTAGAACATAAAAAATTAATCGTACTATGCAGCGGAATTGATATGTAAAACTACTGATACCATGTTGAATTGTAAAGTGTAATCATATATGTGATTGAATGAACTATGATGAACAATTGGATCTAAGCGCAGTAAGAAGAAGAGGAAGGATAAATTGTTTATTGAAATTGAATAAACTGACTTAATAGAAAAACAGAGAATAGAAACCTATTTATACAAAACTATCTCAACAGGAAACTAAAGGTGCTAAGTGCTAACTTATACAAACACGCTAATACTAAAAGGGTAAAAAGGGAAAAGAAAATAAAAGAAAGACAAAAAAGAAAACGGTAACAGAAAATTGAATCCAAAATCCCTAAATTGAAATAGAATTGGGGAAGATTTCATCTTGCTTTCCTTCTTCATTTGCAAACGAAGAATTTGCAGATTTAACATCTTCATCTATTTCTTCCAACAGAGTAGTGATCAAGATCAATTTAGGGATGTAAGTCTGAATTCAATCGAGGATATTTAAATTAAGATTTAGATACAGAAATAAAATTACAGTAACAATGACGGAGATAGCAAAAATGTTCTCTTTCTCAAATATATTTATTGAAGGTTATTTATGTAATTTAATAAATGTTTAATATTTTCAAATGTTCGATGCCACGTCATCATGGGACATTTTAATAAAGAAATCGTGGTTAAGATTTTGTGTTGATTTTTTTTAATGGTTAAGATGGGGTATTTTATATATATATAGGGCTGAAAATCAAACCAAGCTATTCGATATTCGGCTCGAGTTCGTTCGATAAAAACTCGTTTGAGCTCGGTTCATCAAACAAATCAAACAAGCTTGAACATGATTTTTCATTTGGTAAGTTTTGAAGCTTGGTTCGAGCTCGACTCGATAACTTAAATATGAAAAAAATACATGTTAAATATCAAGCTACTCGATACTCGACTCGAGCTCGTTCGATAAAAGCTCATTTGAGCTCGGTTCGTTATGAAATCAAATCAAGCTCAAACACAAAATTCCAAGCTCGATAAAATTCAAACCAAGCTTGAACAATGTCCCGTTCGATACTACTTGGCTCTTTTACACCTCTCCTTAATTATATAAACCTAAATCCCATGAAATCTCATTTTTGAAAGACTGTACAAACATTGCTCTTGTAAACTTAATGAGACATGTAAATCATCTATATCTATACTATTAAAAAAGGGAAGCCTGATTTTACTCAGAAAGTGACGGTTGTGACACCATACTACACCAATTTTTCAGTTTTCCTAAATTAACCCTTCTAAAATTTTAAATTACACACACAATTGTTCCCCCATATCCTACTAACAGTGGGCACTAATATTTGAATTATTTGCAACTCCTCCCACCCATATCCCAATAACCGTGTAAAGGCATGGTTAATTTCACCTTATTCGGTCCCCACCATTTCACAATTAGTTTCAGTCTCTCTTCACTTTCTTTTTATGCATTCTTATTATTGTTTCTTTAATAACATTTTATTCACTTCAAGGCTGCATATGAATTGATTTTGTTATTGTAATATTTTCATCTGAATTTGCATTTATGATTTTTAATGTAACTTTTGTTTTGACAGTTAATAAAAGAATTCCAAGACGACGGTTGGAACACGGACAACTCGGAATGGGAAACAGTGAGTTTGCTATTCATTGATATTCTCAGTTTATTTCAGATGACATTGTATTATAATGACCACAAAAAACTTTTCTTTTAAGAGTTGTTCAAATTTGAGTTGTTATTTTACCGCGTTTAATTTTTTACTGCTACGTGTAATAAGGTAATACTTATTTTTTATGAATTGGTTCCATATTTTAAAAATCAATCTTTACTACTTTCTACACTAACAAAACTTGATGTTAAAGTGTTGCAATTATTTTTCCAGTAAATACTCAACTTTTCATTCTATCCTATTTTCTTTTAACCACTCATGCATTTTTATTGTTTAATGAATATGATTTCAAGCCTCTCTATTTTGAAAGACTAATAGTAGATTTATAAAATCTTCAATTGCCAATTTTCATGTTCTTTTTTATTTGGAGGGACGGGATTTTAATAGTAATTATTTTTGTTAAATTTCAATATTTTTATACTATTGAGTTAAATGCACGCGAGTACCGTGTGTCACGGTTGCTAATTGAAGAAAAAGCTCGCTCCCGGGACCAGTGGTCATGTTTAAAGCTCCCAAATTACAAATTAAGTGAGCGCTAACAATAAAATAAACAACCATTTTAGAAACATAAGCAAACTTTTACATGAAATCTATCTGGCTCTTTTTTTTTTCTCAACATAAACAGGATCATCATGATGAATTCATAAAATCACCCATAAAGAGTATCAGTAATTTTAAAGTATTTTTGACCGTTGAACTCTTTTTCACTATTTTTTGACGATTTAACCGTTTTAACTGTTTTTTTTATCGATTTAACCCGTTTTAATCAATTTTCATTGATTTTTACAGTTTTTTTTACCAATTTAATCCATTTTTTCATCGATTTCTTTCAATAATGTCATCAATTTAAAATATTTTTATCGATTTAACTCATTTTTCGCCTATTTTCAATTTAACTCATTTTTATCTAGTTCATTCGTTTTTCACTAATGTTAACGATTTGTAACAATTATTTTATTGATTTAACTCATTTTTCATCAATTTGATCAAATTAACTGCCATTAACAGATTTAACCCTTTTTTCCACTAATTTCACATATTTAACTCGTTTTTAACCATTTCACCAAATTTTTATTGATCTAAATCATTTTTTCATCAGATCAAAATGTGTTAAAACAATGAAATCAGTGAAAATAATGGTTAAAAACGGCTAAAATCGATGAACTAAGTCAAACAGTCAATGAAATCAATTAAAATGGGTTAAAGTGTATAAAATAGGTCGGTTAAACACGAGTTTAATTGATGAAATTAGTGACATAAATCAAGTGAGAGAACATGTTAAGTTGGCTAAAAATATATTAAATTTGTGAAATTGATGAAAGACTTTGGTTAAAAACGGGTAAAACTATTGCAATTAGTGATAAATAATAGGTGAAATCCATGAGAAAAAAACAATTTAAATTGGTCAAAAACGTGTTAGATTGATGAAATCAATGAAACATGTTTTATATCGGTTAAACCGGTGAAATCAATAAAATGGTTAAAAAAACTAGGTAAATCGATAAAATAAATGTTAAAATCGGTTAATGAACTCGGTGAGATATCGATGAAATTGGTGAAAAAAAGTGGTTAAATCAATCTAAAACTGTTAAAATCGATGAAAACAAGTTAAAAAATGAGTTAAGTTAGTCAAGAATAGTTTAAATCCATGAAATTCGTATAAAAAAAACAGATAAATCGATGAAAGTTTGGATAATCAAAAAATTTAAAAATGTCTAAATTGATTAGAATTTGTGAAAACAAGTTTAAGAGGTCAAAAAACAATTTAGAGCAATGATAAAATTGGTGAAAATCAATCAATAACGTTTTAAATCGATGAAACAAGTTAAAGAAAACATGGAATCGGTGAAAGATTGGTTAAATAGATCAAAAACCATTCAAATAGATGAAAAATGATTAAAAACTAGTTAAATTGGTAACAAATATTTAAATCGATCAAAATTTGTGAAAAATGAGTTAGATTGATCAAAATTTATTTAAAATGATGAAATTAGTTAAAAATAGATGAAATTGGTGTAACAAATTGGTTAAATAAATCAGAAGCCGTTAAAATGGGTAACTAATCAAAAACTATTTAAATTGATGAAAAATGAGCCAAGTCGGTGAATAACGGTTTAAATCGCTGAAATTAGTGAAAAATAGATGAAACAGGTGAAAATTGAATTAAATCGGTGAAAACGGTTTGAATTGATGAAAAATTGGTGAAGGTAAGAATCGATAAAATTTAAAAACTATTACATTCACCTCTTTGATAGGAATATAATCTTACAATTACCCCCTTGCGGGTGATTTTGTCCATAAATTTTCACGACAATTTTATAAATCTTACAAATGACCTCCTAAGGGCAAAATTGGAAATTCAAAAAACATTTCATATAATATTCCCTCAAATGTCAATGAAATGGCACAGAGATTTAATTGTAAGATAATGATAAACCTGAGGGAAATTTTAGTAATACCTAAATTTTATAATTAAGTAGAATCCCATCACCCCGTGGATTAAAATTTTGTTTTGAGTGTATGTTTCGGTCATCTAAATATAGAAACTCTTCGAGAAATTTTGATATGCGTTTCGTAAACACTAAAACAATATTGTAAAAAAATACTAAATTAAGAAAAATAACAGAGTTCATATGCAAATAAATGATTTCGAAATTACACCTCAATTTTGTTTAGGAGTCTCGTCAGTCACGAAAAATTTGTTTAGGAGTCAAGGATGCTGGGACTGGATATTTGCCTCAACAATATGGTTAATATTTGCAACACATCCGAACCAATACATGACATATTAATGTTAATATTTGCCTTAACAATACTTGATCAATTAAGTCTGGCCCAGTAAATTATGCATGAAGATATCTAGGACATTCTTTTAGGTTATACATGGTTCCAGAGTATGGAGTAAAATATTCTACATAGGTATATAGAAAAAGTCTCTAGAGCATTAGTTTTAGCCACTAGGTCAAGTTGATTTTCACTTTGAGAATATGGTTATATAAATAGGAAAATACCTTATTTAAAAATTATTCAAGTTTGTTGCATTATTATGACTCTACTTTGTTCAACATAAATATTTAATTTCTAATATGTAATTTATGTACAAAAGAAATTATAATTTATTAAATTGAAACAACTGAGATACATATACATTTACAGAATAAAATTTTTGAGGTCCCTCTATAGTCGGGGCCCTGGACGAGGGCCCAAATTGCCTAGCTATAGGGCCGACCCCGAAGGAGGTACTATTAAGGATGCTGAGACTGGACAAGTTACTGTGGATGCTAAGAAGGGTGCAGAAGGAGGTACTTCTAAGGATGCTGAGACTGGATAAGTTACTGTTAAGGATGCTGAGACTGGATAAGTTACTGTTAAGGATGCAAAGAAAGGTGCAGAAGGAGGTACTTTTGAGGATTCTGAGACTGGACAAGTTACTGTTGAGGATGCTAAGAAAGGTGCAGAAGGAGGTACTATAAAGGATGTTGAGATTGGAGAAGTTACTGTTAAGAATGCTAAGAAGGGTGCAGAACGAGGTACTATTAAAGACTGGAGAAGTTACTGTTGAGGATGCAAATTGTGCAGAAGGAGGTACTATTAAGGATGTTGCAGATACTATTCCCACAATAAATCAACAAAGTACTGTTTGAATTTTCTCGAATTAAGATACTAATACTAAAGGAGTAACTTGCTTTTTATCAGAATTAAAAGAATTTATGGATCTAAGTCATCATTATTTTGAATTACCACAGTATTAGATTTACATAGTATTTGCTTATGTTAGTATTAACTATTTTATAGATTTAAGTAGTATTACTGTTATATTAGCAATATGATATTATCTCATTGAATTTCACTCGATAACCATACCTTGTAAATAAGATTGCATTGTTAATTTTAATATGAGTATTACCTCCATTTTCTCAATAGTATTATTACCTCCATCATCAATTTCGAGAATTAAGTACTGCTAATATACTTATCGTTTGTAATAACGATAGTTTGAATTCCAGGTAATCAGCAAAATTAAAACCAATAAACACATTAAGAGACACAGAGACAGAAAATCAGACAAACCAAAGAAACCATGAAAAGTCTTTGAAGGAATATTATGTATAAAAAAAATTCAGTTCATCAAATTCTTTTCTTTACCTACGTATTTGTTCGAAGAGAAAAATGAAAGTGTAATAATCAATAATATCTATTAAAAAGGGAAGGAACACGTATAGGTGGGGGAAGGGGAATGAATATGTAAAATAACTTATTGTGATATTCTATTTTTACTGTAATGCAAATTTGAAAAATCATACAAAAGATCGTGTTCATTAATTGTTTCCGATTTCAGATGAAAATAAATCAAATCACCTTAAATAAAGACTAGATGACATAAACTTAGAATAGTTACACATAGGAGATTATTGGCAAAAAATTGATCCACCAAACACCACCTTAATTAATCCTGTCAAACCGAAAATACATAACTTCAAAAACTTACCCGAAACAATAAATTTTTAGATTCATACTTCGTCAATCTCTCTTGCTTTAACTCATTGTGAAATTTGTACCATGTCGATTTCTTGATTCAAATGGTAAGGTTTCTGATCTTATCCAATACAATTCATAATACACCCTTCTTTCGCTATCGATAATGCAAAATTCAAATAGCATTATATTAAAAAACTGTTAAAAGATTTCGAAGTAGTGCTATTTGATTTTCGTATTGACGATGGTAAAAGAATGTATATTCTGATTTTGATCGTATTGAAAAAGAGAAACAATAGAAGAGGGATTTCAAGAAATTATCTTGGTTCTGTCTAAAATGAGATTTTGAGGGATGGAGAGCACATGAGATATCATTTATCTTAGTGACACGTGTCCCCATAAAATTTAAGTTAAAATAATTTATTTTTTTCAAGACAAATTTATCCTTTTTAATGAGTGAAATTCAACAACACCCCTTGGGTCTTGCATAACTAAAAATAAAGTTTTGTGTTATTTTTATTAGCAAAAAAAAGTAGTTTTTTTTATTATTAACAAAAAATATCCCTCTCAATTCGAAATGATAATTTTACCGCATCAAACGATGAAAAAAAAATCCCCGTAACTTAAAAGATTACCAATAAACCCTCTGTTTTTTTTTTTTTTTTTAAATAAAATTGACAAAAACTTCCATATGATTTATGAAATCCACTTTAAAAATTTGACAAAAATCTTATCCCCAAAGTTACATATTGTGGCACTTTACCACCCATATGTACAAATTAAGCACTTTACCGCCTCAAATAATTTTATTTAATGTTTGTTCGACGGAAAATATACATGTGCCCCTTCACATGAATTTTCAAAGTTAGTCACAACACTTCTTAGAAGTCCAACTACTTCGCTCATGTAAAGATATGTTTTCAGATGGGGAAGAGTTGGGTGGTGGTTGTGGTGTCGGAGGTGAAGAGAGAGGAATTGGTGGCTGCAATAATTGCAATTACCCCCTCCCAATTTTTACCTTTTTAGGTATTTTTTACTCAATTACAAATATCTCCTGAAGAGATAAAAATGGTGACTTAAACAGACACGTGCTTGACTCGTGACCTTTTTCATCCAGAAACTAATGGCCGAATGAAATGTAAAAAAAGTTGTCCAACTTTTGTACGAAATGTGTCTTTTTGAAAAGTTTGGTATGAAATATATAAAGTTGGCAAAAATTTGGCATGGAAACTGTAATTCCCTCGATTTTTTTTTGGGAAAGAGGTCTTAAATTAATTAGAGATTAGAGAGTTTTTTTAAACATATTAATTAAAGGGTTAGTATGTAATTTAACATATGTCTATTTTTTCTAAATGTCCGATGCCACGTCATCATTGGACATTTTGACCATAAATTGTGGTTCAGATTTGTTGTTGACTTTTTTTAGTGGTTGATATGGGGTATCTCATATACACTTATGTTCTATAAAATCTTATTTTAGAAAGACCCAATGTTGGGTTATTGGTAACGTTAAGAAGTTAAAAGCAGCGGAATTTAAAATTTTTAAAACAACCCAAACAGGATATTTATTCATCTAGTCATACGAAAAGGATTTTTGCAGCAAATCAACCAACCATAGGGGGTTTATCGATTTTTACCTCACCACAGGAACGGTGGTGGTTTTTCTCCGGTCTTCTTTCAGATCTGCAGGACTTTTGGTTTGGAGAAGCACCCCATGTGTTGTGCCTCTAGCGGTGTCCACACCAACTGGATTGAAGCAACTCTCTTGAATCCTCAGGCTCAGAACTAGGATGGAAGAGATATCAATCAGAGGAAGAAAGAAGAAGAAGACTAGCTCTAAATCCAGATCTAGATCTGGAAGAGAGAAGGGGGCGACCACTCTCTTGCTTGGAGAAGGGGGCGGCTACTCTAGTGTCTCCTAGGGCTAGGGTTTTGAGGTCTTGAGCTCCTTATATAGATAAGGACTCTTGACCTAGATGTGATCTAATCCTACTAGGAAACTTAAAGCCCATGGCCTTGATATCTGACCTAAGGTTAATGATCAAGTCCAATGAAATGGGAAGTTTGATATCAAGAAGCAGATACTAAGATTGCTCGTATATGATACCCGCTATTGAGATAAACGCGGCACTTTACCTCTTGTTATGATACATATGACACTTTACCTCTATGTGTTAGGATAAAAGTGGCACTTTATCCCCCTTGTGTACTTGAAGGGTATTTTATCTTTTTATGCAACATTTTTTATGCCTATTCTCAATTTCGGCGACTGTACACTCTCTGCAAATTGATGGAGGTGAATGGGGGTAAATTTCTCCTTTAATTTTTTTACAGAAGGTATAGTGCTAATTTTTATTTAACAGGGGTGAAAATTAAATATTATGCATATCACATGGGTAAATTGACATTAACCGAGTGTTTTTAGTCTCCGTAATTAATTCAATGGTTATAAATGGGATTAATATCAATTTACCCCTATGAAATTTACCTCCTGTGATTGGAAAATAACACTTTACCCCCTATGAATGAAAATTTCAAGGTTTAATTCCACTTTGCACCCTGAAAATATATCAATTTAATACTTTGCACCCTTGAAAAAAATCAATCACACTTTGCACCCTTAAAATATATATTGTCTTTCAATTTGCACTCTAGTGAATTTTAGGCCAAAAAAAAGGGGTATTTTTGTCCCTTCCTTCAAAAGTCAACCTATATTTCCACCAAAATATAATAATGTGAGACTCATGTGACATTAAGACTAAAATTGATAAATTATCCATTAAAATAATTCTAAAAAATTATTTGGGAGGGCAGCCAAATGAATATTTATTTGATATTCGATCTACTATAAAATATTATTCTTAAAAAATATTTATATAAATAAGAAAATTTCAAGTTGTTATTATTGTGCCATGGATCTACAGATAATTTCTTGTCATTATTATTATTATTATTCCACCTCTGTTTGCTGCATTTTCCACTTTTTCTCAGCCCTGCTAATTACATGCTATTTCCATTAGTCTTCTTAATTGTAGTGAAATTGTAAAAAGAACAAGAGTGAAATGCAAAAACACCCCCTGTATTATTGTTAATTGGCAGAAAAATCCCTAAATTATTTTTATTAGCGAAAAACCCTCTATGTTAATAAGTCAAAGGCATATACCCCTCTAAGGCCAAAATATGTTTTACTTGCTTTAAGTGCGAGTGTTCTTCATGATTTGCAAAGAAACGAACAAATATTCCCTTATATGTTATTTTTTCTTTCAAATAATATATGGAAAACCAATTATTCACTTTAAAAAAAATGACACTAAACCCCCTCTAAACTTAAAAAATGGGCAATAAACCCACCTTTAACTTTAAATAAATTGGCAATAGTTCTCTTTGTGGCCAACTCTTAATTTCAAATGAATGTGGTGAACTAATAAAATGAAAACATGTAATTTTTTGTTATTAAAATATTAACACTAAGAGTTTTTTGCCAATAAAAAATAACACATGCTGTGTTTTTGCATTTTTCTATGAGATTTTACCATATTATTTATCTTAATTTGATTTCAACTTAAACAAGAAGATGAAAAAATAGATACTAAGAGGCTTTAAATGTTATAAGAATTGTGATAAATTTAAAAGCTCTTTAATGGAGAAGAAGAGAGACAAAAAACAAGAAAAGTAAGAGCAATTCGAAATCGAGCTGTATTTGCATGATCATGTGCATCTTCTATTCATTTTTTCTAAAAAGGAATAAACAAATTTGTAATGTACAGAGAAGTATGATCAGGTTCAAATGGGTGGACAATTTGTTTAAAAAGGGTTTTTGGCACTTTGCAACCTGATTTGGAAATTTTGGCACTTTGCACCCTGTAAATAGAAATTATTTGGCACTTTGCACCTTAGTGTAAGTTTTGATCTATGTTGCACGAATATGAATACGGCGATACGATCGGATACGGCTATATGGATTTTCAAAATTTATAGAATACGATAGAGTTAAGATACGTGTGTGTATATTTAAAAAAATAAAAATTATTGTTTAACAAATGTATAAATAAAATTATGAAATGTAAACTTAGTTCACTTTTTATCCCATTTTTAAACAAACAATGTTATTTTCTCTCAATTAAGTGTTCAAATAAAGCTATAGTATTAACACCATGTGCGAAGTTTTTGGTCTTTTGAAAAGTTTCAAGTGTTTCATGAAGACAACTTTTTCTTTTTGAGTGGATTCATTAAGATCACTTTGATAATATACATAATTTAGAAATAATTTGTAGAAAATAGATGTCATTAAGTATCCTTGGCGTGTTCGATACACCATCCGGTGTATCCGATACGGTATCCTATTTTATTTTATTTTCTTATATTCGAAAATGCCACGGTGGTGTATCTAATCCGTATAGTACAAGTATCTGAGTATCCGAGTATCCAATACGTATCCGATACTGCACGGTATGTAATTATGAAATATCCGTGCAACCTATGTTTTGATGAGGAAATTTAGTGCAAGAAGGTTAGAATAGTCATTTTTTATTTTTTTGACACTTTGTGTTGGTCCCAAGTGGTCAGATGAGGTCTAGAGGGGGGTGAATAGATCTCTTAAAAATTTTATCTTAAAATTCTCTAACTTTTTCTGTGAGCAGACTAAGCTGATCAAGATTCGTAAGTAGACTAAGCTGATCTCGCACAAAGCTTTGAACAGCAGAGTTGACCACTCTTCTGATTTTACTTAGCAGATTTTGAGAAAATCATAGTTTTAATTAACTTACTTGCAGCGGATTTATCAAGTGTTTTTCACAAGTAGGTTTCTTTAACTTGAAAGATTTTATCCCCAGTTTTAATAAACTCCTTTTTAAAATCTTTAACGGTTAATCTAAAGTGTTTGAAAGCTTTTAAAAAATATGCAAGTAAAAATGCAAACTTAAACACAATCAATTTTTATAGTGGTTATATGGATGTAAATCCTTTAGTCCACTCTTCCAAGTCACTTAGATCTTGGGTTATACTATAAACACACAGTTTACAATATACAATGCTTGCGCCAAACAACAAATGAAATATCCACAAGTGCGCAATAGGAAATCACAAAAAAACCTATCCTTTGAAGTAATATCACTCACTAAGATGGATATCTACTTCTCACAATTTTTTCTCTAACAGAAATCACACAGTGTTTTCTCAACTCGGCTGTTGTCAACAAATGACTAAGCTGATGGTGATCTGTATATGAGTTTGAGACTCAGAAGATTTTGCTTGCTTTGATTTCTCTCTCAGTAGTTGTGTCTACTTCAAACTCTTCAATTCAGATCTATTTATACTTGATGTTTGAAAATCTGCCCGTTGAGAGATCGACAGGTGTTCAAATTCCTCGAGTACTGGTCCCTGTTTTCAGAACGGCTTCTGCGACTGTGCACTGTACAGTTCTGCTGTACTTTCTGTCACTTCGCATTAAATGCACTCTATTGATACGAGGTTTCTCTTCAATCATTTGTCTTTAATACCCTTCCCTTACAGCATTTATTACTTCAGGTGCATTAATTACAGTTGCAATAACTTCTGATCACTTCCACTCTGCTGATCGAATCCACTCGTCTGATGAACACTCTACTGATCCAAATCGAACTCATCTGATTTGAGTCTGCTGAAAATCCACCAGTCTGATTTCGAATACAGCAACAGATCAGTAGTCTTCTGGACCATAAATTTGACCCTTCTGATTTGTCTTCTTCCTTGGTCAAATAATTTTAGAGGTTTGAACTAAGCTTCCAATACTTAGCTGATGACTTTTGGAAATCATCAAAATCTCCCTTCACTTCTAAGTCTTCATCTTCATCCAACACTTTGCACCCTAAAAGTATAGATTTTGGCACTATGCACTTTGAAAATATAGATCGTTGGCATTTTACACCCTGAAAATCTAATTTTTTTACACTTTCCACCCCGACTTAAATTATTTTGCACATATTTTTATTTAACCAAATTACTAAGCTATTCTTAATTATGTAAGATCTCTTTTTTCTTTTTTGTCATTCCTAAGTTTGACATGTTAGGAGATAATCATTATAGATTTGTAGAGTATGTCGTGTAGATTTTGGAAAAAAAAAAAAAAACTTTTATCTATTGTATAATTTTATATTGAATATCACAACTGATGCACATCACTGTCTATTTAAGGACCCTGTTGGTGTTTGTAATCAACACATTAATTGAAAACTTTTCATAACAAGGATTCAAACTTGAGTTAGCTACATTGTAGTGTATGGTTGATAGCTCCTTCCACTAAACCAATAACATGTTGGTGTTTGTAATCAATTTAACTCCATCAACAATTTGTCTCTTAGGACAAGGATAAAAATAAAGTATAACATTTCTAATGTCTATCAAATCTTCATTTTATATAAGAATTCGTTAATACTCCCTCCATCCCATTATTTTTACTCAATTAGACACAATACCCGGTCAAATTTTTTAATCTTTTAAGTGACTTATCATGTTAAATTATTCACATTTGTGGTGTATTAAACCTTTTAAATATTAATATATATGGTGATATATGATATTATCAACTTATTAGTGAAATATATTAATTAAATTATTTATTATAATTTTTATAAATATAATCAAATTAACTGATCAACTGTACCAAGAAATAAAGAAAATTGGAAAAGAGGAAGTACATCATATTACATAGAAAATTTCAGCTCTAAATTCGTAAAAAAATTCAGCTCTAAATTTCTAAACTTCGAATGTAATATCCGTACCCAAGGTGGTTGGGCCAAGTGGTAGTGACTTGCGACCCCCAGAGGCGAGACTCAAGTTCGAATCCTACTGGAGACATCACACTGGGGAGGACCTATACCCTTTGCACTCTTCGGTCCGAGCTGTAAATACACAGTCTATAGATCAAAAAAAAAAAAAAAAAAAAAAAAAGAATGTAATATCCGTAATTTTTAGAATTTTCCTTTTCCAAAAATATTAACCAAATAAAGTAATTTCATATTAAGCAATTAGACCATCGTGTTAAATAATACCATTTAACTATTCTTGGAGGAGTATATCTTCACATTCATGTGACAGTCGGTAAAGATGGTTTAAATAAATGTAAATATCTTCACATTCACCTTCAGATTCCTATATCAGTCATAAAAGTCGGATGCATATTGCACATTTTAGTTTGATATCTAACTTAAAATTATATTTAACCTTGATATGATTTATAACAAATTAGGCCCAAAAATAATTAGGCCATTGAAATAATTTGAATTCGAATTAAGAAATACCTTTATAAGTATATTTTAAAATCATAGTTTATCGAGCCAAATGGAACAAAACTCCAAAGTTTATCAAACATCATAATTCGTTAAAACTTAATATTTTATAGTAATGAGTTAAAACTTAAATTAAGCCGTAGGATTTTGATTTTTTTAATTTGTATCGATGACTAGTAAAACCACACCAAAAAGATGATTTCCTCCCGACGGTTTTGGCCCCCTTTTCCCTCCATTTCACTCTCTTTTTTGTCAACACAAAAACGACGTTTCCACCAATATTTCCCTTAAAATGGGCGACGCAAAGAATGTGGGAGGTTAGAATAAACATGTACTAATGTTTTTACTATAATAAAATAATCATTTCCTTTTTTCTTTTCCCAATTTTCTTGCTTTTGTCTCTTTCTTATGCGAGTGTACGTACTTGTTCTGTTTATGTATCTTTAATTCTTGGGTAAATTACGAATACCACCCTCATGTAAGGCCTAATTACAAAAATTCCCCTCACGTATTGGGTATTACAAAAATCCCCCTCAAGTTTGTCACATTCTTACAATTAACCCCTTGTCCCTAAAATGTTCCAATTTTGCCCTTGGAATTTATTTGTAATGTTTATAATATGTTATAAATTTTAAAAACTGGGTGTTAATTGTTTTATCTTGTAAATATAAAAATAATAATCATATATTTACCACCAAATTAATTGATATAATTTATAATTTCGCATAAATTTCAATAAATATTTCAATTTATAATACAATATAAACTTTAATAAATTAAAATATCTTATTTATAATACAATATAATTTATTAAATTTACTAATTTAAAAAATAAATTCATTTAACTAATGTGTAAACAATTCATATTTATAAAATATATTATTAAAATTCTATTTAATTTAATATTTTACAATTTAAATTGCTAATAAATATATAAATACCTTTTCTTTTGCAATATTTATTAAAACTTATGGACAATTATAAATTTTATCAATTATTCTGGTAGTAAATATATAATTATCTTTTTTCTAATTAATAAGATATAATAATTAGATCCCAAGTTTTAACATTTATAAGACATTACAAACAATACAAATAACATCCAAGGGCAAAATTGGAATATTTTATGGGCAAGGGGTTAATTGTAAGAATGTGACAAACCTGAGGGGGATTTTTGTAATATCCAATACGTGAGGGTGATTTTTGTAATTAGGACTTACCTGAGGGGGGTATTCGTAATTTACCCTTAATTCTTTATCTTTATATATACTTGCTTAAGATCAGAAGGTTCTCCCTAATATTTAAGACTAACTTCTTATGTGA
Organism: Penstemon davidsonii; assembly: GCA_034814905.1. NCBI lineage: Eukaryota > Viridiplantae > Streptophyta > Magnoliopsida > Lamiales > Plantaginaceae > Penstemon > Penstemon davidsonii. The sequence goes on from JAYDYQ010002686.1 coordinate 8,419,095, forward strand.
CAAATTACTGATAGGCCTTTTCATTTGGTATTCTATTAAATTTCAAGAAAATACTGTGCAAAGGTACCATCTTTCGTCCAACAACCCATATTTACTAAAAGGGTCTCTGTATTCATGCTCTATAAATTTAATGCATATTCAGAAATCTTGAGAATTTCTACAACTATGTTTAGTTTACTATGAAATTTAAATTTTATGTTAATTTGAATCTTAGACTTTATTTTCCCTTGCAGTGCCTTAAAATTGATTGACTAGAAATGGAGAACAGCATGGATCGTTTTGCTGGGAGGTTGTTCGGGAGTACCGTTAGCTACATCCGAAGATTTCTTTTCCGTGTTCTATCCGTGGGCCCTATTCCGAACCACATCGCCTTCATTTTAGATGGAAATCGAAGGTATGCTAAGAAGTGGAATCTCGGAGAAGGAATGGGTCACAGAGCTGGTTTTTTAGCTCTCATGTCTATCATGAAGTACTGCTACGAGTTAGGTGTGAAGTACGTAACTATATATGCTTTCAGCATCGACAATTTCAAAAGAAGACCCGAAGAAGTTCAATACGTGATGGATATGATGCTCGAGAAAATCGAGGGACTTCTCAAAGAAGAAAGCATTGTGAACCAATATGGTGTAAGGGTGTATTTTGTTGGGAACTTGAAGCTTTTGAATGAAAATGTTAGAATGGCAGCTGAAAAGGCAATGAAAGCTGCATCTAATAATAGTAGGAGTGTTATTTTGATATGTGTGGCCTATACATCAACTGATGAGATTGTGCATGCTGCTCAAGAATCTTGCGAAGAAAAGTGGACCGAGATTCAATCTTTGACTGATGCTCGGAACTGTGAGATAATTGAGGAAAAACGGGAGGGTAGTAACGTAATTAAGCTTGCGGATATTGAAAGGCACATGTATATGGGAGTGGCACCTGATCCGGATATATTGGTTCGGACTTCAGGGGAGACCAGGTTGAGCAATTTTCTACTTTGGCAGACTTCCAATTGTCTTTTGTATTCGCCACGAGCATTGTGGCCGGAGATTGGATTGCGGCATTTGGTCTGGGCAGTGTTGAATTTTCAGAGGATTTATCCTTATTTGGAGAAGAGAAGGAAGAACATATGAGTGAAATATTGCTGCATAATCAATAATAATATTCTAATTATGGTAATAGCTTAAGTATGTATAATATTATTGCTGTTGTAATGTAATGTAACAAATAAAAAATGTATTAGAAATTATCTTTAATGGACCTTTTCCTGTTGCATTGCCTTGTACATTATAACATTCTCATTTTGCACATTGTTTTTATAAATTTGAACGAAACAGTAGTAAAGGAGACTGACAGTTTCAAACTCGAATTCTGGGATCCTGTGAAAACTTTTATTAAAGCCTGAAACATTGAAGGAAATCTTTTTCAGATTTATAAAAGCTTGCTTTTAAAATTGAAGGATGCAAATAAATTAAACTGATGTGAAATAAGTATACTTTATAAGTGTAACTGTGTGAGATGAGAACAATATATTCTTCTCAGAACAAAATAGTTCTTCACAAGATTTTGAAACGCCAAAACCACCAAAGATACTACCAAAAGCTTGGCGAAACCCAGGTCGATTTTCACCTTACGAATATATCAAAGTATGTCGACACAAAAAATAAAGGGCACATAGGCTAAGGATTGAAACAAATTAATAGAAAATTTCACTAAGGAAGCTATATACGTATTTCAAAAGAAAACTCAACTTTTCAAGGAGCAGGACAGATAGAAGTTTTTGCTGAACTCAAAGATAACCTTGAAAACTTCAGATATTCTGTACTATAAAATCGGTTTACGAAACAGCTAAAATGACACAGATAAAAGTAACTTCTTTGGATGGGGTTCAGATTTCAAACTGTGAATTTAAATATGGAATTGCATTCAGTATCAGTTTCTAGTAAAGCGACCACTGCCTAATACACTGGTAGCTATAGCTAATGGAAGAAACCTCGTCTTCTCATTCAATTACGACTACAATTACAGCTCAACGACTGGAGAATCAAACAAATATTGACCTTCTAGATGATATAAAGGTTGATTTTCCCCTCTAAAGAAGCTCATGCCATACCAGTTATTTGCTCGAGTTAGTGTGGTCATATAGTCATACACTCAAAAATGATTTCAGATTCTTGTAGTTTCATTATCTGTCCAAATAATAAGATAAAGAAATCCAGTATACAAATAATTGTATGCTTATCAGACAACTTATTGATACTAAATGCAAACTCCAGTGTTATAAGATTAATGCATATTTTACTGAAAGTATGTTGCATAAATCAGACTGAGCTTTCAATATGGTATCACACCAAGAATTAAGATTCCAATGAATTACAGAATGAAAATTTGCAAAATTCAGCTTCTCCTGAGAATGAGTTATTTGGCTTTACATTTATATTTCCATTCCTAGAAAGCAACGGAAGAACCTGTTTCTATTTCATTTCAGACAAGGAAACACCAAAAAGGACACAAGATACCCCTAATTTTGATTTAGATATTCAGTTAATTTACTGATACATTTTGACTTCATGGAAAAAATAATTCAAGAAAATTTTGGCTTTCTGTACACACATGTGAAGTATTTCAGAGGCAAAGGATTTTAAACTGATTTGACATTTAAAACAAAAGTTATTCAAGTTGACATTTGTACGGTCCAAGCAATCGATGAAATTGGTCCTCACAACTCCAACTTGTTCCTCAACTCTCCCCCTATGATCCCCAAAAAGTTAGTAAAGAACCCAAGCAAAACAATGATTGGATACTTGGTACATATTTGATTTGCAAAGCCAGCCACCATATCCAAAAATTAAGAATCAATGGAATTGCTAAAGGATATAAGTTGATTAAATCTAGACAAATCAAGAGAAATTCAAAAAAGTGTATGCATTAATTATATCAAAAGGTTTATGGAAAGCAAATTAATATTGTTACTTTGTTAATTACACTATTTATGGTTTGATTACAGGGGAAAACGCAAGATACTCCCCTATGTTATGCTAAACCTGCAAGAAACTACCCTGTGTTTTAATGCGCCAAACTTCCTTGTGTTTTCAAAAACCCTACAAAAAACACCCAATTTGAAAAAAATAGTTCGTTTTGGATCAACATATTTCAAGAAATCATTTTTAAAATATATCACGTGAAGTTGTAGGGACCAACTTGAAGTATTTTAAAAATGATTTCTTGAAATATGTCGATCCAAAACGACCTATTTTTTTACAAATTGGGTGTTTTTTACAGGGTTTTTTAAAACACAAGTAAGTTTGGCCCAATAAAAATTTCAGAGGGTAATTTCTTGCAGGTTTAGCATAACACAGGGGAGTATTTTGCATTTACCCCTTGATTACATGCAACCTATAGCACGAACCAGAAGTTGGCATCTGCATTAGCCTGTAACCAACGTCTCCAAGTAAGAAAAATTAACTCCACCCCAGTAGGAAAATATATCATTCATTAAAAATTACAACAGCATCCCCGGATGTTTGTCCAATATAACAATACTTTTCTTGAAAACTAACATCCGTTGGAAAATTAGAAAGAGCCTGTGTTAGAGATTCTTTCACCGTTGATCGAATTTAAGAACAATAAAAATCTTACTTAACGTTCGTAGTGTGTACAAGTGGACCCCAAGTTTATATACTAGCAGAACAATAAAAACAATGCAAAAGTGAGACATTTTGACCATTAAATTAAGGGTGAGTTTGGCCCAGCGGTAGTAGCTCTTAAAAGCACTTCTAGCCCTATATTGTGATTTTTGAAGTGTTTGGACCCAATTATGAAAATTGATTTTAGTCAATCGTGATTTTAATGGTGTTTGGCCCACAATATCATAATCACTTTTAAGATCTCCAGAAGCTAAAAATCAACTTATTTTAGAAGTTACTAAAGTGTTACTTTTGCAAAAGCTATTATCCAAAAGCAATTATTTTATAATTGAATTTTATCATAATCAATTATTGTCAAAATCCATTTTAGTAAAATTAATTATCCTATAATTTATTTTTGAATCGCTAGGCCAAACTCACCCTAAGTATACCATGAATCCAGATTTGGGTGGGTGATTATATGTTCATATTGAATGACCAACTCATCTAAAAGCTCATATTGATCGAGGGCTGAGTAATTGAATATTTATCACTTAACACGCCCCTTCACATCAAGGCGGTATACATTTTACTCAAGCCTAACACGTGGAATTTAGAAATAGGTGGCGGAGAGATTCGAACACAATACCTTCTTTTCGGCCTGAGCGACCAACTCATCCAAAAGCTTAAGCTGTTAGAGAGATGAGTAATTGAATATTTATCACTTAGAAATTCAATTATACACTCTGATCCGGACCACCTCCTCTTAAGTCTCCTTCCTCACTCTCCTCATCCCCAGAATCGCCCTCGTTCGCAAGCCCAAAAAAATGAAGTCAACCTTGAGCAAGTAAGAGACCAATATGTGGGAATAAGCCCTTCAAGACCCACTCTATGCCCTTAAATTTTTAACTCTTTCAACAAATTAGAGGAAAAATTTACAGTGGTGGTTGTCCTATATACATCAAACTCCCACTATGACATGATTACTTAGACTTACTTCCCTGATGTTTGCTTGTTATTTTAAAAATGGCTTCACATGTTAGAAAATTATTAAAAGCCACCAGAAAAATGTAAAAAGAAATATGATTTTCCCTTGGCTTAACTGTTTCATGCGATTGCTAAAATTTAAACCTCCCTTGAGGTTTGTCCAATATAACCAGACCTCCACTTAGTTACTCATGATAATTCTCAGATATACTCTTATAAATAACTATATCTTGAGATATTGTCAATTTTAGCTTTTATTTTTTTAATATTATAAAGTTTTTATTTTTTGAAGAAATGTAAATGATATCATTTGCTAGTTGTATGGCTTAAAATACCAATACCCATACGATAATCCATTTTCACATCACATTTTTTTAGAAGAATCATTAGTGTTTTTCCATGAAAAGTAATTAAAAAATGTAAATTCATATGATCAATCCATTACTTAATTCAAGTAGTTGTTTCTTGCTAATCTACTGCTTTTCCTTTTCCATAATCCAGAGGCCTAGATTGCTACTCCTTGTGGTCAGTCATAGATCGCCTTGTTGCCCTTGCCCCCATCCTCACCCTTATCCTCAAAGCTCAAAACATGGGGATGTTAAGGGCTTAGTTATTAAAGGCGCACATAACGTGCGCAAGGTGCTGAGAGGCACAACCCTTGCGTCTCGTAGCGCCCGGCGTCCATGTTTTCAGTTAGGAGAGCACCTTCACACGCCTCATTCAGATCTAAGTAAAGTTAGGATTATATCCTTAAATTTTTAGTCACCTGGGCCTACACGGGATGCTAATTTTTGCAATTAGACCAAAAAGAACTTAATGACGTTTAGAAATTGTGGGGTAATTAAGTCAATTTGAAATATAATGAGTTAAAGTTGTTAGATATCACAAATTATTGGACCATTTTTGCTATTTTACCAAGTCATATGTGTTGTGAGTGAATTTATCCCAAAAAACCTCACCTCTCTCATAAACATTTCACTTTCCTTCTAAAAACACTCTAGTTAGTGTTTTGAGAGACTTGTTTCTGAATTTATCCAATCCGAGAGTAAAGTTTTCGATCTCTCCTTACTCAAGATTTCCTCGGGTAATGTAATTTAACAAAGTCTTTTCGATTTTTTGTATTAGTTCATTATTAATTATTTTGCGCGTGTACTTTTCTTGCTAATTAGTGCAGTTAGGGTTGATTACTTGATTTACCTGACATAAAATGATTATTTCATTGCATATAAAAGGAAATTATGGAGTTACATGTATCGAGTTTTCGTTGATTAATTGGATTGCGAAGAATAATTTTTGTGAGTACGCATTTAAGAAGTTGTTGTGTAGATTTTGTGATTTCATTTGTGTGTGTGTATGTTCACTTTTTTGAACTGATTCCTGTGTGTTTTATGGTTGTTTTTAATTAATTGACAATGAGACATTTATGTGTTTAGTACGGACACTTTAAACATGGTAATTTAATTACACTTTTATCTCATTTGGTCACTGTTTTCTAGAAATCAATTACTAGATTCATCCAATTGATTTGTAGCCATCAATATATTATCGTTTAAAGATGGTGATGCTTCTCAGTATTTCAAGTTGGCCTTGTCTTGGCAGTCAGTTGCATATTTACGTTCGTGTTCAGTATTGACTGTATAAAAAAAGTTTTACTGATGTTGGGCTGGAAAGGGAACAACTGTCATATTTGTCATGTTTCTTTCTGGAGTATTTATTATTTAATATAATACCTTAGTTTTTCTATTGGAATTGAGTTTCAATTTTTTTGACTCAATTACGAAATACTTTATACTATTTCGTTCCTTTTGAATTGAACAGATCTGCATTTATGATATTTGATCATTTCCATGTTGTGATAATTGATCTTGTATGTTACTGGCATAATGAATTTGACTAAGGAGGTAACCCAGGTCCTTCTAAGTGCACAGTCCGTTGATTCACCAGTAAGGAAGCATGCCGAAGATAGTTTGAAACAGTTGCACGATCAGACCCTCCATACTTCTTCTTATCACTTTCTAAAGTACTTGCTGGTGTGAACCCAATTGGGAGTCGTAAACTAGCAGGTTTAATTCTAAAAAATGCTTTGGATGCCAAGGAGAAGCACCTAAAAGATGAACTTGTGCAAAGGTGGTTTTCGTTTGATGTGGCTGTGAAGAGCCAGATAAAGTTGTACATGTTACAGACCCTCTTCTCTGCTGCATCTGAGGCTAGGTCAGCTGCATCACAGGTCATTGCGAAGGTTGCAGGCATTGAACTGCCACAGAAGCAGTGGCCTGAGCTCATAGGATTCCTCTTGTCAAATATTCACATGGTAACACCTCATGCTAAGCAAGCTTGCCTTGAAACTTTCGGGTACTTGTATGAAGAAGTTGTTCCGAATGTTATTGATGACGATCAAGTAAATAAGATGCTTGAAGCTGTGGTTCAATGTATGAACTCTAATGAAGTTACTGAGGTTCAACTTTCTGCCATCCGAGCTCTCAATAATGTTCTTGGATTTGCGCAGGCCAACTTTTCTAATGATGTGGATCGCAGCTTATTATGAACACTATTTCTGAAGCCACATCATCACGAGAAGTGATGATTCGGAAGGCTGCGTTTGATTTCCTAGTCACAATTATATTATGAGAAACTAGACCACACATTCAAGAAATTGTCAAAATGACTTGTGCAGCTATCGAAGAAGATGATGAATCAATTGCTCTCGTGGCAATTGAATCTTGGAGCACAATTTGTGATGAGGAGATAGATACTTTTGAAGGTTACGCAAACAATTTATTAGCAGATTTTGATGTTGTGTGCTACAATTTCATCAGGAGTCATCATAATCATTTTTTACCATTGTTATTGGAGATGCTTTCTAAACAAGAAGAAGTTTCTTCTAATCTTGCAATCGCAGGTGGTACTTGCCTTGGTTTGATCGCCCGAACAGTTGGTGATGACATATTACCACTTGTCACTCCATTTATTGAAGAGAATATAAAGAACGCCGATTGGAGGCTCAAAGAAGCTGCCATATATGCATTTGGATCCATAATGGAAGGTCCTTCACCTAAAATACTTGCCCATATATCGATCGTGCTGAGATATTCGACCATTTGACCAAAGGTGGCCACTTGATGGCCACAGCTGCGTGGACCCTAGGTAGAGTATTTGAAATTCTTCTTGGTTCAGCTGTAATAACTCTCATTTTTACAGAGTCAAACTTCAAAGACTGAATGAGAGTTCTGCTCCAGAGCATGAAAAATGCTACAAATGTTGTTGAGAAAAATTGTGGTGCTCTCTATTGGCTTGCCCATGGTTACAAGAATGTGAACACACCATCACCCTGGAGTGAACATTTCCAAAATATTGTTGAATCCCTTCTTAACATCATTCGTAGAGAAGATGCCGGGTCGTCGAGACTCAGGACAGCTGCCTATGACACACTAAATGAAGTTGTGAGATGCTCAAATGATGAAGTAGCCAAAATAGTATTTGATCTTCTTGAAGTCGTCATAAATGAGCTTAAAAGTACTCTTGAGGTACGGATACTCTCATCTGACACGAGAGAGAGAAGCATAACGAATTACAAGGCCTTCTTTGCGGTTGCTTACAAGTAATCATCCAGAAATTAGGGACATCTGAGCCGAATATTAAAAATTTCTTCAGCCAGTATATTGATAAGATCATGGATCTTATCGTACCGATTTTTGCTTGTAGCAGTGCAACTGTCCATGAGGAAGCAATGCTTGCCATTGGTGCACTTGCCCATGCCTCAGGTCCTAATTTTGCAAAGTACATGCAAAATATTTACACACACTTGGAGGTGGGTCTTCAGAATTTCGAGGAATACCCAGTATGTGCTGTTACAGTTGGTGTTGTAGGGGATATCTGCAGGGCATTAGAGGATAAGGTTCTGTCTTACAGTGATGAGATAATGACCCAGCTTCTGAACGACTTGTCAAACAACTAATTGCATCATTCTGTGAAACCTCTTATGTTTTCATGTTTTGGGGACATGGCACTAGCAATTGGAGATAAATTTGAGAAACATTTGATGGATGCAATGCGCATGCTGAAGAAAGCTGCAGAGTTGTCGTCGAAATGTACATCTCATGAAATGATTGATTATACTAATCTTCTACGAAATGGAATTTTAGAGGCATATTCCGGTATATTTAAAGGTTTCAAGAACTCTCCCAAAACCTCTTTCCTGATTCAATTTGCACCTCACATCTTAAAATTTTTGGAAAGCATTTACATGAAGAATAATATGTGAGTGTAATCTGGTCTTACTAAGCATTTTTTAGTTTTTGTATGAAAGTATTACTCCCTTTTCAAGTTATTTGATTTTTTTTTGTCCCAGGGATGATATTGTGATGAAAAGCGCTATTGGCATCCTTGGAGATCTAGCATATACCCTGGGAAGTAATGCTAGTATTCTGATTCAACAATTTCTGTCCAGCTGAGACTTCTTAAATGAATGCTTCACTTCGGATAATCACTTGATCCAAAACTCTGCTGAGCGTGCCAAGTTGACCATTAGTCGCGCCACATATGTTCGGAGGAGTTAGAATTTGCTTTGCGATGTCATGAAATTGATGAGAATGAAAATATTAAGGATAGGAGTCAAGAATCAGTGATTGTTCAAAGGCAATGTCCTTCGTAGTTTTCATCTATTGCAAAGTTAGATGATTTGGTTTCTCGTACTATCAATTATGGTTGACTTTGCGATTTTATAAGTCAAGCTTCTTTACAACAGTATTTTAAAAATCCGGACCGCACGGCCGGTTAGATCGGTTTAATCGCTAACCGGACGCCATTCCGGTCCAGTTGACCCTCTAAAACGGAAAAACCAGTGTGGGCGAGCCACTTTAAATTTCTAAACATAACCTTTCACTTAAAATGACATAAGAAATTATGGAACGAATAAGTAGTACATTAAAAATTTTGATAATCCAAAATCCTCAGTCCTTGAGATTGTTTGTTTTGTTGATTACTATTATTTACAGAACTACGAATTAGTTGACTTGTTCATTTCTATTTAATGAAAAAATAGTTAAATTGATCAACAAAATTTTAGGAGGAAGCCGAAGGGTATTCTTGATGCGTGAGATATAAGAAGAACTTTAATGGGCCGGGGCACAAAGGAGGAGATCCTTCCTGTCACGGACTTAAACTTGCAAAGAGTTTACCGTGCGGCACTTAGCCAAAAGTCAGTCTCGCTCGTCCCTAAGTCGGGTTGCTAAGAAAGTTTGTAAGTGAGAAAGTAAAGAGAGCACTTGAGAGAACTTAGAAAGTTTTATTCACAAGTAGGATGCTACAACTTGGTTGGTTACAAATGAATGGCTCCTACCTCTATTTATACTACAAGCCTTCCCTAATGGACGACCAAGATCTACTTGATCTAAGGGCTAGGATTAAGTCTCTAGACCTTTCTACAACTCTCTACCAAAACTAGAACTATGTACAAGGTTGTGGAGCCTTCTAGATGCTCCTACTACATGCTAAAGGCTTCTATATGTTTCTGAGGTCTTCCATAAGGTTCTAGACCATTCCGCCACGTTCTACACTTGTGTAGACCTCTCTAGTACCTCCCGACTTCTTCCGAACCTCTCCGGAGCTATGTGGAACCTCCCGGAATACTCTTGAACGTCCCGGACTTGTGTGGAGGCTTCTAGAATCTCTCGGAACCTCCAAGGCCTTGTTTGGTACTTCAAAATATCTAAGGCCGCCCCTGGGACGCCGCTGTGTCACCCGACGGGTCATGTCTTGGCCAATCACCTTGCCGACGCCCGTAACCGTCCCTGTCTTACCCGGGCCATGCCCCGGGTTATATGTTGCTCGCCCGGCTAGGCCTCCTGCCTTGCCGGCTATCCCGTGATGTCCCTTTCGGCCTTTGGCTCGATCATATGCCTTGTTCGCTCGGCCTCCGTGTTCATGCAAAGTGTCGGAGGCGTGATATTCCGCTCATTTAATTTTGTAGTCTGGATTATTTTCAAATTACGCCCCGTGTTAGTTTTTTGCAAATGTACATCGTAGTATTTTCATTAATAAATGCCGCTTTATGATTTAAAAATTATGCAATATACCCTCTAACACATGTTAAAATCAAATTAGGATGGTAAATATACAGCCATAAGAATTTAATATATCATTTTTCATTTCAAGTGTTTCATAAAATTGAGGTGGGATAAATTTATTAGATAAAATTGTGTTGTTATTTTGAAAGTAGAAAATAAATGTTTTTGTTGCTCTTAATTAAGTCATGTGACCATATCTAAATGAATAATTACACACTGCAACCAACGTATTATCGACTAAGGTTCCTTTACCCAAAAAGAAACAAAAAAAAAAAAAACCCATCAATTCTTATCACACACACACTTTTCATTTTATAGAGGATACTTATTTTCTATATATCTATGAATACAATAGATATTTACAATTGAAAAAAAAAATATGAGTATTTGCTAGTTAAAACTAACAAAGGATGAATTTTTCAAATAACCTAGTGTTATATGATAAGTCGCATTCCCTGTACCACCGAATATAGTTTCAAAACATTGTCAAAATTCAAATAAGGAAAACACAGCTTGTAGATGAGTTTTAGTAACCAACTTTAAGATAATCTTGAAGTTACAGTTGTGGCCTTTACTCTATATAAAGGATATACAACCCCCATCAATTTACACTTATTCTTCAATTTTTCTATATATTCTCATAATCACCATACAATGGCAAAGGATGAAATGAAAATAATGTTGCTGCCTATATCGATCCCACATCACCTCATACGGAGATTTATTCGCCACGAGAGAGTTTTAATTATATAAAAATTCTCGATATGATGTGATTTGGGTTCCAACTTAAATAAATTCTCAATATGATGGGATTTGGGTTTGATGTTCTCGACAACATAGAAGTATTTATACATAAGCAGTCTTATCAGACAATCTTTATCTAATGTTTTATTTTTCTTTTTAGATTGAAAGTGATGACCATGATTTTTGATATGTTATTTCAAATTTATGGTATAGTAATTTTGACATAGATGATCATGAGTTTTAAAGTTATTTTACATACTTATTCTCCTTATATGTTCATGCACTACAAAAATCAGTCAAAATAGCAACGGAATCAGCGACGGATGATAGCTTTAGCGACATATTTAGTGGCGGATAAAAATCCATCGCTAAAACCTTCGTCGATAAATATTAGCGACGGATTCAACGACGGAATATTCAGCGACGGATTTAGCAACGGATAAACCCCATCACTATATTATTAGCGAGGCAAACAAAATCCATCGCTGTGTTTTAGCTTAGCGACAGATAAAATCCGTCGCCATACCTTAACTCAGCGACGGATAAAATCTGCCGCTATATCTTAACTATCGACGGATAAAATCCGTCGCTAAACTAAGATGTTATACATTACCTCAGCGACGGATAAAATCCGCCGCTATATCTTAACTAGCGGCGGATAAAATCCGTAGCTAAACTAAAATATAGCGACGGATTGGAAATCCATCGCTTAGTCCGCCCCTTATATGTTCATATGTCCCTTTCTTTTTAGTTATTGGTTTGAGTCCTGATCTTATTCATTTTTCTCTCTTCAACCAAATACTTGCCTTAGTCCCTATTTTTTTCTTTTAACTTTTGATTTCAACGCGGAATTTTATATAAAAGGTTAACTATTGAAAATTTTGTTTATCTTTACATTTATTAACATCAAAGTAGTGGTTGAAAGTTAGTGGTATCAAATCGTTATTTTATGTGAATGGGTACTTTTGAGAAAAATAAGTCCATTTTAGGAAAGATATGTTATTTTGGAACATGCCAAAAAGGCAACTAGCAAAAAGAAAGTAACGGAGGGAGTATATAAAAGAGAAAGTATTATGAAAACTGGAAATAAACATATTGTGAAGAAAAAAAGGAATAATTTTGGGGATTTTATTTGAGATCAAACCTTAACTCGATGTGTTTATGTTATTCTTTAAAACTTTTGATGTCGTATTATCCAAATGAAATAAATTTAATTTATGTGATCAAACATATAATTATTATTTTGTACATCTCTGTTTAAGAAAAGTTGTAATGTGATTTGAAAATTCACTTACACTAGATATATAAAATATATGATAAATGTATTTCATAGTGTCTTTAATTCAAAACTTACACAAAAGTAACATAAAATTTGAAGAGGTGTAAAACATACATGAATAGACATGACATTTCCGTGCAAACCATCATCAACTTAAAAATTTGAAGTTTATACTCCTCCTAGTCAATATTTCATACAAGAACCAAACATCATTTTTGATTAAAAAAACAATATTTAGGTCAATTGTATCTAAACATGAAATTAGGTCAAATTAAAATAAAAGAAAAAATCTGATATTGCATTTGATTATACTTATTTTTTTCATTTATTAATTGTCTTTGTTGAATTTCTCTCTCTTTGACTTTCTCTTATAAGGGGGACCCGAATTACTTTTTGTCCTCATTCTCAAGGAGCGTTATGGCGCTCGATCTTGTGTATCAGCATTTGTACCACTTGTGTCTTCTGGAGTTGTCTGCATGCGTGCATGGGCATTCGTTGGGGGCTCCGCATTCATCCTCAATGCACTGTTTATGTTAATGTCATCGTTCCTGGGTTTTGTATCACTAGACATGAAAATTATATTATTGTCAATTGCAACTAGAAAAGAAGTCATCATACATAATTACAACTATGACTATACCACAAATTTCATTAGTTATTGACGACTACAAGGCTTGCAAGAGATCAAACCAAAAACTTCTTTGCTTTATGCAAAATCTGCACAAAATAACCACGTGAAATATTTATTGCATAGAATCCTCCTTATTAGTGCAGAGGGCTTCTAAGCAGTTAATATTTGATAGGGTAATTTCGTAAAGGTTTCACATAAAAAAAATTAATGTTTTGATTTTTTATCGAGTAAAAAGAAATGAAAATGGATAGGGAAATTAAGTGAATTCAATGTTGAAGCTACTCTAGAGGACCTCGCCAAAAACTATTAGAAAAGCTTATGATGAAAAGTATTGTTCTCTTACGTGATGGTGCATATATGATTAGGTAGAATTAATATTGATTTTAAATATTCTGCAACATGATTTGAACATTATTTCTAGTTCTAGATACTTAGTAGACATGCATAATTGCAAATATAATTTATTAGGTAATTAGAATTCTTTTAAAAAAATTATTGATGCATTATCCAGAAAATCTAAAAATTTGATCGATAATCAATAAATTAACTTTCAACCTGTCTTGAGCATCGGGAATGGCATCGAGATCTATCAAATAATTACTCTGCAGAACGACTTCATCTTGTGCCACCTTAAATTATGGAAAATAATTTTGGTGAATGGTTGATAATGTATATGAATAATAACAATTAGCTTGCAGAATATAGTTTGTGTATATTAACTTTGTTTAGGATAATTATGGGGGGAAAGTTAAAAATAAAAGAATTTTTGCTTAGGGTTTCAAGGGTAATTCTTGTTCGAACATGGTTTAGCCACACTCATTTAAATATAAGGCAAGTGTAATACACTTGTTAGGTGATTGAATAATATTCTCTAATCAAAAGATATGTGCAATACATTTATCTTGTGATTATGGCCAAACTTGATTCTAGCAATAATTTCTCAGAGCTTCAAATAGTAGATTAAACTAAATTTAAAAGTTACTTGATTGTCACTGGTTTTATTTAGTTATGTAGGTAAGACAGTAGTCGTCTCTACATGTGTGCTTGTATCTACAAATAATAAATTATAATATTGGTAATGAAATGTTATATAGATCATCATGATATCATTTGGAAATAAAAAAATGTATGGAAAAGCATAATTATTTGTAATGCTATATCAAATAAAATGTTGATGGTGGATTAAGATTGACATTATAGAGAGGTTTTGGAGTTTAATTTGACACTAGGACCAATGGTATGTCCTCTATAGGATGTTATGAAGAAATTATTGTAACTTTCGTACTAATTTTCTTGTTCGATATGTCTTTGTAGCAATTATTATTAGATTGTCTTATTATTACTTTCTTAAAATGGGATAACTCGCATACAAACCCACATACATGTACAAAAAGTAATGCAATGTAAATTTTCTAATGCGACAAAAATTCAACGTGTACAAGATATACACATTGAATAAATTTATTCCATTATCAATTTGTAAAGTTATTGAATGTCAAAACCATCTAGAAGAATCAATGAATATCTTGTGCCGGGTGCTATATTTATACATTAACAAACATAAAAATACTTGCACAAATTATTGTTTTACGAGTTCCTTAAAAGAATCTATTTATTTAATTCTATGGATATTTAATGAATGATAGAGCTATTATTTCCACTATAATTACTTCAAACAAGGTACCGACAATATCTGTGAAACATGCTTCTTAGAGTTTCAACTTGTTTTACTTGATTACAAATATTATTTTGAATTCTTATTTGACTTTATGTTTTGGTATAAATTGGACCTAGAATCCAAAAAAATTAGACAAAATAATATATACATATCAATTCATAAATTCTTAAAATATATATATTCTTGCAAAAACACATTCTTTGTTGTTCTTTACTAGAACAAATTTAAAAGTTCGCAACCACGAATGACTGAAATTTTCAAAAATAAAATGCAAGATCATTTACAAGATAACATAGGAAAAGCTTACCCTTATATCCCTCTTTACTCATTTTCTAGCTGCAACTCTGCAAAATAAAAATAAAAATTAAAGGTCAAATGTATATGTATATGTAATCATATAGCTATAAATCTTAAATTTTAAGAAAGTAGTAATATATAGGTGACGAATTCTCACAACTTTCTTCTGGTTAAGAATCAACTTTAATGAAACTTTTAAGAACTTATGCACAATGTTTTCAAAGCCTAGTAAAAGAAAAAAAGCTTAAGTTTATTATTTGCATTTATGGGATGTGAGTGTGTGTACAATGTTGCACATTATTATATAGCTCTTCTTTTTCTAATTTTGGATCTAAAAAAATTAAAATGAATTATTTGGTACGCAAGTGTACATATGTTAGGTCAATAATAAATTACAGTATTTACTTCTCATTTTCTTTTAAAATAATTAATTTGGTTGTTTTACCATGATGAAACTCTACAATTATTTGATCAACTCATTTTTCTTTTTTTAATAATACAAATCACTCAAACATTTAGACTTATTATTTTGTTATTGAATATTTATAATCTAGTAGAAAATTAGTTAACTTGATTGGTTAATTTATAAAACCATTGAGACAAATCATCTGGGACACAAGTACATGTTATAAATTTTATATTTTGAAATGGTTTAATAGAATATAAACAAAACTTTAACGAGGTTATGAATAATATATTTAAGTTGAGAAACGTGGATACTACTGGTTAAAAATTATTACTACGAACACAAAATACAAAAAATAAAGATTCAGTCACGCAATTTGAAGGGTAAAAAAAACATGAAAAATAGTTTCTTAGGACTACAATATTAAAGGGTAAAGAACATGAAAGAACATGTACCTCAAGTTGTTTTCCAAAAGAACCATCTAAATGTGAATAAACAAAGAAAAAAATCATCTGCAAATCTATACTTAAGAATGTAAAATAATATAAACACGTAATACTAGGATATAACATATAACTAACACGGCATGCAAGGGCCAAAAAAAGGTCTTAGTCCTCTAACAATTATATTGATGTCACCAACATGTGTAGTTTCAATAAACCTTTTGATAAAGATTCATAAGATTGTTTGACTGGATTGTGGTTTGATAGTATTTTTTAATCCGACTGTATTTTCTTAATTGATATTATTAATTCAGCCTCGATATGCATAAGTGCAATGCAATACTGTTAATGAGACACTTTTTTTTTTTTTTCATATAATGAAGTTTCTTGTTTTACTAAAGAACAAAATAAATTCTAAAAATACAGAAACAAGACTACATAATCATTTACTTGTAAGAGTTCTACGTAAAAGTGTAGAATGATATAAGCACTAGAATAAGGTTGAAACTTTAAAGAATGTTACTGGAATGAAGTAAAATAATTGGTTCAGCTCTGAAAAGAATATTAAGGTTGAATTTTTTTTTGGATAATATTTACGTTGAAAGTTGTGTAAAACATATATAGCATAAAAATTAATAAGTTTGGTTATGGCTAAAGGCAGGGGCGGATCCAGGATTGGAGATTAGGTGGGGCCGAACTTTTTTGTCCGTCAAATTTTATCTACAATAATATTCAAATTAATATTGTGCACAAACTCACGAATGATACTAAAAAAATAGATTATCAATGAAAATTGTAGCGAATTCGAAAGGAAAATATAAATGTATAGATTAACATACCTTATAATCGAAGACACAAAATCGAATCGATTCACAATTAATATTGAAGTTTCTCAAAAATCAATGAAATTCGATGTTTTGAGAAGGAGATATAGTCATATAGACAAATTCTCAAGAATCTTGTTTACACAATTTCTTCAATTAAATTACAGAGATGAATTAAATTACAGAGATATAGGCGCAAGCATTGTATACTGTAATCTGTGTGATTTAGTATAACCCAAGATCTGAGTGACTTGGAAGAGTGGACTAAAGGATTTCTATCCATATAACCACTATAAAAATCCTTTGTGTTTTTACTTGCATAAATTTCTGCATATTTAAAACAGCATACTTAAAACACTTAAAGGTTAACTGTTGGAAAAGTTTTAAAAGGAGTTTGTTAAAACTGGGGATAAAACTATTTCAAAGTTAAAGAAAACTACTTGTGAAAAACACTTGACAAATCCGCTGCAAGTTAGTTATTTTAAAAACTCTGATTTTGATAAAATCAGCTGAGTGAAATCAGAAGAGTGGTCAACTCTGCTGTTCAAAGCTTAGTGCGAGATCAGCATAGTCAACTTACAATTACTGATCAGCTTAGTCTGCTGACAGAAAAGTTAGAAGTTTTTTTTGGGTAAATATTGAAGAGGTCTATTCACCCCCTCCCCCCCCTATAGACCTCATCTGACCACTTGGGACCAACACAAAATAAGAATTTTAATATTTTTAAATCATACTAGGGAACATTTGAATAATATTTCTTTTAATTCTTAAATTTAATGATAGAAAAATTCTAAATATTTTTAATATTAGTATTATAGATGTGACAGATTATGTAATATTTTCTTTTTTGATATATATATATATTTTGTTTGATTAAAAAAGTTCATTTATTTTAAGTGCATAATTTTATAAATTTAATTAATTCTTGATATAATTCAAATTATATATGAGATTTTCTAATATATATTTATATATATTTATATATATATATATATATATGATTGAAGATAGAAAAATTAAAAGAAAAATAAAATCTCAAAAGCATAAAGTACAAGTAAGAAAAGGCACAAGCCATACTAAAAGACATCGTTTAGTTTACCATATTTTAAAAAAATAAGGAAAATATTTTTATATGTCATTTTGGAGGATTGCACACGAATTAAGAAATGTCATAAATAGCTAATTTTTAAGCAAAAATTCCAAAACACCCTTTTAATCAAATAATCTTAGCATTAATGACAAGTATTAGTAAGAAGGATAAAATTGGTAAAAGAACATTAATTTTACATTGAAATTCTAAAATGACAAATAAAAATGAACAAAAAAATTTTGCCAAAGCGACAAATAAAAAAAACGGAGAGAGTATATTGTTACTAAAAATAAAATGTGTATATAAAACTACAAAAAGTAGGAATTTTAGTATTTTTAAATCATAATCAAGTAAATTTCTATAGTGTTCCAATTAATTATTATCTAAAATTTATTTTTAATGCTTAAATTGAATGAAAATCTAACTCTTTTACATTGAATGAAAATCAAATTCGTTTACATAACTTTTTTTTTGTTGATATATAAATATTTTGTTAGATTAAATTTTAAAAAAATAGTTTGAAGTACATAAATGTACAAATTTTAGTTTATTAATTCGCGATTCAATATGTTTCAAATCATATATGAGATTTCATAAAAGAAAAAATTATATATGAGATTGGGTCACTAACCTCTTTGAATAAAGTAAATATCAACAACTTTTTCTTCATTTGCCTAAATATTTATGATTAATTATATTTTTTTTACATATTTATGAATTAATATATATTCATTAAACATGAAATGTGTATCAAAGTGCAAATTGTGATAGTTTAGATACTTTTGAATCACATAGTCCAAAAATTAAATGTTGTATTACTAATACATTAACCACATTCAGTAAAGAAAATGTACCATTCATTCAATTATATAATATATTTTAAATAATTATCTCAATTTTTTTTTTTTTTAAAAATTAATCGAGCCATTGCCGATTTGAATTACGATTAACCTAATTATATATTATCCATAAGGACAACAATGTTAATTTTTCTCAATTAATTGAGTAATTTGTCTATTTGAATTATGATTAACCTAGTTATTTATTACACTAAGATCAACAATGTTGACTTTGGTAAATTAATCGAGACATTTGCCGATTTGGATTACAATTAATCTAGTTATACATTACCCTAAAGTCGACAATGTTGGCTAATATATAATAGTTGTTTAGTTTGTTCATTATATTGTGATAAAAATATATACTTATAATATTACGTATTACAAATAAAAAAATTAATTAATAATTTTTTTTAATGCAAATGCTGAAAAATTGTTCAATTTTACTTTCTTGAATTAGGTTGCTAAATAATTTGTTAATATATTTATTATGTTTATGGTTCATGGTTTATATTTTTGTAATATTATTCAACATTTAATTTACTCGGCTATGTGATTAAAATAATATACCATATTTTATAAATATCATTAAATCTCAAAACTTAATTGGTGTTTTGTTAGTAAATATCTACCAATAGTTGAAAAGTTCTTCCGAAAATAATTCCTACAGACTTCCAAATCTTTTGAAGATATTTTAAACAAATTTTGTTAAGTAACCTTTTGGTATATATATATATATATATATATATGTATGTATATGTAGTGTGCATTCTAATTGGTTTAATTTCCTCATTAAAATTAATTGACTTGAATAAAATGAACAATTATACCAATTTATAATATCAATATCACAAATATATTAACAAATTATTTAGTAACCTCATTTAATAAATTAAACATGAACAATTTTCTTTCATTTGCATACTACTTATTTATTAATAGTATGCATTTATATTCCCATAATATATTAAAATATTATAATAGTATGCAAATGAAGATTATAGTTTATTATTAGTTTATTATAATCAATCTTATGTTCACAAATATTATGGAATTAGATCTAACTTATATTTAAGTTAAAACTAATAAAATGAATATATTAAAATTTGGACCAATGTGTATTTTCCTAAACATTTATTTTATCTTATTTGCAAAATAACCCCTCTTCTTCCTCATCTCACCCAACCTCCCACCACCCACCCCCTCCCACCCAGAGCCTCCTCTTTCCTCCCACCCAACATGCCGCCGATCTTCCATATACGAAAACACGATTCATCCATGAATTGATTTCGGATTTGAAGGTTTCATGGAATTTTCGGATCTGAGAATTTTTTTGTTCATACCCATTTCAAAAAAGTAGAACAAAAATCTATATTTTCCTCTTAATTTGTTGGATTGCGCCGCCGCCGCCGTCGGAGCTACGACGAGTGGTCCGACCCAGAAAGTCTAGTGGTCATCCCAAACTTTTTCATTGTTGTAAAATACAGCAGCTCCGAAGCTGTTCATGGTTCTCTTCTTCAAGATTCCAAGAAAAATCTATCAATTTCCTTTTTCATCAAATAAAACCAGATTCACAAAATCCGTGACGAGTTGCACTTCATTTAGCTGCTTTTAAGCTTCTAGCCGGGTCGATACCGGTTCCGTTGGTGGGGATGGTGGCTAAGTTAACCATGAAAACTGAAATCTAATTGGAAGTGGAGCCAAAACAGGGACGTGAGAGCCAAGACGTAGAGTTGTATTTGGACTTGTTTTTATTTGTTTATTAAGCCAAGGGTATTACGGTAATATCTCCTAAATCAACAAAATATGTGACCGGCTAATATGACCTATTCTCCAGGTTGCAATAAATAAAATAATATTAATGAGTGGTTGGGAAGGGTGAACTGCCAGTAGTTTTTCACAACCCCAACTGCTATTAGCCATCCCCAAGTAACTAAAGTTTCTACGGGACTATCAACAAACTTATTTCTTTGAATCAAGGCCCAACAAATACAATCTCAGCCCAAGTATATCAAAAGGGTCAACCAAGTTCTATGATGCGTCTGCCAAGCTTACAACAGATCGTCTTTGGACCGGCTATCAAAACTTATGAAGATCTACCTGAACAGACAACATCACCATTTGTACCTGCTATTATATTTAATCATAAAACTGTTGTTGTTGATAATGGTGTTGATGTTATTACAGAGGTAAATGAGCCAGTACAGGTCCAACAGAAGACTGATGAGAAAATCTCAACATCATCAGAGCAGTTGCCCCCAACAGCAGACTACTCTGACTGATGCACCAAAGGAGTCTGACAAAACTCCTGAAATTGTTCCAGCAAGCACAGCCATTTCATCCACTTCAGCAAGCATGCAACCAACTATTCTGGAGTCCATCCAACAGTTGATTGCAAACTCAATGAAGGAAATGGAAGACAGCCACAAGGAGCAGTTAAAGAAATTTGAGGAAGTGGCCTCAACTATACTGTCTGCTGCTGCTGCTGAAAGAGTTCCCAAGGCTGCTGATCCTAGCCCTCTGATAGTGGATGAAATAGCAAGTATCAAAAGTGAAGTACAAGCTATCAGACTGGATGTGGAAACATTTGGTGCAAGGGTCAAGAATAACACAGTCGGTTGGAGGGACATAGCTGAAGTTGTTGCAAATGCGATGGAGGCCCAAGAGGAGAAAACTGAGAGCATGCTGAAAGCATTCACTACCTCAGCTGATCTAATTCTGAGCTCTCAGATTCAACTATGTGATCAAGTGGATCTTACGTTTAAAAAGATTGAATCTTATGATACATTGTAGCAACTAAAAAGGGAGAATCATTTTATTGCGGTGGATAAAAACATCAGATTGATATGTGACGCTATTAACATCACTCCAATTCTGCCTGAGGAACCCGTCTACCCTGCTGATGATGACAAAAAGGGGGAAGATGGAAGTTCTACAACAAAGAAGAAGGGTGCTGATGCTAATCTATCAGCTGACGTTACTGAAAAGATTGAGTCTGCTGAAAAGGATGCTGATGAAAATACAAGTAGACCAGATGATGAAGTAACTGAGGCAGAGAACGATGCTGATGAAGAGCCCAAAGAACCAGTAAAATCTGATAAGGAAATTGCTGCTTCTAAGGACTCAGCTGCTGAACAGTTAGATCCATTCGTCAAGTATAAAAGAATAGAGGATCTCAGAAAAAGATTTGAAATGCTTGAACAAGATCTCTCTAGTTCCGAAGATGAAGACCTTGAAGAAGAAGAAGAAGGAGAAACACAAGAAGAGAAGAAGGACTAGACTAAGTTATTAGACTAGGTCTCTTGTAATCTTTTTGTAAACCTTGTAAAATTTTACTTTCTGTTATCTCTCATCTGATGAACTTGTAACTTGTAATCAATTGATATAATCTATAAAAGTTCAAGTTTCCAACAAATTATTTCTATCTCAGAAATTTTTGAGGACTTAAACTTTAGCTTTAGGTACAGGTACTTAGCTGAAGTTTTGTCATCATCAAAAAGGGGGAAATTGTTGGATGAAGATGAAGACTTTGAAGTAAAGGGAGGTTTTGATGATTTCCAAAGTCATCAGCTAAGTGGAAGCTTAGTACAAACCTTAGAAGATATTTGACCAAGGAAGAAGTATTTCAGACTAGTCAAATATGGTCCAGAAGACTACTGATCTGTTGCTGAAGAAGGAATCAGACTGGTGGACTATCAGCCGACTCAAATAAGATTAGTTCAAGTTTGGGATCAGCCGAGTATACATCAGACGAGTGATTTCGATCAGCAGAGTGGAAGTAGATCAGAAGCTAAGTGCAACGGTAATAAATGCACTTGGAGTAATAAATGCTGAAGAGGAAGGGTATTTATGACAAATGATTGAAGAGCCCCCACCCCCCCCCCCCCCCACCCCCCCCCCCCCCCACCCCCCCCCCCCCCCACCCCCCCCCCCCCCCACCCCCCCCCCCCCCCACCCCCCCCCCCCCCCACCCCCCCCCCCCCCCACCCCCCCCCCCCCCCACCCCCCCCCCCCCCCACCCCCCCCCCCCCCCACCCCCCCCCCCCCCCACCCCCCCCCCCCCCCACCCCCCCCCCCCCCCACCCCCCCCCCCCCCCACCCCCCCCCCCCCCCACCCCCCCCCCCCCCCACCCCCCCCCCCCCCCACCCCCCCCCCCCCCCACCCCCCCCCCCCCCCACCCCCCCCCCCCCCCACCCCCCCCCCCCCCCACCCCCCCCCCCCCCCACCCCCCCCCCCCCCCACCCCCCCCCCCCCCCACCCCCCCCCCCCCCCACCCCCCCCCCCCCCCACCCCCCCCCCCCCCCACCCCCCCCCCCCCCCACCCCCCCCCCCCCCCACCCCCCCCCCCCCCCACCCCCCCCCCCCCCAATTTTGTAGCTTCTTGGCCTCAGACTTTGCCAACTTCCTTAGCCGATAATGGACCATATCCAGGAAGTGATCTGAATCCAATGCTTGCCTTAAGCATCCAGTTTCCAGAAACTGTAGAACCCATCTTTACTCAGCAGCAAACTCTCTCCACTGTATGATTTGCTCTTTGGTCTTTGTCAGACGATATTCTCTCCATCTATTGTACCTTATCTTTTCTGAAACAAAGAGACTCTGACGGACCAAATTGTCGTTATACCTCTCAAGATCTGCCACAAACTGTTTGAATATCTCTGGATCATTCTGAACTATTTCCAGAGCATATTTCAGTTCAGATCTTTTCTTCTTTGGCAGCTTGGGAGTGGGCATAACAGCCCTTGGCTTCTTCTTATCTCCAATTTCAATTCCACCACTGTACCTTGGACCATGGGTATCCTTGGTACTGGCTTCTATTGCTTGAGCCAAGTCCTGAGCTTCCTTAGCAGCTATCTCAGCAGCAGACATATTTTTAGTCTGAGCTTCAAGCTCCCTAAGTTTAAGAGCGTTTTGGTGCTCCTTCTTTTTCTTTTCTTCTTCCTCTCTCTTTTTCTGTTCAGCAGCAGTGACTACTTCAATCTTTACCTTACCAGTTCTCTTCCTTCTGGCGGCAGGGGATTCCACTATCTTCAGTGGAGCAGCAGCTATTGGTGCAGGATGAATGAGTGGAACATTCTCCTCTGCTGTCAGAGCAGTCGGCTGTTCAGCAACAGCAGACTGGTTGAGAGATTGGTCTTCTGCAGTCTTCTCTTCTGCAGCTTTTTCTGCTGCATCTACTGGTCTTTCAGCAGCAGGAATTTCTCTAACTTGAGTAGTTGGATCAGTTGTGAAGGTAACTCTTTGACCACCTAGAGTTAACTTCCTTTTTGCCTTTGGCTTAGGCAATACTTCAGTTTGTCGAGGTTCAACAGTCCTTTTCACTGAACTTCTTGTCCTTCGTCCAACCTCTTTTACTTGAACTGGTTCGTCAGACTCAGTTCTCTCTGGAGATGTTTCAGTAGTCATCTCCTCAATTTCCTTGGTCACCTCAGTGACTATCTTATCAGCAGCGTCAGACTCTACTGATCTGGCTTCAACAGCAGGGTTTGCTGTTTGATCAGCAGACTTAGCCTTTGCAACTATTTTAGGCTTTTTGGCAACAACAGACTTCTCTGCATTTCCCTTTGCCTTTCTTTTTGAAGTAGCTTCAACCTTTACCGTTTCATACACTTTCACCTCCTTTAGCTTGTGGACTGTCTTTCCATTCACAAGTGGACAACCAAGAGTCGACAGCAGATGACTCAGCATAATAACATGTCCATTTTTCTTCAAGGCCAAAAGATAAAAGTAATGAACAGCCCAATTCACTGGCAACCCATAGTAGATACAAACCATTGTTTGGTACCTTCTTCTAGGTAGCCCATCCAAAGAGCTCGTTGAACACTCAAAATTTTTTGCAATAATATCTGCAAACCTCTGAAACTCGTCCTTCAACTGAGTTTTCATCAGGGTTCCAGTCATTGCTTCTCCATCCTTAGCACAGATAAACCAAAATTCTCCTCTTTTTCCGAACCCAGAGTGAATACCTCTCCTCCTTCATTTTTCAACCCATAAACTTCATTTAGAACAGCAGGAGAGACACAAATAGTCTTTCCTCCTACAACAGCCACCGAAATCATTTTGGTTAAATCATTTTTCCTAGTTTTGCAAAACTCTGCTACATCTTCAGTGAAAACATACTCTTCGTGAGCTTCCAAAACTTTTACCAGAGATGCCTCTTTGATTTTAACCATTATTTCTTTCATTAGAGGAGTTCCAGTAGCGTGGAACTTCTCGTAATTCAAGTAGCGTCCTTCAGCTCCGGCCATTTTGATGAAATTGAAGGAGTTTGAGAGAATTTAAAACACTTTTAAGACAGAAAACAGATGAATCAGTAATTTCTTTCATTAATGTTTACCCTACTGATCAGATCTGGATTTATAGATTTCGAATTGCTTCGGTTTCTGTGTTATACGCGGACGGTTTGATTTAATCTATCAGTTTCTAATCGTGCGGGCGAGAATCGCGGAATTCAAAATTTATTAATTATGTCAGACAGGCGGGAATTTGAAACGCCACATGTCTGTTACTTATAAAAGCGTGCTTTTAATAAAAACGTTTTTGTACAACACTTAAATATAAGCATACATAAATAATAACAGATGAGTAAAATAATACTTATCTGATAGACGACTTATCTGATACAATATATCACTAGTGAAAGCCAATATCTAGTGATCTTCCTTTGCTGTTTGTCAATCCAGCAAGATAAAATAATCTTCAAATCTTCAAGAATTAAGAACAAATCTTCTGATTAAAACAACTTCAACTACTGTCATTGAAGATTTCTTCTTTAAAACAGGAGTACCGCTAGTCTTACACGTTCCCCCTGAATTCAAGAATTCATCAGTCAACTAGTCTGTTGAGAGTTAGTCTTCTTGAAGTGTAACACTTGTTGATATCAGATTAGTAAGTTGTTGAACCCAGTCTTCTGATAGGTTCCCCCTCAGCTTATGAATCCAAATTTAACAAGCCCAGTTCTACTCTTAGAGCAGAAAATCTTGCATCACTTAATGGTTTGGTGAAAATGTCAGCAATCTGGTTGTCTGTATGAACATACTCAATAATAACATTTCCTTTTTCAACATGGTCTCTGATGAAGTGATGTTTGATCTCAATATGCTTAGTCCTGGAATGACTAGTAGTATTCTGAGTAAGTGAGATTGCACTTGTATTGTCACAGTAGATAGGGATTCCACTGATCTTGAGATTATAGTCTTCTAGTTGATGCTTCAACCAAAGTATTTGTGCACAACATGCTCCAGCAGCAATGTATTCAGCTTCAACAGTAGATATGGATACTGAAGTCTGTTTCTTACTCATCCATGAGATCAGATGACTGCCTAAAAATTGACAAGTACCTGTAGTACTCTTCCTATCAATCTTGCAGCCAGCAAGGTCAGAATCTGAATATCCAATAAGTCAAATCCTGATTCCCTTGGGTACCACAATCCCAATTCTTGTGTGCCTTTGAGATACTTTAATATCCTTTTAGCAGCTAAGAGATGAGATTCCTTAGGATCTGATTGAAATCTCGCACAAACCCCAACAGAATACATAATATCTGGTCTGCTAGCTGTTAAGTATAACAGTGACCCAATTATGCCTCTGTATTTGGTGATGTCAACTGATTTGCCACCTTCATCCTTGTCCAAACGAAGTCCAGTAGACATAGGAACATTAACAGATGAGCTAGTTTCCATACCAAATTTCTTGAACAGATCTTTTGTGTACTTTGCTTGATTTATAAAAATACCATCAGGTAGCTGTTTAACTTGTAATCCAAGAAAGTAATTTAATTCTCCCATCATGCTCATTTCAAACTTATTCTGCATCAGCTTAGAGAATCTTTCACATATCTGTTTGTTAGTTGAACCAAAAATAATATCGTCCACATATATTTGTACCAACAATATATGATTATCCCATTCAATAGTGAACAAAGTTTTATCTACTTTACCTTTACGAAATCCTTTGACTAAAAGAAAATCAGATAAAGTATCATACCATGCTCTTGGAGCCTGTTTCAGTCCATAGAGAGCTTTCTTCAGACGATACACCTTGTCTCCTTCTTGATAAGCTTCAAAGCCAGGAGGTTGTTCAACATAAACTTCCTCTTGCAGTTCTCCATTGAGAAAAGCAGACTTCACATCCATCTGATAGACAGTGAAGTTCTTGTAAGCAGCATAGGCTAAGAATAATCTGATTGCTTCAAGCCTTGCAAATGGTGCGAATGTCTCGTCAAAATCAATGCCTTCTTCTTGGCAATAACCTTTGGCAACTAGTCTTGCTTTGTTTCTGGTAACAATACCATCTTCATTCATTTTATTTCTGAATACCCACTTAGTGCCAATTACTCTTTGATGAGTAGGTCTGGGAACTAAGTACCAGACTTCATTTCTTTCAAATTGATTCAACTATTCTTGCATTGCTTCAATCAAGTGAGAATCACTAAGAGCTTCATCAATTAACTTAGGCTCAATTTGTGAAAGAAAACTTACAAACATTGCTTCATTTGCAGTTGACCTTCTAGTTCTCACTCTATCCAAGGGATCACCAATCACTAAGTCAGGTGGGTGATCTTTGAGCCATCTGAGATCAGGTTGCAAATCTGGATGTTGTCCTCTTGATTGATCTTGCAACACTACTGTTGGAGTCTCAGTAGTAGTCTGTTGAACAGTTGTAGTCTGTTGAACAGTCTCTGGTCTGTCAGCCGTTCGCAACTCCTCTGTTAGACAATCAGCAGACTGATTTTGAACAGCACTTGAGCTAACAGCTTGAGTTAAATCAGGTAGTATGATGGGTACATATTCTTCCTTTCTTTCCACACTCAATTTCTGAAAGTCAGCAGATACTTCTGGGTTTGCACTTTGATTCTTTTCAGATGATTGACTTGGTTCATCAAATACTACATGAATAGATTCTTCTACAAGTAAAGTTCTTTTGTTAAACACTCTATAAGCTTTACTAACAGTAGAGTAACCTACAAAAACAGCTTCATCAGCCTTTTCTGCAAATGCAGTAAGGTGATTTTTTCCATTGTTCAAAACATAACATTTACAACCAAAAATCCTAAGATAATGTATATTAGGCTTTCTGTTGTTCCATATCTCATAAGGTGTCTTGTTTTGACTTTTGTTGATCATACACCTATTCTGTGTATAACATGCTGTATTTGTGGCTTCTGCCCAGAATCTTTGGGACAGCTTTGCTTCAGCTATCATTGTCCTGGTAGCTTCCTTTAGAGTTCTGTTTCTCCTTTCAGCAACTCCATTTTGTTGAGGGGTTCTGGCAGCAGAGTACTCATGATTGATTCCTTTGGAGTTACAATACTCTTCAACAGTAGAGTTTGTAAATTCATTCCCTCTATCTGATCTGATCTTCAATATCCTTTGACTTTTCTCATTCTGGATCAGTTCCATCAGATTAGTAAGACGTTCCTTGGTTTCACTTTTCTTCTTCATGAAAATCACCCAAGTAAATCTTGAGAAATCATCCACAACAGCTAGGCAGTATTTCTTTCCACCATTGCTGATTGGATCAATAGGGCCAAACAAATCCATATGTAACAGCTCCAAAATTCTGGTTGAAGATTGGTGCTTCTTGCTTTTGAAAGATGACTTTACTTGTTTACCCTTCTGACATGCGTCACAAAGCTTGTCTTTGCTCATGATTGTCTTTGGAATTCCTTCTACCAGATCATTCTTTATCAATCTGTTTATTGTCTTGAAATTCAAATGATTCATTCTTTTGTGCCACAGCCAACTGATTTCACTTGGTGTAGAAGCCACCAAACAAACATTAGAATTCTTGTCCACAGAATTCCAGTCGACTATATAGATGTTTCCCTGTCTTCTTCCAGATAAAATAACCTTCTTTGTTCCAATTTGTTCAACATAGCACTTATCTGATGAAAACACTACGGAAAATCCCTTGTCACAAAATTGACTTATGCTTAGCAGATTGTACTTCAGGCCACTAACATAAGAGACGTCAGATATCTCTATGTTTCCTTTGATAAGCTTTCCAACAGCAACAACCTTGCCTTCTTTGCTGTCTCCAAAAGTAACTCTTGGACCATTTACAGCAACAGCATCTGCCAGTTCATGTATGTCTCCACACATGTGCCTTGAACATCCACTGTCCAAGTACCATTTCTTCACTACTTTACTCCTACTCCTAATCCTAAACTACAAAACAAAGTAAAAATGTTTTAGGTACCCTTTATTGAGAGGGTCCTGGTGGATTAGTGTCACCTTTGACAACCCAAGATGTTGAAGTCTTAGGCTTCTTAGGTTTTAGAGTCTTAGCAGGAGCATGAGCAACTTCATTTTCATCATAATCAGCAGGCATGTTATGTTGATAATCATTATGATGATGATAGGGCTCATAAGCAGGATAAGATGCATGATAAGCAGGGTGAACATGCATTGGTTGATGAGCAGGATATGCAGCATAATAAGGTGGATAATGAGGTGCAGCATAATAAGGTGAGTAAGCAGGTTGCACATAATGAGACTCATTTCCATACCAAGCATTATAGTTATAATTTCTTTGCTTCTTTGGTCTGCTCTTTACTTGCTCTTTAACAGACGATTTAGGTTTACTAGTCTGATTGGTTTTACTCTTATCAGCAGACTTCTTTGGACTATTCTGCTGTTTGGTTTTACCAGTCTGTTTTTCATTTTCAGGCTTTTTACCCTTTTTAGCCTTAGGAGGACTCTTCTCCTTTTTCTCAATTTCTAGTGAAGTTGATTTAGCAGTCTGAACATACAGGATAACATTACTATTATCAGCAGATATAAACTTCTCAGCTCTGCTCAGTTCTAAATTTTCTTTTACTAAGGGTGCACTCTGTTCAGTAGATTTATCTACTGACACAACAGACGACTTATTAAGTGAAGATATTGTAGCTTCAAGTTCCTTGATTTGTCCCTTGTAAACTTCACATTCTGCTCTCAGAGATTCACATTCATGCGAAAGCTTTTTATACATGGCTGATTCTTCAGGTTTTTCAACACTGCGTGTCAGTTTAGCATTTTGCTTTTTCAGCAGAATCATCTCGTCCTTAAGCTTAGAAAATTCATTAACAACATCGGCTTTATTGTTCATCATTTGCTCAAATGAATTGAATAACTCAAGTTCGCTTTCAGAGAGGTTTACCTCATTGTCAGAATCATCAGATTCCTTTGCCATGAGACAGAGCAGTGCAGGTGTTTCTTCAAAAATAGAGTCATCACTTGACGTGCCTGATTCTGAATTTGATGAGTAGATGGCTGCCATCTTTTCAGCTTCAGCCAACAACACTTTGCTCTTTTGGTATCTCTTCTCTCTTCTCTCTTCTCTCTTTCCTTTGTTTCTTTTCCTCCTCTGTATACTTCTCCGCTTTAGGATATGGGCAGTCTTTGATGAAATATCCCAATTTCCTGCAATTATAGCACATCATTTTGGATTTATAATCATCCTTAATATCATGAGAATGAGAGGTAGGTTTAGAAGTAGAAGCATTGTTATATTTGTTCTTCATTTTTCTTTTGTAGAACTTTTTGAACCCGTTCAATAACAAGGCAACATCATCAGCAGAGTACTCCTTTTTGTTCAGTACTATGGCCTCATCAGATGAGTCCACTTCTATAGTTCTTCCGGCTGATCTTCTGGATTTTTCTGCAGCAACCAGGGCAACAGTGGGACTAGAAGTTGAGGTCTCTTCTATACCCATTCTTGGCATTTTATACTCGTACGCCTTGAGTACAGAAAACAGCTCCGTCAGAGAGATCTTCCCCAGATCCCTTGATTCTTCCATTGCTGTGATCTTCATGTTGAACTTGGGTGGTAGCGCCTTCAGGACTTTGAGAGTAATCTCTTTGTCAGTGAACGTCTTACCCAACTTTAACACGTTGTTCAGCACTTTAGTGAACCTTGAATCCATCTGGTCAATGGTTTCTCCAGATTTCATCTTGAAGTTTTCAAACTTCTCCAGGGCTATGCTCAGATTGTGTTCTTTGATGGCATCATTCCCTTCACTCATATCACGGACTTTGTCCCACATCTCTTTTGATGTTTTACAGTGTTTGACCTTGTCAAACCTTTCATTGTCCAGTGCTTTAGTCATGATGAAGATTTCAACTTTGTCAAGATTTTTCAGCTGTCATCTCGTCTTCATCTTTGTCAACGATCGTAT
Organism: Penstemon davidsonii; assembly: GCA_034814905.1. Taxonomy (NCBI): domain Eukaryota; kingdom Viridiplantae; phylum Streptophyta; class Magnoliopsida; order Lamiales; family Plantaginaceae; genus Penstemon; species Penstemon davidsonii. The sequence continues at coordinate 8,450,147 of JAYDYQ010002686.1, forward strand.
CTTGGCCATCAACCTTGATTGTTTTGGTGACTCTTATCGGACCTTTTGTTATGCACCTGTACATATTATCATTGTAAGCAGCAAGGAAAATTTCCATGCATATTTTCCAGTCCTCAAAGCTCATACCGCCTATGTGGGGAACAAGGCTGATACAATCCATTTTTCAAAAGGTTTTAGTTTTTCAAAAAGATGCTCTTTTGAAAACTTTTGAAAACCTTTGAAAAACACTCTAGGATCAAGCTCGTTGATCAGGCAAATGATTCAGATGAACCACCTGCTCTGATACCACTTGTTGGTCCCAAGTGGTCAGATGAGGTCTAGAGGGGGGGGGGGGGGGGGGGGGGAATAGACCTCTTCAATATTTACCCAAAAAAAACTTCTAACTTTTCTGTCAGCAGACTAAGCTGATCAGTAATCGTAAGTTGACTATGCTGATCTCGCACTAAGCTTTGAACAGCAGAGTTGACCACTCTTCTGATTTCACTCAGCTGATTTTATCAAAATCAGAGTTTTTAAAATAACTAACTTGCAGCGGATTTGTCAAGTGTTTTTCACAAGTAGTTTTCTTTAACTTTGAAATAGTTTTATCCCCAGTTTTAACAAACTCCTTTTAAAACTTTTCCAACAGTTAACCTTTAAGTGTTTTAAGTATGCTGTTTTAAATATGCAGAAATTTATGCAAGTAAAAACACAAAGGATTTTTATAGTGGTTATATGGATAGAAATCCTTTAGTCCACTCTTCCAAGTCACTCAGATCTTGGGTTATACTAAATCACACAGATTACAGTATACAATGCTTGCGCCTATCAACAAATGAAACGGCCACAAGTGCGTAATAGGAAATCACAAACTCCTATCCTCTGAAGTAATATCACTCACTTAGATGGATATCTACTTCTCACAACACAGTTCTAACAAAATCACTCAGATTTATAAGTATTCTCTATTTTCTCTCTATTCTGCTTCGTCAACAAATGACTCGGCTGATGAGTGTTCTGTTCTTGAGTTTGAGACTTAGAAGAATTTTGCTTCGAATTTTTGCTCTAAAAGTGTGTTGCGTGTCCTTCTTCAACTCACGAACTGAACTATTTATACTTGGAGATTTGAAAATCTGCCCGTTGAGAGATCGACAGGTGACCAAATCATCGAGTACTGGTCCTTCTGCATAAACGGCTACCTGCGACTGAGCACTGTACACTCTGCTGTACTTTCTGTCAGATCGCTTTTAATGCACTAGGCTGATACGAGGTTTCTCTTCAATCATTTGTCATAAGTACCCTTCCTCTTCAGTATTTATTACTCCAAGTGCATTTATTACCGTTGCACTTAGATTCTGATCTACTTCCACTCTGCTGATCGAAATCACTCGTCTGATGTATACTCTGCTGATCCCAAACTTGAACTAATCTTATTTGAGTCGGCTGATAGTCCACCAGTCTGATTCCTTCTTCAGCAATAGATCAGTAGTCTTCTGGACCATATTTGACTAGTCTGAAATACTTCTTCCTTGGTCAAATATCTTCTAAGGTTTGTACTAAGCTTCCACTTAACTGATGACTTTGGAAATCATCAAAACCTCCCTTTACTTCAAAGTCTTCATCTTCATCCAACATTTTGTGTACTTATATACACATTTTACATTTAGTAACAATATATTTATCGTCGTATTATAATCCCATAAATTAAAATAATTAAACCAATCACAAGTTCTCAAATATTACTGAATTAGATCTAATTTATATTTAAGTTAAAACTATTAAAATGAATATATTAAAACTTGGACCAATGTGTATTTTCCTAAACAATTATTTGACCTTTTTTGCAAAAACAACCATCCTTCTTCCTCACCTCACCTCACCTCACCCAACCTCCCACCACCTACCCTCGCCACCCCCCCCCCCCCGGGGCAACGCCACATCTTTCCTCCCACCCCACGTGTCGCTAGTTTTCCACATACAAAAACACAGTTTATTCATGAATTGATTTCGGATTTGGAGGATTTTTGGAATTTTCGGATATGAGATTTTTTTTTTGTTCATACCCCATTTCAGAAAATAAGAACTAAAAACTCCATAAAGAGTGTGGCTTCCTGTCTTCGTGTAATAGATTTGTGCGGCGCGGTCGGAGGAGAGTGCGGTGGGTTTTTTTTGTTACCAAATAAAAAAATTGAACTCAAATATAGTTATTTTTTGTTGGGAAACCTTACCACTAGCTCCATCACAGGGACTAGTTTTGTACTTGTTAGAAAATAAAAAAAATCGAACTCAAATAATATAGAAAGCAATTGAACTCAAATTGGGGAAAAACAGTGGGGAAGAGCTCATTCACACATTCATCGGAGAAGAATCAAATTTGGGGAGAAAGTCTATAAAAGAAAATTGGGGAGGAAGTCTCAACTTGAGTAAAGTTATGGGAAATGAAGAAGTGTAAAAGGGACAAAGTACATTTTTTTCACAACTTGAGGAACAGGTTGAAGGTTGTTTTTTTATACACATGTCATGCAATGAATGGTGAACTATCAACAATTTAGCCAATGCTGAACTGTTATTAGCCAACCCGATCTTATAATAATTAGGTGCAGTAGTGTTGTAAATCTTGAAGAAAAAGAAACTCTTGAAAAGAGAGAGAGAGAGAGAGAGAGAAAGAAAACTCAAAAGTGCTTAGTTAACGGAGAATGCTTCTTTTCCTTTTCAATTTTCTTTTTTTACTTATTTTAGGTACAACCTTTTAATTTGGAAAGCATAAAGTAGAAATTAACAAAAAAAAAAGCAGCTTTGGCATTAGGGATATTGCTCTGGCTATATCAACAGCGGACCCGTTTGTTTACCTGAGAATGGCATGTAGTTTGGTAATCGTATCACCAGGCATCACATAATAATGTTTGTGTTGATTTATTGGATTTTGGGAAAGGAATTAAATTCCTTAAAACTAGGAATCTTGCCTCTATAAACTAGGAATCTGAAACCCAAGTTTTCTATGGTATTCTAATTCCATTCCCTATGGAATTAATTCATAGTAATAATTTAAAAGATAATATTTTCCATATATACTCAATCACACACACACACACACACACACACACACATATATATATATATATATATATATATATATATATATATATATATATGTATATATAAATGTGTGAGTGTAATTTACTATAAAATATACATAAATTAAATAAATTATAAATTTTTATGTATTTTAAGTATATTACATAATTATTCAACATAAAGAATAATACTTACACTCTATGTGAAATTAATTATCTTTTGAAATTTCAATAATATCCAACATATTAATTGATAATTGATCGAGTAATTTGATCCACATGGTAATAAGAAAGTTAAAATTAAAATTTTGAATTATAAAAAAATCTCATAAATCAACTCAGCCACCCATCCCATTTCACAAAGTCCATCTCCTCCACCAACTTACCCACATGCCACCTCAATTTAAACTTATATTAATAATTGATTGATAAATTTTATAAATACAAAACAAAATAATAAAAATATTATAGTATTTATTTTGATTATATATATGTATATACATATTTAGAGAATGGTATTTGCGTTCCTAAATGTTACAAATTCAAATCATCATTAATCGTGGATAAAAAGGGATTAATATCATATTATGTGATGACGAGCATTATCACTATAGAGCTAGAGTTTGAAGGGCTTTTAAGGTGAAATTCAAAATGCGAGAGAGAATTTAGTAATTATTGAAACTTCAAGTAATGATCTTGTAATTTCACATAAGTTTAGTGTTAATTCTGCAGGTATTGTTCCATAAATACCATATGTTATATAATTATATAAGTGAAAAATGTTTGTTAACATTTGAAAAAATGGATTCCATTCCTTATGTCGAACATATAAAAAGGAATTTGTCACTTTCCTTCTTGAAATCTCGAGTGTTACCCAAACACTGTAATGGAATTATATCACTGGTAATCATATTCCTAGAAATCAAATTCCCAGAACCAGATTCCATTCCTGTCAAACAAACGGGTCCAAAAAGTTTTCTTTTAACTTCTCCTTTTTTTTTTAATTCTTTTTAATGTTTAAAATGATAAGAAGTTGAAGGAACTAATTCGGGATAAAACATAAGTAATTGATTAATTACAAAGAATGATCATCAAATTCACTTTAACATAAAATAACTTCTCATCATATGCAAATTTAAGCAACTCTCTAACCATAAATATTCAGAAAACTAAAAATACTAAAAAAAAAGATTGGAATTAATTGTACTGCATGATCATTCACTAAATATTAATTGTATTGGGTAATACAATTTTCTTGTTCCCAGAACATTCATCAAACATATAACTAATAGGACATGAAATGGGATTTGTCAAGGTTGGAACTAGACAAATGAAAACTTCATGTAATTTGTAATGTGTCTCGTTGATCTTTACACATGACAAACCGATATTTATTATGAATGTCGACGGCATCATGTACGGCCAAGAGAATAGAAGATTTGGGATACACCACTTCATCGGATGGAAATACTTTTTGCTTCTCGAAAGATTTTCTCAAATTGATTCTTTGCCTCCAATTTATGGCTGCCTCAAAATATTGAAGGGCATCCAACTCGGATTCAACACAATATCCATGAGCCTCATACTCGTGATACCACAGTCCTTCTGCCGGACGATTTGTTACGGAAGGCCATGCATTTTCAAGATCTGGACTCAATTTTATGAACTATACATGTACAAACAAACAATATTAAATATGAATATATTCTTAAAAACAAAACATTGAGACAGTAAAATTACAATCTTACCAGAGAATATAGAAAGACCAACTCCTCAGGCTTTGGGGGAGCACACGTTATGAGGTTTCCGTAACTATTGCATGGCCAAAGACCGTGTAGAGTAAAATCGATGAGCATTGGAGTTTTGTACCCACCTTTAGGGTAGCTCGCACAAAATGTTGGTACCCATGTGAAAACAATTTGCATATTTGTATAACCCCTTGATAATAATCATTATAATTATTATAGTAAGGAATTATATTGATGAGGAGGAGTGAAAATAAAAGAGCAATGAAAATGTTGAATAAGCGTGCTGCCATTGTAGAGATTGTAGAGAGTGAGAGGGAATGGTTTTGAACAGAGAGAGAGAGAGAGTACGTAGATGAGTGAGATCTAGGGATGGCTTTGGACACAGTGAGAGAGAGAGATATTGGACTACTTATTAATGGAGTGAAATGTTTGAAACTATATATGCACCCCCTCTCATCATCAGTTTTTCTTTTAATTATTTGAAAGCATTTAACTTGTAGGTTATGCATGCTATATCAATTTTAATTAATAGCTTGGGCATGCTTGATTTGATGATATCAACAAATAATCATTTTTCTTTTAATATGAAAGCATTGAACTTGGAGGTTCTGCTATATCAATTTTAATTAATAGCCTTTTTCTATATAAGTTAATTGTTGTATAGGTTGGTTAGGTGTAGTAAAGTTAGGTTGCGTTCGGATAGGCCAATTAAATATAGGGCCAATTGTAATCTGGACAAATTAAATAGTCCAATTTTGGGATTTATCTCATGTTTGGTCAATTAATTGTTGGACAATAAGTAATTGGGCTGATTATTAGTGGTTTGTTCGGATAGCCCAATTTGAAAGTCTAATAGCATTTTGCCCAAAATACCCTCCGATCCGGCCCACTCAGACATCATCTCATCCGTTGATTCAACATGGATCTCAGCCGTCCGTTAGTGAGTATATTAACAGGTTTTGAAACCCTAATCCAGACCATTTCACGATATTCGTTCTCTCTCTTCGCGGTTGCGCTAGGGTTCTTCCAAATTCACCATTACGGAAAGTATCTTTCATCAATTGCTGAGTTCCTTTCATTGCGGTGGCCGTGGGGAATTATTCAATCTGCTTGTTCATTTTGTAAGGTAAAACGTATAGTACTACAATTATTTTTTTGAGGTTTAGAGATTTTATTCTAAATATTATCGATAATAGAGTCTCCAATACTGTGAAGCCATGGATTCAAGGTCCAGTTCAAATTCGAATGTCCCTGCCCTGGAAGGAAGGGTTTGTTCGTGCGCTGCCAAGATTAAGGTTTACACTTCTTGGACCAAGGATAACCCCGGTCGTTGTTTTGGCCGTTGTGCTGGATTAGAGGTATTAATACGAACCCTTTTTAGATATTCAAGATATGTAATGAAGAACCTTGTTAGTAAATTTTGAAAGGTAGGGTTTATTTTTGGGTTTTTATATTTAAGATTTTATTTTATGAATGATTCCTTAATACAATTTTATTGATTGTTGGTTTGTAATAGGGGGATCGTTGTTCTTATTTTGAATGGGTTGATCCACCAATGTGTGATAGATCCCATTTGATAATTCCTGGTTTGCTACTGCGAGTTAATCCTATTGAGGAGGAAAGGACCAGTCTGGAGCATGACACTAATGAATTGAATGCTGAAATTCAAAGGCTTATATATTCCCTGTCCACACTTGAGAAGGAAAACATGGCATTGCGTCGTAAACTCAAGTTTGCGATGATCTTTGCCATTATCTTGCTTATGTGGTTGATTTATTGTAGAAGTTAGACTAATGTGTTGAAATGACTTGTGTTTTGTTGTTCTACCTGTAATATATGCCATCTCTATTATGTTTTGTGATAAGTATATTTCTAGGAATTATGGGTTAACTCTAGTTTTAATATGAAAAATGTGTAATATATGTCATGATGTGTTTTTGGATGCTATTTTAGGAAAATCTATCTGCATATGTTTAAATCAGTATAAATATTGGCATGTGGTCTGATTTTTACTGAAGGCATTTCATTTGATTGGCCATATGTAAGATTAGTTGATGTTATATTTGCTGAAATTGTGTATATAAGTGCATTAGTCCTATTCTTAAAGTTGCTTAAAAATGGATCTTGGCAATGGTAATTATGAGTATGTAACATTGTTGTGTTTGCCATTCTAGTAGACTGTGTGTGTATTTTAGTATTATTCCCATAATATTTGTATGTTCCCATATTTATTGTTGGTATTGTCCATTTGCTGAAATGAATACAGAGACAATAAATGTTGAATCATTATTAATGTTGTTGAGTTCTTAAAGGTTGGTATTAGGCATTGACCAAACCTACTGCTATTTATGATGGGTAAGCATTAATGCACCTCTGACTTGGTGACTTGTGCAACTTTGAAAATAGACTTCAATTAATGAGACTCATTTACAAATGCATACATATAAATGCATATATGCCCTACATCAAATCAACATTAATGATGGAAGTTGGATAGTTCTTCAAGGGGTTTCTTTAAATTCAACTCAAATGCCTGAGTTTGTTTACATCTCTCAAATTGGCTGAATATCCTACAGTTGTAAGGATTTTTTTCAAAACTTCTTTGACTTTAATTTCTTGTTCATACATAAGATTTATTATCATGTTGACATGTTTGTTTATGAATGTTTTAATTTTTTTCAGTGTATCTTCTCCAACAATATGTCGAAGACAAGTACTGATAGAGGTGATGAGGTTAGGTCCTCTGATGGCTGGGGATTTAATGAGAACTGGAGATTCGGAAATATACTTTATCATCATTTCCGTTGATTAAAAAAAGGAAATTTTTTTATGTTTTCGATGGAAAAGATGAAGATTTTGATCCATGCTACCAACAATTAATTAACTAAGCCGCATAGCGAAATGTGAGTTTGATTGTGGAAGCATCATTTTTTTTCAAAACCTCGTATTAAGTATGAGCGGCAAAAAATAATTATTTAATATTAGTTTTAAATTACTATTGTGATTACGTATATTCATTTTTTTAACCATTTCTTATAATTTTTTTATATAAAGAATATTGATATAACTATTATTGAATTAGATGTTGTAATTTTATGAAGTAATATTTTGTGATAAAGTATATAAATACTAGATGAGTTGAAAACAAGTGAAAGGATATATAATAGCATGTATTATATATATGTATAAATAGGAGTAACAGCTCAATCGGAGGAATTTCTTTTTCCTTTTTTATTTTGAGAAAAAATAGAATTTGTATCAGTCAGCCGCAATTCTTTTTATATTTTGAGAGAAGGGAATTTGTATTAGTCAATGGCAATTCAGGCTAATATAAGGTCTAGATTCTCTAGACTCACTTTCTTTGCAAAGTTATCAACATCATGGAAAACGACATAGTAAATTTATCAAGACACATGAGCACATGAAGACGATTCATGCAAATTACGTTCTCCCTAATGAAAAAATATGATTATTTTGGTTTGAGAATTATGATTTATAAATAATATCAATTATATATGCCAACACACATATTAATTTAACGAACTATTATTATTTTTAAGATTATTGGTGCAACCTAGTTCTAAACATGTAATTTCACAATTCATAAAGAAAAATATGTAAATCCGTATTTGATGGGTTGGAATTAATCTGTAAAACAGTAAAATCAATATGGTTGAGATTTGTAAAATGCAATATCGTTGAAACAATATTTTCTAAGTTGTCATGGTCCATATAGTTAATTCCCGGTAATATCTTGTAATACGATAGAATGTAGTTCATTATTTGCATCAATAATGGAAGGATAAAAAATCAATAGAAAAATTAAATGAATTATGTTTGTTGGAATTATTTGCCAGTCAGTATTGTTATTTACAATTTATGGAGCAAGTCAAGAAACTAAAAATGGTTTTCGACTCTCTTGTTATTTGTTTGGCATGTGACAGGGGATTCAATTCATGAGCAAATATAGTAACAAGCCTGCACATCACAATGCCAAAATTGGAGAAGATAGAGATGTGCAATAATCATGAGATATGTAAGTTGAGTAAAGCTAGCAAAATGCTTAATACCTTAATTATATGTTCATTTAGTTTAGGAATTCGTGAAGTATTGTTTTGACAGCAACAATTAGAATTATGGAAATACCACTAGCCTTTGTGTTGTGGTAATTTAGTTATATGGTAATGATTTATTCATAAATTCATTTTTATGCCTAATTCTATCTAAATGTATGAATATTAATCAAGAAAGTTTAAATTGAATTGAAACATTAACAAACTTATTTAAAAAAAAATTAATGGTGTGAATTTTGAAAGTTGAGACTCTATTGTTTGAAAAGGAATCGAAATCTGATCGAACCCGCAAGATCCAATGAAATATGAAAATTTAGATAAGAGCAAATTTTGAATCTGACTTGAGTTCCATCTTACATAAATGGAACCGAATATGGACTAGACATGATCCAATCCGAGTCCGACGCATTGAAAACCCTATATTAATATGTTATTAATGTTTTATTCAAGTATATATCAATAAATAGTTACACTTAATATATAAACAATTTTTCTAGTTATCTTATGATAACTATAAGCTAATTCCAATTATCTGCTAGCCAATGATTCGAAAGTTTTCTCGAGTATTACTTCTAGCTCGAAATGTTATAATGTAAATCGGCCAAGATCATATTTTATATCAATGAAATCTAGCTAATTATTAAGTAGACCGGCCAAATAAATGATATAGCTAGACCATGGTCAAAATATTGACTACCAAATGTCATAAAGTTTTGGTTAACAACGACATGTAACAACTCTATTTTACACTATTTGTGGATTCCATCTTTTTTTTCTAAATTTGAATTCATCTTTATGAATTCTGAAAAAATAGTATCCATTTATAAAAGCATGATATGGTCTTGGCCTTGGGTACTGCCCTTCAGTTATTGATCTCACAATATATTTTGGCAAGATATGTAATTATGAGATGTCAACATGAGATCATAATTAATTAAGACATCCAATTAATTGGCAGATAGACCAATTAATAGCAGATTAGAATGATCAGGTTTGATGATGTGAGAGGCACATATAGGATTTTTAATTAGAGTGAATAGCAAATTACCTCATTGTGTTATTCTAAATATGCAGTTCAATTCATGTGATAAATAGAATGACAAAATATATTTCCGTGTTTTTATTGAAGAAGCACATTGTCTCCCTCTTAATTTTTACCCTTTTACAAGGGGGTAAAATGTTCATTATGCAACATCACAGGGAGTTAAAGTGCTTCTTTAGACATTTCACAGGAGGTAAATTGTCTATTATGCATATCACACGGGGGTAAAGTGAGGTGAATATGTTGTCAAGGGTAAGGATAAATCGGTAATTTTTACATGAAAGTGAAGTATCGGTTGCATTATAGAGTGTGTGTGCAACACCTCCACTAGTAAGGAGGTAAATTGTTCATTATTTCATATCACAGGTATTATTTCATTTTACAGGTAGGTAAATTGTCTATTTTCATATCACGAAGAGGTAAATTATCATTAGACATATCCAGGGAGTTAACTTGCCAAAAATCCGTCATTTTAATGTTATTGATTAAATAGACTGAAATATTTGGTTTTTTTTATTAATTATCGAAAATAATCATTTAATATATAACTTATAATTGTCATCAGAAAATTCATAGAATTATTTAGATGATTATCCTTTAATAAAATGTACACCATTTACAAAATTTGTGGACTACAAATCTAACTGGGTTATATATTACAAGTTTATTATATTCCAAATACTAACTGATCGAAATATTAGTTCTCTCACATTTGTCATTTTTTTTTTTTTTGGATTGATCTCATATTTGTCATTTTGATTTTAAATAACTAGCATCCCTCACACGCGTTTCCTGTGCACAACTTTTGGTGAATGTACGAATTAATCACATAATCTGTACAAAAAAAAAAAACAATTGTCAAAAAATATCGTCCACCAAAAAAGAGACGTAGAAGTAATATAACATTGATTTGTAAGCATAATTCATAACCTTACCGTTGGTTTGCATTCGCGACCTGAAACACTTTTGAAGAACAATGTGATAGAGAAATTAAAACCGTCGTCACTCCTCCCCATAAACTCCTTTATATCCATTTGTTGAAACCATTACAAACACAATTAAAAGTAAGAGAGTCTCAGACAAACAAATAGTTTCGCAATTATATCTTATTTTCTTTTCGCTTGATTCAAAAACAAAAACTTTTCAATTTTTTCGACAGAAAATATGAAAATTTTGATCCATGGAGATGAGAACCCATTCGGTGGGCCTAGAGGAGTCTTGGCCCATGTTTTTGCACCAACTTATGGGAGGTTTCATTATGATGCAGTCGAGCAATGGTTTGTTGGGTCGGCCCTTAATGAATTCGATTTGGAGTCAATTGCGATTCATGAAACTGGACATCTATTTTTGGGCTTGAACATAGTTCCAATGCTCAAGCAACCATGTATTTGGGAATCGGTACTGGAGTGATCAAGACTACTTTGTACCAAGTTGATATTCTTTTTTTTTTTTTTCAAGGATTTAACCCATTTCGAGGCGGATTGGACACATTAAGTGGGTACCTCTCCCAACAGGAATTCGAACCTGAGTCCGCTATTTTGTAGTGACTAGTCCCTTCCACTAGACCAATCATCTGTTGATCCAAGCTGATATTCGGGGAATCAAAGCATTATATATAATGTTTAATATAGGTATAATTGAAATAAAGAGATAACCTCTCTATATACTAAATAATTTTTCACAATAAAAATGAGATTTAACAAAAAATTATACCATGTATTCGTTTCATTTAGCAAATATTCATTATGGAGTATTTATTAGCACATATTCTCCCATGTCCATAGAAAAATATTTAGTGTGTGTGCCTTAATTTAGACAAATGAGTCTTCTTTCCCTTTACTTTATCCAAAAGAAAAAAGTAAGTCATTATTATGTTGTCGATGCAAATATATTGGGGAAAATGCAAGATACTACTCTGTGTTATGTGAAATATGCACCAAACTATCCTGTGAATTTATTTTCTCACCAAACTCCCTTGTACTTTCAAAAACTTTGTATAAACAACTCAATCTCCTTTAATTACTAACATTGTTAATTTTTAATTGAATTTTCTAAATTATCCCTAGATATATTTAAAAGTACAAGGGAGTCTTGTTCAGTTCAAAAGTACAAGGGAGTTTTACGCAAATAGTTTAAATACAAGGGAGTTTTGCACAAACATTCAAAAGTACAAGGGGGTTTTGCGCAAATATTCAAAAGTACAAGGGGGTTTTACGCAAACAAAATTATTCAAAAATTAACAGTATTAGTGACTAACAGATATTGGTTGTTTTATGCAGGGTTTTTGAAAGTACAAGGGAGTTTGATGCAAAAAAATTCACATGGTAGTTTTATGCAGGTTTTGCATAACAAAGGGTAGTATCATGCATTTTTCCCAAATATATTAGTATGTTAATATCATGGATTAAAATTCCGTTTCGAGTGTATGTTTCGGTTAACCAAATATTAGAAATTTTTCAAGACTTTTTCGAAAATATTTCGAAAACAATAAGGAAAAACTGTAAAAAAAAATTACTAAATTAAGAAAAATAAGAGAGTTTCAGGCAAACAAATAATTTTGGAATCTTGTTTTCGTTTTGCTTGATTCAAAAACGAAAACTTTTCGATGTTTTCGACCGAAAAGATGGAAATTCTTATCCATGGTTAATATGTTTGAATATAATGGCATGCCTTTTAATAACAATATATATATATATATATATATATATATATATATATATATATATATATATATTAATTACATCAAAAAATTCATCATCAATTATCTTTTCTTCAAGATGAAGAAATATTTTTGTCTAATTTCACTACTAGAAAAAACGAAAATTTCGACCGAAATTCCAACCGATTTTGGTAAAAATCGGTCGGAAAAACTTCATATTATAAATTTCATATCACAATTTAAAACACATATGCACATTTCATTCACAGTTTTAAAAATGAGAGATAATTGGATCTTTACTTTAAATATTTATGATATTTTTAATTTTTTCACGTGTTGGATCGTCCTAAAATCACATTAGTTTCATTTATTTCGAATTAAAATTCAAGTCTACCGCATCTCTTATCAAATAAAAGTTGAGTGAATCTCACTTTTTGGCCTCCTTATGGATCGACTTCTGCACATTCGTCCCTCTAAAAATTCTTAACAGCGGGAACCTTCTTATTAATATAGTTTTTCACCAATGACCATTTCGGCTAATACACTTCGGAGATGACCTCACATGCAATGCACGTGCAAGTCCTCGGGGGTATTTTTGTCCATTAACCTAAAATTAAAATCTGACTTTATGTAACAATATAGACCGTGTCACTTTGTTTCCTACTAAAAATGTATTTTCACCAAAGAAGTCCCCATTAAATGGATGGAATTTAGAAGATTTCAATTGCTAAGAATTTTTTTTAGGGGGACGAATGTGAAAAAATTGTTCCATAAGGAGGACGAAAAGTGTGATTCACTCATAAAAGTTTTAATAAATCTATTCGAGTTAAAATCCACTCCATTGACAGGTTTATGTATGATTTTAAATTTAAAAAAAATGGAACTCTTTGCTAAGTTTACATTAATGCCTTCAAAAGTAGTGATCGAAAATTAGTGATGTCAAATTATTAATTTATGTAAGAGGTTAATTTTTAGAAAATAATTATAATTTAAAAATGAGAATATTTTTTACGACATCCCAAAGAAAAATAAGAGATTGTCTTCGGGACAAATGAAGTATATATTGATTGCTATAAGTGATAAGCGTGAGAATTGAATTATTTGATACTATTAAATACAATCAATCATTATTTCTAGAAACATAAATCTAAAAACATAAATATAAAGAGAAAAATATTATATATATTTAATAGTCAACCAAAGAAAAAACACCTTAAATGAAGAAAGAGTACCATTTCATTTGTGACATACCAAACTAAATTATTCTTTTCCCATATTGTGTTGAAAGTTTAAACAAAAAGGCATGCCCATATACAAATGGTTGTGAAGTGAATTTATGCTTAGTTTAAACATACCACTCTCTCCGGCAATTCACTCTGATTTCACCCAACACTTATTTCCTTTAAATTGATCCCCAAATCTTGGGGTCAATTTCTTATACTTCAGTTATAATTTATGCTTATTTTTGCTCTGAAATTAATTCTATTTTGGGTAATTGATTCTATTTACTTGATTGAAGTTTTAATCTTTTCCTTATTTATTAGAACACAAACTGTTTGTAATCTATTTTCCCAAGGTGATATTGCTTGTTTTGAATTAAGTCATGTAATTGAGTTTTTTGTTCATTAAATAATGATATTTGGTTTGAATTTTTGTTTGGTTTCAAAATCGATTTTCGGTTCTTGGGGATATGTTTGCCATGCTATATTTTAAGTAATGATTAGATTTTATATTTTTTGACATTTAAGTTGTAGTTCCTGCTCAACTTATTAGATGCTTTGAACATTTTGATTATGTAATTGCTTCTATGCAACTCTGGTTTTCTCGAGTACATTGTTAGAAAATAAGCAAACATGGCTGCAATAAGCACGCGTAGTTCTCTCCCGGAGGATCTTATAATCGATATCTTAATAAGGTTGCCAGTGAAATCATTATTGCGGTTCAGAATAGTTTGCAAGCAATGGCATGTTATCATCAAAAGCCCAAGTTTCATACGCAGACATGCCCATCGTGAGAGCACTCGTACACGTCTCTTGTATATTATCATGTATCTGTGTTGAGAGAGGAACCATTCATCGAGTTCTATGATTTTACATTGTTCCAAGATGAAACACTTCAAATATATGAGAAACCAGATAATCTGAAACTGCCTTGGCTAATTGAAGCTCTTCATGGTCCTTGCAATGGCATATTTTGTGTGCTTAGTACATCTTTCAAACTAGCTCTGTGGAACCCAGCAACCAGAAGAATGAGGCGACTCCCGTCTCTTTCAGAAGAGTTTCGTATTATTGATGAAATCGGTCTCTGTATAGACCCTTTAACCGATGAACTCAAGATAGTTTTGATTATTAGTCCTTGTTGTGTGTGTCGCCAAGAACCTTATTACGCTGTCTATACATCGAATAATGATTCTTGGAAATATTATGAAGATGATGTCCATCTTGATGATCACTCCACCGTGTCTCGATCTAAATGTGGCACTACATTCTTGAATAGATTTTATTATTGGAAGAAGTATTCGGTGAAGACATTTAGCTCTGTTATTCTTGCGTTTGAAATGCATAATGAAGTCTTCCAAGATATCGAGATGCCAGAGATTGTCAGATCAAGACCGGATGGAGATCTTTGCACATATAATGACGCACTTGCCTTGTTTTATTATAATGTAAATGCTTTTGACAATCGTATTGACATATGGGTGATGAAGGGAAAAGGGTGTTGGATGAATTTGTTGACTTGTGTTCTACCTTTCCGGTTATATTATCCACTGGGATTTTGGAAGGGTAAACAATTGTTTGTAGCAACTGGTGCTAACGGAATTGTGAAGCTAGTGATGTATGATCCTGACTTACACAACACAAGAAATATTATAGCTGAAAAAAGTGAAAATTTTTGTCCTAGGAAAGTATGGCATGTTTATTACAAAGAGAGTCTTGTTTCAATCGAGGCAGGTGAAATTCCAGATTATGACATTCAATCTGAAGTCATCCATAAATTTCTCGTTCGCAGATGGCCGGGTCATAATTTTGATCCAGAATAGACTAGCTTAACCATTTCACGAAAGTTTGTTGACATTTATTGTTTAATTATAGAGATAAAATCTGGCATACGTTTAGATTTGACTACAAACAATTTCACATTTTTACTTGGCAGATCTTCAATACCCAAAAAAACATATTGAATTTGGGGGAAAAGGTGCTAAAATTGATTATTTAATTGTCACAGTTATATTATTCGTACAATTATGAGCATCTAATATACTATTCTTTTCTTTATCTTTGAAATTTGGTTATATACAATACGATAATGATTCAGTTTTATATTAGTCATGTATCATAGTACGTATATGAACTTTATCAATTAGCCCAGGCAGTTTCAGATTTATTGGAAATTATCAATTATATTAACACATACATTTAGTGTTGGAAATATTAGTTCTCACATTTCTCATTTGATTTTACTTTTAGACTTTTAATTCTGCCTGGCCCTGCCCTGCCCTGCTTTGCTTTGCCCAGCCTAAGTAAACCGGTCCAAGTTGTTCAGCACACTCAGTAGCTCAGCAGTGTATATTAGGGGTGCACATGATTTTTAAAACCATACCGGATCGTTCCGTACCATATCAATTATACCGTATTTTCGATTTTTTTCCTCAAAGCTAAAGGTTTTGATATGGACGGAAACCGTACCAAGTCTACCTCATAAAATTATATTTTATTAATAAATTATTATAATTTAAAAAAATAAAAACTAAACCCCACCAACCCCTACACTCGTAACCCCCACCCACCAAATTCCACGCCGCGGTGGCTTGGGATCAAAGAACCCATGCCACCGCCGGCTTGGGACTGACGATCAAGTATCTTCTGTAGTCAAATCATGTATCTCACGGTTGCTTTGAATTGACACTGTTTAAATTTGACTCATTTTTAATCTTAAAGGTATCTTATTGTATATGAACATACTCTCAACTTTTGAGCTAGATATGAAGCTCAAAACTCTTCCGGCTATTAAAACTCTTTGCCAACGTTATCAACATCATGAAAACAAAGATTTATAAGTCAATGTATATAAATGCTACTCACATAAAGTAACTAAATGAAATTTTATTGAAAATCATGATGTTTGCATAAAAATCAATTGTGCCAACACTCAAATTAACTAAAAGAAATTTTATTGTCTTAAAAAATTGTTGATTTCTAATATTTTGTGCACTTATATATTTCACATAATATTGAAGAAATTTAGAATAAATATAACTATAAGACAAAATAGATAATTCTAATACATATTTCACAAATTATTAAAGAATGTAAATTTCATACTTAATGGATCGGAATTAACCCGTGGAATGGTAGAAGTGTTGCGTAAAAAGATAAAATTATCATTCTCCACGTAAAATAACATAAGGATTAGGTAAATTGTCACATATATAATAACACAATGGAGTAAACTGACACATATAAATAATACATGTGGGTAAATTTCCATATAAAATAATGCAATGGGGTAAACTACTTCATTTTATTCAGATTTAAAATATGTCTAAGTATATATTATATAATGTAGGGTATTTTTGTCAAATTATTTTCCTTTAAGATTTGAAAATATTAAGGAGATTGTGTGAGCTTTTTCAAAAAAAATAGAGAAATAAAGTATATATTTTCAAATTATAGGGAGGTCAATTTGAACATGTAAATATCACGAGGTAAATTGCCATTAACTCTATTTTCATATAACTAAAGTCATTGACATCTCTTTTTTAGTTATTTTTTAATGTTTAAAATGATAAAAAAAAAAAAAAACTGAAGGAACTAATTCGTGATAAACTACATAAGTTATTGATTAATTATAGAGAATTATCATAAATTTCATTTAACAAAAAATAATTTCTCATCACATGCTACATAAAAAATGTGCTTTCCAAAATTATCCCCCGTCATTTTCAGATTATACACCACATACATGGAACAAACAAATAGGATAATAGGGCCAGGTCTACATTTTGTCATTTTCTTCTTTTCATTTATGCGGCTGAATGATATCTTTTATAAGCTTAAGTAGGTTTAGGGAGGCTTCGATTTTGCCTGGAATTTTGGGTTGAGCCAAAAACATTTCGAAATTATTTTCAAATGACGTTTGACCGAGTCCAGACTGAGTGTTTCGTATTATAGACTTTGGGTTAGGACTTTATTAGAATTGTAGTGTTGGGTTTGGGATTGTGAAGTAAGTGATTGATTTACTGGATTTTTCTTATGGTATGAATTATTAGGGAATTCGGTCATCTACTGATATTCTCTTTGTTTCGATTGACTAAGCAATAAAAAGAAAATCCGATTAATTTTGATAAAAACGTATTAAATTTTTTGTCCATGACTTCAAATTTAAAGTACAAAATCAATCTGAGACAAAAAAGATGGTGAGGGATGGAAGTTAGAGGGCTGCACAATCTATAGATCCATTTTTTGGGAGGAATGAAAATCTTAATGTATGTTAATTACAAGCATCTATAATGTATCATCATTCATCAACACTAATACAATGCCAGATTATTTCAAGTGGAAACATATGTTCATTCTTAACACCTAGCTTGCCATTTTTGCCCTGTTGTGTCACATATATGTGTGTGTTGATTTCTACTCCCACACTGAGAAATGAAATGAATTATCAGGTTGCACTCTCTTCCGATGATCAATTCAAGAGGGCGTAATTGTAATTTGTATAGAGGTTGCTTTTGTATTCAAAACAGTTTCGACAATACGAAGAATCTCAGTGTCGCCTCTGAAATACGAGGACAAACTTGGGGTCATCAATGGGCTGCAGAGAGTATTTTAAAGGTCGAGGAACCTTAAAGTTCACAATGTGCAAATCACTTGGTAATGAATGAATAGCCAAATGCATCAATTGACCAATAATTTTTAGGAATAAGCCTAACAGTTTCATTTAGCCACATGTTTCCTTAATTTGTTATCTGAGGAAAAGAATATAATTGTTTGAGTGCATAAGTTAATAGAGCAAATGGTCTCTTCCAGAAAAGCAAGATCTTCCTATCTAAAGCATAAAACCACTAACATGTGTCATGTAAACCAAAACTAATAACAAACATATAAGCACGCAAACTTATAGGCCATTAAGAATCAGCATATTAACAACTACAACAAATTTGCACACGTTCAACATAATTTGTTGAGCAATACATAATAGGAAATTTACTGCCAAACCTAGAATATTACCTAGTAGAATTAACAAAACCTGAAGGTTCAAATTGATATTTGCCTATTCAATGATAGCAAAATAATGTGAATTAGCCTGCACAAACAAAATAGAAGCTACTCTATATTGGTGAACTCAAATATCGAAACACTTCACAAAAAAAAAAAAAAAGCGATTTAGTATTTTAACAAAATATAGATAATAGTATTGCTACAAGCTGACTGCTAATTTAATCATTTTCCAAAAGAGCACACATTCTTTTCGGAAAAAAGAAAGAGCACCCATGACATGACATGACGAGTTGTTTGATCTCTGCTGCTGCTGCTGAGAGTGTCCATCCACAACATGACTTGATATGCAACATTAAATAAGTCATTAAGCTAGTCTAATTCTGGTTCACAACACCATCTACAAGAAAGAAATTTCCGGATAACATCGGATTGAATGTCATAATCTGGAATTACATTTCCTGCAACTGAAACAAAACTCTCTTTGTATTGAAAGGGCCACATACCAAGAGCAATTTCTCTCTTCCCAACCCTAAGATTTGTCGTTTTACGCGAAATCAGGATCATAAACTATTGGCTCCCTAGTCTCATCACCGGCTGATAGAAAAATCTTTTTACCAATCCAAAATCCAATTGGGAAAAATGATTTGAAAGGTACAACACAAGTCAATAATTTAGTCCAACAACCTTTTTCCTTCATCACCCATATGTCAATATGTTTGTCATAAGCCGTCACATCATAAGCCCTCTCATCATAAGAGAACAAGGCTAGAGAGTCATTATATAAATCAAGCATTATCTCCCTTCTAGATCCGACAATTTTCGGCATCTCGATTTCTTGGAAGACTTCATTATGCATGTCAAATGCAAGGATAATAGTATTAAAGGTCTTCATGTTGTATTTCTTCCAATAACAAAATCCATTCAAGAATGTAGTGCGAAATCGAGTTTTGGACAAGCAAGAGTCGCGATCAAGAAGGGCGTCATCTTTATACCATTTCCATGAATCGTTACTTGATGTATAGACCACATAATTAGGATCTATTTGACCATAAGTACAACCGTCACCTTGAATTAAAACTATCTTGAATTCATTAGTCAAAAAGTCTACACCAAAACCGATTACGTCAACCGTATATTCTTTTGAAAGAGAAGGAAGTGGCCTCATTCTACTGGTTGCTGGGTTCCACAGAGCTAGTTTATGGCCAAGACTAAGCACACAAAATACGCCATTGCAAGGACCACTAAATTCATCAATAGACACAGGCAGTTTTAGATGATCTAGCTCTTCATATCTTTCTAGTGTCTCATCTTCAAACAACTCAGAACCAACTATCCGACTAACTCGATCATTTCCACACACACATCCATACCAGTACCAATAAACAAGAAGACGGGTACAATTGCTCTCTTGACGGAAATGACTGCTTATGAAACTTGGGCTTTTGATGATAGCATGCCATTGCTTGCTAACTGATATGAACTCCAACAGTGATTTCACAGGCAACCTCAATAAGATCTCAGTTATAAGATCCTCCGGGAGAAAACATTGGGAGCAAATGGCTGCCATGTTTGCTTATTTTCCAACTATGTAATTCGAGAAAATATGAGTTGTATTGAAGGAATATAATAGTTAGAAAGTGTCCAAAAATACCCATATAATTAAGTAGGTCCCACAAGTAAAATGATGAAACTTATAAAATCTAACTCTTATTTCAAATCTATCCAATAGAGCATATCCAAACATACCTACGAAATCGCAGATAGATAATGGAAAATCAAAATCAAACTCTGTAAAAAATCGTACATCTTAAACTAGCAACATTAGTTTGGGCAAACAAAGTTGTTAACAACCTGACTTTTAAAAGCATCTTCAATCCAATAATCGATCTACGAATTTAAATTATCAATTACATTTTATTGTTATAAAAAATAAATTATGTAATATATTATAAACAATATTGTGGTACATCGTAAACATAAAAGGGATAAATAATAAAATATTTATCGATACAAGTTATTTATATAATAATAAATCATGTTATCATTATTTTATTAGCTGACTAAATTCAAGTCGTCATATTCTATTGGAAGACTACGAATCCAGTGTTTTACAAGTTCAGAAAGCTAAGTTCAACAGTGTGTTGTAGCTCTATACTATGTATACATTTACAAAAAATTAAGCTCATAAGTACTATGCTAAAACTCAAAGCAAAAAACCAAACCAGAGATATGCTAGTTATTTTCAAACCTTAAATCTGGTGTCCTCAAAAAATTGAAGCACGTGAAGACAATCCAAAAACATTACAAAGAGGTGGCTATGTTGCTAAATTTTCAGTCCTAACCATATGACATCCAGATATTTACCAAGTATTCAATTAATTTTATTTATTTTTTCTTTTTTATCACTATTCTATATATATACTGCAGGGTAAAACCTCAAAAAGGCAATCAAATTCAAATATTTACCAAGTTTAGAGCATGGCTGGTTTGCAGGAAGTTTTATTTCCTCAAAGCACTAACAAATTTCAGAAAGGCTTACTGTGAACACAAATAATTCAATGCCCACAAATGGTAAAAACTGGAATTTAAAGCAACATTCCACAAAGTTATTCAAATCAACTAATTTTATGCTTAACCCAAAACTTCATTATTTCAAATCAGAGCATGTAAATTCATTACTAGTTGAAAGAAAGAATAAACGATAAAACCTCTAAATTCTAAAAAATTAAAAATTACCTGAAAATTAACCAGAGATTGAAGAAGCCCCGTGGCCGACTTTGGAAATTAATCTCTCAACAAACAATTTAGTTTTTAGAAAAGAAGGGCTGCACAATGGAGAAGGTAAAAGGAAAGGTAATTCTTCATTTTTTTTTTATTTTTTTCTTGGCCTTTTAAGTCTTAAACCGATGTTCACTCGAACCGCCAATTCATTGGTTTCTTGACCGGTCCATTCTGACTAATAACTAATAAGTAAGTTGTTTTTGGGTCAACCGGACCGGAATGGGGTCAAACCAGATGAACCGGTCAGTATCGTATGATCTAGTGTAACCATTGTTTCAGGAAAAATACCGAAAAATCATACTCCAACAAATGTACCTAAATCGTTTTGAGTGTAAGTTTCGATCAGTTAAATATTAAAAAAAAAATTGAGAATTTTTTGATAACATTTTGGAAACACTAAAAAAAATTGTACAAAAGTTACGAAATTAAGAAAATAAAAAAATTCCAAGATAAATAAAGATATTCAAGGAATTAAAGCATTATATAATGTTTAATATATGTATAGTTGAAATAAAGAGCTAATATCTCTATATACTTATACATGTAACAATAAATTTTCACAATATTATAATTTAGACAAATGAGTCTTATTTTCCCTTTTTTTTTTAAAAAGAAAAAATAAAGTTAATATTATGTTTTCGATGCAAATATATTAGTATGTTAGTAAGTTTGAATATAATAGCATGCCTTTTAATAACAATATATATTACATTAAAAAATTTATCATCTATCTTTTCTTCAAGATGAAGAAATATTTTTATATACTTATTTTCTCATATGAAATAATCAATAGACATAATATATTTAATACAGAGTATAGACCATGCTAGTGGGATTAATGGTCCAATTGTTTCGAGCACAATAGGTCCTTCTAGAAGGTAATTTTTAGGGTTTCTGATAGGCTTTCTCTAATCTATAAATATAAAACTATGACATTTTTTTATCTCTAATTTCGACGATTTAAATTTTTTTTAACACATCTAACATTTTTAATCACCGGTTTAACCCATTTTATGACCAATCTGGCCTATTTTTGGCTAATTTCCTCAATTTAAACAATTTTTTACCGCTTCAACTCGTTTTTCACCATTTTTCATCGATTTAAACTGTTTGACGGATTTACCCGGTTATTTACCAATTTCATTTGTATTTGAATTTCATCGATTTAAAATATTATTGATCAATTTAACCCATTTTTTCATTAGTGTTCATCAATTTACACAATTTTGATCGATTTAACCCAATTTTCACTGATTTCATCTATTTTTTCCCACTAATTTCATCAATTTGCACCGTTTTAACAGATTTAACTCGTTTTCACCAATTTTCATTGATTTAAAATATTATTGATTGATTTAACCCTTTTTCACTATTTTTCATCAATTTACACGATTTTGATCGATTTAACCTAATTTTCACCGATTTCAGTTATTTAACTAATTTCATCGATGTGCACCGTTTGGACAGATTTAACTCGTTTTCACAACTTTTCATCGATTTAAACCTATCTTTTTTACAAACTTAACCCTTTTTTCCACTGATTTCATCCGTTTCATTAATTTCGTAGATCTAAAAAATTGTTTACCGATTGAACCCATTTGATCACCAATTTCAGCGATTTAAAACGTTTTGGTTTGATTTAACTTAAATTTTCGGTAATCTCACATGCTTTTAACTAATTTAATCAATTTGCCACCTTTTTCATTGATTTCACCAATTTTATCGATTTAAATATTTTGACCAATACAAAAAAATTTCATCGTTTTCACCCATTTTCATCAATTTACGCAAATTTCACCGATTTAACTTCTTTTTCACCGATGCCATCCGTGTTTTTTCACGAATTTTATCAATTCAATTTGTTTGATTGATTTAACCGTATTCACCTTTTTTCATCTATTTAACTTATTTTTAACTAAGTTAGATGATTCAACATATTTCAAACCAATTAAAATATTTTATCAGTTTAACATGATCCTTATCGGTTTAAACCATATTTTTAATCGAATTCACCAATTGTTTTTTTCAATTTGACTGAAATCATCCATTTTTCACTGATTTAACCCATCTTCACCATATTTTCCACTAATTTACCGATTTACACATATTTTTCACCGAATAACTTATTTTTTCACTAATTTTATCGAAGTGTTAAATCAATGAAAATAGTTAAAATATAAGAAATTTATAGGTGAACTAGTGAAAACATCGATGCTATAAAATTGATTAAAAGTGTTATAAAACAATGAAATTAGTTAGCAAATTAGTTAGCAAATTGATGGTGTTTTTGACGAGTCTTGTAATCTTACTAATATTGTCCTGATTCCCAAATGCCAAGACCCTGAATATATGACCCAATTCCGCCCCATTAGTCTATGCAACGTTGTTTACAAAATTGCTTCTAAAACCATAGCCAATCGCTTGAAACCCATTATGAACTCCGTTATCTCTGACTACCAATCAGCTTTCGTCCCTGGTAGACAAATCACTGATAACATACTTGTAGGTTTCGAAACCACCCATTATATGAAAAAACATACTAAGAATAGGGTGGGCCAGATGGCCATTAAGTTGGACCTTAGCAAAGCCTATGATAGAGTTGAATGGGAGTTTTTAAGGCAGTAATGATCCGGTTAGGTTTTGATTCACATTTTGTTGAGCTTGTTATGACTTGTGTTTCTTCTGTTACTTACTATTTTGTCCTAAATGGGGTGAATTTTGGTTCTGTTAAGCCGGAAAGGGTTATCCGTCAAGGAGATCCCCTTTCCCCTTATCTCTTTCTCTTTTGCGCAGAAAGCTTGAGTTCTCTTATTTGTCAGGAGGAAACGAGAGGACACTTTGAAGGCATCTCTATATGCCGAAGAGCGCCTACAGTTTCTTACCTTCTTTTCGCAGACGACACTCTGATCCTGTGTCAAGCTACGGAAGAGGCCGCTATTTATGTTAATAATCTACTTCTTGCATATGGCTTGGCTTCGGGTCAGAACATTAATTTTTACTAGGAATACAGATGAAGACGTGGTTGCTTCGATCCTTCAGTCCCTCCCAATTCGTAGAGAGCTTAAACATGAGAGGTATCTTGGCCTCCCCCTTTCAGTTGGGAAATCTAAACGAGAAGTATTTGATTACATTACAGAGCGGGTTTGGAAGCGACTCCAGAATTTGAAATCCAGAACTTTGTCAAGGGCAGGTAAAGAAATTTTAATTAAGTCTGAAGTTCAAGCAATTCCATCTTATCTTATGGGTTGCTTCAAGCTACCAGGCTACTTAATTAAAGAAATTGAGTCTTTGATAGCTAGTTTCTGGTGGGATGAAAATAATAGGAAAAAAATACATTGGATCAAGTGGAATTCTCTATGTTCTAGTAAAAGGGATGGAGGAATGGGCTTCCGTGACTTGGAATCATTTAATACCTCTCTTCTTGCAAAACAGGCTTATCGTATTATGACGAACCCTAATAATCTACTCAGTTGCTTTCTAAAGGCTCGTTATTTTCCAAATACAGATCTTTTAGATGCTCTTTTAGGTTTGGCTCCCTCTTTAACTTGGCGTAGTATATGGGAATCCAAGAGATTAATCGCTTTAGGTATTAAGTGGAGAGTGGGCAAGGGTAGTGACATTCGCATTTGGAGCATGAATTGGCTTCCGAGAGCTCATTCATTTAAAGTTATTACTCCCCCTCGAGTTCTCCCGGCTGATTCATTAGTTAGTGCTCTTATGGACTACTCAAGATGTAATTGGAATAGACAATTAATTGAAGACTTGTTTATTAATGAGGATGCGCAACTCATTCTTTCTATTCCACTAAGTAGAGGAAGTTGTCATGATTGCATTATTTGGCATTTTGATCGCTCGGGGTCCTTTACGGTAAAATCGGCTTATAATTTATGTCACTACTTGAAGGAATCTGAGCTTGAAGCCACATCCGGGAGTACTAGTTCACGAACTAAATATAATTGGCTCAGTATCTGGTCCTTAAAGGCACCCCCGAAGGTTAAACATTTCATTTGGTCATGTTGCAAGAATACAATTCCTGTTCGAACGGCCCTTCGTAATCGAAAAATTGTTCATGATGATGTTTGCTTTCGGTGCGAAGGAGAAGCGGAATCCACTCTGCATTGTATTGTTCGGTGTACTTATGCTAGACAGTGTTGGGCTTTATCTGGTCTTGCTTTTTCAGATTATTACTGTGATTCAGCTGAATTCATGGACTACACATCTTTATTCGAAATTGGATGCAGCCGAACTCGGTTATGCTTCTACTTTGGCTTGGTGGATTTGGTTTAGTAGGAATAAGTTTCTGTGGGAGAAAGTTGTCTTTGAACCGGCTGACATAGTCTCATTTGCTCGTAAATTCTACGGTGGGTTTAAAGAGGCTTTTACTCCTTCTCCTATCTCCAACTCACTCAGACCCGTGCGTGCTAACTGGACACCTCCACCTCCGGGGGCTGTGAAAATAAATGTAGACGCAGCAGTTGTTGAGGACAGGGAAGAATAGGAATTGGTTGTGTAGTTCGGGATCATGTCGGTACTGTTTTGGACTGGAAATCTGAGATGCTTGACTCCTTTTTGGAACCTGTAGCAGCGGAAACCAAAGCAGTAGCTCGAGGACTGGAATTGGGTATTGCAAAAGGCTGGCATAATATCATTTTGGAGAGTGACTGTGTTTTGGCAGTGAATGGTATCTTGAATCACCAAACTTTTAATCAATTTCATCCCTTGGGCCACTTATTTGAAGACATCAAGTACTTAGCTAGTAGTTTAGAGTATTTTATTTGCTCCCATGTGTTTAGGGAGAGTAATTCTGTGGCTCATGCTCTAGCTAAAGTCGCGCTTAGTATTTCCCCCCCTACGGATGAGCTTCCGAGCTTTGTCAACAATCTTGTAACCAATGATATTATCCATTAATGATATCTCACCCTTTGGCTTCAAAAAAAAAAAAGTTAGCAAATTGATGAAATTAGTTAGAAAATATACATTGTTGGTCTGTTATTTATCACAGGGAGTTAAAATGTTTATTTAGAAGGGAGTTAATTTGCTATTCACTCTAATTAAAAATCCTATATGTGCCTCTCACATCATCAAACATGATCATTCTAATCTGCTGTTAATTAGTCCATCGGCCAATTAACTGGATGTCTTAATTAATTTAGATCTCATGTTGACATCTCATAATTAAATATCTTGCCAAAATATATTGTGAGATAAAAAACTGAAGGGTAGTACCCAATATATTCTTAAGAGTTAGTTCATTCATGAAGACAAATTCAAATTTAGAAACACCTAATTTAAAAAAAAAAAAGATGGAATCCAAAAATAGTGTAAAATAGAGTTGTTACATGTCGTTGTTCACCAAAACGTTAATTATAACATTTGGTAGTCAATATTTTGACCATGGTCTCCTTAATAATTACCTAGATTTCATGGGGTAAATGCAAAATACTCCCCTGTGTTATGCTAAACTTGTAAGAAACTACCCTGTAAAATTTTTATTGCACCAAACTTTCTTGTGTTTTCAAAAACCTTGCAAAAAACACCGAATCCAAAACTACCCTGTGAAATTTTTATTGCACCAAATACTCCCCTGTGTTATGCTAAACTTATAAGAAACTACCCTGTGAAATTTTCATTGCACCAAACTTCCTTGTGTTTTAAAAAATCATGCAAAAAACACCCAATTTGTAAAAAATAGGTGGTTTTGGATTGACATTTTTCAAGAAATCATTTTTAAAATACTTCAAGTTGATCCCTACAACTTAACGTGATATATTTTTAAAATTATTTCTTGAAATACATCGATCCAAAACGACCTATTTTTTACAAATTTGGTGTTTTTTGCAAGTTTTTGAAAACACGAGGAAGTTTGGCACATAAAATTTTTACAAGGTAGTTTCTTGCAGGTTTAGCATAACACAAGGGAGTATCTTGAATTTTCCCTAGATTTCATTGATAAAATATGATCTTAGGCCGATTTATATTATAACATTTCGAGCCAAAAGTAATAGTCACGAGAAAACTTTCAAATCATTGGCTAGCACAGAATTCTAATTAACTTATAGTTATCATAAGATAACTAGAAAAATTGTTTAGATAATAAGTGTAACTATTTATTGTTATATACTTGAATAACACATTAATAACATATAATTAATACAGAGTTTTCAATGGGTCGGACTCGGTTTGAATGATGTCAGTTTATATTTGGCTTCATTTATGTAGAATGAAACTTGGGTCAGATCCGAAATTTGCTCATATCTGAATTTTCATAGTTCATCGGATCTTGCGGATTTGGTCGGATTTTGATTCCTTTTCGGACAATAGAGTTTCAACTTTTAAAATTCTCACCATTAATTTTAAAAAAAAAATAAGTTTGTTAACGTTTCAATTTCATTTAGACTTTCTTGATTAATATTCGTACATTTAGATGAAATTAGGCATAAAAATGAATTTATGAATAAATTATTACCGCTAAGGTACCACACCACAAAGGCTAGTGGTATTTTCATAACTCTCATTGTTGCTACCAAAACAATTCTCCACGAATTCATAAATTAAGGTATTAATTTACTCAACTTCCTAAATCAGATAACTAAAGAAATATCTCCCCTCTGGTACGGCACAATAATTCTTCTTCCAAATAAAAATTGGTGCAAAATAATAGCTTACATATCTCATAATTATTGCACATCTCTATCTTCTCCAATTTTGTCACTGTGATGTGCAAACTTGTTACAATTTTTGCTAATGAATCCCCCATCACATGCCAAACAAATAACAAGAGAGTTGGAAACCATTTTTAGTTTTTGACTTGGACCATAAATTGTAAATAATAATACTGATTGGCAAATAATTCCACCAAACATAATTCCTTTGATTTTTCTATTGATTTTTTTATCTTTCCGTTATTAATATAACGAACTACATACTATCATATTACAAGATATTACCGGGAATTAACTATATGCACCATGACAACTTAGAAAATATTGTCTCAATGACAATGCATTTTGCAAATCTCAGTCATATTTATTTTATTGTTTTACAGATTAATTCTAACCCTCAAATACGGATTACATATTTTAATGAATTGTGAAATTATGTGTTAGAACTAGGTTGCACCAATAATCTTAAAAACAATAATATATAAATCGTTAAATTAATATGTGTGTGTATTCTCAAACCGAAATAATCATATTTTTTCATTAAAGAGACCTTAATTTGCATGAATCGTCTCACTTCATGTGCTCATGTGTCTTGATAAAGTTAATATGTCATTTTCCATGATGTTGATAATTTTGCAAAGAATTGTTATTAAGTGATTCTAGACATTAGAGTCTAGAGAATCTGCACCATATATTAGCTTGAATTGCCGTCGACTGAAACAAATTTTGCTTTCTCAAAATAAAAAAGGAAAACAAAATTCTTCCGATTGATCTGTTACTCCTATTTATACATATATATAATACGTGGCTACGTGCTATTATTTATCCTTTCACTTGTTTTCAACTCATCTAGTATTTATATACTTTATCACAAAATATTACTTCATAAAATTATAACATATAATCTTAAATATGTATTTTTATATATAAAAATTATAAGAAATGGTTAGAAAAATGAATATATGAAACAACAATAGTAATTTAAAATTAATATTAAATAAAAAAAAAATTGCTACTCATACTTAATATGAGGTTTTGAAAAAAAAAATGATGCTTCCACACTTAAACTCACATTTCGTTGTGCGGATTAGTTAAATGTTGTTCGCATGGATCAAAATTTTTATCTTTTTCATCGAAAACATCAAAAAGTTTCCGTTTTATAATTAATGGAAACGATAATAAGGTGTATTTCCGAAACTCTATATTCGCCTTGGAACTTGCTAATTTTTTAATTTAGTAATTTTTTCATAAATTTTCTTAATATTTTCGTAACATTTCCTAAACTTTTTTGAAAAGTTTAAAATATTCAGCTAGTCGAAACATACATCGAAAACGACTGAATTGAAAAACTTTGTGTTCTATTTCTTCCATTCATCAATAAGCAACCTCTGAATATGTGAGCCTAGAATTAATTTTTTTATTAAATAAAATAATTTAAAATTTTGAAAAAGATGAATATTAGACTAATTAAATAAGAATGAATATTACTCCTTCCATTCCAAAATAATTGTCACTTTAGAGATTTGCACAGGTATTAAGAAAGCTAATAATTAGCCTTGAATTTAGGAAAAGGTTAGAGTTATACCTAAATACCCCTATTTATTTGATTAGAAGAGAGAGAACAATTGGTTAAAGTAGAAGAGGGAGAGAGAAAAAGAAGGAGTAAATATGGGTAAAATTGGAAGATATGTTATTAATGTTGTATTGGAAGCCTAAAGCGACAACTAATTTGGAAGAAGAAAAAATCTCTAAAGCGGTAATTATTTTGGAATGGAGGGAATAATATATAACAAAAAATTTATGAAAATTTCTAATATTTAACTGATCTAATCCGAACATACCACGAAACGAAGCTTTAATCCATGAAACATATAGTGCAAAATTTGTAAAATATAATTTTCTGAAATCAAAATTAAGCTGATATTTTAAATCACATAATCATTTAGTGGATTTCGTGTCCTTTTATCCAATTTAGTTTTATTTTTTTGTGAATTGATGTATTAACAACTTAATAGACATTTATCATTTGTGTGGTCCTCATAATTTCATAATAGGAAAGCTTCATTTCAGGTACTATAGAAATTTCGGATTAAAGTATTACATTATCATTAAAATATTTACTCACAGTTTCTCCTGCCTAGCTAATACATATATAATGTAGAAAGGAAAATTTCTTAATTATTTGATATTGAATTAGCCGACATTGAATCATTCATATATCTTAGTTTCGAAACAAACAACCGTAATTATCATTTACCCACATTACTAGCTTCGGGTTATAAGGATATGGTCTTATTTTACAAGTTGCCCTGGACTTGATAGCAGTACATGTTAAAATAAAGCTCAAAAAAATTACATGGGAAATGAGTTTGAGAACATAATTGTCTGTTGGGGAGAAATTAATTAAGGAGAGCTCGATCAGATCCCCTTTATTTTTCTTTCGTGAGATAGGCAACATTATTGTCTGTGGTCTAAAATATTATAGGACCGGCTGACATACTATGCTTTCATAAAAAAAAAAAGAAATCAAGTAATGGATTTGTCCAACATTTAGGTTCTATAGAATGAAATCAAATCAGATGACGAATAGTTCGATCAATTTGCTTTTTAGTCCTAAATGTGAGCAAATATGAAATAATATAATTCAAAAACCCATAGCTAATTTCAGCTCAACTCCTAGTTGACCTGACACCAAGATCCCCTCACTAGAAAATCCTAAGCATTAGTTAATGACTCCACACCAAATTAAAGCCAATGCTTCCTTATACCCATCATACAATGCCCGCCCGAAAACCTTTTTGACCCAACCATATTTTTTCGCTCCCTTCTGCTGCAGCACATTAAGGCTGCAGTCGGATTGGCTAATAAGGCCCAAATTGGTGATCAATTACGCAATATTAAAATAATAGGGCAGTTAATACCTCGTTTGGATGGGCAAATAAAAACTCGGGCTGCCCGACCTTATCTTGCGGTTTTGTGGACCAGCCCCCCTTAATCAGCCCAATTCTAATTTGATATCCCACGTCCAATTAATTCTGTATGGCCCAATTAAATATTTTTAACCCAGAATTGCCCCTCAATTTGGTATTAATTACACGTGAACCAGGCAAAAATTAACAAAACAAACAAAAATTCATTTCCCCGCTCAACTCTTCTTCTTCTGTTTCTTGAAGCTCGTACATAATGCAATAACCCTAAAATCACGAATTCGTCGTCCTCTTTATTAATTTTTTTGGCATACCCATATACATTGTAGCCGATTTCATCTAATACTCATTCGAATTTGCAGATTCAGCGAGTACCATCGCAAATTACGAAGATTCCAAGAGCGAGGGTTGAAGGGCGCGTCAAGTTGAACCAACTCCAGATCTGGTAAAAAATCAAATCAAACATATGAATGCTTCATCTAATTACGTGTATTTGTTGGTAAGAGTGTGTGTGTAACTTTCCCCTAAATTTTTATACGGAATAAACATTTTGGTATTTTTATTTTTTGTTATTCTTGTGGATTATTTTATACACGATTGTATACTGGAATAGTGTGTTTATGTTACATTATCTTGCCATTTTTGTGTTTGTCCATCCATGAATGAGGTTGATGTTAACAACTTGGTTTTTCTACTGTTTTTTCTATCATGAATGGAGTATGTCTATCAGTTGTCTATCTACGTTGTTTGCTAGTGTTTAGCTCATGCATCTGGAATATGTTCCCCATATTTTCATAGGGTCAAATTTGTCTCATTAATCAGCTCATATAAGTTGGTTTTAACATTATTTTTAGGGCTACCTTGCAAATGGATCAACAACGGAAACAACTCTTGTTAATAATGTTTCATCAGTTCTTTTGGATGGGAGTTTATTTTATTTGCTTACGTGTTATTGCACATCATCATGCCCAATCTTTGAAAAAACCATTCGATATAGCCTAATCCGTAGGAGGCGCAAGCAAGCTGAGTATTTAAATTTTATCACCAGAGAAAAGAATGTTACGTGCAAAGATAACATACGTCTTAATATGAATGCATTTGAAAAGTTCTGTTGTTTGCTACATAATGCTGGGGGGTTAAGGGATACCAAATACGTTCTGGTAAGAAAACAAGTGGCAATGTTTCTGACGATCATTGCTCACCACAAGAAGATCCGAATTATTGGGACAAATTACGAACGTTCAGGTGGCACCGTGAGCAAGTTCTTCTACCGCGTACTCAATTCTTTGCTAACTTTGCATCCGATTTTACTATCTAAACCCAAACCAGTTGCAGTTGAATGCGAGGATACAAGATGGAATTGTTTCCCGGTGAGTTGCAAAATTTTAACATTTAGTTTGTTTTTACGGTGTATCTTAAATATGGACCCTTTTACGTTGGCAGTGTTGCATTGGGGCATTGGACGAAACATATGTGAATGTTCAAGTTCCGAACATAGACAAACCACGATATAGATCAAGAAAGGATCTAATTTCCACGAATGTGCTAGACGCATGTGACGTTGAAGGAGGATTCACTTATGCACTAGTTGGTTGGGAAGGATCTGCGGCAGATGGCCGGGTTTTAAGAGATGCAATGAATCGAACCAATGGATTTAGAGTTCCTACAGGTATAGAAATACATAAGTTTAATACATGTATCTTTGTATGAGTAAGTTACTTGTTATTAAAGCATTCTGCATATTTTTACGTGTTAAAATATGTGATTCAGGGACATATTACTTATGTGATAATGAATATACCAACGGTGAAGGCTTTCTTAGGCCATACAGAGGAGTACGGTACCATTTGAAAGAGTGGGACGCTGGTATGGAGGTTCCTCATAATGAACAAGAGTTTTTTAACATGAAACATTCGCAAGCACAAAATGTAATTGAGCGCAGTTTCGGTCAGGTTAAGAAAAAATGGGCAATTCTACGGAGCAACGCATTCTACCCCTTGAAGACGCAGAATCGAGTTATCATGGTTATATTGTTGATACAAAATTTCATAAGGCAAACAATGGCTGACGACATATCATATTGGGATTCGGATTCAGTTGACTCGAGTGATGATGATATTGACCCCAATGGTGGAGATTACATTGACGTGGTAGAGCCGTCGCATGCGTGGAATAATTTTCGCGACAACATGGCGCGTGATATGTTCAACAAATGGAATGAAGAGCGTTCTTAAATAATAAAAAAGAGTTGTTTAATATGCTTCTGTACAATTTGAGTTTTCGAACTATTGAACTTGTGTTATTTATCCTTGAACTATAAGCTTGTATTTTATTTGGGCTTGAAATTGTGATGGATTTATGATTTACGCTTATGTGAAATGTTATGTGATTTATTGTTATGTTGAAGTCTATTGATGGAATCCTTGTGTTCTTGTGAAACTTGATGTGAATTGGGAAATTTTATTGCTTGATTTGATTGAAATTATGCGTGTTGTCGTTTGAATGTGAAATTTATTTCAGTTTCATATTTAGGATTTGGATTCATAAAATAACATACCTTAGTTTCTTTGTGCAGAATAATCTTTACTGGAACATGGCATCCATACCACGATACGGTGAGGCTGCTCCTACCCAAAGAAAGATGCAAGGTTCCCGTACATCTTGGAATGAGCTCGAAGAACAAACACTGATTCATTGCCTTAAAGAGATGCTTACAAATGGGTGAAGGGCCGATAATTCATTTAGAGCAGGTTATTTGCAAGCTCTAGAGGTAGCACTAAATGCGAGGCTTCCTAATTTAAAGATCATTGCCAAGCATATCAACTCCAAGTTGACGGTTTGGAAGAAAACTTATTACCAATTGCTTGGGATGCAAGGGACAAGTGGGTTTGGATGGAACGATTCCGGGAAACAAATTACCGTCGATGACGACGTATGGCAACTATACGTGAAGGTGTGATGCAATTTTGTTAATTGATCATACACTTTAAAATTATGTATAGATTATTAGCAACATTTGGTAACCTTTCTTCTTGTAATTTTATTAACTAGGCACATCCTGATGTTGCCAACATGCGATACAAGACCTATCATTATTTTGAAGACTGGTAGAGATATTTGGCAAAGACCGGGCCACTGGAGATTATGCGGAAGGCTTTTCGGACATCGTCGAAGACTTGGTGAAAAACAATCTCGTTATGGAAGAAGCAAACCATAAGCTTAAAGAACTAATGGTGAACATAGATGAGGTGTATGACACTAGCCCATGTGTGGACTTGACTACAGATGCTTCGAATGACGCCGAGGTTATGTTCAATTCAGGCCCGCGTGATTTGGAGTTTGACGCCATGAGACCAAAGAAGGTGAAGCTAGAAAAGAAAGTAAAAACAGAGAAGATTAAGAGAGAAATTTTCAAAGAAAGGAAGAGGAAAACACCGGAATCGAATGGACCCGATGCTTACAAGCCCGACATGAAAGAGTTTATTGTTGCTGCCAAGGAAACGTGGGGAGATTTGTCTTCAAAGTTTGCGAAGGAGGAGGATACCTTTGACGAGAAGGCCAAGAATATAATAGCCGCATTAGAGAACATCGAGACCCTTAGCGAAGAGAACCGAAACAATCTATCATTCAAAATAATGGACAATGCAAAGCATACAAGCTTGTTCTTGAACTCGAATGCACGAAATCGAGAGATACAAGCACACATGATGCTTGAGGGTAAGATGCCTTGACAACTATTTCATTTGATTGAAGTGATAAAGTTAATTCTTATTTTGTGTGTGGAACGACTTAAATCCTTGTTCAAATCGTACTATGTGCTTTGGGGTTATTTTTTTGTGTTGAAAACTGTGTGCTAATAAACGTCACGAATTGTTGGTATGCAATTTGTTGGAATTCATTTTGGGTAGAAGACAAAACTTGCAAGGAAATCATGTATTGATATTTTGGGTTAGTTAGGTTAGTGACAGAGGATAGTTCTTTTGTAGTTACCCTAACTCTTTGTATGGTACTTTGACAATTGTAATATTTTGTGTATGCTACTTTAGTTGTTATTCATCTTATTTGCAATGCAATTTATAGCAAACACCCCATCTGGAAATAGAATGCAAAAAGGCCTTTAATGGATTGCAAATACCCCCCCTGATTTATAGGAAAGTACCCCCAGAAAAAATAGCAAATAAAAGGTGCCAGCCTAATATTGTTTATACGCCATTTTTGTATTACAAATTATCCCCTGCTTTATAGCAAAATACACCCTCATGAATCGGAGTATATCTAGTATACGCCATGTTTTACAGCAAAATATAGGATGATTAATGGGAAATATTAAGGAAGTGCATTTTGGATAAACACAAAATACCATTTTCGACGTACTAATTCCAAATTTGTCAACCGTTTTAATTTTCACCGGAAGATCCTCGTGACGTCCCAACGTCTGGCCAAAGACATTTAGCATTCGGGTTTGGAGGATCGACATTATCATCGTCGGTGACTGTGTTGTTGTAATTTGCCAAATCATTCCAGAAGTCTTGATTGTGACAAGGTGAGAAAGTTATTTGCAGCGGATTTAGAGGTGGTGGAGCTGGGGTTCCTTGTTCAATTAATGGCCCATCGTCTAGTTCAAACCACTGAAGATTAATAGGGGATGCCGGAGGAGGAACGGCATATTCATTATCATCATATCCAAAAATTTCGCACAAATCAATCCACTTTGGCTCTCCATTTTGTGCATAGGCTTCATAAAATGGTGTTTAATGTATATATTTATTCGGGGAAAAACAACAAAAGAGTTATTATTAGAAGTTAAAAAAAATTGCATCAAAAATAGATTTCCATATGCCAAATGATTTACCATGCACAATTGTTTCACAACTTCCAAACCATAATTCCCAACAACGTTGGTATCACCAATTAGGTAATAACCTGAGAGGTTCCTCAAATACTTGAAAGTGGTATGCCTACGTTTAAGCCGATTAAATTTTGCCATAATCTCCTTCAAAGTAATAACCCGGGCTGCAACATCATCTTCTTCACCGAAGTATGGAACAAATCCATTTTCTTCACCTGCTGGCACCAAGCATGTCATCTTCGTCTGAGTCTCGAACATGTATGGGCCCTCCAGGGCTTCCACTTAGGTCTCTTGGAAACCTAGCAACTCCTTCGTCATCAAAAGTGGTTGTAAGCATCAAGTGCAGTGCATTGCCATTCTTCCTGAACTGCTTAAACACTTCAGGCTCAGCCTATAAAATAAACAAGTCACTGAAATTAGCAGAAGATTAAAGAATGCACTCAATTGTAAAAGGACTTTTAATTAAAATAGATTATACCTCCGGAGTAATAACCTTCCAATACTCAGCATTGACATCAGCGTCACAGTTTTCAATGTCATAAACAACACCTGGAGTGGCCAAAAACCTCTTGAAGCTATTGTGCCTGACACGCATTTGTTCCAATTTCATCTTAATTGCATGCTTGCTAAAGCGACGTCCAAAGTGTGCTTCCAACTTCGATGTAACTCGTTTCAAGGCTTCAGTGAGCACTTCAACATTGTTAAGGTTGTTGGTCTTTGCTTCGTGGGTTAGAAACGCCTTGAATCTCCAGTTCTCATTAAATCCCCAGCCATCAGAGGACCTAACCTCATCACTTCTATCAGCACTTGTCTTCGACATATTGTTGGAGAAGATACACCGAAAAAAATTAAAACATTCATAAACAAATATGTCAACATGATAATAAGTCTTATGTATGAACAAGAAATTAAAGTCGAAGAAGTTTAAAAAAAAATGCTTACAACTGTAGGATATTCAGCCAATTTGAGAGATGTAAACAAACTCAGGCATTTGAGTTGAATTTAAAGAAACCACTTGAAGAACTATCCAACTTCCATCATTAATGTTGATTTGATGTAGGGCAGATACGCATTTATATGTATGCATTTGTAAATGAGTCTCATTAATTGAAGTCTATTTTCAAAAATGCACAAGTCACCAAGTCAGAGGTGCATTAATGCTTACCCATCATAAATAGCAGTAGGTTTGTTCAATGCCTAATACCAACCTTTAAGAACTCAAAAACATTAATAATGATTCAACATTTATTGTCTCTGTATTCATTCCAGCAAATGGACAATACCAACAATAAATATGGGAACAGACAAATATTATGGGAATTATACTAAAATACACACACAGTCTACTAGAATGGCAAACACAACAAATGTTACATACTCATAATTACCATTGCCAAGATCCATTTTTAAGCAACTTTAAGAATAGTACTAATGGACTTATATACACAATTTCAGCAAATATAACATCAACTAATCTTACATATGGCCAATCAAATGAAATGCCTTCAGTAAAAATCAGACCACATGCCAATAATTATACTGATTTAAACATATGCAGATAGATTTTCCTAAAATAGCATCCAAAAACACATCATGACATATATTACACATTTTTCATATTAAAACTAGAGTTAACCCATAATTCCTAGAAATATACTTATCACAAAACATAATAGAGATGGCATATATTACAGGTAGAACAACAAAACACAAGTCATTTCAACACATTAGTCTAACTTCTACAATAAATCAACCACATAAGCAAGATAATGGCAAAGATCATCGCAAACTTGAGTTTACGACGCAATGCCATGTTTTCCTTCTCAAGTGTGGACAGGGAATATATAAGCCTTTGAATTTCAGCATTCAATTCATTAGTGTCATGCTCCAGCCTGGTCCTTTCCTCCTAAATACGATTAACTCGCAGTAGCAAACCAGGAATTATCAAACGCGATCTATCACACATTGGTGGATCAACCCATTCAAAATAAGAACAACGATCCCCCTATTACAAACCAACAATCAATAAAATTGTATTAATGAATCATTCATAAAATAAAATCTTAAATATAAAAACCCAAAAATAAACCCTACCTTTCAAAATTTACTAACAAGGTTCTTCATTACATATCTTGAATATCTAAAAAAGGGTTCGTATTAATACATCTAATCCAGCACAACGGCCAAAACAACGACCGGGGTTATCCTTGGTCCAAGAAGTGTAAACCTTAATCTTGGCAGCGCTCGAACAAACCCTTCCTTCCAGGGCAGGGACATTCGAATTTGAACTGGACCTTGAATCCATGGCTTCACAGTATTGGAGACTCTATTATTGATAATATTTAGAATAAAATCTCTAAACCTCAAAAAAAAAATTGTAGTACTATACGTTTTACCTTACAAAATGAACAAGCAGATTGAATAATAACACCATTTAGCACAACAGCTTTATCCCCACGGCCACCGCAATGAAAGGAACTCAGCAATTGATGAAAGATGCTTTCCGTAATGGTGAATTTGGAAGAACCCTAGCGCAACCGCGAAGAGAGAGAACGAATATCGTGAAATGGTCTGGATTAGGGTTTCAAAACCGGTTAATATACTCACTAAAGGACGGCTGAGATCCATGTTGAATCAACGGATGAGATGATGTCTGAGTGGGCCGGATCGGAGGGTATTTTGGGCAAAATGCTATTAGACTTTCAAATTGGGCTATCCGAACAAACCACTAATAATCAGCCCAATTACTTATTGTCCAACAATTAATTGACCAAACATGTGATAAATCCCAAAATTGGACTATTTAATTTGTCCAGATTACAATTGGCCCTATATTTAATTGGCCTATCCGAACTCAGCCTAACTTTACTACACCTAACCAACCTATACAACAATTAACTTATATAGAAAAAGACTATTAATTAAAATTGATATAGCAGAACCTCCAAGTCCAATGCTTTCATATTAAAAGAAAAATGATTATTTGATGATATCATCAAATCAAGCATGCCCAAGCTATTAATTAAAATTGATATAGCATGCATAACCTACAAGTTAAATGCTTTCATATAATTAAAAGAAAAACTGATGATGAGAGGGGGTGCATATATAGTTTCAAACATTTCACTCCATTAATAAGTAGTCCAATATCTCTATCTCTCTCTCTGTGTCCAAAGCCATCCCTAGATCTCACTCATCTACGTACTCTCTCTCTCTCAACACGCTTATTCAACATTTTCATTGCTCTTTTATTTTCACTCCTCCTCATCAATTTAATTCCTTACTATAATAATTATAATGATAATTATCAAGGGGTTATACAAATATGCAAATTGTTTTCACATGGGTACCAACATTTTGTGCGAGCTACCCTAAAGGTGGGTACAAAACTCCAATGCTCATCGATTTTACTCTACACTGTCTCAATGTTTTGTTTTTAAGAATATATTTATATTTAATATTGTTTGTTTGTACATGTATAGTTCATAAAATTGAGTCCAGATCTTGAAAATGGATGGCCTTCCGTAACAAATCGTCCGGCAGAAGAACTGTGGTATCACGAGTATGAGGCTCATGGATATTGTGTTGAATCCGAGTTGGATGCCCGTCAATATTTTGAGGCAGCCATAAATTGGAGGCAAAGAATCAATTTGAGAAAATCTTTCGAGAAGCAAAAAGTATTTCCATCCGATGAAGTGGTGTATCCCAAATCTTCTATTCTCTTGGCCGTACATGATGCCGTCGACATTCATAATAAATATCGGTTTGTCATGTGTAAAGATCAACGAGACACATTACAAATTACATGAAGTTTTCATTTATCTAGTTCCAACCTTGACAAATCCCATTTCATGTCCTATTAGTTATATGTTTGATGAATGTTCTGGGAACAAAAAAATTGTATTACCCAATACAATTAATATTTAGTGAATGATCATGCAGTACAATTAATTCCAATCTTCTTCTTTTATTAGTATTTTTAGTTTTTTGAATATTCTATGGTTAGAGAGTTGCTTAAATTTGCATATGATGAGAAGTTATTTTATGTTAAAGTGAATTTGATGATCATTCTTTGTAATTAATCAATTACTTATGTTTTATCCCGAATTAGTTCCTTCAACTTCTTATCATTTTAAACATTAAAAAGAATTAAAAAAAAAAGAGAAGTTAAAAGAAAACTTTTTGGACCCGTTTGTTTAACAGGAATTGAATCTGGTTCTGGGAACTTGATTTCTAGGAATGTGATTACCAGTGATATAATTCCATTACAGTGTTTGGGTAACACTCGGGATTTCAAGAAGGAAAGTGACAAATTCCTTTTTATATATTCGACATAAGGATCCATTTTTTCAAATGTTAACAAACATTTTTCACTTATATAATTATATAACATATGGTATTTATGGAACAATACCTGCAGAATTAACACTAAACTTATGTGAAATTACAAGATCATTACTTGAAGTTTCAATAATTACTAAATTCTATCTCGCATTTTGAATTTCACCTTAAAAGTCCTTCAAACTCTAGCTCTATAATGATAATGCTCGTCATCACATAATATGATATTAATCCCTTTTTATCAACGATTAATGATTATTTGAATTTGTAACATTTAGGAACGCAAATACCATTCTCTATGGAAATATGTATATACATATATATAATCAAAATAAATATTATAATATTTTTATTATTTTGTGTTGTATTTATAAAATTTATCAATCAATTGTTAATATAAGTTTAAATTGAGGTGGCATGTGGGTAAGTTGGTGGGGGAGATGGACTTTGTGAAATGGGATGGGTGGCTGAGTTGATTTATGAGATTTTTTTATAATTCAAAATTTTAATTTTAACTTTCTTATTACCATGTGGATCAAATTACTCGATCAATTATCAATTAATATGTTGGATATTATTGAAACTTCAAAAGATAATTAATTTCACATAGAGTGTAAGTATTATTCTTTATGTTGAATAATTATGTAATATACTTAAAATACATAAAAATTTATAATTTATTTAATTTATGTATATTTTATAGTAAATTACACACACACACATATATATATATATATATGTGTGTGTGTGTGTGATTGAGTATATATGGAAAATATTATCTTTTTAATTTTTACTATGAATTAATTCCATAGGGAATGGAATTAGAATACTATAGAAAACTTGGGTTTCAGATTCCTAGTTTATAGAGGCAAGATTCCTAGTTTTAAGGAATTTAATTCCTTTCCCAAAATCCAATAAATCAACCCAAACATTATTATGTGATGCCTGGTGATACGATTATCAAACTACATGCCATTCTCAGGTAAACAAACGGGTCCGCTGTTGATATAGCCAGAGCAATATCACTAATGCCAAAGCAGTTTTTTTTTTGTTAATTTCTACTTTTTGCTTTCCAAATTAAAAGGTTGTACCTAAAATAAGTTAAAAAAAGAAAATTGAAAATGAAAAGAAGCATTCTCTGTTAACTAAGCACTTTTGAGTTTTCTTTCTCTCTCTCTCTCTCTCTTTTCAAGAGCTTCTTTTTCTTCAAGATTTACAATACTACTGCACCTAATTATTATAAGATCGGGTTGGCTAATAACAGTTCAGCATTGGCTAAACTATTGATAGTTCACTATTCATTGCATGACATGTGTATAAAAAACAACCTTCAACCTGTTACTCAAGTTGTGAGAAAAAATGTACTTTGTCCCTTTTACCCTTCTTCATTCCCATAACTGTACTCAAGTTGAGACTTCCTCCCCAATTTTCTTTTATAGACTTTCTCCCCAAATTTGATTCTTCTCCGATGAATGTGTGAATGAGCTCTACCCCACTGTTTTTCCCCAATTTGAGTTCAATTGCTTTCTATATTATTTGAGTTCGATTTTTTTTATTTTCTAACAAGTAAAAAACTAGTCCCTGTGATGGAGCTAGTGGTAAGGTTTCCCAACAAAAAATCACCATATTTGAGTTCAATTTTTTTATTTGGTAACAAAAAAAAACCCACCGCACTCTCCTCCGACCGCGCCGCACAGAACTATTACAAGAAGACAGGAAGCCACACTATTTATGGAGTTTTTAGTTCTTATTTTCTGAAATGGGGTATGAACACAAAAAAATCTCATATCCGAAAATTCCAAAAATCCTCCAAATCCGAAATCAATTCATGAATAAACTGTGTTTTTTGTATGTGGAAAACTAGCGACACGTGGGGTGGGAGGAAAGATGTGGCGTTGCCCTTGGAAGGGAGGCACTACTAGAAATTGGGGTTTCTGCAACGGACAAATCCGTCGCAGAAACTAAAAATCCGTCACTGATAAAGATATTTGCGACAAAAAATTGTTCTCGCAGATCTGCCATTGATATTGTCGTCGTAAATATATTTGCATCAGAAAAAAAATTCGTTGCAAACTTAGTGACAGATTTACTGTCAGTAAATTAAATAATTTTGTCGCAATAAACTGACACGTGTCTTTATAGTATAATACATTATTTGCGACATGTACTCGTCTGTCACAAATTCTTCAACAACATTTTGTCACTAGACTGGTTGTAAATTTAGCAACCAATTCCTGACCAAAATTTTCTCGCAAATTTTGCAACAACTTTTATCACTGAAACTCGTTGCAAAAATTGTAACCAATTCACGACAAAACTTTTCTCACAAACTTTGCAACCAAATTTTGTCACTGAAACTGGTTGCAAATTTTGTAACCATTATCCTGACAAAACTTTTCTCACAAAATTTGCAACCAAATTGTGCGACTGAAATTAGTTGCAAAATTCGTAACCAATTTCAGTGGCAGAACTGTCCTCACAAACTTTGCAACAAAATTTTGTCACCATAACTAGTTGCAAATTTTGTAACCAATTTACAACCTATCTATTGTCGCAATTTTTATGATAAATTTTATCAAAAATTTGCTATAGATTTGTATCTAATGATTATAGAAGGTTTTATGATGATATGTTTTCATATTACCTATCACAATATACTGTTTTGCACACACATTATATTTAGATTTTCTAATAAAATTAACTTCTACTTTAAAATAATTTGTAAAAATTGATAAATTGATTCAAAAGATCATCCAATACAAGTTTCGAGTATGAGAAATCCAACTATATATTAATAAAATGTGTAATACATGTTCAAGAATTATTAGATCCATGTAGGTATCCCTATCATTCCTCTCAACCCATTCCTCTACATAGCATTCTAATCCGGCTCAATGATGGGAGGCAGTTCAAGTGAATCATATTTGCATCATCATCTTGCACCAAAACAATGGGAGATAGTTCAAGTGAATCAATTTTGCACCTTATTTCCTTAGCTGGGGGATCATCACTTTGCACCGAGATAGTGTAATCCTGTTCAAATGAATCAATTAACTTTTACCGTGAAAAATATTTAAATCAAGTAATGTTATAATCAAAATCAAATGATATAAGGATTTAAAACTCAGTTTAAAAGATTTAGAACATAAAAATGGCAAAGAAAAGTAATTATTGGACTTCTTTAAAGTTAAAAATTTCCACTGGGCATAATACTTGTGAAAAACTTTGAAGTCCTTCACAACTTGCTTATAACTAGCTTCACATTTACAGTCACATGTTGGCATGTTGCCAAGTAAGCTAGAGATTAGCAGGTTAACTTACTTTCAAGTGCAATTGTGTAGAATTTTAAAATCTTGTCAAAACTTTGCTACTCTAGGCATGTTTTAGTTTGAATAATGTTCCTATAAATTATGTGTATGTTAATACTTTGCTATTCAATACTGCCAGCCACACTACAGACAACTAATTTAAGACTTCTAAAATTATCCGTGTATAAAACTAGTGAATTTTATACACAAGCTTATGCATATCAAAGCCTTTTTGCAAGGGAAAATATACTTCAAAATTTTTATGAGTACTTGATCCAACAATTATATTCTTAAAAACATTTAAAATGCAAATGATCGAAGTATCCTACCAACTTTATGGAAGCAAAAGCTCAATCTTAGTCGCCCACACCCATCATTTCACATTTTTTCCACACATCATGGCCCCAAGAAAATTTAATTATTACTAGAAGAATTGCATTCAAATTCTCATTCAAAGTAAAACAAAGTTACTAATCACTAATGACATTTCAATTGCAAATTATTTTTAAATTATCAACTGACTTAATATGTTCTTGTCAAATAAATAAATAAAGATATAGTGAGAAAAATAACAATTCCTTTAAAAAAATTGAAGAAATACTTGCCCAAAATATAGTTTCACCGAACCTGTGCTTAGACTATGACAGACAATGGCTTTAACTTTTCCCTTCAACTATTCTGC
Organism: Penstemon davidsonii; assembly: GCA_034814905.1. Lineage (NCBI taxonomy): Eukaryota > Viridiplantae > Streptophyta > Magnoliopsida > Lamiales > Plantaginaceae > Penstemon > Penstemon davidsonii. The sequence continues at coordinate 8,494,493 of JAYDYQ010002686.1, forward strand.
AGCTCCAGCTGATGGTTCCATTTCAACACCAAAGTATGCATTTTTACCAAAATCAAACTCTGAAATTATGAGAATTAGAACTAAAATTTGAGAATCATAACTAACATAAAATCAGAACTAACAATATGCACAATATACCTCACTACATGTACAGATGAGACATAGAACCACTTGTTAGCTTGTCAAGAGTTATTTTAAAGCCTGATTTCCAATTAAATGGGAATGAACCACCCTGCAAAAGAACATATAATAAGAGATTGACCACTCAAAACAAACCATACACAGAATGGAGAATACTGAAGTTGAGACATGAGATTAAAACTAACCCAACCAAAACTCCTAAACAGATCATTTCCGGTACCAACTCGAACGATTTCGGTAGGTGGAATTGGAAACCTGCCCTGTTTGTTAAGTTCTCCAAGACATCCAAGAACCCAGCCAACTGTACCATCACCACCCGCCACCAGTCAAAACCAAGATACATCTTAAGTTTTCCAATAAAAATTAATCATAAACACAACCTTAAAATCATGAAATTGATTTTTATAGTTGTAAAGTGAACATAAGACTAGTCAAAATAAAGTCATGGATGAATCAATAAAAGATCTATCAAGATGGCTTAAGCATTGGAAAATACTTATTCACCTATAAAATCTCGAGACAAGTAACGAGTTGACAAGAAATATAACACAATTTACGATAACTTATATTCAGATGATCTAAAATTCAAAGCTTATGATATAATTATATATCCCCTGCATTCATTCTAAAGAAGGATTCATGGCTTGAGAACCAAGAGAATGTTCAATATATACCTTCGATCAGTTCACTCATCAAGATTTAGGTCATATATATGAAGCCATACATAACCATACATACGTGAACTTTTGTAGAAATAATATCAATCAGACTACAAATCTATTGTCTTAACATGTGCTGATACTCTAATATTCCAGTCCAATTTTATCTAAAATATTGACATCCATCAATACATTTCTTATTCACTATATATACACATAATCAAACTATTTTAAGACCCAAACAATAATTTGAACTGCAGGGCAGTATCATGATTGTTCTATTTATTTATTTATCTACATTATTTGAGACAATTCCACATACAGGTGGTGACTCAATAGAACCTTACTCTCACTGGAACAAAACAATTATAAGCATCTACAAGTCTAATTATTTGATCATTAGCTCCACAGCATAGAACAAAGTACTTACCTTAAAACAAAAATCCAATCGCAGAAATAAATGAAAATCGGAAAGAAGTTTGACTCAAAGTCAAAGTCTCAAAGCCTTAGGTTACCTCATTTACGAAGCCGTGTTGTAGTGATTCATAAATTCTCTCATAGATATCAAAAACTTTGGATTGACTAGATTGTTGAATGATGGTAGCGGGAGCGGGGTGGGGGTGGGGTTTGGGGGAGGTTGGGAGAATAATTGGGCAATGAAAAGAAGAAAGGAGAGGGAAGTGTGTTTGGTAAAATTTTGGAGTAGCTAGAGGCGGGATTTCTTCCGCCAAAACAAAGTACTTGCATTTTGATAAAATAATAAGATGATTTTCAATATAAATATAGTGTAAGTTATATGTTTAAAAGAGTGAGGAACTCAAACGTTACATTGTTCAATTTTCATTTAAATTTTGTATTAAACTTGAAATTGTGTTTCACCTTGATTTTACTAATTAATCAAACGAGCTTGAACAAGTTTGTATCGAACCATCTCGGGTCGAATATCGAGTTGTTTCACAGTTATTTTATATATATTTTATCAATTTTTAGTTTATGGAGTTGAGTTCAAACCAAACTTTAGAATTTGCGGAACAAAATTTTTTATTCACATTTATTTAATAAAATAACGAATCAAGCTCAATCGAACTTGAATCGTGTATCGAGTGAGTTGATATAGTATTCAACCTTATTGTCATCTCATGGTTTGACTCCAACATCTCAAATTTGACCAAATAAAATTCTTAGAATTAAAAAAAATCATCTTGAAAAAAGATATTATTGGTTAGCATTTTTCTAGTTTCTTAAATTAAAGGATACATTTTGGGCACAAAAATAGTAATCATGAGGGTAAAGTGCTTGTTTTACGAAATTGTGTATCGAGTGAGTTGATATAGTATTCAAATTTGCTTGTTTTATGAAAAACACAGATAAATATTTTGTCCTTTTATTTATCACAAGGAGGTAAAGTGCTTTAAAGAATAACATGAGGGTAATTTTTTATTAATCGCATATAGGTTTTCTTTTTTTAATGAAAGTAATCAATGAAAGTTTTCATATAACCCAGTATATAATGGTAATTTGGAAACTCCTAACAAATTATCAAACAATGTTCTTTGCAAGAACCAACATGTGATTGGTCTAGTGGAAGTGACTAGTCACTACAAACTAGCAAACCCAAGTTCGAATCTCTGTTGGAAGAGGTTCCCACTTAATGTGCCCGACACACCTCAGAAGGGATTAAACACTTTGGAAAATAAAAAATAAATGTTCTTTGCAAGAGATTTTTTGTCCATAAAATAAGTCCCGTAAAATTATATTTTAACTGGAAATGTGAGTATTGCTATTAAATGTGTCTTACTCATTACCATAAATTCATATCAAATAAAAGGGAATGCTTCCTTTCAAATTGTACTAATTTAATTACGTAAAGTACATCATCAATTTTTTCATTAATTAGCTTTTTTTTTTGGGTACATATACATCATTTTATTACTCCACTTTACAAAAACTATATCTTACAAAGACATTAGTCAAAATATCCCCTTATACCATATTATGTATATGTAACCTATACTATGAGTAAAAATTGCCAAAACTAGCATGACTTATCACAGAAATTGTATGTACACTAAGAAGGCATTTGACTGCCTTTAAATGGGTTCATGGCAATTTATCCTCCTGTGATATTTATAATGTTCAATTTATCTCTCTATAATTTTAAAAAAGAGCAATTTACCCCTGCATGAAAATTTTAAAGAAGCAATTTACCCCTTTGAGCTGAGAGTGTAACTAACTTGTCATATTGAGAGTGGACAGGAAAAGTGTTTTGTAATATAGGGGTAAATTGCCACATTTATCATAATACAGGGGGACAGATTATCACATTTATCATAACACATGGGATAAATTGCTACAGTATTATAACACAGGGAGGTAAAATATCACATATAAAAATGTCAGGATGGCAATGTTAGACTTTTATAAAATTACAAAGGGGTAAAATGCTCTTTTTCGAATCACAGGGACGTAATTTGAACATTATGAATATCACAGGGATTAAATTGCCATTAACTCGCCTTTCTTTAAAGTACTACAATTTATAGAAAATATTTCCAGGAGCATAGTATAGAAAACATCTGAGTCCCTTTTTGCTCAACTTCCAAATCAAAATGCATCACCTCCAGCCTGAATTCTTGTAGTGGAATCTCAAAAAGCAATTGGCATCTCTGTTGTATGAAAAGGAGTCTTCTAAATTGGCATATTCACAAGTAATGTTAGTAACCATGTGCTCGTGTGTGTAAAAATTTCAAAAATTAATTTGTAAAAAACCAAAAATGTTCAATACACTCATGAGAAGAGCAAAAGGTTGAGAAAGTCTCCCTGTCCAGTAAATAAATCTTGCAGCACCCAATCATATTTATGACAGTCATTATACGCTTTCTAAATGTTTGTAAAAGAAGTATGTAATAAATAATCAAATAACAATACAAGTCCATCAATATATATCATCATTGCTAGAGATCTCGTCATCTTCTTCAATATGTTCCTCTTCATCAAAAAGTTCTTCAAACCCTCCATTATCATTTTCGCTTGCATCAAACATTAATGAGTCTGTGTCATCATGAAATCCTTCTGAACCCATTTGAGAAGGTCCAACACCATCATCTACAAAACAATTTTGATCAAGATCAACCGAGATAGGAATGGGTTGGGGAAATGTAGTTTCCTCTTCTTGAAAAGCATCAGTATTCCTTGTTTGAGTATCCTCATTCTCAGATTGGACCAAAGGAATATTAATTCTACTCCGGGGTTTGACTTTACACACAGCCCACCAATCACGTCTCTCTCTTTTCATGCTCGGAAAATGTGTGTAATAAACCTGTTGAGCTTGTTTTGCTAATATGAATAGATCGTCAGTACGAAGCTTTTTTGTATGATTAATCTCCACAGTACCAAATCGTGGGTGTACTTTGATCCCGTTTCTAGATTGGTCATACCAATCACACTTGAATAGCACAACTTTGTTACCTTTGCCGAAGTATTCCAGCTCTATGATTTCAGTCAACATGCCATAGTAATCGACCTCATCCTCATTCCACGTGCTCCCTAACACACAAACGCCACTATTCATTGTCGTTTTGTGTTGCCCATAGTCTGTTGTGTGAAACTTGTAACCATTGACAAAATATCCATTGTAGCATTTCACCCATCGATTTGGGCCATAAGCTATCGCTTTAATGCGATCATCGACTACCCTCTCTGGATCCTTGACCTATTTAAAGCAAAATTTAGTTTTGTCAACTTTTGAATTTTTTTTTAATAAATGGTAAAAATAACCTCTACTCACATACACGTTCAGTTAGCCACTTCTGAAAGTCAATGTCACGCATTTTTGCCAGTTCCTTAGCTGTTTTGGTTGGGTGTAATCTGGTCATGCTCATATCAAATTCCCTATAATAATAGTTCAAAATCCAAAAAATATTACATTAATCCTCCACCTATTAAGTAAGATAATTAAATGATATTATCATATAAACTTACTCTGTTAATGGAAACATCTCCTCACAATTCATCAACACATATCTATGCATTGATGTCCATTCATTCTCATGAAGCCATCTTCCTTGTGTTTGTTGGCCAAGGGGTCGACCAGGATGAATGAAGATTGACAATTGTCCCATATTAACAATGTCTCCACCATCATCATTTCTTGGAACTCTATTCAATTTTGTCTGAACATCAACCTCAAAATACATAGAGCAAAATGTTGACACTTCCTCGACTATGTAAGCTTCAACGATGGAACCCTCAACTCGAGCTTGATTCTTTACTTTCTTTTTTAATCCGTGTAGAAATCTAGGAAAATATACGAATTCACACATATTACTAAAACTCTTAGCAAATGAAATTTAAAAAGAATCATAATAAAAATAAAATAATCAATACCTTTCAAACGGATACATCCATCTATATTGGACAGGTCCGCCTACTTTGGCTTCATAAGCTAGGTGAATTGGCAAGTGTTCCATGGAATCAAAAAAACTTGGAGGAAAAATCTTCTCAAGTTTGCATATTGTCTCAATAATGTTCTTCTCCATTTGATCAAGGTGATTTACTTGTAATATAGTGGCACAAATATCTCTGAAAAACATACTAATCTCTGATAATGTTTCCCAAATTGGTTTAGGCAGAAGATCATGAAATGCAATTGGAATTAACTTTTGCATGAACACATGACAATCATGGCTCTTCAACCTTTGGAACTTGTATTCCTTATCATTTACACACCGAGCTATATTTGAAGCGTATCCATCTGGAAATTTTAATTGTTTAGCCCATGCACATAGTTCTCTTATCTGATCTTTTCCCAATGAATAAGAAGCTTTTGGCTTACAGAGTTTTCCATTTTCATCGTAAAATAAGTGCAGCTCCGGCCTTTTACAAAATAACTCCAAATCCATCCTAGCATTTCCATTGTCTTTTGTTTTTCCCTTGACATCCATAACCGTGTTCAATATATTATCAAATATATTTTTCTCAATATGCATCACATCTAAATTATGGCGAATAAGATTTGTGTGCCAATAAGGCAATTCCCAAAATATGCTTTTCTTAACCCAATTATGAGTAACACCAAATCCAGGTATTTCTTGACGATTACATAATGCGCCAAAAGTGATGTCAGGAAGACAATCCACACGCAGTTTCATTTCTAAGCCAGATAAGCGGGGTGGAGGTTCATCTTGCTCAACCCTTCCTGCACGAAATTTATCACGCTGTCTTCTATATGGATGATTACAGGGTAAAAACTGACGATGGCAATCAAACCATGATTGTTTTCCTCCTTTCGAAAGTGTAAAAGATTTTGTGAACTCCATACAGTAAGGACAAGCAAGTCTTCCATGAGTGCTCCAACCAGACAATACAGCATTTGCAGGAAAATCACTAATAGTCCATAAAAGACTTTCCTTCAAGTGGAAGTTTTCCTTTCTATATGCATCGTACGTCAAAACACCTACTGTCCACAAATCCTTCAACTCGTCAATCAAAGGACGCAAAAAGACATCTATATTTTTCCCTGGACTCTTTGGGCCTGGAATGACCATATTCAGAAACATATAAGGTTCTGACATGCATAATTCTGGAGGGAGGTTGTACACGGCAATTATCACTGGCCAACATGAATATTGATTCCCGAACTTGCCAAAAGGACTAAAACCATCCGTGCATAATCCTAGGCGAACATTACGTGGCTCTGCTGCAAATGTAGGATGAATTCGGTCAAATGATTTCCATGCTTCAGCATGAGAAGGATGCCCCATATTTCCATCTTCACATCGATTATGGAAATGCCATGTCATTTTTTTGGCTATATTATCCGTCATAAACAACCTCTGCAACCTTGGTGTTAATGGTAAGTAGCGCAATACCTTATATGGCACCTTCTTATTAGACCTCGAATTAGATGGCTTATAGCGGGCATGTTGACATACTGAACATTCTGTCTTATTTTCATTCTCTTTGTAATATAACATGCAATTGTTGATGCATGCATCGATCTTCACATAGCCAAGCCCAAGTTTGGCTAATTGCTTCTTTGAATCATAGAAGTTATTCGGCAAATTATCACCCTCCGGTAGCATATTTTTAATTACAGACATGTAACGGTTGAAGCATGCCTCAGACAAGTTGAACTCGGACTTGATATTTAACAATTGAGCCATGGCAGAAAGTGTCGTGTGTTTTTTGCAACCTTTCCACAACGGCTCGTCAGCAGCTTTCAACAAGTCATAGAACTTTTGTGCACCAGGGTTCGGAGATTGTTCAAACCCATCAAAGTTCCGATCAAAATCAGGGCCTGCTGCATCTAACACCATTGATACATACGAAGATTCTTCGACATTTGCATGAGAAGACTGCTCTACTCGTGTTGACCTTGATGACTGACCAGGACAATATCGTCTACTCGTTGTTTCACCATGAGATGACCATAACGTATAACCTCGAGCAAATCCATTTCTCATAAGATGAAGTGTTACATCATCACGAGTAAAAAATTGCATGTTAATGCATTTTGTGCATGGACACTTTATTTTTTGATTAGAAACGAACTGAGAGTGTGAAAAGGCAAAATCCAAAAACTTGTCAACCCCTTCTAACCATTCATCTCCAACGTATCCATCGTCGTCCATACGATTCCACATCCAACTACAGTCATTAGACATTTTTCTGCAATTAAAGAACATTCCATAAAGAAAATACACTTTTTTATTTTTTTAATAATGGACAAAAAGTTTTGTGCATTATTTAATACTATTCAATATATATTTCAAAAATCAGCTAATTATAGTTTTGTCTTTCCACTGATATTATGACTAGCTAGCTAGAATGTATAGCTTCGATCAGTTCACTCATCAAGTTTTAAAAGGAATGTATGTAAAACCCGAGATTTTCCTTCTGCTAAATTCAATTTTTCTTTACTATATAATATTACAATAAGTTGTTTATACGTTATCTAGATATAGTGGTTTTTAATTTTGCTTAAATTAACAAAAAAAGTTACTTTTGGGACTTCATGGAAAAGTTCTGAAAAGTTTGGGGCCAAATTACATATAATAAAATTCAAAATGCCTTGTTCAAATGGACCTTGTGATTAAACTATGTATATGGCAATATTTTACTAATTTTGATGCCTTGTGAAAATCAAAGTAAGAACACGAGGCTTATGGATTCTAAACTTGGTTGAGAATAACTAAACTAGTATCATATTAGAAAATTATCGTAGCTAGTATAATTGTGCTTGTAAAGTAAAACTTACCTCTTATCAGTGCAAAAAATGAGAATTGTAGTTGTATCTACCAACTACATAGACTATTGTATTATATCCTCCAGATAGGTTCACATTATGTCTCCTATCCAGTAACTTTTGTTCCTATTTGATGTGAGAAGGCAGAAAACAAAAGAATATCAGACAATTCTTAGGGGGGTGGGGGTCATGTTGCTAATCTTGCACTGCAGCGTCCCCTTACTGGTTTAAGTCTCATAAATCGAAAGCACATCCAACATCAGATTAATACTAAAAATCTCATGTAGCTGATAGTTAAATATTACATGTAACTCAGCTTTTGCATAATTAGAAATCCATTAATACAATATTACACACATATACGAAACTGCATTCGTAGTCTAATAAAGTTGCAGGGTAACAGGGGTTAGCAAAAAAGAAAGATAAAAATGTATTAGAATATTAACCTCAGATAAATCAGTTTGCCCGTTCTTGCATCTTCTACTGCACTTGAATTCCCAATAAAAGTGCTCTACATGTCAAAATAAAGTCATGGATGAATGAATTAAAGATCTACCAAGATGGCTTAAGCATTGGAAAATACTTATTCACCTATAAAATATCAAGATAACTCACGAGTTGACAAGAAATATAACACAATTTAGAGGAATTAGAAATAACCGTGTTTTATTGGCAGAACATTGTTTGAGTCTGATTCATATTGTATATCTAATATCAAATCAAATTAGAATAGTATAGTATATATCAAGCTATGCTACTTTGATTTATACTCGGCTCACCTAGAATTTGCTCGGCATAATCTCAGACTCATAAAAAATACCAAACTCAAAGTAAAACTTTGACTCTAATATTCTAGTCCAATTTAATCTAAAATATTGACATCCATCAATACATTTCTTCCTCACTATATATACACGTAATCAAACTATTTTAAGGCCCAAACAATAATTTGTATAGTAGTGCAGTATCATGATTGTTTTATTTATTTATTTATCTACTTTCTTTAATTTGATTCGAATTCACTTATGCTGTAAATTTCTTTGAGACAATTCCACAAACAGGTGGTGACTCAATGGAACCTTACTCTCAATCGAACAAAAATAATTATAAGCATCTACAAGTCTAATTATTTGATCATTAACCTCACATCATAGAACAAAGTACTTACCTTGAAACAATAATCCAACCGCAGAAATTAAGAAAAATCGGAAAGAAGAATGAAGAAAGGAAATAAACAATTGAATCTAGCTAATGACCGTTAGCTGGAGAAAGATGGAAGCAGATTAGAAAATGTGTTTATCTTTGCACGCTTATTTTAGTTTTATCATTTTACTCTTTTGCCCCTATAATTCACACCGCCTTCCAATCCTTAGATTAGCTGTTAGGAATTAGTTAAAAATGGGCTTTACATTTCCCAGTTTTATTTTGATCCAAGTCAGTCTTCAATTCATATATGTAAATTGAACATTTTACTTTCAATCAAATTTATCTTCTGTTATTTTCTTTTAATGTGCTCGATTCACTTGTAATATGGTATCAATAGGGATGCACATGGATTTGTTTACATAAATCAAAACTAAAGTCGTAGTTGAGAAACGAATCTAGAAATTGATTCAAAACAAAGGAGTTTAAGTTCGAAATAACCTAAAACAAAAATAAAATGAGAACATCATCCGATCGAAACAATAAATCTAATGATTATTGGTGCCTAATATCATAAATTAAGTCTCTTCATCATTTCTCTCACTCCTACTGCTCCTTGTAGCCTCCCAGTCTGGCTCGTTCGCTCTAGATCCACCAGGAAATTCCGAATTTCGGTATCCTAGTTCCCGCAGCATTTCTCTCACAGTTGTTTGAATCTGTCTAGCTACAGATTCTTGAGTCGATTGTAACTGATGTCGAAGTGCGTCCTCTCTTCTCTCGGCTTCCTCTACCAACTTTCTGGCCTCTTCTGCTATTTTCTTGGCTTCCTCGGCCTCTCTGGTTAATTCTTCTAGTCTCGAATCAATCGATTGGCTCCTTGCCGATGTATATTCTGTAGGTGCATACCTATCAACTTCTAACGGTAAACCATATATCTTTCCTTTGGTTGATCCGCCAGTAGCATCAAACCATGCATCCGCATCCAGTAAAGGTTGATTGGATTCATCCCTACCATGTTTTTCCACTAAAATGTGGGTGTATTTTTCCTATTCAATAAACAATTTAAAACTAAATGAAATCACATATTTTTGTTGACTTATATTTAACAAGTTTATAATTACTTACAGAAACAAGTCTTGAATTATTATCTACAAAGGCACCCTTTCCTTTATCTTTCTTGTGTGTTCTCTTGAAAACCTCTAGTTTGGATACCTTTCGACCACTTTGTTCCTCCTTTAAGCAAAAATAAATAAAAGCCAAAATTCAGCCAGCTTATATCACACACTATTTTTTTTTATAAGTAAATTTATGGATATAATATAATGAAATATTTTAAATTAAGAAGAAGCACATATACCATAATTTTCTCGTGTAGCACAAAAGGAATAGAACCCCCAGTATGTTTGGAAATCATCCCTTCTTTTGTAGTCATACGGTTATTTCTACCAGAAGCAGATGTTTTGAGCCAGTCTTCCTTCTTCCAAATATCTATTAATTTCTTCCAAGCATCATCAGTTATCCATATAGGTCCCTGACCTACCCAATTCTCTGGCCGATCAGATTTCGATTTTTTTTTAGCATATTCTCGAGCCCGCTGAAGACTGTTATTTAGGTTGCATTGTGACGTTCTTCTCCAAGCAGTCTCAATCTCAACTCCATCTTCAGGGTCCCACTGATACATATCCTAACAACAGTAAAAATTATAAATTGAAAATGTTAGTCTCATAAACTTATAATTTAAACTAAAAAAAATCTTTAATAATGAAAACTACCTGAAAAGATTCCCACATCATTTGTTTCTTCTCCAATGACACATGAGACCATGAACGATAAGGGGTTCCATAATGTCCCTTAATGATTGAAGTTATTATTCGTGGAACTTTTGGATCTAAAAAACTGTCAAATCAAATAATGCACAATGTAATAATACATTTTATAAAAATTTAAAAAAAATCAATTCAAGCATTAAATAATATAAAAATCATTTCACAACTTACTGTCCTTGAGATGCTCTTATAAATGGACGACTTTCGGGATTAATTGGTGCTTGACATCCTCGATTAGGCCCTCTTCTCCCACCTGCATTACCATTGAGCGCATCTTCTTGTTCACCAGGTTGAAATAGTGGTTCATCATTTGTGTCGGTATCAACTTCCTCTAGAGCATCACCTATATGAACACGAGGGGTTGAAAATGTTCCTCGTCCTCGACCTCGTCCTCGTCCTCGACCTCGTCCTCGTCCTCGTCCTCTTCCTCGTCCTCGACCTCCAGCACCCCCTCTAGTAGACATCCTGCATATATATAATATCGAATATATAAACATTTAAATGAAAGACAATATTGGATTATATGACGAATAGCGATTACATATATTGCATACTAAAAACTTTAGAAGAGAAATTAATAATCAATTATTTTATTTTATTTTATTTGAACTTTAAAATCTTATTATTGATTCATGTGTAACTATAGGCATATTTTTTAGCGCAGTTAAAGTATTTATGGGTCAAAAGTATAATATTTTAGACTCATTGGGTTTAATCAACTAAATGTAGAAATGGAAAAAATGAAAAGTAATTTAGGGGGTATAACTTACTCTCACTTAACTTTTATTAGAAAACAGAAATGGAAAAAATGAAGAAAATAAACATAAGTGGCCAAGTTGCAATTTACCATATTATCATAAATAAGTAGCTCGATCTATCATAAGTGGCCAAGTTGCAATTTAACATCATTTATAGGCAGAGTACCTAACCAAAAATATATAGAAAGCATCTCTGAAGCAAATAAATGATATAGCAATCTCTATATAAAATCCAAGCATAGTACATCACATTGACTAAAAACCAAGAATATAAGCTTATGTTTATTACCAGTATGCTACAGAAGTTCTAATTTAGTTTTGATAATAATATAGATTTAGTTATATTTTTCAATATATTTGTCTTATTGTTGCTCAAATTCAGTTCACCTTGAGTTCTAAATTAAAATTGCAAAGATTAATCCAACGTTTGGCATGTGTGCATCTGTTTTATTAAATTATTAACATACAAAAAATAGGAAAAGTTTGTAAGCGTGTTAAGAATTTTGCATATAAACTCTACTACAATATCCATACATATATTCATGAACACAATAAGTATGTAAAACAGAAACAAGAGTGTAGGTATGTGTTCTTACGGTGAATCCGACACTGTTGAATATTCAAGTGTTGGTGAAACAATGAATTTAATGAACTCTTTAAGAATTTGATTTGTCTGACATTGAAATAGATTGAAATTCCTTATAAATGTTTTGAAGAAATGAACGTCATAGCACAAGTCTTTTTTTCCTAAAATTAAATTTGAATTTTATAATTGTGGTTAAGAGTCCAAAACAAATTCACTCTCCCAACAAACCCACTCTCCATAAATCTCGTTAGATGATATCTTCATATTATCACTTAATTTGAAATCTAAAATTGGTTAACTTTTTTTATTGCTTTTGCATCTTATTGAGCAACCGAGTCCTCATCATCTTAATTTGAAATCTAAAATCCAATATGTTGGCTTTGCATAAATCAGTCCAACATAAATAGAGAAGTTATTTCTTGCTCAGCTGAAGAAAAAAATGAAATCAAAATTGAAAATATCCCTTATCTTTTGCATCTAATTTGAAACAACTCATGGCTTCCCATAATGGTACTCTTCCTTTGGGACGCAATTATTATTTTTATACAATGAAGATCTATTTATATACTATGATAATTAATTTTTTTTTTAAAAAAAGGTAAATGGACTCTATGTGATATTTATAATGTTCAATGCATCCCCTGTGATTTGAAAAAGAGTAATTTATCCTCCTATGAAAATTTTAGAGGAACCAATTTACCCCTTTCAAACGAAGAGTATTACTCACTTGCCGAAATTGAGAGTGGGAATGAGAAGTATTTTGTAATATGGGGGGGGGGGGGGGGTAAATTGCCACACTAATCATAATACAAGGGAGTAATTGCCACATTATCTTAAAAAAGAGGGGTAAAGTGTCACATATTAAAATTTCAGTAAGGCGGTATGAAACTTTTATAAAATTTCATGGGGTAAAGTGTTCTTTTTCAAATTACGGAAAGGTAAATTAAACATTATGAATAACACATTGGGTAAATTACCATTAATTCACTAATAAAATAATGGACATAATTGTAAAATTAGATATTTAATTGTTTATTGTTTTGATTTGGGTTTTGGACTTTGGAGTGTGATTTGTTGACATAAATTACTTTCTATATTTTGTTTAATAATAATTAGTTTATTTGATTCCGGGAAATGAACCTTCATTTTATGTATTCGTTTGGAACTTAAAAGGTATGGAAGAAAAATTGTTTGGGTGATATAATATTATTAGATATGTCTTTCATAATTGAGGTGCTAAATAATATTGGTCATAATTGATGCTCGCTTCATGGTCAACTTTTTGACTTAATTAAGTTGATATATAAAAGAAATTTATTAAATTTGATTTTGATATAATTGAGTTATTTATAAAATAAAAGATGGCCCAACATTATAATCATTTCAGTTAATTAAGTTGGTGTGTTTATCTTTTAAATAACACTAAAAACAACACACCAAGTATTTATCTTTTAAATATTATGCTCCAATTAAGTTAGTATGCATTAAATCTTGTTTCTGAAGGAAAATACGTTTGTGGATAAAGAAAATAAATAACATTTTTTGTGATAAATTTGCGATGGATTTTTGTGTTGCAGATGTCCATTTGTCGCAAGTTATATATATATATATAATTTAAAAAACATCGTGTCAAAATTGTGACAAATTACATGTCACAAGTTAATTGTGACAGGCATTTGTCACAAATTATTGTCGCTAATTTTGGTGTCAAAAATAAATAAGTGGCGCCACAATTTTTCGACAAACCTGCAACGAACTCAATTGTCTGTCGCAAATCTTAGTCACTGTTTTTTGGCAGATTCGGTCGTTAAAAAAGTTATGTAACTCTAAGAAATTCCGTCGCAACTCCGTCACAAATCAGTTAGAAATTGTGACGAATGCCATCCGTCGTAAATTTTCCGTTGCAAAAGCCCCAATTTCTAGTAGTGAGGGGGGTGGGGGCGAGGGTAGGTGGTGGGAGGTTGGGTGAGGTGAGGTTAGGAAGAATGAGGGTTGTTTTTGCAAAAGAGGTCAAATAATTGTTTAGGAAAATACACATTGGTCCAAGTTTTAATATATTCATTTTAATAGTTTTAACTTAAATATAAATTAGATCTAATTCAATAATATTTGAGAACTTGTGATTGGTTATAATTGTATAAATTTACATTTCAATTATTGTAATTTTTTGGATTATAATACGACGATAAATATATTGTTACTAAATGTAAAATGTGTATATAAGTACAAAAAATAAGAATTTTAATATTTTTAAATCATACTAGGGAACATTTGAATAATATTTCTTTTAATTCTTAAATTTAATGATAGAAAAATTCTAAATATTTTTAATATTAGTATTATAGATGTGACAGATTATGTAATATTTTCTTTTTTGATATATATATATATATATTTTGTTTGATTAAAAGTTCATTTATTTTAAGTGCATAATTTTATAAATTTAATTAATTCTTGATATAATTCAAATTATATATGAGATTTTCTAATATATATTTATATATATATATATATATATATATATATATATATGATTGAAGATAGAAAAAGTAAAAGAAAAATAAAATCTCAAAAGCATAAAGTACAAGTAAGAAAAGGCACAAGCCATACTAAAAGACATCGTTTAGTTTACCAAATTTTAAAAAAATAAGGAAAATATTTTTATGTGTCATTTTGGAGGATTGCACATGAATTAAGAAATATCATAAATTACTAATTTTTTAAGCAAAAATTCCAAAATACCCTTTTAATCAAATAATCTTAGCATTAATGACAAGTATTAGTAAGAAGGATAAAATTGGTAAAAGAACATTAATTTTACATTGAAATTCTAAAATGACAAATAAAATTAAACAAAAAAAACTTTTGCCAAAGCGACAAATAAAAAAACCGGAGAGAGTATATTGTTACTAAACATAAAATGTGTATATAAAAGTACAAAAAGTAGGAATTTTAGTATTTTTAAATCATAATCAAGTAAATTTCTATAGTGTTCCAATTAATTATTATCTAAAATTTATTTTTAATGCTTAAATTGAATGAAAATAAAACTCTTTTACATTGAATGAAAATCAAATTCGTTTACATAACTTTTTTTTTGGTTTATATATAAATATTTTGTTAGATTAAATTTTAAAAAAATTGTTTGAAGTACATAAATGTACAAATTTTAGTTTATTAATTCGCGATTCAATATGTTTCAAATCATATATGAGATTTCATAAAAGAAAAAATTATATATGAGATTGGGTCACTAACCTCTTTGAATAAAGTAAATATCAACAACTTTTTCTTCATTTGCCTAAATATTTATGATTAATTATATTTTTTTTACATATTTATGAATTAATATATATTCATTAAACATGAAATGTGTATCAAAGTGCAAATTGTGATAGTTTAGATACTTTTGAATCACATAGTCCAAAAATTAAATGTTGTATTACTAATACATTAACCACATTCAGTAAAGAAAATGTAACATTCATTCAATTATATAATATTTTTTAAATAATTATCTCAATTTTGTTTTTTTAACAATTAATCGAGCCATTGCCGATTTGAATTACAATTAACCTAATTATATATTATCCATAAGGACAACAATGTTAATTTTTCTCAATTAATTGAGTCATTTGTCGATTTGAATTATGATTAACCTAGTTATTTATTACACTAAGATCAACAATGTTGACTTTGGTAAATTAATCGAGACATTTGCCGATTTGGATTACAATTAATCTAGTTATACATTACCCTAAAGTCGACAATGTTGGCTAATATATAATAGTTGTTTAGTTTGTTCATTATATTGTGATAATAATATATACTTATAATATTACGTATTACAAATAAAAAAATTAATTAATAATTTTTTTTAATGCAAATGATGAAAAATTGTTCAATTTTACTTTCTTGAATTAGGTTGCTAAATAATTTGTTAATATATTTATTATGTTTATGGTTCATGGTTTATATTTTTGTAATATTATTCAACATTTAATTTACTCGACTATGTGATTAAAATAATATACCATCTTTTATAAATATCATTAAATCTCAAAACTTAATTGGTGTTTTGTTAGTAAATATCTACCAAGAGTTGAAAAGTTCTTCGGAAAATAATTCCTACAGACTTCCAAATCTTTTGAAGATATTTTAAACAAATTTTGTTAAGTAACCTTTTGGTATATATATATATATGTATGTATATGTAGTGTGCATTCTAATTGGTTTAATTTCCTCATTAAAATTAATTGACTTGAATAAAATGAGCAATTATATCAATTAATAATATCAATACCACAAATATATTAACAAATTATTTAGTAACCTCATTTAATAAATTAAACATGAACAATTTTCTTTAATTTGCATACTACTTATTTATTAATAGTATGCATTTATATTCCCATAATATATTAAAATATTATAATAGTATGCAAATGAAGATTATAGTTTATTAATTTATTATAATCAATCTTATGTTCACAAATATTATGGAATTAGATCTAACTTATATTTAATTTAAAACTAATAAAATGAATATATTAAAATTTGAAAGTAATATACATTAAAATTTGGACCAATGTGTATTTTCCTAAACATTTATTTTATCTTATTTGCAAAATAACCCCTCTTCTTCCTCATCTCACCCAACCTCCCACCACCCACCCCCTCCCACCCAGCACCTCCTCTTTCCTCCCACCCAACATGCCGCCGATCTTCCACATACGAAAACACGATTCATCCATGAATTGATTTCGGATTTGAAGGTTTCATGGAATTTTCGGATATGAGAATTTTTTTGTTCATACCCATTTCAAAAAAGTAGAACAAAAATCTATATTTTCCTCTTAATTTGTTGGATTGTGCCGCCGCCTCCGGAGCTACGACAAGTGGTCCGACCCAGAAAGTCTAGTGGTCATCCCAAACTTTTGTTGGGAATGCCCCGGTTGTCAAAACAACGAGAGTGCGGAATTTAAAATTTTTTTGAAGCACCCCAGCAGACCCAAGATATATTTTCCACCTTATGTATGCGAAAAGGTTGAATCAAATAATCTACAATAGATAAAAAGAGGAGATGTGCGATTTTACTTCACTACAGGCAAGGTGGTGGCAATCTCCGGCTTTTTGCTGATTCACAACGAGTGATCCAATTGTCTCACCTCCAGAGTGTATCCACACCAATTGGATTGTAGCAATACCTTCTATTCACAGGCTACGAACTAGAGATAGAAGGCTGTCAATGGAGGTAGAAACAGATCTAGATTCAGATCTAGATCCAGCTATGAAAGACAGAGAGAGAGGGGCGGCGCTTGTGCAGGGGGCGGCTAGGGTGTAGGGGGCGGCTAGGGTTTATTTTCAGCTCTTGGAGTTCAAGTGTATGGAAGAGTTGTGAGGAGATATCTATTTATAAGAGAAGAATCCTTCTCTTAATAGATATCTCTTCAAGACCTTTTCCTTATCTTATAAGGAAACAAGATATACACATATATCTTCTTGCATTCTCCTTGTCATACAAGAAAACAAACTCTCCCTTCTTATCCTTAGCCAAAATCGCCCCACCCTTATCTTGCAAGACTTCTTCTGGGCTTTTAATTAAAAGGCCCATGTCTTGCAACTTAATTTAATTAACCATTAATTAAATCAGCCTAATTAATCCAATTAATTAACACCTTAATTAATATTTAATTAATTAGACCATCTAATTAATTATCCTTCCAATTGAATTAACACTTTAATTCATTTAATTGATTTAACTCCCTTAAATCAAATATTTCCTTCTATGACTGTCACTGTCCAATTGTATTGTGTGTGACCCTCTAGGTTCACCATCAATTGGCAGCAGGCCCACGAACCCTTCGTGATTTAATTTATGAGCAATTAAATGCTCCGATCAATTAAACCCTTTTAATTGACCACTCCAGAATTAATCTCCCTTATTAATTCAGGAGTACCCACACTTCATGGTCGATGTCTAGCCACAAGCCCATGAAGCCCAACTTCAGGTGAATTGATATTTGTGAACCTCACCTCTTATAATTGCCATGTAAATACGGTCCTTCTATCGACTTAATTTCCCGATTGAGACCTAGGGTGTGTGAATTGATCGGCACCTCTAATTATCTCAATAACTATACTTTCTAATTCGGGATAATAATCCAGTGTGACTGCTAAATTTGGAAACCCCTTTCCAAATTCGTCACCAACCGTGATCACGGGTTTCTCGGATCTATTATCTAAGAATCGTATAGGAAATTCTCTCATCCATTGCGACGAGTTGGTAGATTCCATCTTGGTACTAACCATTCGCGTACACAACTATAGGCACCCAACTTAGGCACATTATGGTCAGGCTACGTGACCAGTACCTAAATCTAAGTACATATACCCATGCACCGAATTCTCCCTAGCACCTCAAGTCTAAGGACTAAATCGTACACTATTATAAGTCTTGAGAAACATCCCATCACCGATATGCGTCATGCGCTTCCACAATGGGTTTCTCTATTCGGGTCGTTCGATGCGTTCGATCCCCTATCGAACCACCTACTCATATGCACTGACATCAAATGTCTTGTTCATGAAACTCTACAAATTCACTCCAAGTGAATCATGCATATTCATACAAGTCTTGGCGATTCCTTCGATACCCCGTCTCGTTCGGAATCTATGACTTGGAACGTGTTTTAAGATCACGACCTTAGAGACTGTTTCATGATTGCACTCAATACCGAAGTGAATCGTCCCATAGTCGAATGTGATCTAAGGATTTCATCTAATCGCTTAAATGTATTCGCGAGAGATGAATTTGGCCATTGTTTATTCTATACAGTTATAAATAAACGTGCGTATTATTCATAAGAATCAAAGATTGTTTATTACAGAATAGACCTAATACAAGCTAAAGAGAATTGGCTTGCTGGGCACTATCCTATCAACTTTTTCATTGTTGTAAATTCAGCAGCTCCGAAGCTGTTCATGGTTCTCTTCTTCAAGATTCCAAGAAAAATCTATCAATTTCCTTTTTCATCAAATAAAACCAGATTCACAAAATTCGTGACGAGTTGCACTTCATTTAGCTGCTTTTAAGCTTCATTGTTTTATTTGGACTTGTTTTTATTTGTTTATTAAGCCAAGGGTATTACGGTAATATCTCCTAAATCAACAAAATATGTGACCGGCTAATATGACCTATTCTCCAGGTTGCAATAAATAAAATAATATTATTGAGTGGTTGGGAATGGTGAACTGCCAGTAGTTTTTCACGACCCCAACTGCTATTAGCCATCCCCTAGTTACTTTGCAACTTTAGCTAATTTTTAATTACTAATACTCCTAAAGGTGTACTATTTTTTTTTTTAATTCTTGGGGGGTCCAGGGCCCCCCCAATGATATGTACGTCCGCCTCTGGCTAAAGGGTAAAGAATGGTAATATTTTTTCTTATAACTATAAAATCGAAGGGTAGATAGAAAAACACATGCATATTTAACCAGAATTACAAAAGAATCCTCAAAATGATCGAGGAAATCAAAGGAGAAAATTATCTGCAAATTTGTAAACATGTAGAATAATTTAAGCCCTATTAAAATACCTTAATATTTTTTTTTATTTTATTGTTACGTTTAGCTTCAAAATGATGGCTAATTATATAACATCGATATTGAAAAAAATGTATAATTAATTATGTGAGTCGCTTTAAATTTCTAAACAAAACTTTTCACTTAAAAAGACATAAGAAATTATGGAACAAATAAAAAGTAAATTAAAATTTTTAATAATCCAAAATCCTCAAAGTCCTTGAGATTGTTTATTTTGCTGATTATTATTATTTACAGAGCTACGAATTAGTTGACTTCTTAATTTCTATACAATTAAAAAATAGTTAAATTGATCAACAAAATTTTAGGAGGGAGCCGGAGGGTATTCTTGATGCGTGAGATTTGAGAAGAACTTTAATGGGCCAAGAAACACAAAGGAGGAGATCCTTCCGCTCATTTAATTTTGTAGTCCGGATTATTTGCAAATTACCCCCCGTGTTAGTCTTTTGCAAATGTACATCGTAGTACTTTCATTAACAAATACCCTTTTATGTTTTAAAATTATGCAACATACCCTCTAACACATGCTAAAATCAAATTAGGATGGTAAATATACATCCATAAGTATTAAATATATTATTTTTCATTTCAAGTGTTTCATAAAATTGAGTTCAGAGAAATTTAATTATTAGATAAAATTGTGTTGTTATTTTGAAAAAAGAAAATATATTTTTTTGTTGTTCTTAATTAAGTCATGTGACCATATCTAAATGAATTATTATACACTGCAAACCACCGTATTTTCGACTAAGGTTCCTTTACCCAAAAAGAAACAAAAAAACACCATCAATTCTTATCACACACACACAATTTCCATTTGATAGAGGAGTATTACTGCTACATATCTATGAATACAATAGATATTTACAATTGAAAAAAAAAAAACATATGAGTATTTGCTAGTTAGAACTAACAAATGGTGCATTTTTCAAATAACCTAGTGTTATATGATAAGTTGCATTACATGTACCACCGAGTATAGTTTCGAAACATTGACAAAATTCAAATAAGGAAGGAACGAAAAGGCAGCTTGTAGATGAGCTTTAGTAACCAACTTTAAGATAATCTTGAAGTGTGAAGTTGTGGCCCTCATCTTTACTCTATATATAGGATATACAACCCCATCAATTTACCCTAATTCTTAAATTTTTCTATATATTCTGGAGTAAAAAGAGTATTGATCGATAATGGTAGCTCGGCGAACATCATCTCTTCCGAAGCACTTAATAGAATGAATCTACAACACCCGCGCCTCGAAAAGGTTGGCACGCCATTGATTGGGTTTAGTGGTTCTGAGATTGTTCCGCTCGAAACTGTCCTATTGAGCACAACATTAGGAAAGAAACCCAGAAATGTCAGAAAGATGATCAAGTTCTTGGTCGTAGACACGTCTTTTGCTTATCATGCGATTTTCGGAAGACTTGCCCTCAACCTTTTTAAGGCTGTTGTATCGACCTATCATCAGAAGGTATGGTCAACGATCATTGCATGGCAGAGTTTACAATATAAATAAACTCTCGATATGATGTGATTTGGGTTCCAACATAAATAATTTCTCAATATGATGCGATATGGGTTCGATGATTGGGACAACATAGAAGTGTTTATACATAAGCAGTCTTATCAGGTAATCTTTATCTAATGTTTTAGTTTTTCTTTTTGGATTGAAAGTGATGACCATGATTTTTGGTATGTTATTTCAAATTTATGGTATAGAAATTTTGACACAGATGATCATGAGTTTTAAAGTTATATAACATACTTATTCCCCTTATATGTTAATATCCCTTTTTTTTAATTATTGGTTTTGAGTACTGATCTTATTCATATTTCTCTCTTCAGCCAAATACTGCCTTCGTCTCTTTTTTTTCTTTCAATTTTTACTTCCAAAGCGGAATTTTAAATAAAAGTTAAAAAATTCAACATTAAAGTCACAGCCATGGAAGAATCAAAGGATTTGAGGAAAATCTCTCTTACCAAGCTGTTCTCAGTACTCAAGGCATATGAGTATAAACTGCCTAGAATGGGAATAGAAGGGTCATCCAGTTCTAATCTCACTGCTACTTTAGTTGCTGCAGAAAAACCAAAGAGATCAGCAGGAAGATCAAAGGAAATTGACTCATCTGATGAGACTATGCTACTCAACAAAAAGGAGTACACTACTGGCGATGTTGCACTATTGTTGAAAGGGTTCCAGAAGTCCTAGAAGAGAAAAATGAAGAACAAATACAACAATGCTTCTACTTCTAACCCTACTTCTCATGATAGTAAGGATAATTATAAATTCAAACTAATGTGCTATAATTGTGGGAAATTGGGACACTTCATCAAGGACTGCTCATATCGAAAAGCTGAGAAGTACACAGAAGAGGAAAAGAAAATGAGAAAAGAGAGGAGACATAATAGCTGTCATCTACTCGTCTGACTCAGACTCGAGGACATCTGAGGATGACTCTGCTGAAGAAGAGACACATGCACTGCTCTGTCTCATGGCCAAAGAATCAGATGACTATGATAATGAGGCAACTCTCTCTGAAGAAGAAAATGTGCTATTTAGTTCATTCGAACAAATGATGAATAACAACACGAGTGTTGTTGCTGCTTTTCCTAAGTTTAAGGAAGAGATGACCATGCTAAAAGAGCAAAATGCATCACTGAAACTGAAGTTTGAAAAACCACAAGAATCAGTTGAATACAAAAAACTTGAGCATGAGAATGAGTCTCTGAAAGAAGAATGTTAAGTCTATAAAGGAAAAATCATGGAACTTGAAAAGATTATTTAGTCCCATGCTAAGTCTTCTGTTACATCAGATAACATGCCTAGTAAACAGAAACTACCTTATGAAAAGACAGGTTTAGAATTCGACTATGCTGAAAAGTTCTCATCTACTAGTAAAAATAAGGTAATCTTATATGTTCAGAATACTAAACCCACTTCACCAGAAAAACAGATTAAGGAAAAGAAATCTCAAAATGCTACTAAGGGTAAAGATAAACAGACTAATAAAGCTAAACATCAGAGTAGTCCAAAGAAGTCTGCTGATAAGCGGAAGGATAATCAGACTAGTGATAAGTTTAAAAAGTCTGTTAATAAGCAAGAAGAAAAGAAACCTAAGAAGCAAAGAAATCATAAAAATAATAATGTTTGGTATGGAAATGAGTCATTTTATGTGCAACCTACTTACTCATCATATTGTCATGCACCTCATTATCCACCTTACTATGCTGCTGCATACCCTGCTCACCATCTGATGCATGATTACCCTGCTTATCATGCACCGTACACTATTTATGAGTATTACTCACATCATAATGATTATCATCATGACATATCTGCTGAAAATTATGATGCACCAAGAGTAACAAAAGCACCACCAAGATCTATTGAGCCTAAGAATCCTAAGGTTACCAATTATTGGGTTGTCAAATGTGATACTAATCCTCCAGGACCCTCTCAATAAAGGGTACCTAAAACATTTTTTTTCTTTTTTTAGGTTAGGATTAGGAGTAGGAGTAAAGTAGAAAAGAAATGGTACTTGGACAGTGGGTGTTCAAGACACATGTGTGATGACATACATGAGCTGACTGATGTTGCTGCCATAGATGGTCCAAAAGTTACATTTCGAGATAGCAAAGAAGGCAAGATTGTGGCAAGTGAAAAGCTTATTAAAGGAACATTGAGATATCTGATGTCTCATATGTTAAAGGCCTGAAGTACAATTTGCTGAGTATAAGTCAATTTTGTGACAAAGGATTCTCTGTCATCTTCTCATCAGATAAGTGCCATGTGGAGCAAATTGGAACCAAGAAAGTTATATTATCTGGAAGAAGACAAGAAAATATCTACATAGTCGACTGGAGTTCCATTGACAAGAACTCAAGTGTTTGTTTGGTGGCCTCTACACCAAGTGAAGTTAGTTGGCTATGGCACAAAAAAAATGAATCATTTAAACTTCAAGACCATCAACAGATTAATCAAGAACAATTTGGTTGAAGAATTACCAAAGACAAGCATGAGCAAAGACAAGCTATGTTATGCCTGTCAGAAGGGTAAACAAATCAAATCATCATTCAAAAACAAGAAGCACCAATCTTCAAACAGAATTTTAGAGCTACTTCACATGGATTTGTTCGGACCCATTGATCCTATTAGCAATGGTGGAAAGAAATATTGCCTTGCTGTTGTGGATGATTTTTCAAGATATACTTGGGTGGTTTTCATGAAAAAGAATAGTGAAACCACTAATCTGATCGAGCCGATTCAGAATGAAAAGAGCTTGAAAATCTTAAGGATCAGATCAGATAGAGGCACTGAGTTTACTAACTCTACTGTTGAAGAGTATTGTAATTCCAGAGGAATCAGTCATGAGTACTCTGCTGCCAAGACCCCACAACAAAATGGAGTTACTGAAAGGAGAAACAAAACTCTGAAAGAAGCTACCAGGACTATGATAGCTGAAGCAAAACTGCCTCAAAGATTTTGGACAGAAGCCACAAATACAGCCTGCTATACCCAGAACAGATGCATGATCAACAAAACTCAAAACAAGACACCTTATGAGTTGTGGAAGAACGGAAAGTCTAATATTAACTATATTAGAATATTTGGTTGTAAATGATTTGTCATAAATAATGGGAATACTGTTTTTGCAAAAAAGACTGATGAAGCTGCTTTCGTAGGCTACTCTTATGTTTGTAAAACTTATAGAGTATTTAACAAAAGAACTTTACTTGTAGAATAATCTATTCATATAGTATTTGATTAACCTACTCAATGTTCTGAAAAGAATCAAAGTACTAATCCAGATTTATCTACTAATCTTCAGAAATTGAACGTAGAAAGAAAAGAAGAATATGTACCCATCATACTACCTAATCTCAACCAAGTTGATAACTCAAATGCTGTTCAAAATCAGACGACTGATTGTCAAACAAACGAGTTGCAAACAGCTGACAGACCAGAGACTGTTCAATAGACTACTACTAAGACTCCAACAATAGTGTCGCAAGATCAATTAAGAGGACAACATCCTGATTTACAGCCTGATCTAAGATGGCTTAGAGATCAGCCACCTGATCTTGTGATTGGTGATCCACTGGATAGAGTAAGAACAAGAAGGTCAACTCCAAATGAATCAATGTTTGTAAGTTTTCTTTCACAAATTGAGCCTAAGTTAATTAATGAAGCTCTTAGTGATTCTCACTGGATAGAAGCAATGCAAGAAGAGTTGAATCAAATTGAAAGAAATGAGGTTTGGTATTTAGTACCCAGACCTACTCATCAAAGAGTAATTGGCATTAAGTGTGTTTTCAAAAATAAAATGAATGAAGATGGTATTGTTACCAGAAATAAAGCAAGACTAGTGGCCAAAGGTTACTGCCAGGAAGAAGGCATAAATTTTTAAGAGACATTCGCAACAGTGGCTAGGCTTGAAGCAATCAGACTATTCCTTGCCTATGTTGCTCACAAGAACTTCATTGTCTATCAGATGGATGTGAAGTCTGCTTTTCTCAATGGAGAACTGCAAGAAGAAGTGTACGTTGAACAACCTCCTGGATTTGAAGTATATCAAGAAGGAGACAAAGTATATCGTCTGAAGAAATCATTATATGTTTTAAAGCAAGCACCAAGAGCATGGTATGATACCTTATCTGATTTTCTTTTAATTATAGGATTTCACAAAGGTAAAGTAGACTAGACCTTGTTCACTATTGAATGGAATAATCGTATATATATTGTTAGTCTAACTTTATGTGGACGATATTATTTTTGGTTCAACTAACAAACAGATGTGTGAGAAGTTCTCTAAGCTGATGCAGAATAAGTTTGAAATGAGCAAGATGGGAGAACTCAATTACTTTCTTGGATTGCAAATCAAACAACTGTCTGATGGCATATTAAGTAATCAAGCAAAGTACACAAGAGATCTGTTCAAGAAATTTGGTATGGAAACTAGCTCATCTGTTATTGTTTTCAATTTCTACTGGACTTCGTCTTGCCAAGGAAGAAGATGGAAAATAATTTTACATCACCAAATATAGAGGCATAATTGGGTCACTGTTGTACCTTACTGCTAGCATACCTGATATTATGAACTATGTTGGGGTTTGTGCGAGATTTCAATCAAATTCTAAGGAATCTCACCTCTTAGCTACTAAAAGGATATTAAAGTATCTTAAAGGCACTCAAGATTTGGGATTATGATACCCAAGGGAATCAGGATTTGAACTCATTGGATATTCAGATTCTGACATTGCTGGCTATAAAATTGATAGGAAAAGTACTACTGGAACTTGTCAATTTCTAGGCAGTCGTCTGATCTAATGGATGAGTAAAAAACAGACTTCAGTGTCCATATCTACTGCTGAAGCTGAATACATTGCTGCTGGAGCATGTTGTGCACAAATACTATGGTTGAAGCATCAACTAGAAGACTACAATATCAAAATCTCACATAGCTGACATTTTCATAAAACCATTGAGTGATGCAAGATTTTATAATCTAAGAGTGGAATTGAGCTTGTTGAATTTGGATTCATAAGAGCTTGTTGATACCAATCTTTTCGAAAAAATATATTTCATACCATGATTCACACACTCTCTTGACACATTTAGTTTTGCAGTCAATTTCGGACGGAATTCAGCACGTGTCGCTCACTTGCCCATTAAGTTAATTAACAATGGTGGGTCTTTAAAATTCGTGTTTGTTTTCCCTCCCATTGTCAACTTTAACGGAGAGACGTGAGCAGAACGTATTGAATTCCGTCAGAAAATTGATAGCAAAACTAAATGTGTCAAGAGGGTGTGAATCTTGGTATGAAATGTATTTTTTCGAAAAGCTTGGTACCAAATGTGTTTTTTGGACTAAAGCTTGGTATCAAAAGTATTTTTTCCTCATGTGGTACTTTACCTCTCTGTGTTACGATAATATGACAGTTTATGTCCCTGTGTTATGATAAATGTGACAATTTATCCGACCCGACTTATTTTTTTTATTAGTCAATTCAATCATGTTTCCCATTGTAGGAATTTTTAAAATTATTTTTGACATAAACCAAAATATGGTAAGAAATTGGGTATCAAGAAAAAAAAATCGAGTACCCGACCCTGACCCGTTCATTCAAGTAAATAAGACCGGATCCGAATTGAGGCCGGACCATTTCATTAATTTAAGGGTCAGGTATGGGCCCGACCCTTGACAGTCATTAGATCAATCAACAAGTTTTCTACGCTTTCACGGGGTTTTTAACTCAACACCATCAAATTACTTAGGCGAGAAATAAGAAAATCAATCCATTTAAAATACATATAATTGTATGATTTTAAATGCTACAAATAAATTCCTGATTCATTTTCATGAGTGCATGCAACGAATCTACTTGCATCTGTACCACAAGGATTTGAATTCATTATGAATTCTGTAAAAAAAAACTAAATCTAACCAATCGGCTTTAATCAATGAATGAAAGCAAATTGGGTTCTGGGTTTCGGTTAAACGATGACGGAATTAAAAATGAATTTGTTAACATTAGTACAAAATTTAAATGAGCATTTAAGTTTTTTATCATTAAAAATTGGGGTTTTTTTTTTCAAGTTAACTCCCTGTGATATGTCTAATGGGCAATTTACTCCCTGTAAAATAAAAATAGGCAATTTAGCTCCCTTTAAAATGAAATAATGAGCAATTTACCTCCTCGTGATATAAAAATAGGTAATTTACCTCATTGTGAAATGAAATAATAAGCAATTTACCTCGAGAGAATTGCAATTGTGGTACCAAACTATATACCGATTCTCACTTGTGGTACCATAAAAATCGAGGCCGACACATTTGGTACCACAATTTAAGAAATTGAATCACTTTTGGTACCACCGTTAAAATTGGACGTTAACTGATGACGTGGCAGTTAAGTTTTATTGCAAAATTGATACCATTACTTATGTTGACTGACAATTATACCCCTAACTTTTCAAGTTGTCAAAATAACCCCACATCTTCAAATTTACTGACAATTTTAGTCCACATTGTTGCCCAATTTCAAAATTGGCTCGAATAAGACACGTGCTGACCAATTTAGAGATTTTACTTATTATATTTACATATTTATTTAACTAATTTAATTTTATAAATAATATTAACAAACCAAATAATACTTTAACATAAATTCGATAAAATATTAAAAATAAAACATATTTTTTAAATCTAAAATTTATTAAAAAGATAAAGTTATATATTATTTATAAAATTAAATTAGTTAAATAAATATGTAAATATAATAAGTAAAATCTCTAAATTGGTCCGCACGTGTCTTATTCGAGCCAATTTTGAAATTGGGCAACAATGTGGACTAAAATTGTCAGTAAATTTGAAGATGTGGGGTTATTTTGACAACTTGAAAAGTTAGGGGTATAATTGTCAGTCAACATAAGTAATGGTATCAATTTTGCAATAAAACTTAACTGCCATGTCATCAGTTAACGTCCAATTTTAACGGTGGTACCAAAAGTGATTCAATTTCTTAAATTGTGGTACCAAATGTGTCGGCCTCGATTTTTATGGTACCACAAGTGAGAATCGGTATATAGTTTGGTACCACAATTGCAATTCTCTCAATTTACCTCCCTGTGATATGAATTAATGAACAATTTAGAGGGAGACAATGTGCTTATTTTATAAAAACACAAGAAGGTATTTTGCCATTTTTCTTATCAGTAGGAATTAAATTGCCTATTTAGGATATCACAGGGAGGTATTTTGCCCTTTTATTTATCACAGAGAGTTAAATTGCCTATTTAGCATAACACAGAGAGTTAATGTTAGCCGAATAGTTGATGATTAACAAACGAACTTTTTAACATATTGGTGCTCTTTAGTTTCATGATTTAAACAGATATTTATTTATAAAAGAGCAACCCATTTGGATTTTGAGATAGTCCAAACAATGAAGAAGGACCAAGTTTGATATGAAAAAGGCTTGTGCAAATTTTGAAGGAAGATCATGAGAAGCCCATTTTTAGCTAAAGGCTCGTTATGAATGAAGATCAAGATCGAAGCTCCAAGCACCCCTGAAGGGCCCAATTTTCGATTCAAGAAAATTGTGGTCAACTTAGTAAGTATTTTCAATTGATTAAAAGAGCAAGAAAAATTCCTAGCCCAAATTCTTTTTAAATACTTTTGGCCCAAACTTTTTGGCCCTTTTCTCAAAATTGCTCTAAACCAAAGTTGCCTACTTTCTTTGTTTTCAAAATCAGCCGTAGACTTTGTCAATTAATTATGGCCGAAAATTGCTTTTTAATTAAGCCTAATAACTTTTGAAAACTTAATTATTTTTGGCTATAAAATTTGAATTCTCAATCAAGTCAACTTTTAAAGGAAAGATTTCTTCAAAATCATTTGACTTAGCTAGCAAGAAAATTTGTCTCTAAATATTACCTAGCTAAAATCTTACCTTGTTCATTTGATCCTTTGAAAATATTCTTCAAATCAATTCTTTTGGAAAGATTTTGTCTTCATCTATTTACTAAATCATGTCTACATTTATTGAAGACTTTGTCACATGTTTTAATCTTGCAAAATCATTTTAAAAGTGGCAAAATATTTTTTTAATATCAAAATCTTTCCCTATTGAACCAACTCCACTCACCTATAAATAGGGAGCCATACTCCATCGACCAAGACACAATTCATTTCTGAAAATTACTTTGCTAAATCATTTTCTCCAAGCTTAAAGTCTTTGAGTGTTCTTTAATTTTGCATAAATTATTTTTCTCAAAAGCTCTTGAAAAACCTTTTTCTTCTTGCTCTTAAATCTTGAATTTACTCTAAGTAATAGAAGGAAAAAAGAAGAGTGTTTAGTCTTGCAAAAATCCGCTCATTTTGGAGCAATATTTTGTAATCAAATTTTATAATTATTTTTGAGCGAAAGTTGTGTACTTGCAAGATCGTAGTGCGATAGGACTGAGTGTTCTACCAAGAACGGTTTTTGTGCAATAGGTAGGAACCTAGCAAGCACGTTTTTGTTGAACGATAGGTTAGGCCTAGCAAGCTCATATCGAGAGTAAGAATTGAAATCTTGTAATCTCGAGTGGCGAAAGTTTGTCTTGCAAGCCACGATCTCTTAGTGAATTTTACCCAGGGGTGCTGGAAGAGAGGAAGTAGACCGTTTGGGCGCGAACCTCTATAAACGGTGTTTGCATTCTTACTTTATTTATTTTCTGCACTTTACTTCACTGGAACTTTGAACTTAATCATATCGGAACTTTAAACCTAAAATCACTGGAACATCTAGCTTCTGTTTAAAGTTACTGGAACATTCAACTAATTGTCTTCTGGAACGAAACACTTTGAAAAAGTTATATACCTAATTCACCCCCCTCTTAGGTATCAGTTAATTTGCTATTCACTCTTAAAAATTGACTTGGAAATTAAACTCTTACCTATGTTGACTTGGACTAGAAGTCTACAAGTACTAGCCACTAGGACACTCCCGGCCTTATATAAGTATAAAATTGTTGCTCACTTTTCGAATCTCATTATTCACACAATCATATACTTAAATTGAATTAATTACAAAAAGTAATTCATATTTAATGTCCATCCAACCCCAAAAGAAACCAAAATTTGCAGTAGCGGAGTTGGACGATGATCTGATTCTTGAGATCATCTCAAAGTTGCCGCTAAGAAATTTATTTCAGTGCAAGTGTTTAAACAAATTCTTTTATGAGTGCATCTCCGATCCAAGTTTCATAAAGAAACTATATACTTCTAGTAATAATAATCAGATCCACCTTGTTAAGAACGCCCTCCGCTCCTCGATTGACAACCCTATTTTTAGTTTAATTGATATAAACTGCACTGCACCTACACCCAATTTTTCTCGAAATGTACATGGTGCGATTTCGCTCATAGACTCATGCAATGGTATTCTTCTTCTCAAAATTAGGAACCTTGTCAAAGACTAATTAGTTTTCAATCCAATCACAGGTGGGATAGCAACTGTATTAACCGATAGGCAATACACGAGTCCTTGGCTATACGGACCCACGTGCTTGATTGTTGAAGACGTGGACATAACCTCTTCTCGTCCTTTCAAGTTGGTAGAGGTATTACGTAGAAACGACGACTCAGATGATGTGAGATTTAATGTTGTTGTCCCTTGTAAAGATGGTAATTATCTCAAAACCACTTGGGATTTTCCTGTCCTCGGATTCAGTGGGCTTGCTTTAAATAGCAACCATAAACCGGTTTATGTAGATGGGTGTCTATATTGGATTGATAATTTTGGACAAAAAGTTATTTTACTCAACATAGAAACTAAAAAGGCTAGAGTTATAAATGGACCTGCAATTGATAATATATATCGTGCTAGACTTCGCGCATGGTTTGGAGTTGCTTGTGGCTTGCTTTCATTCGTTCGAGCATTGCCGACATAAATTGTAGTATCTACTTACGATTATGTGAATGATAAGTGGCAAGTTCAGCATAAATATGTGCATGCATCATCGTGGTTTTCCGGTGTTCTACGATGGCCAACGCATATATTTTCAAAGGCACACAAAATATGAAGATATCTACATGTTTGATGGATCCAATAATAGGTGGATGATGATAGGAATGGTGCCCGGATGGTCGAGTCTCATGTGTCCTTACATTCCATTTTTTCCCACATTGACAAAGGTTTCTGACGTATATCTACACGATAATGTTTATTCGGGGACTAATAACCATTTAAGCTTGGTTAAAGAAAACCTCCTCGAATTGCAAAAACTTTTCAAAAAACTTTAATTAGAATATGAACCCCAAGAACACAACACATTTTCCATTGTAATTAAGAAGACCTATGATTAGTAGTAATTTAAAATTTTCTTTTATTCATGTATCTCATTTTTCTTCAATTTTTTGTTAGGTGTTTTCTTATAATTATGGTGTATATATATGTTTTGCAACTATTTTTTTAAAAGACAATGGTCGAGTCGACGCAACGTACCCAACCCATTTTTTACCCAAAAAATATCCATATTGAATCCAATTTATTTTGATATACCCTTCCATGATGCAAAAAATACTAACGAATTTGTAATTTTTTATTAAGACGATTGCCTCTTTCCAGTTTTAAAAACCTCCAGAAAATATGTAATGACATATTGCCCTCGTTTTAATAGTATCGACCTAAACCTAGTTTCCCCCTATATTATTTTACATGAAATAGTCTATCCCATCTGTTATTTTATAAGGATCGGTTGACCCCCTGGCCCATGTGTTATTTTATGTGGATTAATTAATTACCTCCCTCTTTTTATATATACATAGACGGGTTAATTATGTTTATTCAGGCAACTATGTTATACCTCACATCAAATTAGAGCGTGTGAACTACACTCTCCAATGGAAGAAGATAAGGTGGTTATCGTGGTTGCCCTCACCACCTTTCATTAAAAAAAAAAAAAAAAAAATAAGGTGGTCATTTAAACTTATAAGGGGGTAATGTGCCTATTTCTATATCATTACGCTTATTATAGAGAGTAAATGGAAATCAACCCTTCATAAATGAAATTTTGTAACTCACATTAAGAAAAGTTGCTAAAGACAACTTAATCGTTCCATACTAATTTAGAAATGGATTGTCCTGTTCTTTTCTCCATACTAATTTAGAATACAAACATCAAATATCTATATTTCTGGGCTGTTTCAACATTTTATTGTAAAATGTGGCCGTCCTATATTAAAAAAGGGATTTACTCTTTATAATCATACATACATATGGAGTTATTGGCAATTTACCCCCCTTGATAATCATAATGTTTAATTTATCTCATTGTAATTTGAAAATGAGCATTCTACCATCCTGTAATTTTATGAAGTTTCACACTGCCTCCTTGACATTTTTATATGTGGCACTTTACCTCCTTGTATTATGATAACGTGGCAATTTACCCCCTATGTTATATTAAATGTGGCAATTTACTCCCCTATGTTACAAAATACTTTTCGTGCCCACTCTCAATTTCAGCAAGTAAGTTACAATCTCCGGCTCAAGGGGATAAATTGCTTCTTTAATTTTTTTTACAGGGGGATAAATTGATGTTTTTCAAATTAGAAGGGGGTATATTAAACATTATGAATATCATATGGGATAAATTGCCATTAACTCTACACAAGTGGAATACTTCTTGTGCTTAATTGTATATTTCCATAAATTAATTAACTCAAATTCAAATTAATTAATTAGTTGGATCTTTGTACAGCATAATTAACTACAGTTATCAAATTAAACTTGTGATCAAATTAAAATACAACAGGAAATGCCCCTTCCTTTCTGATGAGAAATCAATAATCTGTGACAAATTGTTTATTTTACTTGGCTTGAATATTTTTTTAACCATATAGTCCACCCAATTTGAACCTGATCATACTTCTCTGTAAACTTACATTACAAATTTGTTTATACCTTTTTAAGGGGTAAATGTAAAATACTCCCCGTGTTATGCTAAACCTGCAAGAAACTACCCTATGAAATTTTTACTGCGCCAAAATTCCTTGTGTTTTCAAAAACCCTGCAAAAAACACCAAATTTATAAAAATGGGTCGTTCTGGATCGACATATTTCAAGAAACCATTTTTAAAATACATCAAGTTGGTCCCTATAATTTAACGTGATATATTTTTAAAATTTATTTCTTGAAATATTTCGGTCCAAAACGACTTGTTTTTTATAAATTGGGTGTTTTTTGCAGAGTTTTTAAAAATACAAGGAAGTTTGACGTAATAAAAAATTCACAGGCTAATTTCTTGCAGGTTTAACATAACACAGTGAAGTATCTTGCATTTCCCTCCCTTTTTCAATTAATATTTTTAGAAAAATGCATAGAAGATGAATATGATCATGCAAATACAGCTCGATTTCGCATTGCTCATGCTTTTCTTGCTCTTTGTCTCTCTTCTTCTCCATTAAAGAGCTTTTAAATTTATCACAATTCTTGTAACATTTGAAGTCTCTTTGTATCTTTTTTTTAATTTGTTAAGAAAGGTTTTTTCTTTATTTATTCTGAATATGTTACAAAGGTTACAACATACATACATATATATATATATGTATGTATGTATGTTACAGAAAATCTTGTTTATTTAGTTGTTCTTGTGAGTTTTGGTTAAATGGTTTTTTGCTATAATTTTTTTCTCGTACAAGGTGAATTCTTTTGTGTGTTTATTGTTTTGCAGGTTTACTATTGTCTTGTGAGTTCTGAGGTTGTTGAATTACTCTTTCTCTATAGGTAATTGTACTTCTATTTGTCTCTTCTTCTTATGCTTAGTTTCTTGAATTTTTTTTTTTGATTTGCCTGCTTATAATCCATTGCTGAAATGAAAAAATAGGGTCAGTCTTAAATATGTTAGACATTCAAATCTTAGTTTAGTTTTGAAACTGAAAGCAGTATATTATCCTTGTTGTCTAAGTTATTTTATCAAAATTAGGAAACTACATACTAGAACTGATTTAAGCATATATGGGTGTGGACTTTATTTTTTGGTTGGCATATATATGACATTTCAACATTATCTCTTTCGTCCTCTCTTTGATCTCCAATCCTCTCCAAAGTTTTTTTCTGGTTTTCTTTTCTCTCTCATCCAAATCCGAGAGAATCACGAAGATAGGAAGGTGGATGTATAGTTCTGGTAGACCGTCGTAGAGAGATGGGCGACGATGGTAATGTGGTAGAAGTAGGATGAGAGGAGGACTCATGAATAGGGAATGATGAGGATATAGGAGAATCATGAGAAGTAGCTATAGGAAGGACGATGTCCAGAAAAGGATCTGAGACGGGAAAATTATGAGAGAGGTGATGATAAGGAAATGTGGTCTCATGGAAGGTTACATCTCTGGAAATGAAAATACGATTATGCTCAATGTCAATTAATTTATAAACTTTGTAGCCAGGTCGATAGCCCAAAATGATGCAAGGTTTGGCACGAGGCTCAAATTTGGTACGTTGGGCAGTTAAGGTTGATGCAAAAGCTAAACAACCAAAAACACGAAGATGTGAATAATCAACAGGGTTATTATGAAGAATTTCAAATGGAGACCTGTGTTGAAGAAGAGGTGTAGGAGTTCTATTTATAAGATATGTCGCTGTAAGAACACATTCAGTCCAAAAATATTTGCAATATTTGTTTCATACTTTGAATTTTTATTTTTTGGTTTCCTTCAAATGTTTTGCTTTGATTCATCTAATTTTTATTTTTATTTTTATTTTATTGATAGTGTTTCCACCATTGATGTATGGTTTGAGTACTTTAGGTGCTGTTATTTATAGCATATCATTCCTATTTTATATGGTGGCCTTGTTCACTTTATTTTCATTGTAGGTGATAGTACTTATCTGGTAATCAAGGACCACAATCATCTGGAAGAGATCTAGGTGAAATTATTGAATATACATAAAATCCTGAAGGATACAATCATCGGTGCACTAGCCATACAAAAACTCAAAAACAACATCATGTTTGTTCTTCTAGAAGAGATGAAAGACGAAATACAGGCTTTTCTGAACATATTGGGCATATATTAGCATATAATAGTCTGTTTGTCTAAACTTTTCTGCAATTGTGTAATAAAAATAATGTTTAGTATGTAAGAGTAAACTATGATCGCACTTATCTTTATGGAATCTTTGATTTTTACAATTTACAACATAAATATACTTCTTCTACGAAATCATAAAAGCAAAAAAGGCATAAACAGAAACACATAAACAATGGGCACCAAAGTAATCATCTCAGCAGGTTCAAGTACTTCTACGAAAGCCAGTTTTCCTATTAAGTGAGCAAAATTATCAAAGTTCACAAAAAAAATTAATGTTGAAGAAATAACAGGGACACACATATTACTTCATTGAAATAAAATATGAGATCCTGGTTTGAAGGACAATTGACACCATAAACTTCTAAGCAAACAACACCAACCTTTGATTGATTCTTGCCAGCTCTAGAAAGACCTTATCTAAAAACTTGGTCAAGTGCTTCTGTGGCAGCATTTTGTAAAGGGCCAAATTTAAAAAAATAAATAAAAGAAAATTACAGTAACTCATATCAAGAACTAAAGCACCTCATTCATTAATCTAAATTAGCTGCCACATACAGACTGCAATTTCATAAAAGCTCTACTTCCACTAACCGACTAACGTGATTTCAAGTATAATCTTTTGATCCTGAAACAACTTTCCCCTCTTCAATTCATTTTTCTACACCTCCTAGGTATGTTAATCACGTCCTCCATGATAACTAAAATATGCTACTTATTTCTACACCTCCTAGGTATGTTAATTACTTCTTCTATGATAACTAAAATAAGCTTTTCTACAAAATAAGCTTTTCACATATAGAAATGCTTATTTTATAGTTAAGTACGGGTATATTAAAAATATCAATTCTTGTTCGAACAAATCAAATCAAACCCAAAAAAGATATCTCAAACCTTATATATGTACGTTGTACCCAACAACACAATTTGATGCGGAAAGAAAAAAGTGGCGAGGAACGCAGTTTTGGACTACATCCGTTGTTAGCTACAAGGATAAGATGCCAACCAATGAATTGGTAAAAAGAAGAAAAGAAAAACAGAAGTCAAAACCATTCCCAATAAATCCAGAATAAGTGGAGTTCCCGGAGCAGTTGAACTAATGAGAGCAGGGAGATCATTGATGACAGTAAAATTGAAGTATCATATAAAGTTGATCAAGAACAATACTTATTGGATTAATGCAAATGTCTTATAGATTGCATCCACTCCCCCACCGAAAAAAAAAAAGATCTCCTAATTTTAAATATATAAATCACATCTTCAAACTCATTAGGAAAAAAAAACATGGACAAACAAAATAGTGTGACAAAGGAGCAAGAATAAAAAGTATACCTAAAAGTAAAATAAAAATACAACAAAAAATGGACATTCCTCATAAAAAATAATAATAAATGCTGACCTTGAACAAACAAAAACTTTTTGAGCCAAGTTATTTGTCAACATTTTGTGTTGTGCCGAGCTCTCCATTACTCAAGAAGTCTTCCACCATATTGTATCGCCCTGTTTTGGAAAATCAAATGAACTCATCTTTTATTTAAATGAACCTGAAATTCCAAGATATAAACGAGTTAAATCTACATTAACTGAACAACACTATGAAAGGTAACCAACACAAATAGAAAAAAAAGTACTATGCAAATCTTAATATAGAACTGATATCAATTGAACAAATAGAGCCAGTTAAGGCTTGATTATAATTTACATTAAGAACTCAGTAGGCATTTATTGGCCCGTTAAAACAATACAAAAACCAAGTTTGATGAATTGTACATTAAGAAATTCACTGCTGCAATTCAAAACAATCAAACAAATAATTCTCAAACGCAATACCTTTTGGCTCAAGAATGACAAAAGGCACTTCACAAAGTCCATACCAATATCATGTTGTAAGGTTAATGTTTGGGCTCGAATTATTGCAATCTGATGGATGAAAACTAATATTATAAAAGTGAGGAATATGGTATAAAGGTTTTCACAAAATTATCATTCTAAAGAAGGCATTGTTAGTGAATATATATATATATATATATATATATATATATATATATATATATTATTTTTTATGAGGGGGAACTTGAAGCTGGGAGGAGATAAAATATGCCAAAAAAAAATTTGACTTGATAGACAAATATAAGCTGTAAAACCTATCCCTGTTTTATAGAGCTCATGTAACATAGCAGACAAGGAAATTGTTGAGAGTTTGAAGGTACTTATCATCAGAAAGCAAAGAACCTCCAACAGCAATTCGATTGCATGACTTTTTCAAATTATAGGAGGAACTTACTTGGATATTAGGAGGTCATAATATCTCTTTTTTGGCTTTTTCAACATCGACTGTACATATAATTACTTATCCGCAAAAACGTACCAGTGAAAGGTGAAGCTGCGGGTTATACAACCGAAATACAAAAGGAGTATAAAATAAC
This sequence comes from Penstemon davidsonii, assembly GCA_034814905.1. Lineage (NCBI taxonomy): Eukaryota > Viridiplantae > Streptophyta > Magnoliopsida > Lamiales > Plantaginaceae > Penstemon > Penstemon davidsonii. Next base: position 8,532,459 of record JAYDYQ010002686.1, read on the forward strand.
CAGAATAATCGGACTAAAATATATAGAAAACCAAAGAAAAATATAACGAATCAAAACACAAGAAAAAATACAATGAGAAAGTAAATAAAATCATAAAAACTGATTGAAAGCTATTAATGCTTAAATACCTTGATAATATTGTTTGCAAAAAACCACCTAAAGAAGTAATTTGCAACTAAGAGAACTAAAGAAGAAATACATAAAAGTATAAGAGAAGAGCCCTTACCTCAGTCAAGAAACCCCTATGCGCTTGCAACATAAGAAAAAAATACTAAGATTAGATTACAACATCAAATAAACAGATAAGGAAAAATAGAATGCAAATAAAAGCAACCAAACTATAAAAAATTTATCTTTTGCCTGATAACACAACTATTAAAGGAAGTGAACTTTAAAGGCAGTACATAATATTTCATGCTGGGGATGGAAAAATACTAAGAATTACCGGATCACAACAAAATCTGATTTCCAAGGTATAAAGCGTTAGTATGGTATGAAGAAAAGTAAAAAAATAATGAAAAACACGGAGAGAATGACCCAAAGTAGTCGTAATGTTTCTCCTAAAAATCGAATACATGTGAAATTTCAACTATCATAAATACACATGAGAAATGACATCAGAATAATCTTTTCTGAGAATACTCAACAAGGACATAATTTCATATTGATTTGGAATTGCACTTTTAATCCCAAAAGAATGGACCACCAAAATTGCACTTCTGGTTGCAAATTTTAAAAATATTTTGTTCCTATGGTCATACCGCCTCTTTCATCCAATTTTGAAATAAAACATGCTGGGTGATCAAAATTGTAAAATTGAGAACTATCATATGGATCATAATTGTAAAAATTGAATGGAAATGAGGCAGTAGGAGAATTAAATTCCACAAATTTGAGACCAAAATGCAATTTTTGAAAAGTGTTGGTCCAAAAGTGCTGAATGAGGTGGGATTAAAATTGCATTTTTATCAACTGAAGGAGTTCAGCGACTTACCAAAGATAACAGGGCTCCAATCAGAGTGGCCATCATTATAGCAATAACAAAAGTCCAACTCTAGACTCTCATGGAAACTGGTATGACCTGAAAGTTAAATTCTAGAGATTAGGCAATAGAAGTATAACAATGACAATGTTTATTTTCTGAATCTTGTAGATGAAAAGAGAGTACCTGATACATAATGAAGAGTCAAAGTACCCCGACAACTATTCCATAGTAAATAGGAAGGAAAATGAAAATCCCTTTCTCTCTATTCTCAGGACGAAGTTTAAATTCGTAAGAGCCACGAAGAAGCAAAATATTCAGGCAGAGGAGATCATAGGACCTATAGTCCACTCAAGAAAGATCCATAAAGGACCTCCACTGGAAAAAATTATGATTTCCAGTCTGCACAATTAAATTTTCACTCATATAAGTAAACCATCAAAAGAAGTCAACAAAATTGTAATTCTAAAAAGATATTGTGAAATATAAAAATGTATATTTGTACGAATACCTTGTTCGGAAATGGTAAAATATAAAACCTTTTGTAAGAAAAATGGTTATCAAAATAGCAGCTTGCATTGATTGTTGAGGTGACACCGGTAATGCAAAGTAAGTCGCAATTGCGAACCAAATTGCTGCTATATGCCAAGATACATATACACATGAAACAAACCATTATAATCTCATACATAAAAGGAATTATTCTCTCCATTTACGTAACTATCCTATGTCAATCTGATCATTTATAAAGCACAAATCAATCAATCATCAAATAACAATCAGATTTCAGACCACGAGACACAATGAATCAAATTGCAGATAGTTGATTATAGCAAATAAAATATCCAAGCATGTACCAAATAAAAGATCCAAAAAATGTTTAAAGCAAATCCTTACTTTTAAGTTCCATTATTAGCTTTTACCTTGTCACTTCGAAGGAAGTATCAACCGAGCCTGCACAAAACAAAACAAAACCAAAAATCAACAAAAAAAGGCCATAACACTAAATACCAAGACAAAACAAGACTACCAAAAAATGCAGAAATCGAAAGAGAAAAAACTCCAAATTTCAATATTCGAACATTTTAATTGATCCCTCACATAATCATCTCCACCTCACCACCGCCATGCTCCACCACTGCATACCTCTCGCACATTCATCGTCACCCAACCAGAATAGAACATGGCAGGACCCACGACCTCCATCTCCTTCTGTGGAGTAATCTCTCAAATTGGGACGAACTGTACATCCAAATTAACAAAATAATAAAACCAAATTGTAGGCCACAACTTGTTTTCTTACATTACTGCACATACGAAATAGTACTACAAAATAAAATCCACGTAAAACAAGGAAGAAGAAAAAAGGCAGAGGGATAAAAACACAGGCAGACATCCACTAACAAAAACCTGTGGAAAATCACTCCGAGGTGGTCTCTCCCTATATGAACTTAGTAAAAGAAAACTAAATAGGCAATAAAACCCATGAAAACTGAAGCCAAGCTTTGCTTACTCTCCACTGGTCGAGTTTTTAAAACATCAAAACCTAACATTCATGAAACACAATCTAAATTGTTTTTCAAAGGTTTTATCAACACCTATCGAATAAATATTTTGAAACCAAAATTCATTGAATCGATCATATCAAAAAACAATTTACATACACCCTAAAATTCGAACGTTACGTACCCTTCCTTTAAAAATCAGTCAAATACATAAACGAGGTAGAGAAATGTTTATGAAAGTACTTTTCATGAGAGTGGTCCATATGCAAAAGCTCGACTGCATCCAATGAATGAACTCATATTTCTATTTTAGGAAAAAAATCAATTGCATCATTTTATCTCACCAACTACCACATATACACAAATGGCCAATCTGTCATGAATCTTCCTCCATATTTATTGCTCATCTTTCTTTTTCAACCAAAATGAGGGAATTTTCTACATCAATAATTAAATCTTGTGGATCCAGCTGCTCCGGGTACTGAAACGGGGTCAATACCCATTGTCTTTAAGTCCTACCTTTGTACTACCTTAAGCTAAGCTCAAACTAGGTCCAGCTCCGCCATCACCCTAAACCTAATACAATCATAAATACTTTAAAGTCATTAGTTTGAGCTCTATCTTTTTCTCTCCTCCACAAAAGTTATTAATTTATTAACTATCATCTACTTTTCCTCCAAACTTTAACATTCAAATTCGATTAAAATTATTTTTTGAAATTTTTAACTCACACAAAACTCAACATGATATGAATTGCATTTCAAATGTTTCGCTAAAAATAGTTGATCACATTTTACCAAATCAAATAAGTTGATGAATCGAGCCAATATCGACCCATAAGCCCAAGCTTTTGAGTGATTAATATTTCATAATTCTATAAATAAAGGTTAATGGCAATTTATCCACCTGTGATATTCATAATGTTCAATTTACTTCTCTATGATTTGAAAAAGAGCAATTTACTCCTATATAATCTTATAAAAGTTTCATACCACCTCTCTGACATGTTAATATGTGGCACTAAATGTGACAATTTACCCTCTGTATTGTGATAAATGTGATAATTTATCCCCTATGCTACGAAACTTTTCATGCATATTCTCAATTTCGGCCCGTGAATTATACACTCCGTCTAAAGGAGGTAAATTGTTTCTTTAAAAAAAATTAGAGAGGGTAAAATGCTCTTTTTCAAATCATAGGGGATAAATTGAACATTAAATATTTCAAAGGGTTAAAGTGGCACGCATTAGCTCTAAAATATATAATGGGATTCTACAATAAAAAATTACAACTGTACAACAATGTTAATGAATTAATCTCATATATAATTTCTTGCTAATCATGGTGATCAATGCATTTTATTTTATATTTCTTGCATTCTCTCATAACACAATTTAAGGACGATTGTATTGCATACAACTCCTATAAACTTACGGGCCGTTTGGTTGGTTGTATGGGATTAAGGTGGATTAGATCTGAGCCGGATTGAAGGCCATATTAAAAATACGTTTGGTAGATTTGATTGAGTCGCGTCATATTACATTAAAACAATCAATCGCAATATGTTTAGTAGAGTTATGAGTTTATGCATATATTAATATATTTTCACTACTTAATTGAACATATTATGCTAGTTAAGATATATCAATTCATCGAAGCAATTTGTATAATACGTATAAGAGTATGAGCTGATCAAGGTTTATTCAATGTTTTAGTTCGAATGCCTCCATTTTAATTGTAAAATGATATAGATTTTAGTTTGTGATTAATTTATGTAGAATGTGCTTCCATTTTCAGATATTTAAGAAGAATTTATGATATGTTAAAATATGTAATATGTAAATTTGAGGTTATAAGTGACATTTCACCCTAGGTAGATTATAATCTAGTCTCAATACCGGGTCGTAAGGATTTAATCCATTTGACCCGGCATTAGAACAATGTCACCAAATGTTGTATTAACCCATATTAACACATATAATATGAAGAACCAAAAAAAACTTCATGTCTAAATGATAAGTGTATCCCCACCCAAAGATTCATCTAAAAAATTGGCAATAATCCTCCTGTTAAATTTGAAAATTAGCAATAAGCCCATGTTCATTTCAAAAAAATTGACAATAAACTACTTATGATTTATGAATGAATTTCTAATGGTTTTTTTTTTTTCCTAATAATTAAACTAATAAAAAAAGAACATTCTAATAAAATAACACATGCAAGAGATTTTTGATAATTAAACAAAACACAAGAGAATTTTGATAATTATTTTACTACCATTATGCGAGGTTCTTTGTAACGAAAACCTGAGATATACTCAATTATTTACTTATTGCTAGTCCAGCCAGATATTAACCATATATATAGGGAGATTTCTCATATATTTATTTGAATATATCAGCCCAGAAACTTTAAAATCATTAGCCACTTTGTTATTAGGTAAATTAGCACTAATATAAACTTATGATGTCAAGTATGAGAATTGGACTAATTCATTTATAAGTTGGTGTAAAACAACAAAAAGACTTGTCAATTCATTTCCACCAAATCATTTGTCGTCAATTTTCATGGATTTTGATCTCTTATTAGCATAAAACATTTAGTTCTTGTTACCCTAATAATGGAGCATGGTTTAGCCACCAAACAAGTGAAATTCAAGAATGTAATTCAATTTCCAAAATTCAAAATTCAATTAGCTAGCCTAACCATAATCGAGAAGAATATATACACCAAAATATCCTATTTTAATTTGGTCATTTTTCACTCTGTATATGATGTTAATTCTCTTGGTCTTTATACACATCACAACAATCCAACTTCTAGAAAGAATTTCTTTGACATCTTTCTTGAGTTTATTTTTTTTTTATTTTTTTGAGGGAAACATCTTTCTTGAGTTAGGGAAGGCAAAATTAAATTATGAAGAAAAGGCAAAAATGGCCTTTTGAGGATCCTTCAACGTATTTTGATTAAAATATACAAAAATGGACAATCAGTAAAATTTGTTTTATTTTTACATAATATTATCAATTATTTCAATAACGGCCCAAATACAAAAAATTATAAATAATAAAATCACAACCAACACTAGCATTAAACATTAAGCCTCAACTTAAATTATCACGAGGCTATGACCTCATTGACTAGTCACAAAATTACAACAACCCTTATCATGTGGAAGAAGCAAAACTGTTTATCTTTAATTAAATATTCTTGAAGAAGCAAAACTGTTTATCTTTAATTAAATATTCTTTGTAAAAGACTTGAAATATGATACTAAATTAACCAAATAAATTGTTCTGGGAGATAAGTCTGCTCTCTTCCTGTCATTTCCTCCATTATTCTTTCCAGCTTTGGTTTAAGATTAAATGTAAATTATCTTCTCTTCTTAAAAAACTATTACTTTTACCCTCGTGTATTAGACTATTAGTTACTTTGACAATTGATTTAATGACAATTTGTCCCCGTAATTTGCATAATATTTAATTTATCGATCGGTCAACTCAAAAAGAACATTTTACCCCTCCTGTAATCTTATAAAAGTTTCACACCGCCCTCCTAATATTTTTAAACTTAAAAAATATTGACAGAACTACTCCTCTTATATGTGTCACTTTACCCCTTGTGTTATGATAAATGTGACAATTTACCCCCAATATTACAAAAACAATTTTCATGCCCACTCTCAATTTCGGCGAGTGAGTTGCACTCCTCGATCGGTTGAAAGAGGTAAATTGCTCTTTTAAATTTTCACAGGAGGGTAAAATGCTCTTTTTCAAATCACAGGAAAGTAAATTGAACATTATGCATTTCACAGGGAGCTCGGTGACAATTATATGGCATATATATTCTTATTATAATTATATTATTGAGAAATAGTAATAAAAGTGCTAATCCGAACAATGTACGTATTAAAACAATAATAATTAATATATTTCCTTGTAACCAGTATTACTGCAATATTAATATTTAAAAATACAATTAACTAGTATTGTTGCATTTTATATACAAAAATTGCATATGTATGCATCCTGGGCTAAAGAAAATAAAACAATCTTTAATTAATTTTGTAGGCAATTGACAACAGGGTGCACACAAGCACGCGCAATTCCGTGAGCGTGGATGCACTGAGCAGAATTTGAAATATTAGGAAGCGCTGGTTTTATGTCGATATCATCCAACACTATATTACTACAAGGAGCGGCCTTGCTGCAGCGGAACTCGATCGAGCTCTTCTTACTAACAGATGTTCCTCGGAGTCCAATATATTTTACGTCACTAATTTTCACTGCTGATGCCTATAATATATATATATATAATCGATTGTACAAAAAAGAAAAAGGATTATATATTAGTATAGTATACACACCGGCAAAATTTCATTTTTGGCCCTCTAAAGTGGCTGCATTTTAAAATTGGCCCTTTATTGTGGTACCTCGACAATAATCATCCTTTATTGTGACAACATCATCAATTTCAGTCCTTATCACCGATTTATTTTAATTATCGCAAAAAAAATCAATTTATGTCATATTTGACCTATCACATGGCTTGGTCTTACAAATTGTGGACTCGGGATATGAAATTCTTAATTTTTAAGTGTCACTTGACAAATGATTTTTTAGCTAAAATTAATTTTTTGGGTCAAATTAGATATAAATTGGTGATTTTTGACAAAAAAAATTTAATTTTCCTGTCAGTTAAGACATAAATTGATGATTTCCGGTGATAAATTAAAATTTTCCGGCAATAAGGACTGAAATTGATGATGTTGACACAATAAAGGATGATTATTGTCGAGGTACCACAATAAAGGGCCAATTTTGAAATGCAGCCACTTTAGAGGGCCAAAAATAAAATTTTGCCTATACACACCACACCACACCAATATATATATGACGAAACATACATTTGTTTTACAATTAATTAAATAATGGAAGGAATGGGTTATTTCCAAAATTATATATACTTTCCCATGTTCGTTCTAAGACTAAGAGAAAGTTTGTTACCTTGTCACTACATTCTGTGTGAGGGCAGTATAATTGGTCAATGATAACAGGATTGTCAGATTTTATGAAATTTATGTTCGAGAAACTTATATTCTTTGCAAATCCGGAACCTCCCTACAAAAGGAAAACAATTAATTAATTGGTAAGATTTATATTATATGTTCATAATTTTGATATTAATTATAACATACATACCGCCCATGTTTTGATCCTCACTCCATTTTGGGTTTCTCTAAAAGTGCAATTCCATACTTGTATATCTTCCACTTCTTCGTGCCTTCCATTTTTTCCCAAACTTCCAATACTGTCAAGTGTCAAAAGATTAATTAAAGAATGGTAAGAATTTAATCTAGGAGGCTAAATCTCTGATTTTAATGTTGATTTTCTTGTTGTGTATATGAATGCAATTATAATTATAAATTCTCGAGTTTTTTTCTTAATAAATACATATGTTTGTACATAATATATAAATAACTAGAGAATAAATTAATATATACCTTATTCCATGTCCAGGACCACATGCTATATCGTTTATTCTTACATTTGAAGTACCACCGTTAATGGCTATACAATCATCCCCTACAAACAAACAATTAACCAGAATGAAAATTTAGGTCAAGTCAGATTAATTTAATTCTTACTAATTGTAATTTTTGGAACCGTAGGAGTTTTCTGTAATTAAAGTAAACTTCAGGGGTTCCGAATATAAATAACCAGATAAAGGTGGAGGTACCAGTTGCCATGATAGAATGTTGGATCCGAAGATTTGTTGAAGCGCTAATGTCTATTCCATCTGTATTGGGACTACTTTGAGGAGCTAATATTGTAAGTTTTGAAATTGTTGCTCCCTTGCAATTATTGATGGAAATATGGTTCCTTTGGCTGTTGGTATGTTTCAATCCACTGACTTGAAGATTGTTACAACTTGAAAATGATAATGCCTGAAAATTTAATAACATTAAAATTGGTTAAGGGATTTATGAATATATGATGTGTTGTTTATATATGGATATATATTAAAATTTCGAAGAAATTGACTAGGTAACTTACCGTGGGTCCCGAGTTCTCTCCCTGCAACAAATGGAAAGCAAGCAAATTAAACTTGTGCTTGAAAAGTTTTGCATTCGCTCAAAATGAAATGTCAACTTTTTACATTGATTTGTTGTATATAATAATTAAATTATTACAAATTCAACTTTTACTAATTTTAAAAATCAATTTATTTTGTGGAATCAGTATTCTGATATTCCCTCAAAAAAATCTAATAGCATAGCAAACTCGCTCTTTGGGTGTGAATGTGATAAAGAAATATCTTAAAATAATATTTGGACCTTCACTTAACAATGTTAAAGGAAGGAGTTTGTTATCATAATTTCTGCTAAGATTTGAACACCAAAATTAAACTATTACCACTTTCCAAGTTCTTGGTTGTTCACGACATGCAATAAAATCAGCATTTCCCAAAACTACAATATATAGCATTGACCAGCCATAATTTTATATAATTATTTTTTATTGAGATTATTAGAAATTTATACGCTAGAATATAATTATTTTAGAACTATTTTTTCGACTGTTGGATCAGTTTTGTCCTCAAATAACAGAACATAAATTTAATAGGAGATTTCTTGTGTAAAAACAACCAACTAAACGTAATTAAAAGTTTTAATTTTTGACAAAAAAATACTCCAATATTTATTATGAGAAAAGTTAAATGGAAAGGATATATATCTAGTTAATATTCACTCACGTTGCCCCACCACGACTGTCCTCGACCGTCGATATGTCCTGATCCACTCCCGTACACATTTAGACCGTTTACTCCATGAAATCGCAGCCACTGGCCAACTCCTTTATCTCTCCATGCTGATTTTGGAGGGGCTATAATTGTCCCCAAAATCTGTCATAATATTTTCTCTCACTCTTTATTTTTTCCCAAAAGAATACAAAATGATGATCTAAAGAAATTAAGATAAATAGAAATTTAAATAGTCAGGGGAAAAATAATAACGAGAAAAGACTAAAATACCCTTACACGAACAATTAACTCTAATTTCACCGTATAATATAAATCTTTGTCACTTGATTCGATTGATTTTGGATTATATAATTTAAGACAAAAAGGATTTACATGATATATATTCTTTTCACTACTATATAAGTTGTTTTTGAGAAAATCAAATTACCTCAACAGCAATTGAGCGAGATGTGCATGGACCTTCAAACAAGATTGGGGACAACAAAAATGTCTTCCCAAAAGGTATAATTATTGTACTAGCAATGTTAGAGCCTCCATAGCAAGCTGCTTTCCATGCCGACTGAAAAGCCTACATAATTATATATGTAGAACAAGGGTAAATATATATAGAACAACAACAATTGCACAAGAAATATGGAGTGAGATATCATACAAAACAAGGTTTTATAATAAGGGATATTAAAATTACTTTAGAATCATCAATTCTTCCATTTCCGACAGCTCCAAATGTTATCACATTATGCGTGGTTTGTTGATTGAGATACTGATGTGCGACATTTACATTTGCTAATCCCATAAATATCGTTAACATTATTGGAAATGTAATCCAGAATTCCTGCAACCATATTATTTTCAATCAGAAAACATCACAAAAGAAAATATTACAAAATTGTTGAATGTTTTCACCATAGTACACATAAAATCTGTGTTCTTAAGAGGGAATTAATGAAAATTGTCCAATGAGATATATTTGTTTTGCAACATTATCAAATCATGAATAAAGTTTTTATTTTTATTTTTAAAAAAAGTAATTAACATCTCCCAAAATCATGAATGAAGTTAACAAACTCAAAAGAGGCATACATTTACTATATATATAACTGAAAAAATTCTAGCCAATACCTAATTTTCGAACTCATATCAACTATAAAAGATAAGTTGAATCGAGTTCATATATATATATATATATATTATATTAAGCCGACAGCATTTGAGGAAAAATAAGATTTTGCAGCCAATATGCGGATTTGGCGTGTTAAGACTTAAGAGATGCATGCTAAGTAGAATTTCAAACACAAACATGTAGTTACTTAATTGATCAAAGTGAGATGTGAAAGTCATATTTACGTACCATTGCTTGATTAGCTAATATGACTTCTAATGATATGTGGTAAAAGTACTTAAAAGGGTTACTGTCAATGGCCAATTTATAGGGAATAACATGTCAAAATATTTAGTTGTCAATCAACCATCATGTTGTAATTTTTAGAAACTATTTAATTTTTGTTTGATTAATTTGTCATTTTTAGTGGTCATAATCCAATCCGAAAGGAGATTGAACGCAAAAATTATTATTGCACTTCTAGAGAATGTTTTTTAATTTAAGTATGATCAGTAAAGTATACTTCTAGATTTTTTTTCATTTTTCTTGTAATAGAATTTATCACCTCGATTCTTTGAATTTTATATAACTACGAATCTACTGAAGTTATTGTATTGTCTTGAGTTATTATGGATTTTAGATTTTCAAATGATCAGTAATTTATTGATTAATCATTAACGATGAGATGACTTTGAGATCCACTCATTATTAGAATGATTTCAGATTATCTTTCAAATCCGAACTTATTAATTATCATTTAGTAGGCCAATCGAACATTTATATTCAAGTTTTAGATTTAACTAATTTTTTCAAATTAATATATAGTGCCAATACTTGCATGATGATATATCACATGGAAATGCATGAATTTTCCAAGGTATACTGAAATAATAAAATTCATCTACTCTCTCTAACATGGTGATGTAATGGAGGCTAAAGTACAATAACTTTAATAATCGAAATAAAAAAAAAGAAAAATTCAATTAAATAGTTAAACTTAAATATCATATTTCATTCACGAGAAAATGTATGACGAGATACGAAAAAGCGGAGGTGAAGTTTGACAAAAATAACCCCCATACGTTAGTTTAATAATATATGATACTCCGTTACGACCCCAAAAGAACCTAAAATATCTACGTATTTACATTAACAACTGACCGCGACGATTATTCATTTTCTGAAATTGGTCCATGGTAGCTTTATTTGAATACCACTAAATATGTTTCTATATAAAGACTCTATATGTATTTAGCCATTGATCGTCCATTTGGTTACGAAATCGATTCTTCACTAACTTCGTAGCTGGAAAACTCTCTATACTTATATTGCAATGGATATAATAAGTGTCAATGTAACAGTTTTGTGAACCAAAAAGAATGTAACATATCTTTTAGCTGAAACCATCAAGTCTTGAGGTTGGACTGAAATTTGGGTCAATGAGTAATAAATTATCCTAATTGCAGGCTTAGTTTGGGCTTGTATTTCTGACCCAATGAATTAAAGTGCCCAAACTAAAATATTTGAGTACTTTGAGCTTACAATATTTGAATTAGTTTATTTTGAATATAATATTACTACTATAATTAAAAAGAAATTAAAAATTAAGTGTGGCATCGTGAGTAATTGTGAAGAATGACCTTTCCACAAACCAAAATTCTAAAAATGACCTTGTGCAAATATTCCCAAATAAACCCTATTTGCAAAAGAAGTCCCCTGACAGTTCAAAAAGAAAACACAGACCAATAAATTATTTAAATGGGTATGACCGAAGAAGTAGCCGATTTACAAAGACAATTAATAGGTATAACTAAAGAAATTGTTGATTTAAAAGAACAATTACTTATAATAAATAAAATATTAAAAAAAAGAAGATATTTATAAAATTCTTGACGAATTCTATAATGAAAAAGAAAATATACCTAAAGAAAAAATTAAAAATTAAGCTATGAATTAGAGAAAATTAAAGACTTAGTTTTAATAAACAAACAAGAACAAATATTTAGTTCATTTAGAGACTTACGACCACCAAGGAATTTACTAAAATAATGGAAGAACAAATAGAGGAAATTAGAAAAATGATTGAACAATAAACATAATTGAAGAAGAACAAAATAAAAGACAAACAAATTTTACAAATAATAATGAAGTAATTTATGGATATGAATCAGATGATTCTATTCCTGCATATATGGAAAAAGGAGAAAGTAGTCGAATAAAAGAGGAACAACAAGACAATGAAAATAATAAAAAACGAAAGTCTAATAGGTTCGAATGGACCGACATGGATCGAGAAAATCTTAGAGAAAGAAACGGTTTCTACCAAAGAAAACAAGGAGGACTCCGAAAATTACCAGATGAATATACACCTCATTTACAACAAATAAAACAAGGAATACTAAATATAAATTGCGCCAAAAATACAGAAGAGTTAATACAAGATTGGGCAAATCAAGTAAACTTAATTCTACAAACAGATATATATTAAAAATGCGTCAATGGATAATGTATGGAATTATATGGTTTTTAAAACAAAGGGAAATGTTTTCCAATATTTGAACGATTACAAATATATTGATCAACTGAAAGAATTAAGTAAAAATAGTGTAGAAAATTTTACTGGTTAGTAATAGCACTTATATGGAAAGAATTTTTCGGTCAAGACCAGATAAACTACGCAGAAAAAGTTACAGAAAACAAAACGAAATAGCAACATGGCATTAAAATAGCATGACAATATGCGATATGTGTCAATATGAGAATTATGTTTGTGAATTTTCAAAAAATTATTATAGGCTAAAACCTGAAAATAAAGAATATATGAAAAGGTTATCACTAATAAAACTACCATATCCAGTAAATAAAGTTTGTCTAGATAGATTCAATGAAAGGATAGAAAATGGAACTGTAGCAAACACTTTAGGAGGAGCAATTTTCATAGGACGAGAATATATAGTAGAAAAATGTACACAAATAAATGAAACAAAACTAGTAAAACAAGTTAACAAGGTTTGTTGTGAAGGTAACCCGAGAGTGCCACAACAGTATGGGTGTAAAGATTATAAATACAAAAGAAAACATTATAAACAATATAATAAAAAATATAAATGGAAAAAACGACCTTTTCAAAAATATAAAAAAGAATATTATAAAAAACCAGAAAGATTCTTTAGAAAAAAGCAAAATATAAAATATTGTCCGGAAGGAAAAAAGAAATGTAAATGTTGGTTATGCAAGGAAGAAGGTCACTATGCAAATGAATGCCCAAAAAGAAAAAATAAAGAACAAAAGGAAATTCTAAAAGTAGCAGAGTTAAGAAGTCTAGAATCAATTGAGTCTGATATATCAGATATTGAAGAAATATATATATTATTAACCGATTCAGATTATGAGACAGAAGAAAGTCATGAGACAGAATTATCTACAGAATCAGAATAGAAGGAACCCAAATTCTACTTTTATAAAGGTAGAAATAAAAGGATATTATTATTCAGCATATATTGATACTGGAGCTAGTATTAGTTTTGCTTCTAAAAATATAAAAGGATTATTTTGGAGAGAAACAGAAAGACCAGTAAGAATTATGATAGCTGATGGAAGTACACATAAGATAGAATTAGCAAGTTATTTTAATAAAATAAAAATTATAGATAAAACTAAAACACCCTATATATTCATGGTACCATCACTCTATAGGCAAGAATCAGGATTTGATATTATTCTAGGAAATAATTTTCTTAGATTATACCATCCCTTTATACAATGGTTAGAACATATAGAGCTAAAGGCACCAATAGGAAAAATGATAAAAATCCCAATCATAGATAACCTTGAACGAACAAAACTAAAAATATTACACATTCTTAATGAAACATTATTTTATATAAAAGAAAATAATAAAACAAGTATTGAAAAAGAAGTAGAAAATCTTTTAGAAGAAACCTGCTTAGATGACCCGCTAGATGTAAAAATAAATACTAATGAAGAACAAATCACTATAGAACTAAAAGATCCAAAACAAGAAATAAATGTACCTAATAGGATACCCTATTCAAAGAGAGATATAGAAGAATTTACAAAAGATTGTAAAGAGTTATTTGAAAAGAAATTAATAAGAGAAAGCAGAAGTAGACATGCTGCTCCAGCATTCTATGTAGAAAACCATAATGAAATCAAACGAGGAAAAAGAAGAATGGTAATAAACTACAAAAAGATGAATGATGCCACCATAGGAGATGCACATAAGCTACCTCGAAGAGATTCAATAATGGAAAAAATAAAAGGAATGACTTGGTTTAGCTCCTTAAATGCTAAATCTGGGTATTATCAATTAAGATTGCACGAAAATACAAAACCACTAACAGCATTTACTTGTCCTCCGGAAAAACACTATGAATGGAATGTATTACCATTTGGGTTAAAACAAGCACCTGGAATATTTCAAAGGTATATGAGTAAAAACCTAGAAGGATTAGAGGAAATATGTCTTGTATACATAGATGATATTTTAATATTCAGTAATACTTCTAAAGAAGATCATTTAAGAAAAGTAGCAATTGTACTTAAAAGATGTAAACAAAAAGGTTTAGTCCTAAGTAAAAAGAAAGCACAAATAGCAAAACAAGAGATTGAATTTTTAGGAACAATAATAAAGTCAAATGGAGAAGTTGAATTACAAAAGCATGTCTTAGAAAAATTACACCTATTTCCAAATAAAATCGAACATAGAAAGCAATTACAAGGGTTTCTAGGATGTTTAAATTACATATCCGAATTAGGGTATTTAAAAGGATGTGCCAAAGAAAAGAAAAAATTACAAGAGAAAATAAGTACTAAAAAACAATGGTTTTGGGATAAAGAAGATAGTAAAATAGTTGAATGAATAAAACATATCTCGAAAAACTTATCAAAGCTATATAATCCAACTTCCAATGATTATTGAGACTGACGCATCTGACGAAGTCTGGTCAGGATGTATGAAGTGTATACAAACAAAAACACAACAACATGAAGAAGTTAAAGAATCAGAAGTATGTAACTTAAACAATGAAATCAGCTCTACGAGCAAAAGTATACATGATGATGCCGTATGTAACTTAAACAATGAAATCAGCTCTACGAGCAAAAGCATACATGATACTAATAAATTATTTATGGAGAATTTAGCAGTCAAAAGTCCAGAAATTCTGTGCAGATATATATCCGGAACGTTTTCTGAAACAGAAAAAAGGTATCCCATCAATGAGAAAGAGACACTAGCATGTTTAAGGACATTTAAAAAATGGAGAATTGATCTGTTACCCAAAGAATTTGAGCTTAGAACGAATTCAAAATATCTAACCGGATTCATCAGATACAAACTACAGGCCAATTACAATCAAGGGAGACTAATAAGATGGCAACTTGAACTAAGCAGATACCCAGCAAAAATAAAATATATAAAAAGTAGCAATAACATTATTGCAGATACATTAACAAGAGAATTAACATCAGGATAAAAAATCTAAATTATGGAAGGAGCAATAGCAACACTGAAGCATTAGAAAAGGCTATACAATCCCTGGATCCAAGTTACAAACCATCAGAGTTTAGCATGCTAAGCGTGGTGGACGAACCAAAAACAAAGCCAAAAGCAGAAGAAAAATCCGAACCAAAACTAGAAGTTCCATCAGATATCAAAATTCAGGAAACATCTTCATCATCATCATCAAAGAAGTACTATGTCATCTTCAACGGACCAGCCAAAGGAGCAATCTTTGATGAATGGCATAAAGCATCACTATACATTAATGGTCACAAATGAATCATTCATAAGGCATACAAAACTATGGCGAAAGCACAACTTGCAGTCGAAGAAAACAAAGCGATCTCAGAAGCAGAAATTAAAGCCCAACCATTCAAATCAGCATTAGTCAAACCAAAAGCAACAATGTTAGATCAACCATCTTCTTCAATGAAGGTACTTGGAAAAATAACGAAGTTAACACAGGTACCCACAAGACAGGAACCCATGCAACTCAAAAAAGTAAATAAGGAAGATTTTCAAGAATACATGAAAATGCTATACAATTGGACGGAGGAAGATATGACAAAATTCTTTTATCCAACTGAAAAAAGAATAACAGGACCCAAAGCAGTCATCATCAGCGGAGCAAGTCCACTAATGACGTATAAATTCTTCCAATGCGGATTAATTGATACAATATACATTGACGAAAGCAACACTATTCTCCAAGAATTCAATCATGGAATCCAACAAACAGTGAAAAATTATCGAAAGTATTTTGGTAAGGATAGAGAAATATATTTAAAAATATATAGCTCATATCCCTACTTTAATGAACAAGGTGAAGTACACGTGCCAGCTTATTCACTCATTTACATGGGAGTATCCAATGGGACATATCCAGTTCGTGATCAACCAGTTAAGAAAAATGAAGAAAGTCATCAAGTCATGAATACCGGATTAATCTATGGAATCGTTTCCATGTTACAACGATTAACCGAAGAATCAAAAATTAAAATAAATTATAAAAATGAAACCACAATGATATATTCAAATTTTAAGGATAAAATCAAAATTGAAGAATTTAAAACATTCATGGATTTTGAAGAAGACATTATGAAGATACAAGGAGTATTCAACAAATTATCCGATGAAGAAAAACTCCAGATATGAGAGACATTGAAGGAGTTCAAGGCTCACAAATGCAATCTTTGCATGGATGAATCCAGTGGAGAAGAAACCATAATTGAAGGATAAAAATGTCAGCAGAAGAAGACAAGAGTGTCGGCAAGAAAATCTAAAGAAATCAATTATGAAATCTTTACTTTTGAAAAATAATAGGATCCAATGTAAACAATCATGTAACTTTACTATTTTGTAGGACCTACTGTTGAAAAAGTAGTAGAAACCAATGTAAATAATTATGTAACTTTACTATTTTGTAGGACCTAGAATAGATGCTATCACCTTATGTGATCTGGATGAGTGGAGGAAAATAGCTTCCCCCTCCTATAAATAATGATGGTTAGTTCAGTTGTAAGGTGTGCGAAAATTAATAAAAGAACTTTGCTGAGTGATTTGCAGAAATAGCCTTATGGCTTTTTTAATTTAAAAAAATAGCTTTATGAAAGTTGAGTTTGCAAAACTAGCTCTCCATTTAATTATCCTATTACTTAGTGTTTTAATTAAAATGAAAAATTGCAAAACAAACCCAATAAAATTGATAAAATTAAAATTAAACCATATCCCATTAAATTTTAAAATTCATAATTAAACCCCATAAAATTTAGTAATTACAAAATCAAGCCCCAATAATTATACCCCAATATATTCCAAAATACAAAATAAACCCCCACTAAGCAAACCCCACTAAATTAAAAACCCAAAATTAAACCCCAATAAATTCAAAAACATAAAATAAAACCCACTAATCAAACCCCACTAAATACCAAAACTCAAAAATCAAACTTATTCTTCCATTCTAACAAAAAAAAAATTCTCTCTCTAGCAAAAACTCTTCCAAATTCACTTTGAAGAAAATCAAGAAAAAACAAGAAGATCAACATTTACGGTTAGTGTATAATCTTCATTGCATTTGATTAGTGGGAAACATAAAAAAATTAAATTTTGAACTATTTTTATAATTTAAATTTTTTGAACTTTTTTTGTCACTTGTCACTTTGGACTCCAAGTGACAAGTGACAACTTCGTCTCTTGTCACTTGGAGTCCTAAGTGACAAGTGACAAAATCTTCTCTTGTCACTTGGAGTCCCATGAGGACTCCAAGTGACAAGAGAAGAAGTTGAGACGAAGTTGTCACTTGTCACTTGGAGTCCCAAGTGACAAGTGACAAAATCTTTGTCACTTAGAGATTTTGTCACTTGTCACTTGGAGTTCCAAGTGACAAGTGACAAAATATTTGTCACTTGTCACTTAGGACTCCAAGTGACAAGTGACATGAGTTGTTTATTAAATTTATTGTTTAGTAGTTAATTTGTGTGTTAATTTGAGTTATTTATTTGTAGATATGGATGGTAAAATTGTTATATATGTTCGATACAATGGTGAGTGGAAGTCGGTGGAAGACAACGATAAGTGGAAATGGGTTGGTGGAGATGACGATTTGGTAACCTTGTTTGTTGATAGGACAATTAAGTATGAGGAATTATTGGATGCAATTTGTGAAACCATTGGTATTGATAGGTATACCAATGACATTGTGATCACGCGCAAAAGCACGGAAGAGTTGCCTCCCTTGCGCTTAAACAATGACGTATGTTTGGCGGGTGCTATGTACATTTACAGGAAGAGAGATGAAATTGTATTGTACGTGACTTATACTCCTCGAAAAGTAGAGAAACTTTTGGTACGGGGTGGGAAGCAAGTTCAAGACCGAGCCAGTAATCCGGATAATGAGGATGGATGTGATTTGGGAGGAAGTGAGATTCCGATTTGGCCAAATGTGGAGTTCATAGACTCCAATCAAACTTCATCGATGTCAAATTTATGTGAACATATCGTTGGTGCTCTTAGGCCTATAACTGAAGAACCTATCCCTTGGAATTCGCAAGAATTTGTGCACGGTGAAGCTACCCGACTCGATGATGAAGGTGATGACTATGGTGATGAGCCACGTAGTGATGTAGGGGTTGAACACGAAGCACCTAATGAGCCACGTAGTGATGTAGGGGTTGAACACGAAATAGGCGTCGGGCATGGTGGTGAGTTTCTAAGTATTTGTCCGGAATCAAGCAACAGTGAGGGGAGGATCGATGGATCAAGTTTTGAAGTCGGTCAACGCTTTAAAGATAAAGCTAAATTCGATTATCAACTTTCAAAATTTGCACTTTCCAGTAAATTTGATTTTAGAGTTGATAGGTCCAACCCGCAATTGAAGGTTGTTAAGTGTGAAGGAAATAATTGTCCATGGCAAATACGAGCCACGAAGGAGAAATCTAGTGATGCTTTTGTCATTGTTACATATTGTAACACGCACACTTGTTCGTTGTTGGGACGAAGTGGCGGACATAAAGCAGCAACTAGTCGCGTGATTGGCCAACTGGTGCAAGGACTATTCTTAAAAGCCAATAAACAACCCAACCCAGAAGCAGTGATAAACTTTTTTCGGGAAGAAGAACATGTGGACATTAACTATTGGAAAGCTTGGAGGGGGAAAAAGATTGCCCAAGAACTCGTTAGAGGTAGTTTTGAAGAAAATTTTGCCAATCTCCCCTCGTATTGTTGCATGTTGGAGCAATTGAATCATGACACTCGCACATGCATCCATACCGACTGAGATAATAGGTTCAAGCACTTATGTGTGGCTTTAGGACAGGCTATTCGGGTATTCCAGTTCCTAAGAGATGTGATTATAATTGATGCATCATTCATAAAGAACAAATACAAAGAAGTCCTCCTAATTGCATTTGCGACGGACAGTGAACGCCATAGTTACACGCTTGCCTGAGGGCTAGGTGACTTTGAGAACACGGAGTGTTGGACTTGGTTCCTCCAGTGTCTGCGTGAGTTGATACCAGATAGAGAAGATTTGGTTATTGTTTCGGATAGAGGCGTAGCGATTAAAAACGCAGTAAAAACTGTTTACCCGTTGGCAGAACACGGAGCCTGTTATTGGCACATCATGGGGAACATCAAGAAAAAATGGCCAAATGTTAAGGGTTTATTAACGATTTTTGAACGAGCCGCTTCCGCATACAATATTACGGATTTTGAAATGTGTTTTGCCGAGTTGAAAGCCAAGAGTATAGGATGCGCGAGGTGGCTACAAGATGATGTCACGTTTGAAAAATGGGCGAGGGCGCACCATCGTGTACACAGGTACGAGGTGATGACTTCTAACACTGTTGAATGCCTAAATGCCATTTTGGTGGATGCAAGAAAGGAGCCTATTTGTGCCTTGTTGGATATCATCATTGATAAGATGGGGAAGTGGTTTATGGAACGGCGTACGGCGGCAGATAAGTTTCCGGGGCAACTTACACCGGAAAGGGAGAAAATCATATGTGAACGATTCAGTAAAGCGGGAAGGTGGGCGAAAAATAAATTAAGTACATGGATATGGAAAGTGTGGTCCACGGAATGGTCTGGAGTTGTGGACTTGAATGCAAGAAGTTGTGCGTGCGGAGTATTTCAAACCGACTTTATACCATGCGAGCACGCAATAGCAGCCTGTATGGGAATGCGACCGGATGCCGGCACGTATGCATATCAACTTTGTTCACCATACTTCTCCAATCAATACATGGTTCTTGCATACAGTGAAATCATCATGCCCGTTCCATCCAAAGATCAATGGAGGGATATACCCGACGATGTTGCAACAAGAGAAGTGTTACCTCCAGATGTGAACAGGACTCCCGGAAGACCAAGATTATCTCGTATTCCTTCTCAAGGAGAAACGTCGAAGAGAAAATACAAGTGTTCGATTTGTACGAGTATAGATCACAACAAAAAGACTTGCCCTAGACGCGATGAATCGTAGAAATGTTATGTTATAATTTTGCAATGATTATTGTAATATTGAAATCATGTTTGATTTAATTTTTAATTGGAGTATTTGTTTATTGGATTGAATTACAAGTTTTTTCAACTTTTAGTCTAGATAGTTGCTGGAATTGTCGCCGGGTCACTGGACAGGCTAAGCGACCCGGCGACATTGATTTTTAATTGTGTGCGGCACTCTGGCACGCACGTGTCGCCGGGGCGCTGGAGAACTCCAGCGCCCGGGCGACAATTCCAGTGGATTCCACTGGAATTGTCGCCGGGTCGCTGGAGATTCCACTGGAATTGTCGCCGGGGCGCTGGAGATGTCCAGCGACCCGGCGACACGTGCGTGCCAGGGTGCCGCACATAATTAAAAATCGTGTCGTGTCGATGCGATCCATAGGTCCAAAGTTTACGAATTTACGGTCAATCGGGGATTCAAATGGAGAACTTACATCACCCTAAACTCTTTCATAAATCAAAGTTAGTGAAATTATCGAATTTACTGTCAATTGGGAATTCAAACGGAGAACCACAACTTACATCACCCTAAACTCTTCCGTAAATCAAAGTTAGTGAAATTATCAAATTTACTGTCAATCGGGAATTTAAACGGAGAACCACAACTTACATCACCCTAAACTCTTCCGTAAATCAAATTTAGTGAAATTATCGAATTTACTGTCAATTGGGAATTTAAACGGAGAACCACAACTTACATCACCCTAAACTCTTCCGTAAATCAAAGTTAGTGAAATTATCAAATTTACTGTCAATCGGGAATTTAAACGGAGAACCACAACTTACATCACCCTAAACTCTTTCGTAAATCAAAGTTAGTGAAATTATCGAATTTACTGTCAATTGGGAATTCAAACGGAGAACCACAACTTACATCACCCTAAACCCTAAACCCTAAACCCTAACCCTAAACCACAACTTACATCACCCTAAACTCTTCCGTAAATCAAAGTTAGTGAAATTATCGAATTTACGGTAAACCCCTAAACCCTAAACCCTAAACCCCAAACCCTATACCCTAAACCCTAACCCATAAACCCTAAACCCTAAACCCTAAACCCTAACCCCTAAACCCTATACCCTAAACCCTAAACCCCAAACCCTATACCCCAAACCCTATACCCCAAACCCTATACCCTAAACCCCAAACCCTATACCTAAACCCTAACCCTGTAGGGTTTAGGGTTATCCGTTCATTAGTTAACTATTTTTTCACTTTTAGTCCGATTAAACCCATTTTTTTAACTATTTTTTCGATTTTAGTCCGATTAAACCCTTTTTTTTTTTAACTATTTTTTTCGATTTTAGTCCGATTAAACCCATTTTTTTTTAACTATTTTTTACGATTTTAGTCCGATTAAACCCATTTTTTTCGATTTTAGTCCGATTAAACCCATTTTTTTTAACTATTTTTTACGATTTTAGTCCGATTAAACACATTTTTTTTTAACTATTTTTTTCGATTTTAGTCCGATTAAACACATTTTTTTAACTATAATTGATCCGATTAAATCTATTTGTAATCTGAAAAATAAAATACTAATAAGAATTCAGTCATGCAACAAATATTCTGGGAATGAAATTATACAATTCAAGGTAAAATGTTTGTGGTGGCGCGAGTAGGCTTTTTCTTGTTTTTTGGTCGGAGACGATAAGGAGATCGGTGTAAAAAAGTTCTCAAACGGTTCTCGTGCACTTCTTCGGCGGCTTCTGGATCAACAGCTTGACCAAAATTTGGAGAAGTCACCTAAAAATAAGCAATATATACATCATCCCAAACTTCTAAAATAAATAAATCACCTTTCACTATTTAAACAATGCAAAATACCAAACAATAAACAATAAACATGCCGAAGCTCGGCCAAATCGACCCAGACTCAACAACTGACACATTCGCAAGGCACAAAACTAAAAATCATATTGTTACCTCGTATTCTCTATCCGCCCCGGCACTTTGCTGAATCGTCTGCATGATCTGTGAATGTCTCTGCACGGACAATTGAGCCTCAGCCTCTAGCCTGTCATCAACTGTTTGACACCATTGCCTGGCCAACTGGAACTCAGCCGCTTGCCTATCCTCAAACTCCCGAAACCTCTGGTCGTACTCCCGACGCCATTGCTCAGCCAACTGTGCCTCAACCATTTGTCTATCCTCAAACGTCTGAAATCTCTGGTTGAATTGGACAGCCCAAGGAGGCATGTCTTCAACATTTGAGGTTGAAGGTATATGAGAGGTAGACGGAGGAGCGTTATCCATATTTGCAGGCTCGGTGTCATTTTCTTCCAACTCGGCAACATTTTCATGCTCGGCAACTCTGTCACGGAGTTCAACATTTTTCACGGCCTTCCTCAAGTTTGAGTAGAATGATTCTGAAAAATTTTCTTCATTCATGAATTTAACCAATTTTTTCACATACGGCATCTCCCGTTCAACAACGTCCGCCTTGAGTTGCGGGATCACAACCTGAAAAAAAAAATAGTTCTCAAATAGTAAATCGACGAATTCATGCAAAATTTAATTGTTAACAATTCGAATAAACACTTACTTTCACTTTATTAAGGAATTCTGCACTATCAGCATTATTTGGGGATTTAGAACCCAATTTCCACCGCAACATTCTTGGGTAGATATTGGAACTATCAGGTAAACGGGTGGAATGCATTGCCTTGTCCATGCCCTGTATTGCTTCGAGCATCCAATACTGCACAAAAAAAATGCATAGTCGTTACAAAATTACAGAAATTGTCATTTACGGGTTTTACAACAAGTTAATGCAATTTTAAAATAAATACCATTTGAAACCACGGGCAACCGGGTGATTCCCAGTTTTCCAATTTTCCGTTAACTTCGTTGACATGTCTATCAACCTTATTAACAATGTTCCAATATGCCTTGTCCCAACATTTTCTTCCCCAGTGGTATTTATCGCAAATTTCCAAATTATCGCAAACCTATATAATAACAGAATATAATTCATCTACAAAAACATTAAAAAATAAATAATCGCACATTAACACAATATAATTCATCTAAAAACAACATTAAAAATTAAATAATCGCACATGAACACAATATAATTCATCTCAAAACACCATTAAAAAATAAATAATCACAAACATATATAAATAACTCATTAACACAATACAATTCAATTATGTATGAACACATGCACATTAACAAATTTTCAAATTATTGATAAAATTCAAAAACCTGTATATATAACACATTACACAAACTTACCTCGAAGATGTAGTCTTCAATATGCCCGTTTCGGGTTGGCATTAGGACACTTGATGCGATCAGAACAAACACTAACTTCAGCCTGTTAGTGGTTTCTACTCTTTGCTCTTGTAGCATAGAAAGCCGCATCTCGACATCCGTTATGGTGACCATATTTTTGCCCTTATCATCAAAGTATCTACTTTTCAGACTAGATTCTGCCATTTTTGCCGAATCGGACTCGCTAATCTTGGATCTAAACCGCAACCCGGAAACCAATGCGAACTCGATCGCACTAAACCTCACCGGCTTTTCATTAATAAAAAACCAGAACTCGTACAAGTTCTTGTTTTGCGGAGGTTGCATAAGTCGGATCCAAATTTGGTGGTACATCATCCCTTTGAATTTTCCTGAAACATCGATATTCAAAAAATTTCCCAGTTGAGGGTAACGCTTTGCCTGTATACGGTTGCGATCCGTCAAGTAATTTGCGTACGTTTGAAGTTTGCTTCAACCTCCTCTTGTTGTAAGTTTCCCTTCATTAATTATCTTCCCAAAATGAAGGTTAGGAAACTCCGGCAATTCATCCGTGTACATTATTTTATAAGATTGACCCTACAAAACATAAATAAAAGTCAATAATTTGAGTAAGTCGGAACTTAAAAAAAAAAAAAAAAAAAAAAAAAAAGTGTTCATATTCACTGGAATTGTCGCCGGGTCGCTTGGATGTCCAAGCGGCCAGGCGGCATGACATGTCACGCACGCTGGCTCGTGTTCGCTCGGCCAAGCGGACACGAGCCAGGGGCACGCTCGAGGCCGCCGGGCCGCTTGGACTTCCAAGCGGCCCGGCCGAATGGTGCGTGCCCACGGCACGCACGCTAGCTGTGTCCGCTTGGCCGAGCGGACACAGGCAGCGCGGCACGCACGATGTCGCCTGGCCGCTTGGACTTCCAAGCGGCCAGGCGGCCTCGTGCCAGGGCAGCCCTCGCACGTTGGCTCATGTCCGCTTGGCCGAGCGGACATGAGCCAGCGTGCGAGGGCTGCCCTGGCACGAGGCCGCCTGGCCGCTTGGACTTCCAAGTGGCCAGGCGGAATTGTGCGTGCCCACGGCACGCACGCTGCCTGTGTCCGCTCGGCAAAGCGGACACAGCCAGCGTGCGTGCCGTGGGCACGCACGACTCCGCCTGGCCGCTTGGAGGTCCAAGCGGCCAGGCGGTAAATATTTAAAAGGCGCCGAGGCGCTTGGACCTCCAAGCGACCCGGCGGCATTTGAAGATACACATCTTCAAATGTCGCCCGGTCGCTTGGAGGTCCAAGCGCCCCGGCGGCAATATCCGAAATAATAAAAAAAAATTGCAAAATCATAAAACTAACCGATTCTCCTTCGTTTTCGGCCCTCCTTCGTCGGTTAGATGATTCCGGTATGTCGGATGATAGTACCAACTCACGATTTCCAGATTCCATTGTTCAATTGTGATGAAATTTGATTTTGGAGAGAAATTTTGAAGAGTTTTTTTTAGAGAGAGAGAAAATGAGAATTGAGATTGGGAGTGAAAATGATTTTTTGAAAGTTAGGGGAGGTTGTTTTGTAAAATTCTTAAATTGGGTTAATTGAGTAATTAAGCTTAATTATGTTTAATTAGTTTTAATTGAAATTAAAACCAAAAAAAGAAAAAAGAAAAATGAAAAAGCTATTTTTGCAAAAAATTTTGGTATAAGGCCATCTGGCCAAATTTCCCAACTTTGCTTCTAAATTTTCTCTCAAACATAGAATCTTGAAGTTGTAACAAACTTCTGAATAGGATTTTTTTAGAGAAATCAATCATAAATCATATCTACAAAGGTCCCAAATACTATCAACACGGAGCTCTAAACTCAAGATCAACCAAGAACATATCAGGTATGTATGATTTAGATTTAATTCCAAGAAATCAATTTCTACAATATATATATTAGGAGTTATAAATAGAACACAAATTGTTTCGGTACTCATAGACAGAGGAGCATCTTTATCACATGTTCATCCAAAATATATAGTAGCTAGATCTGCAGCACCACTGGTTGTTATAGATACAATAAAAGGAGATAAAACATGTAATGAAAAAACTACTATAGAACTCATGTTTCATGAAGAATTAAGATTTCGTCTTACTATGTATATAGATGAAAGTGATACAGGATCAGATATACTATTAGGTACTGATTTTTTAGAACAAATAAGATATGAAATTCGTTCACAACATATACAAATAGGAGAAATAAAAATACCAAGAATAAAATTACCTTATTATGAAATAAATAATAAAATATGAGTTCCCCAATAAAAGAATTCGACAGACATATACAATTTACTAGAACAAGAAGAAACGCTTGGAATATTCTTAGCTCAATCAATTATTGAACATAAAATAGAAAAAACTAGAAAGGCAAAATTAGATCTAAAAGAAGGACAACACTTTAATAAATCTATTTTTGAAAAAATAAAACGAAAAAATATTATTTATCATGGCTTATTTACCCAAGAAGTACCAATAGATATAAAAACCACTAGACAAACCATTGTAATTCCTATAATTGATAGTGAATAAATAGCAGCTAGAATAGAAAAATTAGAAACAAAGAAGACAGAAATAAAATAGGATATATTCAAATTGCTACGATACAAGTATTGATAAAATCAACTTTTAAAGAAGTTATTAATTCACCAATAGCTTTAATAGCGTACGACCGAAGAATTAATGATACTCATGATTCAGTCTTAGGAATAACTATGGGAAATCTAGCATATAAAACACTGAAGTTTAATCTAGGAATTAAATATGCAATTCCTTTATCTACAAAAAATTTAGATAATAGTATTTGTTTAGGATACAAATTTGCAAGAGAAGAACTAATGGAAGAAGGAGATCAACCATTTAGCCTAACATATATGGTAGAATATGCTTTAACAAATAGTCATCATAGTATAAATTTCTTAGATCAAGAATCTATTTATTTAGATAAATTATTTGAAGGAATAGCTCAGATAAAAAAAAATTACCAATGAAAGAAGTAACAATAGAAGGAACTAGTGACCAAATTAGACGATCAATATCGTTTAGATCACCTAACATAAAACAATTACCTTTAGAAAAACCCAAAAATCTAATAAAACCAATAAATAACGAAGATAGTGAATGTACAAAATCCGAAGAAGATAGTGAATATACAAAATTAGAAAAGAAAATTTCGGATTTAGGCAAATATTTAGAAGACAAATTATGAATAATAAACCCGAAAATAGTTGTAAACATATATCAGATTCAGTTATATACTACGAAAAAAGATTAGAATGTCTAAGATCAACATCGATTAGTACTAAAATAAATAAAGAAATTATAAGAACAAAAATAAAAGAGGCCAAAGATTCATGTGTTATATGTAAAGAACAAATTTCTACCAAAAAACAAACATTCGCTGCCTCTGACGAATTTTTGGTATTAGAGCCGAGTAACGAAAATGGAGAAAATACAGAAAATACAAAATAAATTACAAAAATTACTGAAGAAATTGAAATTTACGAAGATAAACTAGCTAATATACAATTTTTAGAGGTTCATCCTTGTACACCAGGAATATTAGACTTCAAAATAAAGATATTAGAAAGACTAAAAACTGATTATGAATATGAATTACATAAGCAGAAATTGATATATCATATAGAAAACAAGTAACAAACTAGAGGGTACTAAAATGCAAATTACAGAAATGAAGAATATTAATTCAAATACCATCTCTACAGGAAAAAGCCCCTGAATGTCAGTTTTGAAAATTAAACTTTCTAAAAGGCCATTTTTAAAATCCACTCTCTACAAACCCCACTAGTGCCTTACTAGATCCGCCATTACATCAGGTAGCATCTAATTATAACATTATCAATGACGCTAGCCACAGTCAATTTTTGGCTAATAAACAACAATTTTAAAAACATACATACATATATATTAAAGCAAAGAATAAATATTATACATAATGATACTTATATTGAAAACATACTATAATAATATTTTCTTTGAAATTACTAGCCCTTTGGCCAAAATTTATTGTGGTTGGAAATGCTCTAAAGTGCTGAGTGGTGAAATGTATCTTCGGATTCAATTATTTATATTCAACTAAAAATTTGACCTACTTTAAAAATAAAAAAAATAAAAAAATCCCACACTAAGAAAATGAAAAGACTAATTTGTCTTCCAAATGTGAAATGTATCTTTTTATCTCTTAATTGTTTATAGTCTTCCAAATGTGAAATGAGCATTTGTTATCTCTATTATCTTTCCGACATCTAACGAAGGTATGTTAATAATAAATTTTATTTTATTTATGACTCGCTTTATTATAGTTTTTATAGTGAATTTATTACAACAAACCATAAATCAGAAAATTGAGCTTACCTCGAGCTCTAATGGTGATGAAGAAGAAGAAATTCAGCAAAAGCAGCAACTCAATTGAAGAAAGAGAGAAGACCGTTAGTATCAATTTATCTCAATTAGGGATTTGTAAATAAATAAAAACGTTCTTTGTATTGTTAGCGTCTTTTAGATTAGTTGTTTTATTTCTGTTTTTCCTATTCTGCCCCTGACAGTTATATATATATAAGGGTGTTGTTATGTACTGGAGATTTGACTTTTTGATCCAATAATACAATTTCAGTTCATTTTTCTATTGATTCCTTTCTTCTCTCTGTTTCATCTCCGGCATCATTCCCGGTGTTACTCCGATCATTCTCCGGCAAGAAGTCAAATACAGTTTAATATCAATTATTCTTTTCATGGTTGAATTCATTTAATTAACATGGTATCAGCAGTTTAATATTGCTTCCGCTAAGATCAATCATCAAGATTCAGCCATTTTTTTTCCAAAGATCATACTTTCTTTTTAAATTTTTTTTCTTCTCAAGAAAACTTCTCTATTACTTTCCTCTTTTCCCTACTATGTCTACTACATCTGAAACCACCATTCCTGCCACAATTATCTTCATCCGGCCCTTTCTATCTTCATCCGGCCGATGGCCCAGGGCTCATACTTGTCTCGGAAAAATTATCTTCAGATAACTATCAAACTTGGGAAAGATCCATGATTCTTGCACTCAAAGTCAAGAACAAGTTAGGGTTTATTGATGGCACTATCTTGAAACCAACAGGGGATCCTGTATTAGAAAACTATTGGGACACGAACAACACTATTGTTGTCACCTGGATCCTCAATTCCCTCACAAAAGAGATTTCTTCCACCATCATATATCATACTTCTGCGATTGATATATGGAAAGAACTTCAGCACAGATTCCAACAATCAAATGGACCAAGGATGTTTGAACTCAGAAGGGATATGATCAATCTGCATCAACAAAACATGACTGTCACCACATATTTCTCCAAACTTAAGGTTCTTTATGATGAACTGACAAATTTCCGGCCAAAATGTGACTGTGGAAAGTTAGAGGCCTATTTTGAGAATGAATATCTCTTGATTTTTTTAAATGGGTTGCAAGATTCCTTTTCTCATACAAAAAGCCAACTGCTTCTCATGGACCCTTTACCTGATGTACATAGGGCATATTCACTGCTCACTCAAGAAGAGAAACAACAATCTCTTCACAGTTCTTCTAAATCCCTGGACTCTCTTAATTCAATGGCATTCTCAACAAGATCCAATTCATCAAACACTCAGTTTAAACCCAACAATAACTCCACTTTTCAGCAGAATAACCCTCCAAGAACTTTCCCTTCTCCTAGTCCTTCCACAAATAGATCATCCTACAACAATCCTAATTCCAATACTCATAATAATCAGTTCAGAGGTCAGAACAGACCATACTGCACTCATTGTCAGAGAACAGGTCACACCATAGAAACATGTTTTAAAATATATGGATTCCCACCTGGGTTTAGAAATACCAATCCTAACAGACAGCAACAGAACCAAGGGACAAAAATCAATCAACTTTCTGCTAAAAGCAATGGACCTCAGTCACCACAATCAGACTTACAAAATTTCATGCATACCTTATCTACTGAGCAGTGTACTCAACTTTCCAACATTTTGTCCACCAAGCTTCAGGGAAACATGCCACCTCCTGCACAAAATCAACAATCTCAGACCTCTAATAATTTTGTTAATGCACAAACAGGTATTTGTTCTTCTCAATTACATACACACACTCACTCTTACACTAACACATGGGTTATAGATTCTGGAGCTTCAAATCACATTTGCAATGACTTGAGTCTGTTTACTTCCATTCACCCCATATCCAACACTAGTATTACTCTACCTAATAAGATTTCAATCCCTGTTTCTTTTCAAGGTTCTGTTCCTATTCACTCTCAGATTACACTTTCCAATGTTTTATATGTGCCTACTTTCCAATTTAATTTATTATCTGTAAGTGCTTTACTTCATTGCCTTAAATTTAGCATACAATTTATGCATGATCATTTCTGCATTCAGGACTTGAGCACTATGAAGATGATTGGCAGGGGTGATCTCATTGATGTCCTTTATATCATGCAACATACTCCTCCTAGGACCAATTCTTTCAATATTTGCACTTCTGTTTCTAGTTCTGTTTGGCATTATAGACTGGGTCACCCCTCTGTAGATAGGTTGTTTAGTTTGCAAAAACATTTACATTTTCCTTCTGTTAGCAAAACTAATACTCCCACTCCTTGTGATATTTGTCCTATGGCTAAGCAGAAATGCTTACCCTTTGTTTCTAGAAATAACATTTCATCCAGTGCTTTTCATATTATACATTGTGATATATGGGGACCTTACAAGATCACTTCATATAATGGATTTAGATTTTTCTCACTTTGGTGGATGATTTTAGTAGATTCACATGGATATTTCTTTTGAAACATAAATCTGATGCTCTTACTTTAATTCCTAAATTCATCAATATGGTTAAAACTCAATTTAACTCTTCCATTAAAATTTTTAGGAGTGATAATGCAAAGGAATTAACTTTCACAAAACTGTTTGATGATTTAGGGATTCTTCATCAATATGCATGTGTTGAAACACCTCAACAGAATTCAGTAGTAGAAAGGAAACATCAACATTTACTTAATGTTGCTAGATCATTGTTATTTCAATCAAAACTCCCTACTGAATATTGGAATGAGTGTGTGCTTACAACTGTCTTTCTAATAAATAGACTACCATCTCCCATTTTACACAATCATACTCCCTTTTCTAAACTGTATGGCACTGATTTTGAGTATTCATTCTTAAGAGTTTTTGGATGTTTGTCTTATGCATCTACATTAAAAGATAAGAGAACTAAATTTGACCCAAGAGCAAAGAAATGTATTTTTTTGGGATATACTCCTGGAACTATTAGATTTAACCACACATGATGTTTTCCATTCTAGGAATGTTGTTTTTCATGAAACAGTTTTTCCATTTCATGATCCTTCCATTTTGAAAACCTTTTTGGGTGACATTGATCCTATTCCCATTCCTGATTCTCCTAATATTTTTTACTTTGATTCTCCTGACTCATCTGCCTTACCACACCTTCATCTCCCCTTCCAACTTCCACAGTTCCTACCCAACCTCCATCTGAACCTCCTACTAACTTTAGAAGATCTACAAGAATACACAAGCCACCCACTTATTTACAAGATTATCAGTGTGCTTCAGTTAATACTCCTATTATCAGATATCCCATTTCTACTGTTTTGGATTACTCAAAAACTTCATCTGCTCATCAAAACTTTCTTTCTAACATTTCTGAGATTACTGAACCTCACACCTATAAACAAGCTATTAAGAATCCCGATTGGATTAAAGCAATTCAGGAGGAATTACTAGCCATGGACAGCAATAACACTTGGTCAGTTCAACCACTTCCACTCAATAAAACTCCCATTGGGTGTAAGTGGGTTTTTAAGATCAAAAGGAAGGCTGATGGCTCTGTTGAGAGATACAAGGCCAGACTTGTGGCCCAGGGATTTACTCAACAAGAAGGGGTGGATTATACAGAAACATTTTCTCCAGTGGCTAAATTAGTCACAGTTAGAATTTTGTTAGCTTTATCTATGTCTATGAATTGGGACTTGCATCAGTTGGATATTACAAATGCTTTCTTAAATGGGGATTTGGAGGAGGAGGTTTACATGCAACTTCCTAAAGGGTACACACCTAGTTCTACATTTTCCTCTTCTCAACCTCTGGTTT
Source organism: Penstemon davidsonii (assembly GCA_034814905.1). Classification (NCBI taxonomy): domain Eukaryota; kingdom Viridiplantae; phylum Streptophyta; class Magnoliopsida; order Lamiales; family Plantaginaceae; genus Penstemon; species Penstemon davidsonii. Next base: position 8,564,787 of record JAYDYQ010002686.1, read on the forward strand.
GTAAATTACAAAAGTCCATCTATGGACTCAAACAAGCAAGCAGGCAGTGGAATCATAAGTTAAAGACTGTTCTTCTCAAACTAGGTTTCATACAATCAAGGTCAGATTATTCCCTCTTTACTTCTGGTAAGGATTTCAATTTCATTGTTTTATTGGTTTATGTTGATGATATCATTATAGCAGGCCCTAATACTTCCCTCATCTGCAATATTAAGTCTAAACTTGGTGATTTTTTTAAACTTAGAGACTTAGGCAGACTTAGATATTTTCTTGGAATAGAATTAGCTTATTCTAAAACTGGTTTGGTGATTACTCAAAGACAATATACTCTTCAAATTTTAAAAGACACAGGATATCTTGCTTCCAAACCAGTTACTTTACCTATGGATCCTAAACTTTCTTTAAAACCAAATGATGGGGATTTGTTGCCTGATCCATCACCATATAGGAGATTAGTTGGCAGACTCATATATCTAACTATTACTAGACCTGATATCAGTTATGCAGTGCACAAATTAAGCCAATTCATTTCCAAACCTACTACTACTCATTTGGCAGCAACCCATCATTTACTCAGGTATTTGAAATCATCTCCTGGCCAAGGTCTTTTCTATTCTCTAAATTCCTCTTTATCCCTAACAGGATTTTGTGATTCGGACTGGGGATCATGCCTGGACACTAGACGCTCTACCACAGGATTTTGCATATACATTGGGGATTCACTTATATCTTGGAAAGCAAAACGGCAAAACACAGTTTCTAAGTCCTCTGCAGAGGCAGAGTACAGAGCCTTAGGGGCAATTACAAGCGAAATATTATGGATAAATCAGTTATTGAGAGACTTACATATTCATCATGTGAATCCACCAGTTGTTTTCTGTGATAATCAATCTGCTATATATTTGCCCCAAAACCCTTCATTTCATGAAAGGACCAAACATATAGAGATTGATTTACACTTCATTCGGGAGCATGTGGAGAAGAAGGACCTGAAAATCCTTCCCATTTCATCTCATCTGCAAATTGCAGATATATTAACAAAAGCACTCCCAAGACCTCAATTTTCGTATATAGTATCCAAGATGGGTGTAAGCAAGCTATACACTCCATCTTGCGGGGGGGTATTACAACAAACCATAAATCAGAAAATTGAGCTTACCTCGAGCTCTAATGGTGATGAAGAAGAAGAAATTCAGTAAAAGCAACAACTCAATTGAAGAAAGGGAGAAGACCGTTAGTATCAATTTATCTCAATTAGGGATTTGTAAATAAATAAAAACGTTCTTTGTATTGTTAGAGTCTTTTAGATTAGTTGTTTTATTTCTGTTTTTCCTATTCTGCCCCTGACAGTTATATATAAGGGTGCTGTTATGTACTGGAGATTTGACTTTTTGATCCAATAATATAATTTCAGTTCATTTTTCTATTGATTCCTTTCTTCTCTCTGTTTCATCTCCGGCATCATTCCCGGTGTTAGTCAAATACAGTTTAATATCAATTCTTCTTTTCATGGTTGAATTCATTTAATTAACAGAATTTTCTTTAGTTTAATGTCGTAAGCTTGAATTTTGTGTTATAGTTTATTCTGATCGCCAAAGGCACATTTTCTTAGATGAATGATTATGTGATCGCTTTAAAAATTAATTTGACTTGTAACAATGTATAATTTCTTGTTTTACATGATTGGGCAACTATTTCCATAAAGCTACAACTACAACATAAACAATGGGGGGCTATAAAATATGAAAATTACTACAGTATATTTCACATGTGCAAGTCATATTCTATATACATGAAAATTAATTATAGTATTAAATTTTGCACAAGAAAGCAATGGTAATTAAACTTTTGTAGCTATTATGCTATGGTCTAAACAAGGGCATCTATATATGGCATCTTAGAATTACTATATAAGTTAATTAATTTATTAATTATTTTATGCAATAATTCAGATTGGGGTTTGAAAAACCTTGAACAATCCCATAAGCGTTGATGCAGCGAGTAGATGTATATCAAAAGATGGACATCTCAAATTATAAGAAAATTATACGAGCAAGATCGGGACCATTGATTTTGTTTAATCTCTATATATAAAATTGAACTGTCAAATGTCAATAGACTTTAATCTTGTGAATAATAATAATATGATTAAAATGAAACTTATTGTCAGCTGGAATATGTTTGCTAAGAATTAAATCTATGGAAAAATGGGTGTCGTGAAGAAAATATTTTAACTGCGAGCAACTGAACAAAAGCGCATCTGGTGTAGTGGTATCATAGTACCCTCCCACGGTACTGACCAGGGTTCGATTCCCTGGATGCGCATTTTTATTTTTGCATCATCCTCTACTGCCCTTATACATTTTGATATTGTTGACCACACATTAGCCCACCAAAAAACTCTGAGCACAAACGCAGCAACCACTACTAGAAAAATAGAAAATTCCCATCGAAATTCACAAACGCAGCAACCACTACTGGATGCCTTAATTGGGAATGCAATTTTTATCACAATTAGGTGTCACATTTCGTTGTCTCACATAACTTTATTAACAAATGTGTACAAATTTAAAATTTGTGTGGAACATGCACTTGTAGAGTTGATTGTTCGCGTGACGTCAAAATATGACATCAAATGTGACAGATGATATTTTGCCACCTTAATTCAAGTTAATTTTTTAGATTGGGCTCAATTTGAATTGAAATTGTCACACTACCAATAAGGTCGAAGCCTTGTGGCAAAGCTAAGACCCCAAACCTAGAGGTTTTGGGTTCAATTCTCATTAGTATGGATTTTCTTTTAATTTTATTATTAGTAATAATGACAAGTTAATTTTTTTTCTTAATATAAAATGCCGTGAGGGAAACACGATCAATAAAATAAAAACAAGCAGAAAAAGAAGATGTTTTGGAACTCAATGTCCAAACAATTGAAGTACAAATCAAAGTGCAAAATATAATTAAGTTATTCTTTGTACTTTATAATGATGATCATTGTTGAATAAATTTATGTATAATGATGTATTTGCCATTTAAAAAGTTGTGAATACACCAACTCAAACTAATATATGTGGTTAAAATTACCAACAAACAATAGCTGTAATACCAAATTTACATTTTTAACAGTCATACACAATGTATGTTTATGTTTATTAACATGAAGTATAATATTTAAAAAAAAAAGTAACCAGATCTGATATTTAAATTTCGGTGTAGTCAAAGTGTTTGACCTTCTTATTGCTATTGGATTTCAAAGTCATTGCAATATGATTAAATTATAAAAGAAAATAAAAAATTGCAATATGATTAGTTAAATAAAAAAGGTTTATGGATATGAGTCAATAATTCAAAATAGTTTATCAAATATGGCTCATTTGGGATGATGGGCCTGAGCTACGAATTTCATATTTATATAACAGATTATATATGAATTTTACATTCTTGAATAGTCAGTACTATTTCTTTATCAAAATGATAAATTTGAAGTCCACAATATATTGTAGAAATTTGAAATTTATAGTAACTCATAACTGGTCAACAAGTTCATCGTATTCATATATTATTATTATAAATTTGGATTATTAGCCAGAGAAAATCCATAGAGAAAATAAATAATTTGCTTAGATTTAAATAATGAAATTTACTATAAAAGTTATATACATACTAGATTTTTTAGAGAGGTTGTTCCTATAAATTGGCCATTGACAACGAGCCTAAGTACTAACCAAGTTTTTTTCTCAAGGAATTTCCGACTGTTTACAAGCCAACAAAGCAATGGTGAGAAATACTTCACTTAAGTAGTAGCCCAAGTTTATGAGTGAACATAAATGTAGCATAATTAATTTTTTATTTTACATTTATTTTGTGATGTGTTGTTTTCCTAATTGAAAATTAACTTCATTGCAGGATGTTTTGGTATATTTCTTTATAATATGCATGGTATTTTCAAGATCAACAGTTGTTAATGCAGCGCGTCAAAATGCATTCAACTCTTATTATTATTATTATGGATCAACTCTCAATCAACAAATTACACATGACGTGATCACAAATGAGCTGTCGGAGATGGCATAACGGACGATTCTAAAGTACTATTTGTATTCCTAAATCTCCAAACCTAATTTTTTGATTTTGCAATTCCTACTTTAATTTTCTGTGACCAATTTAAACTAGTGGTATGAAAATATGATTTTGAAATTGCAATTGCCATTTTCTAAAATCTTCTTTTTCTTGATCTAATAAGCTTTTCTGTTGGCATGGAGGAAAGCAGCTTGCACAGGAGGCTTAGACATTGCTAATATTACAGTACCCTCTGGAAAGACATTTTTGGTGTCTGCAACCAGTTTTGAAGGCCCATGCACATCTAGATCCATTAAATTTGAGGTCAAATATTTTTTTGATGCAATTGTTCTTGTCAATTTATCTGTATATATTCCTTTTATCAATAATTAACTTGATTCATTACATGATTACAATATCTTTCTCTTTTTCTTTTTAATTAAAATAATAATAAAAATAAACTATTATGGCCCATTTGGATGGATGGATTTGAAATCCCTTGTCAAATTCATCAGACTATTTGGATACAAAATTTAAATTCATTCATTTGAAATCTTGGATTTTAGTCCAGTGGATTTCAACACAATTTTAAGTGGATTTGAAATTCTTCTTAAAATCTAGTCATTTGAAATCGACTTAAAAAGAAAGTCCACATTGTATACTTTCAGAAATTGCAATTTGATCCCATATTTTCAAAAAACCTAGAATTGCAATTCAATCCAGAATTTTCAAAATTTTAAAATTTGCAATTCGGCTCCTATTTTCAGAAACACAAATTTGCCCTTTTGGTCCCTCAATTTTTGGAAATTGCAATTTTGACCCTAGGTTTTCGAAGAATCCAGAATTGCAATTCAGTCCAGAAATTTCAGAAAATTAAAAAATTTCAATTCGGCCCCACATTTTCAGAAATCCGAATTTACACTTTTGGTCCCTCAATTTTCAGAAATTGCAATTTGACCCCAGATTTTCGAAAAACCCAGAGTTGCAATTCAGTCCAGAATTTTCAGAAAATTAAGATTTTCAATTCGGCCCCAGATTTTCTGAAATCCGAATTTGCACTTTTGGTCCCTCAATTTTAAAAAATTATAATTTTGCCCCAAATTGATTTATGCGATTTTATCTAGATATCAACAACAAATAACGAGCAAGAATTAACTCATAGAACAAATTATGAGGTATGATTGAGAACTTCAAATACCGCAAATAATATATACCAAACAATGGATTTGAAATCCTTTGTAAAAAAATTTATCCAAACAAGAAATTTATGAATGAATTTCAAAGTATTGAAATTTCAAATCCATTCATTTGAAATCCGACTTCATTTCAAATCCTCCCATCCAAATGGACCATTAGAGTATTTACTCTTCAACTCATGCAATTCTTTTTTTGATTTATCATGTCATTCAAGTTATATAAAACAATTTATTAATTAGAAACAACTAAACATATTTTGAGATAGATTCTCGGAAAAATATTAGCACCTGTAAGATCAGCATGGACATGGGAAAACAGGAGAGTTGGTAAGTGGTTGAGTTTTCATCGAGTCGACGGTCTTAGTTTTATTGGAAATGGACTTGGACAAATCGACGGTCAAGGACAATCATGGTGGGGCAATGCAAGTCCATAATATTTGTTGCCAAGTACTGACTATTACTTTATCAACATATTTGTTTAATCTATATAAATTGTGATTATGATATTGCAGACATTTTGGTTCCCCGAATGATTACTTTATATATATCTTCAATTACTTTGGTTCTTAACAAATTAATATTCACAATTTGTTTATTTATTTTTCCTTGAAAACTTTGAATGTTTCAATTAACTATATTACAACGTCAACTGATTTTCACGTAAAATTTTTTACATTGATTTCTCAAAAATCACTAAACAATTGTTTATCTGAAGAAGCTCTATAAAGAGAAATTGTCATGTAGAAAAATTAAACTTCAAAATACATAATATCCTTTCATTAGAAGCATACATAGAGTACCGAGTTATACAAAGACATCCGTCAAAAGGTATTGCACATTGCAACCAAACACAAACTAAAAGCAACTAAGACCTTCTGTACATAAGTAGATATTGGTTTCTTAACACATCCTTACGGAAATATAAGACATTGCATGTTGTTATTCGACACTCAAGCGTATTTCTAACTTGTCTTTATTTCTTGGAGGAGGTCAAACTTGTCATTATTGTGCAGGCTCTGGTGGACGAGAATGCTTTTTGCCTTTTACTTCATCTGATAGGTCGAGATTCTCACAATTTTCCATTTAGTGCATGATTTAGCTTACCGCAAGTCAAATAAAAGCTCCTCAACGCTTCCTTACTCTTCAGGGAGTATAAAAATGAAGCATTAAAAATGAACTCCTGAATCATTCGACCCATATTGTTGGTCCCAAGTGGTCAGATGAGGTCTAGAGGGGGGGGGGGGGGGGTGAATAGACCTCTAAAAATTTATCTTTAAAATTCTCTAACTTTTTCTGTCAGCAGACTAAGCTGATCAAGAATCGTAAGTAGACTAAGCTGATCTCGCACAAAGCTTTGAATAGCAGAGTTGACCACTCTTCTGATTTTACTTGGCTGATTTTATGAAAATCAGAGTTTTAAAATAACTAACTTGCAGCGGATTGATCTAGTGTTTTTCACAAGTAGTTTTCTTAACTTAGAAAAAGTTTTATCCCCAGTTTTTGCAAACTCCTTTTAAAAACTTTTCAACAGTTAACTTAAGTGTTTAAATATGCTCTTTGAAAATATGCAAGAAATAATGCAAGTATAAACACACAGAATTTTTATAGTGGTTATATGGATAAAAATCCTTTAGTCCACTCTTCCAAGTCACTTAGATCTTGGGTTATACTATAAACACACAGTTTACAATATACTCTGCTTGAGCCAAACAACAAATGAACTGGCCACAAGTTCGTTATAGGAAATCACAAAGAAGTCCTATAGTACAAAGCTTTATCACTCACAAAGATGGACAACAGCTTCTCACAACACGTTTCTCACAAAATCACTCAGATTTTATATGTATATTCTTTTCTCTCTATTCTGCCTTTGTCAACAAATGACTCGGCTGATGAGTGTTCTGTTCTTGAGTTTGAGACTTTGAAGAATTCTGCTTCGGATTTGCTCTCAGTTGTGTTGTCTCTACTTCTCTAACTCTTGAACTGAACTATTTATACTTGAGGTTGGAAAATCTGCCAGTTGAGAGATCGACAGGTGTCCAAATCCTCGAGTACTGGTCCTTTCTGCAGAAACGGCTACCTGCGACTGATCACTGTACACTCTGCTGCACTTTCTGTCAGTTCGCATTTAATGCACCAAGCTGATACGAGGTTTCTCTTCAATCATTTGTCATAAATACCCTTCCTCTTCAGCATTTATTACTCCAAGTGCATTTATTACCGTTGCAATAACTTCTGATCACTTCCACTCTGCTGATCGAAATCACTCGTTTGATGTACACTCGGCTGATCCCAAACTGAACTCATCTGATTTGAGTCTGCTGAAAATCCACCAGTATGATTCCTTTCTTCAGCAACATATCAGTAGTCTTCTGGACCATATATTTGACTCGACTGAAGTAACTTCTTCCTTGGTCAAATATCTTCTAAGGTTTTAACTAAGCTTCCATACTTAGCTGATGACTTTTGGAAATCATCAAAACCTCCTTCACTTCTAAGTCTTCATCTTCATCCAACAATTTCCCCCTTTTTGATGATGACAAAACTTCAGCTAAGTACCTGTACCTAAAACTAAAGTTAAGTCCTCAAAAATTTCTGAGATAGAAATGATATGTTGGAAACTTGAACTTTTATAAATATCATCTTTAAGATTACAGTACAAGTTTACAAGAAAATGGACTTAATAGTGAAAATACAAATAAAGTAAGCTGATATACACATTTTCAATTTAAAACCTAGTCTAGAAACTCTAGTCTAGTCTTCAGCTTCTTCATTATATTCCTCTTCTTCAAAATCCACATCTTCATCATCTTCTTCTTCTCCACTTGAGAAACCAGCAACAAGATTCTTTAATTTTTCTCTTCTTTCATCAGCTTCGAATTTTGCTATGATGTCCTCAATTCTTTTATACTTCACGTATGGATTAAGTCGTTCTTCAGCAGAGTACTTAGAAGCAGCTCACTCTTTGTCAGTCTTAGCTACATCCTTGGGCTCTACTTCATCATCAGCTTCCTCATCATCAACTTCCTCTTCAAGTCCTTCATCTTCACTTGGGTTTTCAGCAGCAGCTCTTTGTTCTTGTACTTGAACAGTTGCAGTGGCAACACTCTTCTTAGCTGATTCCTCTTCCCCATTTTTTTCATCAGCAGCAGGGTTGAGTTGACCAGGAGAGACGTTGACAGCAGCACATAGCTTTCTGATGTTCTGATCCATAACACGGAGTTGATCAGTATGATGATGTTGAGTTGCTTTCATTTGAAGTTGAGTAGTCTTCATTTCACCAGTTTGGTTATTTAGATAGTCAACATTCAGCTGAAGTGTTGACATTTCATCTTGAGACTTGTGGGTGATGGCTGTAAACTCTTGCATAAGTGCAACATTTTTCTCTATCTCAGCTTCACCAACTTCTTTCATGACTCTAGCAATTCCTGCAATGTCAGACTCATGCCTTTGAAGAGCAGTGTGAAGGTGGCTTACATCAGCCTTCAAGTCTTCAATATTTCTGTCCATGCTTAATATACTCTGAGTCAGTGCTGGGGAATTGTCTGGTGGTAGAGGAAAATTCTCTATGGCATCCTGCACGATCTTTGCAGTAGCCTCCTGCATTTGCTTCAACATCAGTTGGTTCCTCTTTTCCACTTCCTTCATAGCATTATCAATTAACATCTGTATTGACTCTATCAATGAAGAATGAAAGTCAGCAGTTGGAATAGAGGTTGATGCTTCAGCAGGCTCTTCTTGTTGAACAGGGGCTTCATGAAGAACTGGATTCACTTCAGCTTTCCACTCTATAGCCAAAGAAATCTTTTTAACATCAGCAGGCAGTGACTCGGATGTATCAAGACTTATCTCCACAGCTTGCTGGTCTTTCTTGTGTTCTTTATCAGCTATCTCATCAGCAATGTGAATGATATCAGCACCATCAGCAGACACAATAGTCTTCTGATGAATCAAGGTAGCTGGAATAAACGGTGATGTAGACTGGTGCACATTCAGCTGTTCTTGAAACGTACTGATTTCTGAGCCAAAGGCAATACGCTGTAAACTTGGCAGGGTGGGCATATCACTGGTTGAACCAGGTTCATATCTTGATCTCTGAGCCCATTTCTGCAAGGTTGTATAAACAGTTATTTTTACTGCTCTATCAATTAGGTCATCAGCTGGACCTGGCTTCTTTGATAGTGAGTCCTTGATAGCAGTTGACTCCCTTTTTACAATGGCTCTAGCAAAGCCATGTAATCTATCTCTAACAAAATCTGAATCTAATGCCTTTGCCACTGAAGTAGTCTGCAGCCAATTCAAAACCCAGCGTCCTTCATCAGCAAACTCCCTCCAGGCTTGAATTTCCTCTTCAGATTTGTTCAACCTATACTCCCTCCATCTGTTATATCTTATCTTTTCTGGGAGAAATGTGGCTCGTGATTGAAGCAGTTGACTCATCCGTTCTAGCTCGGCTTCAAACTTCTCAAAGACAGTAGAGTTACCTTGAACAATGTCAAGTGCTCTTCTGACTTCAAATTTTCTTCTCTTGATTGGTTTGGCTCGTGGCAACACAAATTCCCCTTCCCTGGGTTTTCTAATCACAATGCCACCTGACCTTCTAGGTCCATAGGCATCCTTTTTGCTTTCTTCTAAAGCCTTGGCCAAATATTCTGCCTCTTTGGCAGCAAGCTCTTCATCAGTCAACTGCTTTGTTTGAGCAGCAACTTTGCTCAGCTCAATTGCTCTCTGAATCTCAGCTTCGTCTCTCATTCTCTGTTCAACTTTTTCTCTCTTCTTCTTGTGAAGAGCAGAGACTTTGGCTTTCCCAATTCTTCTTTTCCTTTGAGCTCTAGATTCAGTAACTTGTGCAGCAGCAGTTGGTTCTGGAGCAGCAATTGCTATTGGTACAGCAACAATTGGCTCGAGGATCTGCACTTCAGGATCCTCTTGAGGTTGGTTAACCTCAGCTGTTTGAACAGCAGACTGAACTGCTTGGTTAGTAATCTGATCAGGTTGAGGTGCTGATGCCTCAGCTGTCGGCTGATCAGGTACCTTAGCTGAAATAACTGGTCTTTCAGTAGTCTGAGTAACTTCTCTGACTACTCCAGCAATGTCGGCATCTTGGTCTCTCAGAACCAGTTTCTTTCTAGCAGTTCTCTTGGTGTGAAGGACAACAGCAGATGTAGCAGTATCTTTTAAAGCGCTCCTTGTCCTCTTAGCAACATTTTCAGCTGGCACTTCAGCTGAAATTGTTCTCTCAGGAGAGATGTCATAGGCCATTTGCTCAATCTCCTTAGCTGTCTGATCTATAAAAGCATCAGCAGCATCTTTCTCAGCAGGTGACTCTGTTCTGGCTTGAACAGCTGGCTTAGCTGTTTGAACAGATGCCTTGGGGGCAGTCACTTTGCTTCTCTTTGCCTTAACAGCAGGCTCTTTAGGCTCAGTAGCCTTTCTTTTGGATTGCCTCTTTTCTGGCACAGCAGTAGGCTCTTTAGATCTTCCAGCCTTAACAACTTCATATATCTTCAGTTCCTTAGCCTTATGAATTTTCTTGCCATTTGTCATCGTACATCCCAAATTCGGCAGCAGATGACTAAGGAAAATTCTATGAAGTGTTTGACCACGTTCCTTGTGGTCAACAAGAATGTACCAAACATAACTTGCCCAGTTTACTTTTAGCCCGTAGTAAAGTGCTATCATCATATGGTACCTCTTCATAGGCACACTATCCAGGGAGAAAGTACAATTCTCCACCACCTTGGCAAGTAAGTCTGCCATCCTCTGAAACTCGTCCTTCAGCTGGGGCCTTTTGATGTTCCCAGAAAGGACTTCATCCTTCTTCTTGGCAGTGATGCTCCAGAAGTCAGCCTCTAAAGGCTCAGCCAGAGTTGAAAGCTCAGTTGAACCTTCCATACTTCTCACTCAGCAGCTTGGGGGTTATGCAGATGTCCTTTCCCCCAACTTTGGCTATAATCTCCAGTTTTTCATAGTCTGGCTTCCCATCAGCCTTGTAGAAATCCAACACTTCCGATGTGAACACCATATCTTCATGAGCTTCCATGAAGTTAACCAGTGTTTCCGCCTTGAATTTTTCCAGAATTTCCTTCATCAGCGGAGTGCTTGTGGCATAATAAGTCTGGTAGTTCAAGAATCTACCTTCAGCATTCGCGTTCTTGGAAGTCATTTTCCGAAAAAGATTGAAGGAAAACGAGAGAAATTTGCAGTTTGTATGAAAGCAAAAATACTCTTGTGCTTTTGAAATTTTGAGGGTGCGTAAAAGATCAGTCAGCTGATCAGATCTGGATTTATAAGGGTTGGTTTAATGTCGGTTTTCGTGATTTGTGCCAACCGTTAGATCAGTTACTGAAAAGTAGATCGTGTGAGCGATATACGCGGATTTCAAAATTCATTAAATATGTCAGACAAGGCGGGAAGTTGAAACGCCACTTGTCTGTTACTTATAAAAGCGTGTTTCTAATAAAACGTTTTTAATACAACACTGTTTATAAATTGACATAAGTAAACAGATGAGTAAAATAATACTTATCTGTCAGATGACTTGTCTGATACAATATATCACTAGTGAAAGCCAATATCTAGTGATCTTCCTTTGCTGTTTGTCAATCCAGCAAGATAAATAATCTTCAAGTCTTCAAGAATTAAGAACAAATCTTCTGATTAAACAACTTCAACTAACTGTCATTGAAGATTTCATCTTTAAAACAGGAGTACCGCTAGTCTTACACGTTCAAGTATTCATCAGTCAACTAGTCTGTTGAGAGCCAGTCTACTTGAAGGATAACACTTGTTGCTATCAGATTAGTCAGCTGTTGAACCCAGTCTTCTGATAGGTTCCCCCTCAGCTTATGAATCCAATTTTAACAAGCCCAGTTCCACTCTTAGAGTAGAAAATCTTGCATCACTTAATGGTTTGGTGAAAATGTCAGCGATCTGATTTTCTGTATGGACATACTCAATAATAACATTTCCTTTTCTAACATGGTCTCTGATGAAGTGATGTTTGATCTCGATATGCTTAGTCTTGGAATGACTAGTAGTGTTCTGAGTAAGTGAAATTGCACTTGTATTTTCACAGTAGATAGGGATTCCACTGATCTTGAGATTATAATCTTCTAGTTGATGCTTCAACCAAAGTATCTCTGCACAACATACTCCAGCAGCAATGTATTCAGCTTCAGCAGTAGATATGGATACTGAAGTATGTTTCTTACTCATCCATAAGATCAGACGACTGCCTAAAAATTGACATGTACCTGTAGTACTCTTCCTATCAACTTTGCAGCCAACAAGGTCAGAATCTGAATATCCAGTAAGTTCAAATCCTGATTCCCTTGGATACCACAATCCCAATTCTTGTGTGCCTTTAAGATACCTTAATATCCTTTTAGCAGCTAAGAGATGAGATTCATGAAAATTACCCAAGTAAATCTTGAAAAATCATCCACAACAGCTAGGCAATATTTCTTTCCACCATTGCTGATAGGATCAATAGGGCCAAACAAATCCATATGAAGTAGCTCCAAAATTCTGGTTGAAGATTGGTGCTTCTTGCTTTTGAATGATGATTTCACTTGTTTACCCTTCTGACAGGCATCACAGAGCTTATTTTTGCTCATGACTGTCTTTGGAATTCCTTCTACCAGATCAATCGCTATCAATCTGTTTATGGTCTTTAAATTCAGATGATTCATTCTTTTGTGCCAAAGCCAACTGATTTCACTTGGTGTAGAAGCCACCAAACAAACATTAGAATTCCTGTCCACAGAATTCCAGTCGACTACATAGATATTTCCTTGTCTTCTTCCAGATAAGTTAACCTTCTTTGTTCCAATTTGTTCAACATAGCACATATCTGATGAGAAGATAACAGAAAATCCCTTGTCACAAAATTGACTTATGCTTAGCGGATTGTACTTCATGCCATTAACATAAGAGACGTCAGATATCTCAATGTTTTCTTTGATTAGCTTTCCAACCGCAACAATCTTGCCTTCTTTGCTGTCTCCAAAGGTGACTCTTGGACCATTCACGGCAGCAGCATCAGTCAGTTCATGTATGTCTCCACACATGTGCCTTGAACATCCACTGTCCAAGTACCATTTCTTCTCTACTTTACTCCTACTCCTAATCCTAACCTACAAAACAAAATAAAATTATTTTAGGTACCCTTTATTGAGAGGGTAGTATCACCTTTGACAACCCAAGATGTTGAAGTCTTAGGCTTCTTTGGCTTTTGAGTTTTAGCAGGAGTATGAGCAACTTTTTCTTCACCATAATCAGCAGACATATTATGTTGATAATCATTGTGGTGTGAATAATGCTCATAAGCAGGGTAAGCATGCATTGGATGATGAGCAGGATATGCAGCATAGTAAGGTGGATAATGAGGTGCAGCATAATAAGATGAATAAGCAGGTTGCACATAGTAAGACTCATTTCCATACCAAGCATCATTATTATAATTTCTTTGCTTCTTAGGCTTGCTTTTTACTTGCTCTTTAACAGACGACTTAGTTTTACTAGTCTGATTGGTTTTACTCTTATCAACAGACTTCTTTGGACTACTCTGCTGTTTGGTTTTACCAGTCTGTTTTTCATTTTCAGGCTTTTTACCCTTTTTAGCCTTGGGAGATTTATTCTCCTTTTTCTCAATCTCAAGTGAAGTAGATTTAGCAGTCTGAACATATAAAATAACATTACTGTTATCAGCAGATATAAACTTTTCAGTCTTATTCAGTTCTAAATTCTCTTTTACTAAAGGTGTTCTCTGTTCATTAGATGTTTCTATTGATGCAACAGACGACTTATCTTGACTAGATATTATCTTTTCAAGTTCCATGATTTTTCCTTTGTAAACTTCACATTCTGCTTTCAGAGATTCATATTCATGCGAAAGCTTTTTATACTTATCTGAATCTTGTTGTTTTTCAACATTAAGTTTCAGTTTAACATTTTGTTTTTTCAGCACAATCATCTCTTCCTTAAGCTTCGCAAACTCATTAACAACATATGAGTTGTTTTTCATCATTTGCTCAAATGAACTAGACAACTCATCTTCATTTTCAGTGAGAGTTACCTCAGTGTCAGAATCCTCTGATTCTTTGGCCATGAGACAGAGCAGTGCAGGTGTCTCTTCTTCAGTAGAGTCATCACTTGATGTCCCTGATTCTGAGTTAGACGAATAGATGGCTGCTATCTTTTCAGCTTCAGCCAACAACACTTTGCTTTTCTGATGTCTCCTCTCTTTCCTCGCTTTCTTTTCCTCCCCAGTGTACTTCTCAGCCTTAGGATATGGACAGTCCTTGATGAAATGTTCCAATTTCCTGCAGTTATAGCACATTAGTTTGGATTTAAAATCATCCTTACTATCATGAGAATAAGAGGTAGGTTTAGAAGTAGAAGCATTGTTATATTTGTTCTTCATTTTTCTTTTATAGAACTTTTTGAACCCATTTAATAACAAGGCAACATCGCCAGCAGTGTACTCCTTTTTGTTGAGCATTGTGGTCTCATCAGATGAGTCCACTTCTCTTATCTTCCCAGCTGATATTCTTGATCTTTCTGCAGCAACCAGGGCAGCAGTGGGGCTAGAAGTTGAGGTCTCTTCTATACCCATTCTTGGCATTTTATACTCGTACGCCTTGAGTACAGAAAACAACTCCGTCAGAGAGATCTTTCCCAGATCCCTTGATTATTCCATAGTTGTGATCTTCATGTTGAACTTGGGTGGTAACGCCTTTAAGACTTTAACGGTGATCTCTTTATCAGTGAACGTCTTTCCCAATTTTAACACATTGTTCAACAACTTTGTGAACCTTGAATCCATCTGGTCAATGGTTTCTCCAGATTTCATCTTGAAGTTTTCAAACTTCTCCAGGGCTACACTCAGATTGTGTTCTTTGATGGAGTCATTCCCTTCACTCATGTCACGGACCTTATCCCACATCTCCTTAGATGTTTTACAGTGTTTGACCTTGTCAAATCTGTCGTTGTCGAGGGCTTTGGTCATGATGAAGATTCCAACCTTGTCAAGATTTTTTAGTTTGATTTCCTCAACTGTCATCTCTTCAGGTTCCTTGTCAACAACTTTATCTTGGCCGTCAACTTTGATTGTTTTGGTGATTCTTATCGGACCTTGTGTTATGCACCTGTACATATTATCATTATAAGCAGCAAGGAAAATTTCCATGCATATTTTCCAGTCCTCAAAGCTCATACCGCCAATGTGGGGAACATGGCTGATACAATCAATTTTTCAAAAAGTTTTTATTTTCAAAAAGATGCTCTTTTGAAAATTTTTGAAAACCTTTGAAAAACAGGATCAAGCTCGTTGATCAGGCAAATGATTCAGATGAACCACATGCTCTGATACCACTTGTTGGTGCCAAGTGGTCAGATGAGGTCTAGAGGCCGGGGGGGGGGGGGGGGAATAGACCTCTAAAAATTTATCTTTAAAATTCTCTAACTTTTTCTGTCAGCAGACTAAGCTGATCAAGAATCGTAAGTAGACTAAGCTGATCTCAGACAAAGCTTTGAATACCAGAGTTGACCACTCTTCTGATATTATTAGCTGATTTTATGAAAATCAGAGTTTTAAAATAACTAACTTGAGTAGTTTTCTTAACTTAGAAAAAGTTTTATCCCCAGTTTTTGCAAACTCCTTTTAAAAACTTTTCAACAGTTAACTTAAGTGTTTAAATATGCTCTTTGAAAATATGCAAGAAATAATGCAAGTATAAAAACACAGAATTTTTATAGTGGTTATATGGATAAAAATCCTTTAGTCCACTCTTCCAAGTCACTTAGATCTTGGGTTATACTATAAACACATAGTTTACAATATACTCTGCTTGCGCCAAACAACAAATGAACTGGCCACAAGTTCGTTATAGGAAATCACAAAGTAGTCCTATACTACAAAGCTTTATCACTCACAAAGATGGATAACAGCTTCTCACAACACGTTTCTCACAAAATCACTCAGATTTTATATGTATATTCTTTTCTCTCTATTCTTTTCTCTCTATTTATACTTGAGGCTTGAAAATCTGCCCGTTGAGAGATCGACAGGTGTCCAAATCCTCGAGTACTGGTCCTTTCTGCAGAAACGGCTACCTGCGACTGAATACTGTACACTCTGCTGTACTTTATGTCAGTTCGCGTTTAATGCACCAAGCTGATACGAGGTTTCTCTTCAATCATTTGTCATAAATACCCTTCCTATTCAGCATTTATTACTCCAAGTGCATTTATTACCGTGGCAATAACTTCTGATCACTTCCATTTTGCTGATCGAAATCACTCGTCTGATGTACACTCGGCTGATCCCAAACTGAACTCATCTGATTTGAGTCTGCTGAAAATCCACCAATCTGATTTCTTTCTTCAGCAACAGATCAGTAATCTTCTGGACCATATATTTGACTCGACTGAATTAACTTCTTCCTTGGTCAAATATCTTCTAAGGTTTTAACTAAGCTTCCATACTTAGCTGATGACTTTTGAAAATCATCAAAACCTCCCTTCACTTCTAAGTCTTCATCTTTACCAACACATATTTTCTGCCAATTGGGTGATAATTTAGTTTCCCAAATTAATCACGTAATAGCATAAACATTATAAGAGTTAAAACAATGCTCTGCAGGTTAGTGTTTTGCTAATGATTGTAATCTAATGTGATTCTAAATCAATCAACAACATCATATATCGTCTGATATTGGTGTGTGTGATACTGAGTTTATTATTCTATATAAGTCGCTCGAAACTTCGAGTGAAGGAAAGAGACACGAAATGCTTGAGCTCACCTGTTTACCTCTTTTGCTTTGGAAAATAGTTCAATATCGGAGATTAAATCTTCTAGTTGGAGTTCGGAGCAACAACAGTCTGTGACCTGAAGTAAACACGAAGCAAGTCAGTCATGTCTTCATATATTGCTCATGAGAAACCATCGGGTAGAACTACAGCAATTACAGAGGTAAGAACTAAAAAAATCAATTGATATAGAAGTAATTCTTTTCGCTAATAATATGAAACCATTTTTCTTGAAGCAATCAATACATATATAGTAAACTTGGTAGCTGAAATATGAACATTCTTATCTAAAAAGAGACGAAAGCAAGATATACCTATGGATATTCTATAATCCAAAACAGAAGAAACTATTAACAGATGCTGCCAAGCATTTATGCTTATGAAAAAATCAGTTTTCCTAGATTTCAGCCCACCTGTTGCAAGCAAACCTCTCAAAATCAGAATAGCTCATGTTTATAGTGTAAAAACAGCCTGAACAAAAAAGTAAACAATGTCTTAAGCATATGTTTTTTTAAAACTCGAATAGAACATACAAAAGTTGAGATAGTAAGCTTCCGTATAGCCCTCAACTTAGAGAAGAAACGCATTATATCAACCGCAAAATTTTTTATCTCCTAAAATGATATCAATTCAATTAATCTTAAAGTGAAGCCATCTTATTTTGCTGAAGTAACTTCCCATGAAATTCAAGTTCAATTTTTGTAAAATTTCCAGAAGTACATAAAAAAAAGGAGGCTAAAGAAGTATATCAAATTTTGGAATGATAACAACAGCAGTCAAATACACATTCCAGATGGAATTGCAGTAGAGAAATATTCTCTCTCAAACACCAAAATATCAATCACCTACTACAATTTCAAGAAATGACTGGAAGTTCATATAACAAAAAGAATCTTGCCACAAAACATGACCTAAACCCCATTTATCATCAACAATAGTTCATATAATTGAAAGCTTGTTTTAAATTGGATTCTAAATTAATGCAAATAAGATACAAGACAAACCACATGCAAATATGTAGCTTCATGTGTTAATTGTCAAGTGTGATCATCATAGCCCCCAAACTTCACTCAAAAGGTCAGGTCGCGCGCTGACCAAAATTGTTCATGTCAACTGCAAAAGCAGATAGGATTCGTCCAACTCATGCAAAATCTAATCTTTAGTTTTTATAAGAGCCTGAATGTGTGAATGATGTCCAATAGCAACTTGTAACTCCCAATAAGAAAGTAATGCATCACTCGGTACCATCTCATATGCAAAAAAGAATTAACTTACAGTATAAAGTTACAGAGGATCACACAAAAAAACACAAAAAAGACCCAAGGAACTCTTAGTTATACAAAAAAAAAAAATTTATTGAAAAATCCAAGTTATACAGCAAAACAGCCAAAAAAATTACTAACAAAACACTCATACTATATCTCTAGCTAAATAATAAAATTTAAATCATCAACTCACATTAAACTCGAGAACAAAGACGGCTTTACACAGAACGGAGATGAAAATCTACAAAAACAACAATATAATTAAGAAAGACTAATATGCAATAAAAACACATGAAATCCAATGTGGAGACAATCTGCAGCTATAGACTATCTCATTGAAGATTCGTTGTGCTTACTCGTGCAGTGTTATAAACCGCAAACTCTTTTCAAAGTTCTGTAACTAAAATAAATTGACAATTTCAATCTTATTTCAACCTAAAATTCTTAATGTTTCCAAGTTGAGTCACGTGAGAGCCATGAAATATCTTTCCACCTCGTCCTGCAGTGAAAGCATACAACATTATGCAAAATTAGTACACGACTGCAATGACATGGTAAGCAATCATCGCAGAAAAAGGAGTCAACCGCCAAAATTCATAAACCCTTGCAATATAATTATATATACGAAATTAAATAAAAAAATTAATAGAGATAAAGCAAAGAAGAAAGAACGCGGAAAGAAAGAGGCTACAATAAGAACAAGTAATCATGAGAAAAGAAGAAAAATAAACCAAAGCCTCGTGCGGATGCCACGACTCCAAAATATGAGCAACAAAGAGCCGAAAACTGCAAAAAAAAAAAGGTCGTTAGTAACCGAAATCAAAAGCCAGAAAAGCCATTGCTGCAGAGAGACGAATAACGTGCATAAATATTGGAAAAATTATAAAAGATAAATTTTCTCATGTAGCAAAAGAGAGAGTCATGAGGATGAGTGAGCGGAAAATGAATTTGATTTGATGGGAATGCTTTGGTACTTGTTCCTGCAAACGTTAAAATATCCTCCCAATTACTTAATTACCAAAGCAGGCAAAATTGATTGTTTAAGACAATTATGGAGGCTGAAAACTTCAAAACGATCCCTTGTCCACATATACCAGTGGCAAAACGTAAAGAAGAAAGCAAAATAAAAAGGGCAAAACGACGTCGTTTCATATACGCATGAGCCAAAGAAAATTCATAACAAGCTTAATTACCTACACATGAAGGAATTGTAATACGGTAGTCCGCATAACATTCAATCTATAATAGCATTATCAACAAGCATAAAACATAAAATAATGCGCATTCTTTAGCTGCAGAAGTTATCTTCGTAAAACGGGACCCAAAAGCCTTCTCGTGCTAAAAAAATGAAGCACAAAAACTCTTATAACTACTTTGTCATGCTGACCCTATCATGTACATATCTCAATTGAGAATGTAAAAAAGAAATAACTGTCATAAACACTGAAGAATGCTCCACAAATTTCACAGACACGAAGCTTCTGGTCAGTTTGTAAGTTAGTAATACTATTGTATCATAATCATAAATTTATATACAACACCAATTTAATCATTACTTTCATATTAAATAAGCAGTTCATCACAATATGATACAATAATGATACATATAGATATTGGAATAATTTGGAAAGTAGTGTTATTAACCTATAAATATATAGAGTCCTCCAAATAAAAGTTGTATCTCACATCTTACTTGTACATTCAATGGAAGTCATTAACTAAACTTACTTGCAATTTGTATAGTTAGGTTGTCATAAAACAGAGGAGGACTGAGAATGGTGGTAACAATTTGATTGACATAGAATTAATAGAATAGCAAGAAATCAAACTTACTATGCGCCCAACTGCAGTTGTGTACTTTGAGGAATCCAACATAGGTTCTTGCCGCGCTGGCAACTGGGTATATGAGTGAAAAATGCATGTTGTTAGATGAGAGCAGATAGAGGCAAATATGGATAGGCATGGTAGAGTAATTGCAGAGAACACAATGGAAACATATCTGCACGTATGAGCAAGATGCTAAGTAAAATTTTAAATGAAGAATATGAAACCTTCTTCAGTGCTTCAGCCTCTTCAAATGCTTTATGTGCTTCATCATTCCTTGTTCACTTGAAAGGCATGAATTTAATAAACATCACACCGTTTCATGATTTAATAAGCCAAAGGAAAAGGGAAATAAAAATTAGAATCACAGTTCAAACACACGTTTAATCCATAAACGTCTTCGTTGAACCTGCATTTATGAACAGTCCCTTCATGTTCTATTTTTTTTTTGTTCAATGGGTTCATTTATGGTCTTTCCGTAGGGTGTGAGGCCCCATTACATTTTTTTTCCTGGTTTGTAGTGCGTGATGCTGGTCGTGGGTCGACCTTCTCTCTTCAAATATATGCGATTAGGATTCTGGTTGAGCAATAAGCTAGACCTGTAGTTATGTGTCAAAAAATGCATATGCAACACGGATCGGATATTCGGATGTTTACATCAAGCATAATTGTTAAAAGCATAACTAAGATGGACAAAAAAAAAAAAAAAACTCATGTTACTCAGCATCACAAAATATAATTTAGTAATAAAGCAAAGAAAAAGTAGATAGATACATAGTCACATATATTTCCCATGATAAAAATTAACACATCAAAAGAGGTAATAATACATTAGAATAAAAAATGAGGAAAAAAACACCAATAAATAATGCAATAATACCATAAGAGAAGCAAATGGTATACGAATACAACACATAAGGAATGTAATGTACATCATTTGCCTCAGTTTCAAACCCAGCGGTACCTTTATACAAGCCAAATCAAGAACCGCATCTCCTCTTTTCAGATTTTTTATTTGTACAGAATGAGCATTAAGATGAAAACTTGTTTGCTTTTGGTATTACATTGGATTTGAAGAATTAGTTAAAATAAGGAATAATATATTTGATGAAATAATCAACAACGCGTCGAAATGAGCTTCAACAAATACCGAATTATTGAGTTTCTTCCAGCTGATAACAGGTCTAGCTTATTGCTCAACCAGAATCATAATCGTGCTTGCGTTGTAAATATCAGTAGCACTCTTCGCAGAAACCTTTACCCCAGAATAAATGAATACGACCAACCTACAAAAATAATATTCATTGAAATGAGAAACAATGAATGCAAATGCACTGACAAATGAAGGAAATTTGCACAAGAAAACATCATATGAATAATTAAGGAAAACTTTATGCTTACATAATAAGGAAACTCAGATATATAGCAAATGCTAGAGTAACACACAAAAGAGGCACTACGTCTCAAAAAAATCACCGAAACTTGGACAATACAACTCAGATATAGGGCTATTACATCTTCAAAGGACCACATACATCCAAACCAGAAAGAATTTCAATGAAATATTACAAAAAAGATAAACCCACAAAAAAGAAGAAATAAACAATAAAATGGATCATATCACTACAATTTCAAATGCATGTGCACCATACCTTGAAACCATAGAACCTACAAAAATTATCATTAACAAAAATAAGTAAAAATAATTCCTTCTTTATTGGCAACAAATTAAAATCCATCCAGTCATTTGACTCAACTATTAAAAAGTGAGAGGAAAAGACCCATAACAAAAGAAAATTTGAGCATACACAAAATTAGGGGGGAAAAAGAAAACCAGCAGCAAAATTCATAGAAACTGCAACCAAGGTTTGTTTCACTCCAATGGTTTTTCTTCGCCTGTAGGAGACGAGTCTCTTGCAATTTCAAAGAAAGAAAAGAAATTGAAAAAAAGAGGTAGCATCGATGAGGGCATATGATGAGATGGAAAAGGAAAACCCAATCCACGCAAAGGCGCGAATCCCACCAACAAGAACCCTGCAATTTCAAAGACAAAATAAGGTGAAGACTCAATGGGTTTTCAAGTTCCTGAAATCATTTTATCTAATCAGAAGAGAAAGAGATGAAAAAAGAAAAGTAAAAAAAAAAAAATCTTAGCCGCAAAGAACTGTTAGATCAGAAGGTGAGATTTTTTTGTACTGTAGGTGTAGTGAAAGTGGTGAGATAAACTTTATGGGGAAGAAGATAAGAGCAATGCAGACTAAAAAGATAAAATAATCTAAGCAGCCGCAATGAAATACAGATACTGCCTCCCCCCATCACTAAGAAAAAAATTACACCCTCGTGGACAAAGCAGAAAGAAACACGGGATAGGAGGAATTGAGAAAACACCCGTGGACAAAGCAGGAAGTAACATGATGAAATTGAAAGAATTAAGGAAGAAAGCAGGAGCTGGCCGCCAAGAATTGAGGAATTAATCAACTGGCTAATTGAAAGAATTAAAGGGGACAACAGACAGCTAGCTCCGAGAATGAAGAGGTGAAAAAGGACCCACAAGCATATACGGACCATCTATTTAGCCGTCAAATGAAAAGGAAAAATAAATTTTTTGTTGAAGCACAAAAACTCCCCAAATTCATCAAAACGACGTCGTTTCACTATTAGAAGAGATAAAAAAAAAGATGAAAGAAAAAAGGTTGCACTGTAGCAACCTCCATCGCCCTTTATATGTTCTTAATATATATATAACTAAGGTCCTAATTTACAACACTTGATTGAATTATATTACATGAGTGTAGCCATGGATGTTGCTCTCTTAATTTGAACCCAAGATTCATGCTTTCAGATTTCAGCTAATTAAGTATCTCATATCCACCAAATTCCGTATTTTGAGCCATAGAAAATTCTGTTACTCCCCCTCAAGTTGGAGCATGAATGTTTAGAATGCCCAAATTGGAAGAAAGGAAATGAAACTGATCAGAACCAAGTGCTTTTGTTAGGATGTCGGCACATTGTTGTGAAGAAGGAACATAAAAAGTTTGAACTTCTCCGTTTTGAATTTTTTCACGAACAAAGTGACAATCAATTTCTATATGTTTAGTCCTTTCATGAAACACAGGATTTGAGGTAATGTGAATAGCCGATCTATAATCACAATATAATTTCATAGGAGCTGAATGCAAAAGTCCAAGGTCTTTGAATAAGTAGCGTAGCCAAGTCAATTCACAACAAGCTGAAGCCATTGCACGATATTCTGCCTCCACAGAGGATCTAGAAATAGTTTGTTGCTTCTTAGTGCGCCATGATATTGGACTATTTCCTAAAAAAGTGCAGTATCCTGTAATTGATTGTAGCGTTGTTGGACATGTAGCCCAATCTGAATCACAATAGGCTGAATTATCAAGTTTACTATTGGATGATAAGAAAATGCCTTGCCCGGGCGTTCCCTTTAAAAATCACAGTAGACGAAGTGCAGCATCAAGGTGAGGTTTACGTGGGGCACTCATAAATTGACTAAGATTGTGGACCGAAAACAGTATGTCGGGCCTTGTGATTGTGAGATAAATAAGGCGACCAATCAAACGTCGATAAATAGAAGGATCTTCTAACAAAGGTCCATCAGTCGGTGCCAACATTCCCATGTCTTGAAGAATTTCCTGAACATATTTTCTTTGCGTAAGAACTATGCCTTTCCTCGAACAGAGCACCTCAATGCCCAAAAAATAACTTAAAGGGTCAAGATCTTTGATTTGAAACTGACTTTGGAGAAATGTTTTCGTTCTTGAAATGTCACTATCATTATTTCCTGTGACAACAATATCATCAACATAAACCAGAATATATGTAAATGAGTTATCATTTATCTTTGTAAACAATGAATAATCAGCTTTGGATTGACAAAACCCTGCATAAAGTATAGCATCTGAAAATTTCGAAAACCATTTACGCGAGGCTTGTTTTAGCCCGTAGAGAGATTTGTTGAGTTTACAAACACGATTCTCCCCATTTCTCGCATATCCGGGTGGAAGTTTCATAAATACTTCCTCTTCCAAATCCACATGTAAAAAAGCATTTTGTACATCTAACTGATGCAATGACCAATTTTTAGATGCAGCTAGAGCAAGAAGGCAACGAACAGTGGTAAGTTTTGCAGCTGGTGCAAATGTTTCGTGATAATCTATACCCTCTATCAGATTATATTCAAGTCGCGCTTTATAGCGCTCAATAGAACCATAAGCTTTGTATTTTATTTTATAAACCCATTTGCAACCTATGGGTGATTTACCTGAAGGAAGTTCCATCAATGTCCAAGTGTTGTTTGCCTCTAATGCAATGATTTCTTTGCTCTTGGCTTCTCTCCATTGAGGTTGTGTAACAGCATCTTTGAATGAAGAGGGTTAAATATTCTTAGAAATTGTAGCTGCAAAAAATTTGGATTTTGGAGAAAGACGCTCATAAGATAAAACATCGATCAATTGATATTTTGTTACCTTGTTGGGTGGAGAACAAGATTTTGGAGTTGGCAAAGATGCAACAGTCGAACAATGGTAATCTTCAAGGTATCGAGGCTTCTGCTTTGGTCCTGTAGAATGCCTATTATTAGCTGAATTATGTGTTGAAATATCATCAGAATTGTTCATAGAAGAAATAGGGGATGTTACATTGGTATAGTCACTTTGTGAATCAGAAGGCTGGTTTCTTAAAGGGATCACAAGAGAAGGTGTTTCTAATACTGGTAGTGGTAAAACTGAACTTCCAGTGTTTTCTTCATTAGAAGAAAAAGGAAAAATATCCTCATGGAATATGATGTCTCTATTGATAAAGAATGGGTTTTTTGCAAGTTAACTCCCTGTGATATGTCTAATGGGTAATTTACCTCCCTGTGAAATAAAAATAGGCAATTTAACTCCATGTGAAATGAAATAATGAGCAATTTACCTCCTTGTGATATGAAAATAGGCAATTTACCTTCTTGTGAAATGAAATAATGAGCAATTTAACTCACTGTGATATGAATTAATGAGCAATTTAGAGGGAGGCAATGTGCTTCTTTTATAAAAACACAGGGAGATATCTTACTATTTTTCTTATCACAGGGAGTTAAATTGCCTATTTAGGATATCAAAGGGAGGTATTTTGCCCTTTTATTTATCACAGGGAGTTAAATTGCCTATTTAGAATAACACAGGGAGTTAATTTGTTATTCACTCTGTAGCAAATAAAATTTCAAGTTTAAAAATATATTAAACCAGAAATAATTGTACAAATAAAAGTTTATTGATTAAAATAATGGTTACAATCTCTATGATTCCTCTGATTTTAATCTCCTAGTAATAATCTTGAAAAAGGTTGATTTGATCTTCTCCAAGATAATTTTGATGTTTGAATAACGTTAATCCAAGAGCAATTGTGCTTAATCTTGGATCAAACGTGAAATGATTTAGATCTCCTTGACGAAAGTCTCAAACTCCGTCTTGGATACTTCGGGTTTTTAAGGGATTTGATCTTCTTTGGAGCTTCGTGAATTTCCAATAACGTTAATTTAAGAGTTAAGTATCTTAATCTCAAATTAAACGTTGGATTTTCTTGACTTTTTGAAGAACACCTTTGAATATCGCGAAGAACGCCTTGAGAGAATTTGCTTCTTTTCTCCTTGAACTTCTTCGTGCTTTTTGAAATATGTTTTGAGTTGTGTTTTTCTTCTTGGAGATGACCCCTATTTATAGGTGTGATTTGAAGATCTTGTAAAATTCTCTCCATGACGTGGCGCGATTTGATTGGCTATCAATATCTTTTATGACAAGAAATATATTTAATTTTATATTCTTGCCCAATAAAAGATATTATATGCAAATATTGCATTGTGGCGAAGATTCCAAGAAAATCTTGCCTTGTATAAATTTTTCCTACACACAATTGCCTTCTTTGTGGAGATTTAATGTAATTTGCAATATCTCTCAAATTTGGCAATAAATTTTACTCTTCTACAAATGCCCCCTCGAGACTTGTTTACGAAATGCATTTGCTTTGAGTAGATAAATCTCGAATTTTTTTTCACGCCTTTGCAAAATTTGAAGCCAACATTTTTTTTAAAGAAATTTGACTGGGCTCAAAATTGTTTCAAGCTGCCTACGTATCCCAAAAAGGGAATCAAGTCATAACGTAGTTCAAAGCATTAAATTTGATTTGATAGATGTTGTTCACATTTATACTCATGTGAACGAAGAGTAACATACATTTTAGGCTCGTGTGTCAATGAGCATCTTGAATTTGAGATTTGGTAGACCCTTTTGACTCGTGTCCAGGAGAAGTTGACTTAAAATTTGTAGACATTTTCGTCTCGTCTACTGGAGGCTTTCATTTGAAATTTGTAGACATTTTCTTCTCTTGTCTGGGAGAATCTGATTTGAACTTGTAGACTTTTTCATCTCGTCTACTGGAAGCTTTTGATTTGAGATTCGTAAACAGTTTATACTCATATTAAGGAGTGATGTATTTGATTTGTAAACAATTTATCCTCGTGTTAAGGAGTAATGAATTTACTTGTAAACAGTTTATACTCGTGTTAAGGAGATTTCACTTGAACTTCGGAGATTTTGTAGACAGTTTCAACTCGTGTCAAGGAGATTCAACTTGAAGATTTGTAGACAGTTTCAACTCGTATCAAGGAGTTGTTTTGAAAGTTTAAGCTCTTATCAGGGAGCGTTGAAGAGATCTAACTTTGAAAGATCCCAGATAGTTTTAGCTCGTATCTAGGAGCTTTGCTATGTTTTCAGATGGATTCTTCGTTTGGAGCTTCATCAAAAGATTTGCCCCCTTCTTTGGCACTAAAATCGTCTTGAACTTTGCTAGGAGAATGCATATGTGGCTCATCAATTTGACTTCTAGTCATGCTCAATTCCATATTGTAAGCTCTAGTGGCTAGCTCTTCAAAAGTTTTTGGTTTTATTCCTTGGAGAATGTATCGAAGACCACAATGCATTCCTTGGATACACATTTCAATGGATGAAGCTTCAGATAGTTGATCTTTGCAATTGAGACTTAAATTTCTCCAGCGGTTGATGTAGTCGATGACGGACTCCTCCTTCCACTGGCGAGTGTTAATGAGTTCGATCATTCGCACAGTCCTTCGGGTGCTATAAAAGTGATTGAGAAACTCTTGCTCCAGTTGGTCCCATCCATCAATGGAGTTTGCCCCCAAGTCAGTATACCAATCAAATGCATTGTCCTTCAATGAACGTACAAATTGCTTGACAAGTTGATCTCCATGTGTCCCAGCATCATTGCATGTCTCGATGAAATGTGCCACATGTTGCTTTGGATTGCCTTTGCCATCGAACTGTTGAAACTTCGGGGGTTGATATCCAATTGGCATCCTTAAGTTGTCAATTCTTTGAGTGTAAGGTTTGGTGTATGTGAGGGAAGACTTCGAGCTCCCCTGAAGATTGCTTTTTATGGCCTCCAAAATGAACTCCTTCAGTTGGCTACCTTGGATTACCATCATATGATACTTGAATCTCATTGGTTGAAGATTTTTCCTTTGCATTTGATTGTTGCTTTAGGGGCGTCTTGCCATCATCAATATCATTGGTCATCTTTTCCATCAGGTGGTTCGCCTCGGCATAACCTACTTTGTTCAATAGTTGCTTTGTCGATGTATCGCCTTCTTCAAGCTCCTTAAGTAGTTTTTCCCCTATGTGGATGGCCTCATCATTGCCCCAATTGTTCAACAACTCATCGAGCTTAGCATCTCGCTGTTGGAAGTACTTTGTGAGCCTCTCCATCGCCTTTGTCAACATCAAAAGTTGTTCCTCCATAGTTGGATTGTTTGTCGTCATAATTTGCGCCACTTAATAAAGAAAAGAGATGATAGGTAGAGATTGTCCCACCGGGCGTGCCAGAAATTTGTAGCAAATAAAAATTTCAAGTTTAAAATTATATTAAACCAGAAATAATTGTACAAATAAAAGTTTATTGATTAAAATAATGGTTACAATCTCTATGATTCCTCTGATTCTAATCTCCTAGTAATAATCTTGAAAAAGGTTGATTTGATCTTCTCCAAGATAATTTTGATGTTTGAATAACGTTAATCCAAGAGCAATTGTGCTTAATCTTGGATCAAACGTGAAATGATTTAGATCTCCTTGACGAACGTCTCGAACTCCGTCTTGGATACTACGCGTTTTTAAGGGATTTGATCTTCTTTGGAGCTTCGTGAATTTCCAATAACGTTAATTTAAGAGTTAAGTATCTTAATCTCAAATTAAACGTTGGATTTTCTTGACTTTTTGAAGAACACCTTTGAATATCGCGAAGAACGCCTTGAGAGAATTTGCTTCTTTTCTCCTTGAACTTCTTCGTGCTTTTTGAAATATGTTTTGAGTTGTGTTTCTCTTCTTGGAGATGACCCCTATTTATAGGTGTGATTTGAAGATCTTGTAAAATTCTCTCCATGACGTGGCGCGATTTGATTGGCTATCAATATCTTTTATGACAAGAAATATATTTAATTTTATATTCTTGCCCAATAAAAGATATTATATGCAAATATTGCATTGTGGCGAAGATTCCAAGAAAATCTTGCCTTGTATAAATTTTTCCTACACACAATTGCCTTCTTTGTGGAGATTTAATGTAATTTGCAATATCTCTCAAATTTGGCAATATCAATTTTGGCAATAAATTTTACTCTTCTACACACTCGATAAAGAATTGGTGATTTTCAAGGTCATAAACCCGATAAGCTTTTTGATTTATTGGATACCCCAAAACCCAAAAAAATACATTTTCGAGCTTTTGGATCAAATGTGTTTAAAACTTGTATTTCGTGCATAACACAAGCACCCGAATACTCGAAGATGGGATATATCTCATGGTGAATTAAATAGAACCTCATAAAGGTCTTTTATTATTTAGAATAGGTGGGGGAATTCTGTTAATTAAATAAGCAGCAGTAAGGATGCAATCACCCCAAAATCTTATTGGTAAATGGGCTTGAAAACGTAAGGCTCGGGCTACTTCAAGTAAGTGTCTATGCTTACGTTCGACTCTACCATTTTGTTGGGGTGTATCAACATAAGAATGTTGGTGCACGATCCCATGGTTATTGAAAAAGGTTTTCAATCCATTACTGAAAAATTCTCGACCGTTATCAGTTTTAATGGATTCAATGGTATGGTAAAATTGTGATTTCACATGAGCAAAAAAGTTTTTAATTATGGTTTCAGTTTCTGATTTGTATCTCATAAAAAAAGCCCAAGTTGTTTGAGTGAAATCATCGACAATAGTTAAAAATAATGTGCACCATTTCGTGAAGGAGTATGGTATACACCCCATATATCACAATGTAAAAGTGCAAAAGAATGAGATGAAATAGATGTACTAATAGGAAAAACAGGTCGGGAAAGTTTAGCCCGAGGGCATATATCACAATGACAGGGATAAGAATAAATATTAGAATTTTGTTGCCTTATTGTGCATTGGCGCGTCTTGGAAGGATGACCAAGTCGCCAATGCCATAAATCAAAGGTGGCAGATTTATTTATTGAAGATGCTAAAGCTGTAGAATTACATTGAAGGATGTAGATACCATTGCATTCTTTACCCTCTCCAATTATCTTGTTCGAGTTGTTGTCTTGAAAATAGCACCCAGTAGAAGAAAAATGAGCTGAACAGTTATATGAAAAAGAAGGAACACACAGAACATTTTGTAAAATAATATTATCTGAAATAAGGATAGAACCTATGTGTAATACTGAGGCTTGATGATCATTTGGTAAAGTTACTGTTGACAGTGATGAAGTAGAATGAATAGTAGAAAGCAATGAAGATGAACAAACTATATGATTTCTCCACTATCGGTAATAAATGATGTCAATGAAGAGAAGGCAGAACAAAGAATGGTACATGCAAGACTAACACTTGTACGTAGTAGATGTACCTGCATTGAGTAAATTAATAGTTGTCGATGTTGTTTTGTAGTAAATTGTGGGGCACTTATTGGAGATTACCAGCCATGTGAAAGCAAAGCAAAGTAGGATTAAAATGAAAAAAAGAATGGATCGATTTAGGCTGATACCATGTTAAGAAAAGTTTTTCTTTTATTTATTCTGAATATGTTACAAAGGTTACAACATACATATATATATATATACATATACAACTAAGATCCTAATTTATAGCACTTGATTAAATTATATTACATGGGTGTAGCCATGGATGTTGCTCTCTTGATTTGAACCCATGATTCATGCTTTCAGATTTCAGCTAATTAAGCATCTCATATCCACCAAATCCCATATTTTGAGCCTTAGAATATTTTGTTACATTTTCTTGTTTAAGTTGAAATCAAATCAAGATAAATAATATGGTAAAGTATCATTGCTCTGATAAGTTTCTGATGCAAAAGGATCTCTGGAATGAAAAATCAAGATGAAAACATTCTCACATATGCTTCCAAACACGGAAAAGGTAATTAATCGAAATATTTTTTCTAAACAAAATGCCAAAACACCGCTTTTGTTATTTTTAATTGGCAAAAAACTCTTAGTGTCAATATTTTATTTTCAAAAACCCCAGTGTTTTCATTTTATTAGTTCTCCACATCTATTTGAAATTAAGAGAGAACTATTTCCAATTTTTTTAAGTTAAAGGTGGGTTTATTGCCCATTTTTTAAGTTTAGAGGGGGTTTAGTGTCATTTTTTTTAAGTGAATAATTGGTTTTCCACATTTTATTTGAAAGACAAAATAACATATAAGGGGATATTTATTCGTTTCTTTGCAAATCATGAAGAATACTCGCACTTAAAGCGAGTAAAACACATTTCGGCCTCAGAGGGATGGGTATATGCCTTTGCCTTGTTGACACAGAGGGTTTTTCGCTAATATAAATAATTTAGGGATTTTCTGTCAATTAACATAATAATACAAGGGATATTTTTTTTTTAACAATTTCACTACAATTAAGACGACTAATGGAAAAAGCAAGTAATTAGCAGGGCTGAGAAAAAGTGGAAAATGCAGCAAACAGAGGTGGACTAATAATAATAATAATAAGGACAAGAACTTCACACCTCAAGAGGAAGAATTGGTCATTAAGCTACATGCAGCAATAGGTAGAACGTTGGTAACTATTTGATTCTATGTCGGAAAAAAAAAATCATAGATTAATTATTATGATTAGAATTGAGTCGAGTTTGACAATGAAATTTAGTTATATATATCATTCATTTTTACACTACTTTTTGTATATGTTAGATGTAACATACTTCGAGCACATGTTACGACAACCTTAACTCGCGACCAGCTACTAAAGCCCTCTTGTTTTTCATGTCTTTTTCGCTATAGGTGGCATATAATGGCACAACAACTCCCCGGAAGAAGTGACAATGATGTAAAAGTCTTATGGAACAGTAACTAAGAAAAAAACTATCTGCTATGGGAATTGATCCCGTAACTAGACATAGACCATTTTCCCAAAAGCCATGGACGGATCCAGCCCAAGTCCCCCCAAGAATTTTGGATTTTTATTTTAGTACTAATATAATATATAAGAATTTTGGAATATTTTTGCAAGTACTATTATATATCATATATCCACAATTGAGCCACACCCAATTTCAAGCTCAAGGCTTCTTTTGTTTATATTTACCGGCCCAAGAAAATTACTATAAGAACTTTGTCTCTTCCAATCCTAAATTAACATTTGCACTGTACTAAATCCAAATAAAGTCATTACATAGACTTAATTATAATTACTAATAATAAAAAAAAGGGCCACCACTTGAAGTTCAAAGAATTATAATTTTGAATTATATTTACAATTGAAGGATACAATAAAATCTAAAATGTATGTTTAATAGTTCATTTGATTATCTTGATATTTTCATATTACTACCGTAAAAACTGAGGGATCAATTTCAACAATGAAGTTGATGAAAAATAAACTTAGAAACATGAAAGATCTATACCTTGCAGATTGATTGATTATTTACATTGAGAATTTCTTTTTTTTTTTTTTCTGAGAAATTTGTTATTGATTCTATCATATAGATGAAAACTATGATATGAAAGAATATCATGTGCAATTTTGATGATTTTTTTATTAATTTTATAGCATTTTTTTAATTCAATCACTACAAGAAAAGGGGTTT
This sequence comes from Penstemon davidsonii, assembly GCA_034814905.1. NCBI lineage: Eukaryota > Viridiplantae > Streptophyta > Magnoliopsida > Lamiales > Plantaginaceae > Penstemon > Penstemon davidsonii. Next base: position 8,597,098 of record JAYDYQ010002686.1, read on the forward strand.
TCAGTAACGAAAAATTTCGTTGGTGAAGCCTCAATTTTCGTTGGTATTCAAGTAATGCAACGGATTTTTTTCGTTGGATATTCCGTGTGTGAAAGCCCCATAGGTAAATGGAGTGACGGAATAATTTTCCGTTAGTAAATATAGCGACAATATATTTTTTGTTGGTAACTCTGTCGGAAAATGTTGTACAATTTTTTTGTTGGTAATTCTGTTGGTATATTACTAACAGAATTCCTTCGCCTTAAATTTGTTGTTTTCATGTCGCCAATTGGTTGGAAACATTGCAACGGATTTTGTATCAGAATTATATTTATGTCGGCAAATCCGTTGGAAATATTATGTCGGTATAAATATGTTGGTAGCGGTGTGGTTATCGTCCGGGCGCTTAAGCAATGCCTAGGCGAGCAATTAACCCCCGCTCGTGTGCCTGAGCTACTCCTAGGCAGTTAACCATCGCCCGGGCGCTTAGGCAACGCCTAGGCGAGCAGTTAACCCCCGCCGCTCGTACGCCTAGGCGGTTCACCATCGCCCGGGCACCTGGGCTGCGCCTAGGCGATGAGGCGTTAGGGATAGTCTGGGCTCCTAGGCAACGTCTAGCAAATCCGTTGGAAATATTATGTCGGCATAAATATGTTGGTAGCGGTGTGGTTATCGCCCGGGCGCTTAGGCAAGGCCTAGGCGAGCAATTATCGCCTGGGCTATGCCTAGGCGGTTGACCTTCGCCTGAGCTCCTAGGCTATGAGACGACGCCTAGGCGAGTGCCTAGGCGGTATGTTTATTTAAATTGTAGGAGGTGGTATTTGAACCCTTGACCTCATGCTTTGCTTGTATAGATAAGATGTTGCAACCAGTTGAGCTGGACAACTTTATTGATTTATAATTGACAATATATATATATATATATATATAATTGCATGCTTATCCCTTATGTTCAATAAAATTATAAAAATATCCTTGAGGTTTCAATAATTACCAAGACATCTCATATGTTAATTGTTGTTTAAAAGATTCATAAATAAAAAAAGAATTTTATCCTTTGTTCTTCTTTAAAATTATATTTTATATAAATTATAATAATTTTGTATTTTCTCCATATTTTAAATTATATTTTACAAAAATAAAATATTAAAAGACCATAATACCCTAAGAGTAGTCAAACTCAAATTTAATGGGTTAAGTAGTTGAACTAATCATAACTTTTACATATAACTATAGTTAAAATCTAACAATTATTTGATAGAATAAATAACTCAACATCAAAGCGCGATCATTGATGGTACTAGTTAAGCAAATGGCGAGTCTGATACTGATTAATCGTAAAATATATTGTTTTAACACGGGGAGAGGGAGGGTCGGGTATATATAAAAAAATTATTATTTTTAGTTTTAAAATTTAATTAAACGTATAAATAAAGATTAAATTGAATATTGTTAAATACTTATACTTTTTCTCAAAAGAGTTTTAAAATAATTTTTTTTTAATAATCTGAAAATTAATTGGTTCCGTTTGCAGATAATTGTGAATTTTAATAAACCACATAAGTTTTATAGGAATTATGTTGTTGATGACGGTTCTTTTTAGTTAAAGGTCAACAATAGAATTGCTATACACAATATATTTGCTTATATCCGTTGGTAATTTGTCGTTATTCTTTACGACGATAATTTGTTTTATCGTCGTTCAGTGACATGTTTGTCACGAACACCAAAATAGTGAGGAAATTTAATACTTTAATAGAATTTCTACAAACCTTTCTTATGATATTCCATCGGTGATTTTTCGCTATTATCGAATGTATATTTTTTATTTGTAATTTCATTATTATTCAGTTATAAATTCGTTACTAATAAAGATTTTGTCGTATGGCACATTTTTCCTTACAACTTAATAACCAAATTCCTACAACAACAGAAAAAAATATCATGATGTTCCGTTAGTAATTAGTCGCTACCAAATGAGGACATTTTATATTTAATTCTGTTAGTATTCAATATAAATTTGTTACTAAGAGTGACAATTTTTTCTGTTAGAGTTATGACATCGCTGTTAGTTTATAGTTGTGACAGCTTAACAACATAATTTCTAGACATATTCTTTTCATTATATATATATGCTTTGGTAACTTGTCCTTATTTTTGTAAGAACATAATTTTCTTTTATTTCCGTCGTTGTTGAGTTGCAAATCTGTAACTGACTTAAAAATAACCACGGATTATTTTCCATTGGAATGATTTCGTCGCTATGGATCAATATTTCTTACAACTTAACAACGGAATACCCACGAAAAATATTTTGTTTAGATATTTAGTTGGTAATTTGTCGCTATTATTGATGGAACATCCTTTCCATCGTTGTTTAGTTACAAATCTGTAAGTGACTAAAAAAATAGTGACGAATAGTTAACGGAATACCTACGAAAAATATTTTGTTCAGATATTTAGTTGGTAATTTGTCGCTATTATTGATGGAACATCGTTTTCGTCGTTGTTTGACTAAAAAAATAGTGACGAATTATATTCCAATGGAATGATTCCGTCGCTATGGATCAATTTTTCCTACAACTTAACAACAGAATAACTACGAAAAATATTTTTTTAGTTATTTTGTTGGTAATTTGTCGCTACTATTGATGAAAAATTGTTTCTGTTGGTATTTTGTTATAAGTTCGTTACTAATAGTGACAGTTTTTATTTCCGTTGGAGTCATGGCGTTGCTGAAGAGTTCTCATCTATAATATATTCTTATGTAAATAAAATATACTAAATATAAATGTCAATTAGTTTTATCGATAGTTAAACTCAGCCCCCGATTCTTCAATCCTGGATTTGTCCCAGCCTAAAGCAAGCTAGAACGCGATTCAGTTATCTTTCCAGGGACTTGAAGAACGTTGTCATGTTAAATAATTCAGAACAATTCCAAAATCATCCACAAAATTATATATTTTCCGAATTATGATAATAATAATAATAGTTTTTCAATTGGAAATGTACAAGTTCCCAAAATAGAACTATGTAATGAAATGTTTTCTCAGTTTCCTGCTTTCTATGGGAAATGAATCTTTTTTTTTTTTTTCTCTGGTTTAGTTTATGTTTAATGAAGCTTTTCAATAGCTGGAATAAAATAAAATAAAACACAATTGTTCACTTTATAAAATTGGCAATAATCCACTGTAAACTTAAAAACTTGGCAATATCCCCTTGTGGTTAACTCTCGATTTTCAAACAGGTGCAGTTAGATTATAAAATGTTGACACGAGAATTTTTCGCTAATAAAATATTGACATAGAGAGTTTTCGCTAATAAAACAACGCACAAGATTATTTGACAATTAGAAATAACACCGAGATTATTTGACAATATTGCAGTGCCTTTCATTTTTTAAATTTCTATGTTAACATAAAAACTGGTCCATTTGCTTTTAACACTGGTACATCAAATATTTTTGATATATTGTGAATGATGTTTTTGTTCTGTTTTAGACAAATCTCATAAGGTGGTAGCTAGCTACTATGTATTATCGTTTGGATTGAACTGATATCCATAATTTTGTGGGGACAAGAAGCAAATAAAATTTTGAAGTATAATGTTGTTCAATCAACATTACATTGATGATATCTTTTTTTTTTTGGTTTCCCAAGGGTTTAATCCCTTTCGAGGCGGGTTGGGCATATTAAGTGGATACCTCTCCCAATAGGGATTCGAACCTGAATCCGCTACTTTGTAGTGACTAGTCCTTTCCACTAGACCAATCACCTGTTGGTACATTGATGATATTTGTTTTCATATCTATGACGCTATGTGTCAAATGGATGACTAAAATTTGGCTTGACAATCGCACAAAGCGTTAAAACGGAACAAGCTTTAATGCAAGGTTTTGGGAAGAGTTTGATTCATTTTTTCAGTGGCGGAGGCATATGGGGTGCGGGCCGCCAACCAAATGATTGTAGTTTTTTAGAACTACATTCTTTCCCAGTAGAAAGAATAATAATATGGGTAAATACCACTTTTGGTCCCTTTTATCATTAATTTTTTACAGAGTGGTTCATTTTATGTTTTTTTTCGCTATAGTCCCTACTATGAATTATTTGTTTCATTTTAGTCCCTACTATGAATTATGTGTTTCAATTTAGTCCTTATCGGTGATTCTGGTAAGACGTGACATGCACATGAATATTTTTTAGGGCATTTTCGTCCGTCCACTATTGAGACTATGTGAGATATTGTTTAATGGGTGAGCAATTTTGGTGTTTGAAGAAGATTTTGGGAGAAAACTTGGTTTGGAGCTGAATGGATGATTAAGTTGGATTGTAATGAAAGCCTAGTTTGGAAGAGATTAGATATTTATTTTTTTTAAAAAAATTAGAAAGACGAAAATATCCCTGTTAGTTTACTTGAAATGATGAAATTTTACCCTCATGTGCATATCACATGTTATGGGAACCGCCTTGGACCACCTGAAAAGGATTAAAGTGAAACAAATAATTCATAGTAGGGACTAAAGTGAGAAAAAAAATATAAGAGGGATCACTTTATAAAAAAATTAATAATAAGAAGGATCCACTTTTACCCTAATAATATATTAACAGTACCAAAACTAAGTAAGACTGATAATGGGAATAGAGCCCGTCAATATTGGGTTAGATATTCAAGTAGACATTGAACATGGAAACTTTGTTCCTACACGAGAACTAAATTTAATTGAATAGGAAAACTAAATTCCTGTACTTCAAAGTAATTTTCAATTTGAATTTCTTCTTTGATTTTTTCTTCACTGAGTGCGTGGGTATTTAATCAACAGTATTACGAAAAGGTACTACTTGAATGACTTGGTTGATTCTTGTTTGTTTTGATTTCTTGATAATTATATTGGTGATGTTAAAATTGTAAGCATGATATATTTGAAAAGGGAAAGAGAACAACTTTCATTGAAATAAAAGAGAGTGAATTTACAGAGAAGAAAAATATGAACTGATATCTACAATATCTACTATACTGCTAACTAACTAATTAAGCACTAATGACAATTACATATAACAGAACACGCTAATGACTATTATATTACATATAATAAAAACGTAACTATCAACAAGCCGCTTCTTCCCAAGCCCTTGCCATATGAAATTGCAAACAGTCCTTGCTTATGAACTCAGATGTTAATCAATTTGTACTTTTTCACTTCCAATTGGTAATTCTGTTACTCCCCCACAAGATGGAGAGTGAATATCCTTCACTCCCATCTTGTAGAGAATGCGCTGAAACGGAGGTCTGGATAATGGTTTGGTGAAGATATCCGCCAGTTGAGCCGCCGAATTGATGGGCAGAAGTTTGATGTTTCTGCGAGTTATATGTTCGTGGACGAAGTGGCAATCAATCTCTATGTGCTTCGTCCGTTCATGAAAGATAAGACTGAGTGCCAAATGCACAACAGAAGCATTATCACAAAAAATGGCAGGAGGGGATTGATTTTGTACTCGTAAATCCTTCAGTAATTGGGTAAGCCACAATAACTCACTCGTAACTCCTGCTATTGATCTATACTCAGCTTCTGCTGAGGACTTAGAAATATTATGTTGTCTTTTTGATTTCCAAGAAATTAATGAATCTCCTAAAAATGTGCAAAACCCGGTTGTTGATCGTCTTGTAACAAAGCAATTACCCCAATCTGAATCACAAAAGGTGAATAGACACAAATTAGATGATTTAGAGTAAAATATTCCCTGGCCAGGCTTACCCTTAAGTATTTTAGGAGGTGGTGAGCAGCTTCCAAATGGTAGATGGAAGGCTTAGATCTGAGCTTATGCACAGTTAAGGATATGTCAGTCCTAGTGATAGTTAAGTATAATAATCTACCAATTAACCTACGGTATGAAAAGGAATCAGGTAGAAGATCATTGTTATCCAAAGTTAATTTTGTGCTAGGATTCATAGGCAAAGAAACTGGTTTACTAGCTAAGTGGCCTGTGTCTTGTAGAAGTTGTAAAGTATAATTTCTTTGAGATATCACCAACCCCTTGTAAGAATAGGCCAATTCAATCCCTAAAAAATATTTGAGCACCCCTAAGTCCCTAAGTTTGAAGTTTTTACTTAACAAAATTTAGTTTCAGAAATAAGATCCAAATTAGGACTAGCAAGGATAATATCATCTACATAAACTAGAAGAGCAATAAAAGAATGAGCATTACCTTTAATAAACAAAGAATAATCAGAAAGTGATTGATTGAATCCCATAATAGTAAGAACCTCTTTGAGTTTATGGTTCCACTGCCTACTGGTTTGTTTTAAACCATAGATGGATTTAAGAAGTTTGCATACCTGTGTGGTTGAAGTAGAAGAATTAGAAGAAGGTAGAATGTAACCTTTAGGGAGCTCCATGTAGACATCCTCAGTTAAATCTCCATTCAAAAAAGTATTGTTGATATCTAATTGATGTAGAATCCAGTTATGAGCCATAGATAATGCAAGCAAAACTCTTACTGTAACCAGTTTTGCAACTGGTGAAAAAGTGTCTATATAGTCAACACCTTCCTGCTGGTTGAATCCCTTTGCCACGAGTCTGGCTTTATACCTTTCAATTGTACCATCTGGATTCCTTTTGGCTTTGAAAACCCATTTACAGCCAATGGGTTGTTTATTGGGTGGTAAAGAAGTTACTTGCCAAGTAGAATTGGCTTCCATGGCCTGAAGTTCCTCTTGAATGGCCTTAGCCCATTCAGGGAATTTAATAGCCTATTTGTATGTTTGAGGTTCTAAAATTTGAGAAATATTGGCAATGAAAGAACTATAGGACTTGGATAGGTGTGTATAATCCAAGACAGAGGAAAGGGGATATTTAGATTTGGATAGGGGTGTCTTAGTAAAAGTGTTACAATGATAATCATGGAGATAAGTAGGGGTGTAGAAGAGTAAAATTTGTTGCCTAATTAAATATTGCCAGATTTACAAAATATTGAAAATTAAACCAAATCTCTACATAGAAAGCAAGATTGTGTAGAAAATTTACAAGCAAGGAAAGATTGCCTAGGAATTTCCTATACAATGCAATATGTGCATGAAATATCTTTTATATGACAATAATATAAAATCAACTATTTTTCTTGTCATACAAGATATGAAGAGCCAATCAAATCGTGCCACGTCCTAGAGAGAATTTTACAAGATCTTCAAATTCCACCTATAAATCTCCAAGAAGAAAATCACAACTCAAAACACAATTCAAAAATCACAAAGGAGTTCAAGAAGAAAGAAGTAAATCCTCTCAAGATGTTCTTCAAAATCGAGGCGTTTCTTTAAGGTTTTCTTCAAATCAAGTTGTTTCTTCAAATCAAGGCGTTTCTTCAAGGCATTCCTCAAATCAAGGCGTTCTTCCAAAATTAAAGAAAAATCCGACTTTTAATTTGAGATCAAGCTAAATCGCCCTCAAATTAGCGTTATTGGAGATATTTGACGTTCCAAACAAACCCCCCCCCCCACCCCCCCCCCCCCCCACCCCCCCCCCCCCCCCGCCCCCCCCCCCCCCCCCCCCCCCCCCCCCCACCCCCCCCCACCCCCACCCCTCCCCCCCCCAACCCCCCCCCCCCCCCACCCCCCCCCCCCCCCACCCCCCCCCCCCCCCACCCCCCCCCCCCCCCACCCCCCCCCCCCCCCACCCCCCCCCCCCCCCACCCCCCCCCCCCCCCACCCCCCCCCCCCCCCACCCCCCCCCCCCCCCACCCCCCCCCCCCCCCACCCCCCCCCCCCCCCACCCCCCCCCCCCCCCACCCCCCCCCCCCCCCACCCCCCCCCCCCCCCACCCCCCCCCCCCCCCACCCCCCCCCCCCCCCACCCCCCCCCCCCCCCACCCCCCCCCCCCCCCACCCCCCCCCCCCCCCACCCCCCCCCCCCCCCACCCCCCCCCCCCCCCACCCCCCCCCCCCCCCACCCCCCCCCCCCCCCACCCCCCCCCCCCCCCACCCCCCCCAGGGGGAACTTATCAGAAGGCTAAAGTTCATCAGCTTACTAATCTGATGCCTTTCTTCAAGAAGACTGACTCTCAACTGACTAGTTGACTGATGGATTCTTGAATTCAGGGGGAACGTGTAAGACTAGCGGTACTCTTGTTTTAAAGATGAAATCTTCAATGACAGTTAGTTGAAGTTGATTTAATCAGAATATTTGTTCTTAATTCTTGAAGACTTGAAGATTATTTATCTTGCTGGATTGACAAACAGCAAAGGAAGATCACTAGATATTGGCTTTCACTAGTGATATACTGTATCAGACAAGTCATATGCCAGATAAGTATAATTTTACTCATCTGTTTATTTATGTCAATTTATAAAAAGTGCTGTACTAAAAACATATTATATGAAAACACGCTTTTATAAATAAAAGACTAGTGACGCTTCGTTTTCCCACCTAGTCTGACATAATTAATAAAATTTGAAATCCGTAAATTACGCGCACACGATCAAATATATTCAGTAACTGATCTAACGGTTGGCTTAAATCACGGAAACCAACATCATCCAACCTGTATATTCAGATCTGATCAGCTTACTAAGCTTTTACGCACACTTCAAATTTCCTAAGTACACAGAGCATTTTTGCATTCATCTTCTCTGCAAATCTACTATCACTTTTCTCTAATCTTTTTCAGAAACCAAGATGAGTTCAAAAGAAACAAATGCTGAGGGTAGATTCTTGAACTACCAGACCTATTACGCCAAAGGCACTCAACTCATGAAAGAAATTCTGGAAAAATTCAAAGCTGCTTCGCTGGTAAACTTTATGGAGGCTCATGAAGAAATGGTGTTTACACCATAAGTTCTGGAGTTTTACAAATCTGATGGAAAACCAGATTATGAAAATCTGGAAATTAAGGCTAAGGTTGGGGGAAAAGACATATGTCTGACTCCTGGGGTGTTGAACGAGAAGTATGGGTTATCTCTTGAAGGTTCAACTGAACTCTCTACTCTGGCTGAACCATTGGAAGTTGACTTCTGGAAAATTGCTGCGAAGTCAAATGAAATCCTTTCTGGGAACATCAAGAAGCCCCAACTTAAGGATGAATTTCAGAGAATGGCAGACCTCTTTGCCAAGGTTGTTGAAAACTGCACTTTCTCCCTTGACAGCGTACCAATGAAGAGATTTCACACAATGATTGCAATTTACTATGGGCTAAAAGTAGACTGGGCAAACTTTGTTTGGTACATAATTGCTGATCACAAGGAACGTGGTCATACTCATCACAGAATCTTTCTCAGTCATCTGCTGATGAATCTGGGATGTACAATGACGAACGGCAAAGAAATTCACAAGGCCAAAGAACTGAAGATCTATGAGGCCGTCAAGGCTGTTAGAATTAAAGAGCCTGTTGACGTGCCAGAAAATAGGCAATCTAAGAGGAAGTCTACGGAGCCTAAGGAGCCTGTTGCCGTGCCAGAAAAGAGGCAATCTAAGAGGAAGGCTACGGAGCCTGCTGTGAAAGCAAAGAAAAGCAAGGCCACAATTTCCAAGGCTGCTGATCAAACAACTTCTCCAGCTGTTCAAGCCAGATCAGTGGACCCTGCTGACAACATCATTGATGAAACTGTGAAGGAAATTGAGAGAATGGCTTATGACATCTCTCCAGAAAGAACAATTTCAGCTGAGCTGCCAGCTGAAAATGTTGCTATGAGAACAAGGAGCGCATTGAAAGATACTGTTGCATTTGCTGCTGTTCTCACTAAATCAACTGCTAGAAAGAAACTGGTTCTGAGTGTTCAAGATGCCAGAATTGCTGAAACAGTAAGGGAAGTCACTCAATCTGCTGAAAGACCAGTTATTTCAGCTAAGGAACCTGATCAGATTACTACTCAAGCAGTTCAGTCTGCTGTTCCAACAGCTGAGGCACCAGTTGTTGAAACCAAAGCTGCCAGAAGGAAGAGAATTGGTAAAGCTAAGGTGTCTGCCTATCACAAGAAGAAACTTCAAAGGGTTATTGAAGCAAGCAAGGTGGAAGCTGAAGTCAAAAATATGACTGAGGCTGAGCTAGCTGCTAAGGAAGAAGCTGATCTAGCTAAAGCCCTTGAAGAAAGCAAGAAGGATGCCCACGGTCCAAGGAGGACTGGTGGCATAGTGATTGGCAAATCACTAGAAGGAAAGTTCTTACTGCCCAAAGCCCAGCCAATCAAAAGAAAGAAGAAAGAAGTGAAGAGGGCACTTGAAGTTGTCAAAAGTGACCCCAACACGTTCTCCAGATTTGAAACTGAACTGGAAAGGTACAACTCACTTCTCCAATCCAAAACTGTGTTCCTGGCTGAGAAGATCAGATACAATAGATGGAGGAACTACAGACTGAAGAAATCTTGTGAAGAATTCAGAGCCTGGAAGGAGGCTGCTGCGGAAGAAAGTTGGATTATGAATTGGTTGCAGACCAATGATATTCAACAGGCCCTAGATACAGATTTCTTCCATGATAGAGTACATGAGTATGCCAAACTCATCGTGACTCAAGAGGTAACTGCTCTCAAGAATTCAATGCCCAATAAGCCTGGTCCAGCTGATGACCTATTTGAGAGAGCTGTCAAAGTTGCAGTGTATGTTACCTTGGAAAAATGGGTTGAAAGATCAATCTACATCAAAGGAACATCCAGTGATCTGCCCAGTTTGCCAAGTCTGCAACAAATTGCCTTTGGTTCTGAGATCAGTACTTATCAAGAGCAAAATAGAAAACTTCAGACAACGTCTTTGTGCCTGTTGATTTCATACGTCAGAAGACTGTTGCATCTGCTGATGGTTCTGATTTTGTTCATGTGACAGATAAGCCGGCTGATAAAGAATCAACTGAAGAACAGAAGACAGCCGAGCCAAACTCTGAACCAACTCCAAAGCTGTTAACTACTGCACCTTCCATTCAAGCTGAAACTGCTCAAACTTCAATCATGGATTCAATGAAGGCCCTGATTGAAAGTTCAATGAAGGAAATGGAAGAAAGAAATAAGGAGCTGCTGCACAAGTTTGAAGAAGCAGCTGCTAAGGTTGTTCAAAGTGCTGTGGAAAGTCTTCCACAACCAGCTGACCATTCCATATTGCTCAAGGAAGGAATTGTTGCATTAACTCGTCAGGTTGAAGACGTCAAGGTTGATGTAAATCAGATACATGTAACTCTTCAAAGACATGAGATGGATTGGAACAATGTTGGTAAAGCATTTCAAGAGGCAACTGAAGCAGAAGCTGAGAAGACTGCTTATCTGTTTCAGAATTTCACTGAACAAGCTGCTCAGGTTACTTCAGAAGTTGCCACTTTACAAGTTAACGTGGACTATCTGAATGACCAGACTGCTGCCTTGAAGAGCAATCAAATTCAACAAAATCTTCGACTTCAAACTGTGGATCAAAACATCAGGCTGCTATGTAATGCTGTCAACATTACTCCTGTCCCAGTTGAACAACTCAACCCTACTGATGATGACAAAAAGGGGGAAGAGGGATCAGCTAGCAAGAAGAATGTTGCATCTACCATTGAAGTTACTGAAAAAGTGGAGTTTACTGAAAAACCTGCTGATGAAGAGACAAGTGGACCAGCAAATGAAGTAACCAAGACAAAGGAAGCTGCTGATGAAGAAGCTGCTGAAGAAGAGCCCAAGGACGTAGTAAAATCTGATAAAGAGATTGCTGCTTCCAAAGACTCTGCTGAAGAACAGCTTGATCCTTGGAGAAAAGCCAAAAGGATAGAGGAAATAAAAAAGAAGATAGATGCTGCCTCTAAGAATTTGGTTGAAGTTTTCTCCAGTGGAGAAGAAGAAGATGAAGTTGAAGAAGAAGAAGATGATGAAGAAGCTGAAGACTAGACTAGATTTTCTAGACTAGGTTCTTATCTTGTAAATGTTTGTATCAGCTCACTTCATTTTAAAATCTTACTTTATGTCTTTATTTGTAAACTTGTACTGTAATATTCGAAGAAAATTTATAAAAGTTCAAGTTTCCAACATATCATTTCTATCTCAGAAATTTTTGAGGACTTAACTTTAGTTTTAGGTACAGGTACTTAGCTGAAGTTTTGTCATCATCAAAAAGGAGGAAATTGTTGGATGAGATGAAGACTTAGAAGTGAAGGGAGGTTTTGATGATTCCAAAAGTCATCAGCTAAGTATTGGAAACTTGGTCAACCTCTAAAGATTATTTGACCAAGGAAGAATACAAATCAGAAGGGTCAAATTTATGGTCCAGAAGACTACTGATCTGTTGCTGCGTTCGGAATCAGACTGGTGGATTTTTAGCAGACTCAAATCAGATGAGTTCGATTTGGATCAGCAGAGTATTCATCAGACGAGTGGATTCGATCAGCAGAGTGGAAGTGATCAGAAGTTATTGCAACGGTAATAAATGCACCTGAAGTAATAAATGATGTAAGAGAAGAGTATTAAAGACAAATGATTGAAAAGAAACCTCGGATCAGCAGAGTGCATTTAATGCGAAGTGACAGAAAGTACAACAGAACTGTACAATGCACAGTTGCAGAAGCCGTTCTGAAAACAGGGACCAATACTCGAGAAATTTGAACACCTGTCGACCTCTCAACGGGCAGATTTTCAAATCTCAAGTATAAATAGATCTGAGTTGAAGAGTTTGAAGACACACAACTACTGAGAGAGAATTCGAGCAAGCAAAATCATCTAAGTCTCAAACTCAAATACAGATCACCATCAGCTTAGTCATTTGTTGACAACAGCCGAGTTGAGAAAACAAAGAAAAATACAAATCTGAGTGATTCTGTAAAAAGAGAAAGTTGTGAGAAGTAGATATCTATCTTAGTGAGGGATATTACTTCAGAGGATAGGTTTTCTTTGTGATTTCCTATTGCGCACTTGTGGCCATTTCATTTGTTGTTTGGCGCAAGCATTGTATATTGTAAACTTTGTGTTTATAGTATAACCCAAGATCTAAGTGACTTGGAATAGTGGACTAAATGATTTACATCCATATAACCACTATTAAAATTGACTATGTTTAAGTTTGCATTTTTACTTGCATATTGTTCAAAAGCTTTAAAACACTTAAGTTGACTGTTAAAGATTTTAAAAAGGAGTTTGCAAAAACTGGGGATAAAATCTTTTAAGTTAAAGAAACCTACTTGTGAAAAACACCTGATAAATCCGCTGCCAAGTAAGTTATTTAAAACTCTGATTTTCTCAAAATCAGCTAAGTAAAATCAGAAGAGTGGTCAACTCTGCTGTTCAAAGCTTTGTGCGCGATCAGCTTAGTCTACTTACGAATCTTGATCAGCTTAGTCTGCTCACAGAAAAGTTAGAGAATTTTAAAGTCAAATTTTTTAGAGGTCTATTCCCCCCCCCCCCCCCCACCCCACCTCATCTGACCACTTGGGACCAACAAGTTTTGATTAAATTAATGTATTGCTTTTTCTAGTTTGTGTATGTATCTCATTTAGTATATTGAGAAACTTCGATAATTTATTTGAAATTACTCAAATCGAAGTAGATACCAATGAAAAATAAAATGAAAAATTACTTGAATTGCTCTTAGCATCATATAATGTTGTCACAAATCTATTATTTATTAATTATTTTGTTCAAAATTAATAATTAATTAGCCATAATATTTTTTGTCACAATATTATTTATTTATTAAATATTGAGAAATTGTTAAAATAAATTAGCCAGAAAATTGTTGTCACTAATGTATTTACTATTTATTATATAGTTTAGAATTTAAATACATAATTTGTTGTTTATAAATTTATAGTGACAACCTGGGACTTCTGGTGACAACATTAATCCTTATTAGTGATAATGGAGTCGTTACTATATGATGCGTTTTTAGTGACAAAATATTTTATTGATGCTACAACGTCGTGCTACAGTGATGATTTTAATAGTCGTGGCTAAAAAATTTAGCAACACCACTTGTAGCAACAACATAGTGACAACTCAAATTGTTGTCACTAGAATCTTTTGTGACAACTTTTATACATATAGTGACAAAATAAGTCGCGACTAAAAAGTACATTTTCTGTAGTGAATCAAGATAGGAGGATAAGATGAGAATTTTCACCGTACGTGGTCATTCTCAGCAACACTTAAGGTAACATCAAATTTCACCCAGTAAGGCTTCTTTTGATTGAGGGATTTGAATTTGCAGAAGGATTTGGAGAAATGATTTCAAATGAATCTAATATTGAGTAGGTTTCAGAACTATCATTTTGTTTTAGTTATGGTTAAAAGAATAGTAAAAAATGAATACGTAATGATGAGAAATCCAAACAAGTGTTATGGATTTGAAATACTTAGCTGCAACTCTTTCAGTCTAGATGAAGCCTCTGAGGTCTATGTATGCTTGAATGCAAAGTTACATTATTTTGTTGAAGTTGTATTAATTCTTGCTTCTTTTGTCTCTAAGTTGTATGTGATGTTTTTTTAGCTTTCGAAGCTCTTACAACATATCTTTTTATACATACATCAGATTGCAAGTTCGAGGTAAATTTAGGCCCGGACTTATGCAACTGCTAACGTGCTTACGAACATATCTCAGGTATAATCATGCAGGTGTACTCATTGTTTTTAATTCTAATTTACTATATGTCTAGATTTTTATATATGTAGGTGAAGAACAACACATGATCATTATCTTTGCACCATAGATGTTAGTAGTTATTTGCACTTAGATAAACACTATGAGTTTATTATTTCTTCCCATTCGAGATTTTTTATTTGAACACAAAACATAAAATACAAAATGCAGACAAGTGAGGAATATAAGAAATGCAGACAAGTGAGGAATAAAAGAAATGTAAAGTTGAATATAGAGTTGCTAAAACTGGAATTAATAGTTAGTGTCACCAGCTATGATGCACGGGATATTAGTAATTTGAATGAATGTAATTTATCAGAAGTAGTTTTTCTAAAATTCCAACTTAACTTGTTCTGTCTATAAGATTTGTATTCCAATTAAAAATATCATTTCAAGCCAATAAGTATCATTTATATGTATTTGAACTGCTTAGTTGATTTGTGGTTTAATTTTTCATGCTATGCTCCAGTTTTCATCAGATCCATTACCTGGGTGTTTCATGTTTTGCTCCTCTTCGACTATATTTTTATTTATTTTCATTAAAAACTTTTCACTGATATTTGGATCGGATATCTTATGAATGTTCTCTAGATGATTATATACGTGTACCTTCATTGTACCTATATATGTTCATTTCTCTTCTATGCACTCACTTAAAAGGAATTGAATATAATATAGTAATCTATAACTTTGAAGGATAATTTTTTGGAATCAATTTATTTTTTCATTCACACTGCATTGGCGTAATTCTTTGAACTCTCCACAATTGAATGAGTAGTTTTGTGGAAATATTGTTCGATTTCTTCTCCTTTGGCAATTATTGTTATATGCAATTGGGTGGTGCGATTATTTAATTTCGTCATTTTCACATGGTTATTGGGACGATTTCTGATTTCTCCTGAATATGTGTTCTTGCTTAATTGTATTTGTGGGGTACAATATATTCTTTGATTTGGTCCATTTCATTTCATTTTTAAAATTATGGATTACTTCTTATGTTCAGCAGGTAAAATTTTGTAATAGTTTGTTCAGTGGGTGATCTTATGTTATTCCCAGTTTTTTCTTCATTTATTAGGCCAAGATTGTTGAGTAGGGATGGTATGTCTTTCTACTGGGAATTTGATTTTTCTTCCTTACCATTCGAGACATTGTTTCAATATGATATATTTGTTTTGGATTTAATTTGAGTAGCAATTGGGTTCCTATATATTGAGTAATTCAGTATTGGCCGTCAAGTATTACGTTCCTTCTAAACAAAGGTATTTTGTTAAAGATTATTTCAAGAATTGTTTTTCATCATTGAATTATTTATCATCTTCACCATTTGGAGTAAGAATCAAAATTTTAAATCAAATTATGCTTTCCTATATAGTAGAGCACTTTTGATTATGCAAAGAGCATATGTTAGTGCATCTCTAATAGTTAGGGGGAGGGGGAGGGGGAGGGGGAATTTGTGGGGGGGGGGGGGGCGGGGGGGAGAATAAACATTCTTCAATAGTGGGAGGAATGAGGAGGGAAGGGAAAGTGGGAGGGGGAGAGGGGAATAAAGGGCAAGGGCTTGCCCTTCTCCCCCCCCCCCCCCCCCCCCCATCCCCTGTATTTTCACTTGCTGCCAGGGCGCGTGCGCCTGGCAACCAAGCAGGTGGCGCCACCTGCTTGTTCCAATTAATTTTTATTTTTATTTTTTTTATTCTTCTTTTATATATAGTAGGCAAAAAATTTATTTGTAAAATGTAGTAACAATTAAAAGTAGTATTTATCTAGTTATTCTTATTCATAAAATAAGCAACCCAAATTAAATCATTTTAAATTTTAGTTAATTTTATAATGTTTAAATTATATAAAAGAAAACCTTAATAAAAATATTTTTTAAAAATCTTAAAAAAACCTCAATGATAAACCTTCTTACATTTATTTTTTTTTCTTATAAATAATTTTAACTCAAATAATCATTTGTGGGTATAAGTGATTATGATTTTTTTTTAAATTAAAATATATATAACCTTTTATAAAAATACGATTTAATTTAACAAAATTATATATTAAAAAAGTTAAACTTCATAATAGAACACTTAAACAAGACTAAAAATATCTAAACAAATAAGAATACACACTAAAAATATTTATCACATCTCTATTTTTTTATATTATTATTATTGTTGTTGTTATTATTATTATTATTATTATTATTATGGTGAGAGTGGTGGTGAAAAATAAAAACATAAATATGCCCCTAAATATTGAAGACGACTACAAAGGGGGAGTGGGAGGGGGGAAGGGGGCATTTCTGCCCCAAAGACTGAAGATGGCCTTAGGTACCAGAATTAATTAGCACGCTTAGGAGGTGTAGAAAAATGAATTGAGCCAAATTGTGCGGTGCAATATGCCTATTATATATATATATATATGAGAGAATGGCCTTTGACCAAATTGGACCAAATTCTTTTTTCTTTAATTTTGAATTATTTCTATTGTCTTAAATAATTTATAATAGTTTATAATTAATGTACATTTACAAGGAGTAAAAAAAAAATGTTACTTCCTAAATGGCTAAATATGTGGGAAAACGAATTTGGACATAATCTAATTAATTGCACAAATTATCCATTTATTTAACAAAAAAAAAAAAAAAAACTGTTACAAGCTAAACATGGAAAAACGTATTATATCATGGGAATCTAACTAATTGCACAAAATTAGGCATTCATTCATCCACTAAAACATACGTATTTGGACATGAGAATCTAACTAATTGCACAAATCATCCATTTATTACAAAAAATAAATAAAAATAAAAAAATTCTGTTACAAGCTAAACATGGAAACCTATTATATCATGAGCAAAATTAGGCATTTATTGATCCACTAAAACATTTAGCCGTATTTTTCTATTTATTTAGTGCAATTATTTAGTATTCTGATTTCACATTTTTATTTAGTGCAATTATTTAATATTTTAATTTTACATTTAAAAGGAAATAATTAAAAGAACTTTCCAAAATTTTAGGGCCTGTTTGTTTGGCGTTTGGGAAAGTAGTTTGGGAGAGTAGTGGAGGTTTGTGAATAAATTGCGTAATGTTGTTTGTTTGGATTTTGAGAAAGTGGTTTGAGAAATAAAGTAGGTGTAGGTTTTTTTGGAAGAGTTGGGTTGTAGGTGTAAGATGTGTAAGACTTTATGTCAAATCATGTTTGTTATGTGAGATAAATTGTGTAAGAGATAGGTTACTTTATGTCAAATCAAAGTAGAGTTTGTATATGTTTTGTTTAGAGATAAGAAAATTGTTGTTTGTTTGGCTTTTGAGAGAGTAGTTTTAGAAAATTAATGGATGGAAAATTTATTTCGGAAAATAGAAAACATGTTTGTTTGGCATTTCCCAAATACGAAAAAAATCTGGGAAACGCCAAACAAACATGCCCTTATATTTTCAGGGTACAAAATGCCAACATTCTATATTTTAAGGGTGTAAAGTGCCAAAATCTATATTTTTAGGGTGCAAAGTGCCAACAAATATTCAAAAATAACTATTATACCCTTCCACAACAAACTTTCTCACTTAAACACGCACTAGGGTGCAATATGTCAAATGAATTGTATTTTCAGGGTGCAAAGTGCCAAAACTTTAAATCGGGATACAAAGTGCCAAAATCCTATATTTTCAGGGTGCAAAATGCCAAAAGTCTTTGAGCTTACCTTAAATTTTAAATCCTATTTTAACTTCACCTTTGGAATTTGGACATCTATCTGTCCAAAGCAATTCTCTATTGGTTTTTCTACTTCAATCTATTTGTTATTACTTTGTAAGCATCTTATTGTTGGTGTTTTACCCAATCGGATCCGAACGATTCGACCCAACGAGTAAACAGGATCGAACTAATTCGACCAAATTGCGGAATTTGGTGGGATTTATGTTCCTAGTATATTTAAAAAATAACTAACATAAACACGAGGATCCCATAAACGATACTTATTTTAATTATGCATAAGAAAGAAATAGAAAACTTACAGAAAGCTTCCCGTCCTTCGTTCTTTTGGTTGAACTTTTGGCTTCATGCTTTTCTTGAGTTTGATGAACAAACGTCTTTGATCTTTTTCACCATTGATATCAACCACGTTCTCCTTCTACTAGGTGTGTGGGCACCAACTTAAGAGAATCGAACTTTTCATTAACGTTGTAGAGATCAAAATTTCAAGATGAAATTCCTTTTGGTTTCTTGAACAAGGGGTGGCTTTTTGTATGTTTAGGGTTGAAGAACTTTTTCTTCTTTTGAGTGTGAACTTAATGATTTCATAAATCAATCATCATCTACCATAAGATCTATATCTCATATGTATATTTATAGATATGGGAGGAGTTAAACTCCTACCATAACTTACTCAAAGTTTCCTACTAGGAAAAGAACTCTTCCTTCTCTTACCTTAAGAGAGTTATTAATTAAATACAACTCTTGTAAGTAATTAAAACATACATAAATATATTTATATATATAATTTCGAAAATTACATATAAAAATATATAATTTTTCCTTTTATTTATTATATAAATATATCATATATATTTACATAGTAAATAATGAATTTCTACAATTAGAATTTCCATAAATGTCAATGTTTCCTTTTTCTTGAATCTAGTATTCAATTTCCATTAGATTCAATTCAATAATTAAATCTAATGTAACTAATCATGATTTTTTCTAATTAACTAATTCTAAATTAGTTAATTAAATATCATCTAATTAGTTCGGAGTTTCTATTTTGGGAAACTATTTCCAAAATGCAACGTGAATGAATTCGTTCTAATTTCTTAAGTTCAAATGTAGATTAACAGGAGCCGTGGTTGAGGACCTATGGACATGTAACTTCAAGCTCCAATAAATCGAATAATTTATCAAACTCTTTAATATAATTAATTCGATCTATTAATTCCAAGTGACTCCACTAATGACTTGGAATTGCACTCTGGTCATTACAATATATTTTACTCAAAAGATCAAGATAGTCCATTGATATAATCACTACATGCAATTTGATCCTCCAATAATTGATTCGTAACTAGAGCTAGGCGTAGTTACCGTTTTGCCCCTCTAATTACTTCTTTATCCTTAAGTTCCATTAGTTCACTAGTAAACAGTTGATTTATGAACTTATTCATAAATCAGAGCGCTCTACTGTTCAGTTCCAGAACTAACACTTAAGGGAATCAATATTCCAGCTTCTCGCAAGAAGGGTTGGATTCCATATCTGTAGAACACATTCCCAGCCATTTATCTCAACGGATCTTCAAGACATAAGTTTTAGGCTCGACATGGTTACGGGCCATTACCTATGAGTCAAAAGAACTTGTTAACATAAACAGGAGTTTATGCCTACTCAGGATTTAGATCAATTCGCATATGATCATCAGTTGACATGTTCTAGAACCATAATATCAACGGTATCTTATTTATGATTCTAGATCATGTCTGGTCCAGTCCTATGTAATCGAATTACACAAAGTACCTCCACCTTCGATGTCTCTACATCAGTAATTCGGATCAAAATTACTACATTGTAAATGTTTCGTGGACCGTACTAGTAGTGTTTAGTTAAAGATCCCAACTTTAACTCACTACGGACATTTTAGTCTATTAGCTATAGCTTAAATCCTCCAGTATAATATATATACTTAAGTCATAGTCTCTTTAATAGACTCGAAATTTTCTGATGTTTATATTATGCAATAAATGCATAATCTAAATGATTATATGAAAAATAAATTTCAAATTTATTTATTTATTTCATTTAAAGAATGTCAAATACATGCTTTAAGAGCATCATGCCTAACACTTATCAAATTCATGGTTGGACGCTTGGACGCTTGTTATTTTTAATCCTATTTTTGTAATTTCTATTTTGTTACTTCACCTTTGGAAATTGGACGCTTTTCTCATATTTTTTGTTTTAATTTATTGGTTGGACATATATATATATATGCTGGAAAACTACGTTTTTGTGACTAGGTACAACAATTTTTTTCTTAGTATATTGACAATTTTTATTATATATTTTAAGTTTTTGATTATTGATTAAGGAATTTTTTTTTTTGTTTGATAATTTTCAGGAAAATGTTATAAGAAATAGTGGATGAGACTTAATATCTAAGGTAAATATAGGCTCTTTTATTTTACTTCAAATATTGATATTTTATTATTTTTATTGTTGTTAAGTTCCCCCCGTAAAACTACAATTTTAATTGAATGATTTTTTTTTGAAATTTAATGACTCTTTCTCATATTTTTTGTTTTAATTTGTTGGTTGGGCATATATATATGTTGGAGAACTAAGTTTTTGTGAACAAGTACATCAATTTTTTTTTATTAATTTTTATTATTGATATATTCTCATTTTATAAATGTTATTTTATTAGCATGTTTTTATGTCATCAATTTTTGTTGACTTTTCTCATATTAAGGTTCATTTGAACCCTCATGTTATGTATGATGAATGTTTCACATTTCAAACATTATATTTTATATATTTTAAGTATTTGATCATTGGTTCAAGAAATTTCTTTTTTTTACTTTCAAATTTTGACCATTTTCGGGAATATGTTATATAACAAGTAGATGAGACTTAATATGTAATAAGATAATTATTGGGCTCTTCAAATATTGATAATTTATTATTTTTAATGTTATTAAGTTTTCCCCATAAAGCTTAAAATTTGATTGAATGAAATTTTTTTTATCATATCTTTTGTTATACTTTTCTTTTCACAACAATCACATTTTGTTAATGTGATAGTAATTTACTTTCAATGACCTATTACATATTCTTTTGAAGAAAAAACAATTAAACAATTAATATAATATTTTATAAGGTATGATTTATTAAAAAAAAATATAATTTATACTTAAATATTTAGAGCTTCCATTTTCTACAACTTTAAAAATAGTAAAATTTGGCTTCCAATTTTAAAAAAATTAATACCTTAGCTACAAGTTAAGAAATTATATGTTTCTACATCCATGTAATTTTTCCACTACTAAACCTTATTTACTAACCGAAATTCTCAATTAAAAAGATTTTAACTACCTTAAAGAAAATGGTTAAAACAATTAATATATATATATATATATATATATATATATATATATATATTAAAAATAATTTTTTAAACAAAATCTGATTGGTTGAGTTTCCATCTTCTATTACTTTAAAAATCGTAAAATCAGCTCACTCGAAATTAAAAGAAATTAACTCCCTTAAAGCATGCCAAAGAAATAGCTAGAAGTTAAGAGAATATATGCTTATACATCCACGTAATATTTCCATTAAAAAAATTATACCGGAAGGAAATTAATTACTTTAAACAATTAATACAATATTTCATAAGATATCAGAGTTTAATGTTAAAAAATAGTTCGAATTATATTTATAAAATATTAATGTAATTTATAGTTCTATATTTAAGCCTTTTCAAATAAAAATCTGACTGATAAGAGGTTTCGTCTTCTACTACCTTAAAAAATGATAAAATTTTGCTTCCAAAATAAATGGCTATTATATTCATTAAAAAAAAAATTCGCCCGAATTTTTTCAAATTTAAAAGACTAATCATTCCCTAAAAATTGTGCTAGATAAATAGCTAAGAGAATATTGTGCCAAACAAATAGCCAGAACATAACAAAACTTTTCAAGTAAAGAAACATTAAATTAAATACCTTAAAGTGTGCAAAGTAAGTAGCTAAAAGTTGAGGGTAAATTGCTTTAATCTGTTGGTTGGTATTGGAGAAGGTTTTGAAGATGACAAAAAGGCCAAAATGGTTTTGAAGATTAAAAAGGTCAAAAGAGCAGTCATCGACTAAGAACTGAAAAGCTTAGTGAAACCTCTCTCACGGTCTGGAAGCTATGTGACCGAATCAGCAGAGTGGGATATCAGATTAGTAAAGATCAGACTGGTTATCGTCATCCGAGTCAAGATAGATGTGTTCATTCTTGAATCAGCAGAGTAGCCATCAGTAGAGTGATCATCAGCAGAGTAATCCCATCAGTGAAGTGAAGTCGGTCAGTAAGCTCATCAACGGTAACAAGCTGAGTGCATTAAATGCGACTTGACATAAAGTAGATATCTGTACATCAGAGTTTGCAGTGAACAGTCTGCAAAAGCTGCCGTCAGAAAGAGGACCGTTGCTCAGGATTAAAATGTAATTTTGCCTATCTTCAACGGGCAGAATGTCAATCCAAGAGTATAAATAGACCAGGGACTAAAGATTGAAGAGAGACTTGCACAATTCATGATCACATCTTTAGAGCAAGATCCATCATTTGAGTCGTCTAATCATAAGCAAAGTCATTTGTTGACAGAGCGAATTGTTGAAGAAAAAGATCAAACATTTGTTTGTCTGAGTGACATTCAACTGTAAATTGTGAGAAGTGTATATCCATCTTTGTGAAGTGATATGACTTCGTATTATAGGTCTTCTTAGTGATTTCCTATAGTGTGAGCTTAGCATTCTTACTTAATGTTTATCATTTGTTGTAAAGTTTAAGTGTTCTATTTGCTGAGTGTTTTAGAATAGGTTTTTCTGAGTGATCTACCTAAGAGCTAAGTGTGAGCTTGTTGTTTTATCATTTGTTGTAAAGACGCAAGTAGTGTGCTAGTTACTTTGTGTTTCTAGTGAAACCTAAATCTATGTGATTTAGAAGAGTGGACTAAAAGACTTTGTGTCTATATAAGCACTATAAAAATTACTGTGTTTGATTACTTGTTTTAACTTGTATATTTTATGAAGTAAATAAACGTTTAAAAGACAAAGCTTTTAAAAGAGGAATTTATAAAACTGGGGTAAAACTTTGAAGATAAACTTGTTTGAAAAACATACTTGATAAAATCCGATGCATACAAGTTTTGAAACTCTGATTTCATTTGAAACAGATAAGTTAAATCAGACTAGTGGTCAACCTTGCTGAAGCAACTAAGTGCAAAATCAGCAGAGTAGTCTCACGAGTAAGATCAACTTAGTTTGCTGATTTGAAAAGTTGGAGAAAAGTTTTTAAAGTTCAGAGGTCTATTAACCCCCCCTCTAGACCTCATCTGACCACTTTTGGGACCAACATAATCAATTAACACAATATTTTATAAGATATCAAAGTTTAATGTAAAAAATAGTTCAAAAAATATTTATAAAAATTATAAATGTAATTTATGCTTCTATATTTAATTTAGAGCTTTTTCAAATAAAAATCTTGTTGGTAAGAGTTTCCTAAAATTGTGCCAAATAAATACACTTGAGAGTCCTCGGTACTTTTAGTTATGTACTTTACAATCTACATCTTTTATCTTAATTTTTATAAATATTTGAGCTTTTGGTCCTACACTTTATAAAATTGTATTTTCTCCCAATATTTAAAGTATATTGCACTTAGTCCCATAATATATTATATTTTTAGAAGTTTAATCTCATACGATGTTTCAAGTTTTGCATTGTTGGTCTCAAATGAAGTGCGGGACAACAAAACATAACATTTTAATAAATTAAGATCACAAATTTAATTGTATAAAGTATTGGACCAAAACTATTGTTGATTCAATCATATGTAACCAAAGTTAAGTTACAATTATCACTTAAAGAAGCATAACAAATGTCATATTTTAAAGTGCAAATATGGTATAACCTGGAAATCCAAGAATATATATTAGAACCATAAAATTTAGATTTTGAAATCAATATTTTTTTCTTTTCTGCAATTTTTTACGCAAACTAATTAGAAGGTTCAATAATTAATACATACAAGAACAAACCAAAGTAAGAATTTTTCACCTTTTCTAAAAATTAAAATGTTGTTTTCCACATTATTAAAATATATGTAAACAATTTTCTTTATTCTTCACTTATACTAAAGAACCAAGTTTGACAATTTTATAATTTTAATAGTCGAGGTTTAGATAAATCAATTAATAATCTTATCAAAAATACATATCGTAAAATTACGATTTAGTGTAATTTTGTGCATATCACGGGAATAAGCTAGTATGATATAAGCAATATGGATAAGATAGAAGAAGATATGTTATAATTTAAGTAATTGCATTCAAATTGGACATCAATGTTTAAAATTAATTGCTTTAATTTTAATAGTCACAACTTTCCGATTTAGCTGTCAATTTTGATTGTTCAATTCAAATTCAAACTGGTAATACGAGTGTCAGTTCTTAAGAGTCACGTCAAAGATATATAATATATACTACTCCATCTGTTTCAAATTAATTGACACATTTGCAAAATTTTCATATTTAAAAAATTATTTTGGTTTCTTAATGCATCTTTTTTCAACTTTACCCTTTCTTACTTTTATGGTTACACAATAGAGTAAAGTGTAGTGGCTATAGACCCCATCAGATTTTCTGGATTATATATTCGTACTGATTAAGTTATTGCATTAAAATTATAGTGGCTTGTGGTGATAGTGTGAAAGAAACAACATAAAGTTTTGAGTTCAAACCCATGGTGGACCTTTTTTGTGTTCTTTTAATTTTTTGTCATTATCAATATTATTTTCAATATTTTATGTTTTCTTTCAAAAGAAATTCCTTAATAATATTTTCAATATTTTATTTAAAAAAAATTCATTCTCAATAATATTTCAATGTTTTATGTCTTTTTAGTAATTTTTTTTCTTCTTAATAATATTTCAATATTTTGTATTTTTAAAATTTTTCCTTATAAAAACAATATGAACTATCATTGTTTTTGTAGTTCGATTTTATTTTTTATTTATTCAATGTACTTATTTGAATAAAAAATTCTCAATAATTTTAAAAAGAATACAATCTTATAGTTTCTTTATAATACAGTTTCTCCGTCACAACGGGGTATCTTATGTAACAAAAATACAAAAATAACTTATAGGGGTCATTTTTTTTTGTCAAAATTCACCTCCTCTTTTATGTATCTCTTCATATATTTTATCGTGAATAAATTTAAGTACTGTTTGATTGGATTTTTTTTAATATACTTTAGTCCCCCTGCCTAAAATTCCTGGATCCACCCTTGTCCACACCTATATGCCAATATGAGACCAAAACTTCTATACCTTCCCAATATGGGACAAGTTCACGCAAGACCCACTTTAAATTTTGAAATGCCCACCTTGAATTGAATAATATTTAATCTACCTCATGTGATTTGAAAAAGAGTACTTTACTCCACTGTAAAAAAATTAAAGAAGTAATTTACCTTCTTCAGCCAGAGAGTGTAACTCACTTGTTAAATTGAGAGTGAGCATGAAAAGTGGAGTTGTAACATATGGGGTAAATTTCCATACTTATCATAACATTGGGGGTTAATTGCCATATTTATCATAACATAGGGGGATAAACTGTCACATTATTATAATACAGGGGGGGTAAAGTGCTACATATAAAAATATCAGGGAGAAGGTGTGAAACTTTTATAAAACTATAAGGCTAAAATGCTCTTTTCCAAATTACAAGATGATAAATTGAACATTATGAATATCACAGGGAGTAAATTGCCTTTTAACTCTTTTGAAAATACTTCACACAAGAATTGTATGATGCGGTGGGAGAAGCAACTCATTTGGAGCTTTTGCTGAGCCATGATTTATGGCTTATGAACCGCTCATCGTTGCCGCTATTAAAAAGGTCAAACAGTCACATATTCACGTTTGGAACACAAATGTCACTACTCAACTAGCCCTAACTCATGTTTTATACCCGTTAATTTTTAACACTTCAAAACCAAAAAAAGTCGCTATTAGGAGATGGAATATTATATTTTTTTTTCTCCTCTCTTAATTTGGAGATGGAACAATTAATAGGCCATGATATACATGAAAAATTAATTTTGTATTGAACTTCTAAAAAAAAAATTAATATGAAATAAGATTTTTTTGTCAAAGCGACAAATAAAATAAAATGGAGGAAGTATGCATTCTAAATTAATTAACACGAGATACGATCTTAATGCTACTAAATTAACTTCCTTTGTTCCAAATTCTGCATTCTTTAATGCATATTATAAAATTTGAGAATAGTATTGAAGTGTTGATTTCACTAACCTAAGTTTTGTAAATGACCTATTTAATTTCTGTGAATGACCTATTTTATAAATTAACTTAAGCATAGGAGGGTCTTTATCGGGGACAACCCCAACGAGCCTTAACGAGTTTTTGAATGCAGGTCATGTCCCTTAAAGTGAAGTTCGGATCCATCTGACCGACCAAAAACCTTATATTATTGAAGGTTCACCGAAAATACCCTTCATTTTAATTTAATTAACACGTGATACAATCTTAATTTCTGCTAAATTAACTTCCTTTACTTCAAATTCTATATTTTTTAATGCATATTATAAAATTTGAGATTAGTATTGAAGTGTTGATTTCACTAACCTAATTTTGTAAACTAACTTAAGCATAGGAGGGTCTTCGCCGGGGACAACCCCTACGAGCCCTAACGAGTTTTTGAGTGCAGGTCAGGTTCCCCTAAAGTGAAGTCCGGATCAATCCGATCGACCAAAGATCTTATGTTATTGATGGTTCATGGAAAATACCCTTCATTCAAAATTAATTATCACGAGAAACGATCTTATTGTCTGCTAAATTAACTTCCTTTACTTCAAATTCTATAAAATTTGAGATTAGTATTGAAGTGTTGATTTCACTAACCTAAGTTTTGTAAATGACCTATTTTGCTAACTACCTTAAGCATAGGAGGGTCTTTATCGGGGACAACCCGGACGAGCTCAACGAGTTTTTGAGTGCATGTCAGGTTTCCTTAAAGTGAAGTCCGGATCGATCTGACCGACCAAAGACCTTATATTATTGACAGTTCATCAAAAATACCCTTCATTTTAAATTAATTAACACGAGATACGTTCTTAATGGCTGCTAAATTAACTTCCTTTATTTCAAATTCTACATTCTTTAATGCATATCATAAAATTTGAGATTAGTATTGAAGTGTTGATTTCACTAACTTAAGTTTTGTAAATGACCTATTTAATTTTTGTAATTGACCTGTTTTGTAAACTAACTTAAGCATAGGAGGGTCTTCATCGGAGACAACCCCGACGAGCCCTAATGAGTTTTTGAGTGCAAGTCAGGCTCCCTTGAAGTGAAGTCCGGATCGATCTGACCGACCAAAGACCTTATATTATTGAAGGTTCATCAAAAATACCCTTCATTCTAAATTAATTAACACGAGAAACGATCTTAATGTCTGCTAAATTAACTTCCTTTACTTCAAATTCTACATTCTTTAATGCATGTTATAAAATTTGAGATTAGTATTGAAGTGTTGATTTCACTAACCTATGTTTTGTAAATGACATATTTAATTTTTGTAAATGACCTATTTTGTAAACTAACTTAAGCATAGGAAGGTCTTCGTCGGGGACGACCCCGACGAGCCCTAACGAGTTTTTGAGTGCAGGTTAGGTTCCCTTAAAGTGAAGTTCGTATCGATCTGACCGATCAAAGACCTTATATTATTGAATGTTCATAGTTTTTTAGTGCAGGTTAGGTTCCTTTAAAGTGAAGTTCGTATCGATCTGACCGATCAAAGACCTTATATTATTGAATGTTCATTGAAAATACCCTTCATTCTAAATTAATTAACACGAGATACGATCTTAATGTCTGCTAAATTAACTTCCTTTACTTCAAATTCTACGTTCTTTAATGCATATTATAAAATTTGAGATTAGTATTGAAGTGTTGATTTCACTAACTTAAGTTTTGTAAATGACCTATTTTGTAAACTAACTTAAGCATAGGAGGGTCTTTGCCGGGGACAATCTCGATGAGCCTAATGAATTTTTGAGTGCAGGTCAGGTTCCCTTGGAGTGAAGTACGGATCGATCTGACTAACTAAATACATTATATTATTGAAGGTTCATCGAAGATACCCTTCATTCTTTGCCGCGAGATACGATCTTAATGGCTGCTAAATTCCTTTACTTCAAATTCTACATTCTTTTGTTCATATTATAAAATTTGAGATTAGCATTGAAGTGATGATTTCACTAACCTAAGTTTTGTAAATGACATTTTTATTTTGTAAATGACCTATTTTGTTAACTAATTTAAGTATGGGAGGGTCTTCGTTGGGGACAACCCCAGCGAGCCCTAACGAGTTTTTGAGTATATGTCATGTTCCCTTAAAGTGAAGTTCGGATCGATCTGACAAACCAAAGACCTTATATTATTGATAGTTCATCGAAAATACCCTTCATTCTAAATTAATTAACACGAGATATGATCTTAATGCTGCTAAATTAACTTTCTCTACTTATAAATCCTACATTATTTAATGCATATTTTAAAATTCGAGACTAGTATTGAAGTGTTGATTTCTCTAACCTAAATTTTGTAAATTTTAATTTTTGCGCACATTTATGAACAATTTGATGAATTACTAATAGATAAGACCATGATAGTCAAATCCAATAGTGGGGAAGAGCGCCTAAAAGTGCGAATCCAAACTAATAAATGGTAATTAAACCAAAATCCTGAAAATTAAATTAAACAATTTGAAATCGACGTCTCACACGAGACACGTGGCACCTGACAACTCAGAGTCGTTTCACATTGCAATAATCCATTAAACAGGCACGTTGGTACTAGCCGTTTGATTTGAATAGTTAAAGAGTAAAAAAAGACCACTGGGACAAATACCCTTAATTCTCTCCTCACTCACTCACACCATTGTTCAAAGAAGAGAGCTTTCTTTGAGTTATAATCTGGGTTATTGAGTTTTTTTTCAGATAAATCAATTTAAAAGAAAATGGTTATATCTGATGAGAATATTCATGTTCCGATTGAACCCAGAAATGTTCAAGGTAACTATCAGAAAAAAATGACTTTTAGATTCTGAAATTAAAATTGAATTAATAAAATTCAGCTTTTCTAAAATGTTTTTCCTCTTTGTTTTGAGAATTGAAAGGTGGTGGAGAAATGGGTGGAAGGAAATTTGGAGCTGAGATTAGAGCCAACAGAAGAGCTTTAGGTGTTATTAATCAGAATTTAGGAGGAGCTAATCTTAACAAACGAGGCTTGCCAACAGAGTATAATTAAATACTAGTTTTAGCTCATACATTTAATTTTGTTATATTTCTTGGAACTATTAATTGATTTGTGTTTTTTTTAATTTTTTTTTTTTTTTGAAAAATCTCAGAACAAATGGGATTTGTGATAAGAATGCTCCAGTTCAAGCACACAGGCCAATCACAAGGTTAGATTATGATTATAGCCTTTTCATTTCAAAATTGTTTACCTTTTATGAATAAAAGTTTAATTCTTTAGTTTGATTCTTCTTTGAAGTTCCATTTGCCATGTTTTGCTTATCTGAATGAATTCTTGATTTTAAAGGAAATATGCTTCACAAATGGTAGTCTCCGGGCAGGATTGTCCTGAGGTATGTTGCTCTATTTTTATGTATTAGTGTTGAATTCATAGATTCCTAATTTGAAAACTAGTATTTATAATTCAAATTACAAGATTAAACACATTGGAAATTTAGAATTGATTGGTTATTGCATATTTATTTTATATAGGAAGCAAAGAAGCCAAGGACATCACAAAATGAGTTTTTTGTGTGGGAAGATGTACCTTTAACAGATGTAGATGATCATATGCCCATGTCTTTGGAATTACAATCTGAATTTGAAGTGACTGAAAGAAACCAAATGGTGTGTACTTTCTTTCTTGTGTTCTTTTTGTGGCGATTTATGGAAAATGTATTGGCCAATTAATCGATTTAATACAATGTCAATTTGTAGAAAGAGGTTGAAATGGAGGACATATTTGAAGAGACTGTTATGGATATTGATGGTGGCGATTCAAAGAATCCACTTGCCGTTGCTGAATATGTCGAAGAGTTATACGTTTACTACAAGAAAATGGAGGTAATTAAGACATACCTAATTTGAGTTTTAGCTTATCCAAGAATATTAATTTCGTTAGCATTTTGATCACTATAATCCAAGAACCAAACTTAGTGAGCATTCGTGATATAATTATGATTGTTTGTTGCAGAGTTCCGGCCACGTTTCACCAGGATATATGGCACAGCAAAATGACATCAACGAAAGAATGAGAGCCATTCTCATTGACTGGCTAGTCGAGGTAAGTAAGCTAAAGCAATATTATTAATTCCATTGTCATAATAGTAATAGTTTTTATTGTTGATTGATCACAATTAATTAATCAATCAAACAGGTACACCACAAGTTCGAACTTAGAGAGGAGACATTGTTTCTAACAGTAAACCTAATTGATCGATTCTTAGCTAAACAGCCCATTGTGAGAAAAAAGCTTCAACTTGTCGGTTTGGTAGCCATGCTTTTAGCGTGCAAATACGAGGAAGTTTATGTTCCTGTTGTAGATGATTTGGTCTTTATTGCAGACAAAGCTTATACAAGAAAAGAAGTTCTTGAAATGGTAGGTAGCCATTTATATTTATATTTATGTGCATTAACTATTTATGCTTCTATTTCAAATCCTAACTCTTTTATTTACCTTTTTGTTTTTCCAGGAGAGATTTATGCTAAACACTTTGCAGTTTAATATGTCGGTTCCAACTTCTTACGTTTTTATGAGACGATTCCTCAAGGCTGCTCAATCTGATAAGAAGGTTGGTTGGTTACATTTCTAATTAGTAAATGCACCTAGTTATCATATTAATTAGCATGTATCTTCATGTTCGTATTCAGTTAAATGTAGCTATAAGATCCGTTTGCGTAATAAATGCCTTTTTTTCGGGTGAATGATCGCGTGATAATAATGGCATATTTCGTTCTATTTAACATGTTGAGCTACATTTTTACTAACATGAGGAGCATAAGCCAATACACATAACACATTTATTTGCCAGTTAGGATGAATATAAGGATCGAAATACAAGGATGTGTTTAGTAAATAACCCCTTGAAACAGAGTGAAATGCAATAATACACCCTATGCTTGTCTAATTAGTAAAATTGAAAAGAAAAAAAAAACCTTTCATGGCGGAATACATATGCAGGAAAAATGACAATCATACAACCACAAAAAATGCAAAAACACCCCTCTTAACCTAAAAATTTATAAGTAACCTCCCTATTAACTTTGAGAATCGGCAATAACCCCATGTTCAGTTAAAAAAATGACAATAATCTCCTATTGACTTGTGAAAGAATTTCAAATGGGGTTTTTTGCTAATAAAAAAGAACATAGGGTTTTTGCTAACTAAAATAACACAGGGTATTTTATGCTAATTAGGTGAAGCACAGGGGGTATTTTTGCATTTAGGTCCTTGAAACCATTTATGTAAAAGAGGTTAAGTTTTTGTTTACCTAAAAAATTATCAGTAACCTCCCTATTAACTTTGAGAATCGGCAATAACCCCATGTTCAGTTAAAAAATTGACAATAATCTCCTATTGACTTGTGAAAGAATTTCAAATGGGGTTTTTTGCTAATAAAAAAGAACATAGGGTTTTTGCTAATTAAAATAACACAGGGTATTTTATGCTAATTAGGTAAAGCACAGGGGGTATTTTTGCATTTAGGTCCTTGAAACCATTTATGTAAAAGAGGTTAAGTTTTTGTTTATTTTTTGGGTGGCCTTGAAACAGCTTGAGCTACTCTCCTTTTTCTTGATCGAACTTTGTCTGGTCGAATATGAAATGCTCAAGTACCCACCATCATTCTTGGCTGCCTCTGCTATCTACACGGCTCAATCCACACTTTACGGTGTTGGACAATGGAGCAAAACTTGCGAGTGGCATACCGGCTACTCAGAAGACGAACTACTGTGAGTCCTATTCACACCTTCAAGCAAAAAATGTTCAAATTTGTCATAGTGATTATATTAATTAATTAGTCTCATTCCTCATTTTTCTCGTTTACGTCTCTCTCAGTGAATGCTCGAGATTGATAGTTGGATTTCATCAGAATGCAGCAACTGGGAAACTCACTGGGGTTCATACAAAGTACAATACATCTAAGTATGAATGTGCTGCAAAATATGAGCCTGCACGTTTTCTTTTACAAATTAATACACAATAGGCAGAGATTTATGCAACTACTGTTGCACTGGGGGGATTAATTATTTGATGTTTTAGAAAGTCAGAAACTCATGGCTTCTTAATTGTTTTGATTAAATTGTACTATACTTCTTGATTTACTGTTTTATAGCTTTTAGCCAAAAATTCATTTTTTGGTTCTCTGAAGTAGCACGTCTTCGATTGTGTTAGTGATACACCTGCCACACACAGTTCTTCCTCTCCTACAAATTCATCAGCTGTCAAACATGTGGAAATCTCTAATATATATCACAGAAAAGTGCTATAATCAAAATACCTACTTTGATTATGTTTTAACTCTATGAAGATGCATTAATTGTATGCTTGAGATATACAATGATGACATATACATAAAATATTTCTTTGCCTTATTAAGGTATCTAGAGCTAAAATTGGGCTTCCGTCCATCTAACTCTTCATCCTTCTGTGTATTTCTTCCTTCCCCTTCTCCTTCCTAGGTGAGGACTCCTCTTTCACTTTTTCCCCTTCATTCTCCTACAGATCCGTTCGCCACAGGTTGCCTCGGACATTTCAGCCTAGACGCGAGGGAGTTCACATAGCACTTCTCCGCCTGCTTCGCATTGCAAACATGCAACCTCCCCGACCCCCGCGTAGGGAATTTAACCGCTTGAAAGTCACTCAGGGATGGCCTCCCTAGAATGATGTTGTATGGCAAGTACATGTCCACCACCAGAAAGGTCATCCGCATACTACGACGACAAGGGTGATTCTCCAAGGTAGGCAGGAGTTCCACGCTCCCAAGGTCGTAACTATCCCTTCCGTCGATTCCTCTCAAGGGAGTGTACACCTATTTCCAGGTCAAGCGTGGGATTTCCAGCTGCTCCAGTACGCTGACACGCATAAGGTCCACTGAGCTTCCATTGTCTACGACGGCATGATGCATCCTGTAATTAGCCACGTATATGAAATACCATGGGGGCATGGTTATGGTCGGGTCTCCTCCGTCTCTGATCTTCCTCTCTGAAAAGGATGGGATCGTCAAATAGGTCGCTAATGCCTTCATCCACCACGAGGAGCAGTTCTAATACTGTATAGTCTAATTCCTGGAGGTTATTCCTGGCGAATTCATAATATCTGGTAGTAGGACCTTCGATATAGGGTACGCGCTCTCTTGGAGTGGGACAAACCCCTCCCAAACTGCTTTATGTAGAGTGGTCATACTGCTCATCTTCACCTTGCAAAAGGTATGAATATTTTGGGAAAACTGTGCGTATCCCACAGACGTCACCAATCGATGCGGGATAGGTCCGCCTCTGAAATGAATAACTTGTACGTCAACTTCTACAAAATAGAGAAAAACCAAGTCGGATTTCTGCCAGCGGAGCCTCCTCCAATGCTTTAGATAATAGATTATGCATGAGAGTGTAAATGTTCGTGCCCGAGGTGTAATTATACCTGGTGGATAGATATGATGGAGATTTCAAATCCCTTCATTTTAGGGGAAAACAAATCATGGTGTTTGTGATTTAGTTGCTTTCTAGGACGTATCCTTCCATGCATGAAGGGAATTTGTTATGGAAGGATTTGATCTCCAGATTTCATTCCATATATATGCTTGACCTTGCGGTTAGCAAGGCCTTAGATGGGTCGCGAGGGTGATAGCCCATTTTGAATGTCATATATGGTTGATGGCTCCCGCGAAGGTGTAGGCTGAGTCCTATATAAATAAGATAGAGCAAAAGACAAAAACACCCCCTATGATTTGTCTAACTCCCAAAAACCCCCTGTATTATTTTAACTCCCAAAAAACCTCCTGTGATCTCAAATAAGTGCCAAATACACCCCCAAAAAAGAGAGTGTGTTTCAAACGCCAAAATTGCAAGTATTTGTTCACATTTTGCTTTTGATATGACAATTTTACCCCTGACATCGAAAGACAAAAATACACCCTATGCTTTATCTAACTCCCAAAAAACCCCCTCATGTGTCATTTTAAATCCCCAAAATCCTCCTATGTTTGATTTTGAATACCACACTCGACCCAAGTAGTATATACTTATAATTTTGTTATTGACTTTTGGTGGAATGACAAGATTACCCCTATGTGTTTGTTTTATAAGTATATACTACTTGGGTCGAGTGTGGTATTTAAAACCAAACACAGGGGGGTTTATGGGAGTTAAAATAACACAGGGTTTTTTTTGGGAGTTAGACAAAGTATAGGGGGTGTTTTTGTCTTTTGCTCAAATAAGATATATTAAAAAATGTTATTATGGACGATTTGTAGCTTAATCTTCATAAGAAAGTTCTTCTTTTGGAACTCTTAACTAACGGTCAAAGTGAGCCCCCTTTATTCCGAATTCGTTAATTCATAATGAATCCCCCAAGTGGGATTCGAACTGTAACGTCCCGGAAATTTCGGACCCTTTTGAGAATTTTAATCCAATTTTATGTGGCCACATTTTATTTATAAAGTTAAGTATATTTGAACTAAAATATACAATTTAATTAAATCTTGTGACCTTATGAACTTTCAAATATTTTGAAAACATAAAAGTTACTTTAAAATAATATTAAGGCCTTTTGAAAAATTTTGGGCTTGGTTGCGCGAAAATTATATTTTTGGGTGCAAAAATACACTTTTTCAAAACTTTAAGGGGCAAAGTATAAATTCGCCCCAAGTTTCATATTTTCTGCAATTATTTTCTCTCCTTGCACACTCCAAAGGCTGTCAAACATGCTTGGGTGGATAAATTCATTCACTCAATGTTTGCATGCATTGGTGGACTAAAAAGTGGTGTAATTATACCCCTATTCTCTTCCTCATGTATATACATGCTATATACACATCATGTTACTTCCATAAGTCTGAAAATCATATTCAAAACTAGTGTTTTAGATTAAGAGGAGTGAGAAGAAGAGAGGGAAAGAAGCAACACATTTAAAAAGATAATTTTTCGGCTCTACACACAACCCCAGTCTTTCGACGATTCCGTTTCCATCCAACGTTGGATCATCCCCAAAATTTTGCTAAAGGTTCTACACTCATGGCATCTTGATCGTTCGGGTAGTCTTTTGGATGTCTCTAGGTGAATCGGCAGCCGTTAGAAGTTGGTGAAAAGTGAGTTTTTTAGGGTTCTCTTGAGAACCACCACCACATCGATCGCCACCGAAGCCACCACCACCGCCATCGGAAGTCTGAAAATGAAGAGAACATCACCTACTTTGTTGCTTTGGGTAAAAATCCGTCTATGCTTGTGTTCTTTAATTTTATATGATTTTATTTTCTTCTCTTTAAAAGGAATTCTAATGTTTGTTTGGTGGCTTCTACAGCAAGTGAAGTTAGTTGGCTATGGCACAAAAGAATGAATCATTTGAATTTCAAGACCATCAACAGATTAATCAAGAATGATTTGGTAGAAGGAATTCCAAAGACAGTCATGAGCAAAGACAAGCTCTGTGACGCATGTCAGAAAGGTTAAACAAGTTAAGTCATATTTCAAAAGCAAGAAGCATCAATCTTCAACTAGAATTTTGGAGCTACTACATATGGACTTGTTTGGACCTATTGATCATATCAGCAATGGTGGAAAGAAATACTGCCTAGCTGTTGTGGTTGATTATTCAAGATTTACTTGGGTGATATTCATGAAAAAGAAAAGTGAAACTAAGGAACATCTTACTATCTGATGGAGCTGATCCAGAATGAAAAGAGCTTGAAAATATTAAAGATCAGATCAGACAGATGCACTGAGTTTACAAACTCTAATGTTGAAGAGTATTCTAATTCCAGATGAATCAACCATGAGTACTTTGCTGCCAGAACCCCTCAACAGAATGGAGTTGCTGGAAGGAGAAACAGAACTCTGAAAGAAGCTACCAAAACAATGATAGCTGAAGCAAAAATGCCTCAAAGATTTTGGGCAGAAGCCACAAATACAGCCTGCTACACCCAGAACAGATGCATGATCAACAAGAGTCAGAACAAGACACCTTATGAACTGTGGAATAACAGGAAGCCTAATATTCATTATCTTAGAATATTTGGTTGTAAATGTTTTGTTTTGAATAATGGGAAAAATCACCTTACTGCCTTTGCAGAAAAGGCTGATGAAGTTGTTTTTGTAATTACTCTACTGTTAGTAAAGCCTACAGAGTATTTAACAAAAAGACTTTACTTGTAGAAGAATCAATTCATGTAGTATTTGATGAACCTAATCGATCTTCTGAAAAGAATCAAAGTACTAATCCAGATTTATCTATTGATCTTCAGAAATTGATCATGGAAAGAAAAGAAGAATATGTACCCATCATACTACCTGATCTCAACCAAGCTGATAACTCAAGTGTTGTTCAAAATCAGTCTACTGATTGTCTAACAGACGAGTTGCAAACAGCTGCAGACCCGAGACTGTTCAACATACTACTATTGAGACTCCAACAGTAGTGTTGCAAGATCAATCAAGAGGACAACATCCAGATTTCTAACCTGATCTTAGATGGTTCAGAGATCACCCACCTGATCTTGTGATTGGTGATCCACTGGATAGAGTAAGAACAAGAAGGTCAACTGCAAATGAATCAATGTTTGTAAGTTTTTTTCCACAAATTGAGCCTAAACTGATTAATGAATCTCTAAGTGATTCTCACTGGATTGAAGCAATGCAAGAAGAGTTAAATCGATTTGAAAGAAATGAGGTTTGGTACTTGGTACCTAGACCTACTCATCAAAGAGTCATTGACACTAAGTGGGTTTTCAGAAATAAGATGAATGAAGATGGTATTGTTACCAGAAATAAAGCAAGACTAGTTGCCAAAGGATACTGCCAAGAAGAAGGCATTGATTTTGATGAGACATTTGCACCAGTTGCTAGGCTTGAAGCAATAAGACTATTCCTAGCCTATGCTGCTCACAAGAACTTCATTGTCTATCAGATCGATGTGAAGTCTATTTTTCTCAATGGAGAACTGCAAGAAGAAGTGTATGTTGAACAACCTCCAGGATTTGAAGTATATCAACAAGGAGACAAAGTGTATCGTCTGAAGAAAGCCCTGTATGGACTAAAGCAAGCACCAAGAGCATGGTATGATACCTTATCTGATTTTCTTTTAATTAAAGGATTTCGCAAAGGTAAAGTAGACAAAACCTTGTTTACTATTGAATGGGATAATCATATACTATTAGTTCAAATATATGTGGACGATATTATTTTTGGTTCAACTAACCAACAGATATGTGAGAAGTTCTCTAAGCTGATGCAGAATAAGTTTGAAATGAGCATGATGGGAGAACTTAATTACTTTCTTGGATTACAAGTGAAACAGCTGCCTAATGGCATATTTATTAATCAAGCAAAGTACACAAAAGATCTGTTCAAGAAATTTGGTATGGAAACTAGCTCATCTGTTGCTACTCCAATGTCTACTGGACTTCGCCTTGACAAGGATGAAGATGGAAAATCAGTGGACATCACCAAATATAGAGGCATAATTGGGTCACTGCTTTACCTCACTGCCAGCAGACAAGATATTATGTACTATGTTGGGGTTTGTGCGAGATTTCAATCAAATCCAAAAGAATCTCATCTCTTAGCTGCTAAAAGGATATTAAGGTATCTCAAAGGCACTCAAGAATTGAGATTGTGGTATACAAGGGAATCATGATTTGAACTTATTGGATATTCAGATTCTGACCTTGCTGGCTGCAAAATTGATAGGAAGAGTACTACAGGTACATGTCAGTTTTTAGGCAGTCGTTTGATCTCATGGATGAGTAAGAAACAAACTTCAGTATCCATATCTACTGTTGAAGCTGAATACATTGCTGCTAGACCATGCTGTGCATAGATACTTTGGTTGAAACATCAACTAGAAGACTACAATATCAAAATCAGTGGAATACCTATCTACTGTGACAATACAAGTGCAATCTCACTTACTCAGAATACAACAAGTTACTCTAGGACTAAGCATATTGAGATCAAACATCACTTTATAAGAGACCATGTTGAGAAAGGAAATGTCATTATTGAGTATGTTCATACAGACAATCAAATAGCTGACATTTTCACCAAACCATTATGTAATGCAAGATTTTCTACTCTAAGAGTGAAATTAGGCTTGTTAAATTTGGATTCATAAGCTGAGGGGGAACCTATCAGAAGACTAATGTTCATCAGCTGACTAATCTGATGACAACAAGTATATTCTTCAAGAAGACTAACTCTCAACAGACTAGTTGACTGATAGATTCTTGAATTCAGGGGGAACGTGTAAGACGAGCTGTACTCCTGATTAAAAGATGAAATCTTCAATGACATTTAGTTGAAGTTATATTATTGGAAGATTTGTTCTTAATTCTTGCGACCTGAAGACTATTTATCTTGCTGGATTGACAAATAGTTTTGACTTTGAGCATAGGGTAATATCAACATAATTTACCCTTTAACTCTTCTATTTCAAATTCAAGCAGTGAGTTATATCAACATATTTTACTCTTTAGCTCTTTTATTCCAAATTCGAGCAATGAGTTATACCAACAAATTTTACTCATCAACTCTATTCAATTTCTTTCGATTAAAAATACACATTCTATTGAAATTCTCCTTATGTTTATTATGCAAGCTCTATTGAGCTAATTTATGTGAAAGTGATTATTTCATATTATTGGTGTAAAATGATAAAGATTACTCCCTCCATTTTGTTATTTATAGTTTTAGAATTCAATGTAGAACTAATTTTTTTTCCTATCAATTTCAACCTTCTTATTTGATTAAAAGGGTGTTTTGAGACTTCCACTTAAAAATGACTATTTATTACATTTCTTAATCCGTATACAATTTTCCAAAGCGAATAAAAAAAAAAACAGAGGGAGAATATACTAATTGATAGTACAAGTGTTTTTGTTTTATTGTGTCTTAGTATAAGATATTATTGTTTTGCATTAATAAATAAAATTTAGAATTTGATGTATCTTAGATTCAACGAGTTTGAGTCAAGCTACAGTTTTTAATATTAATTCATTACAAAGAAGACTCAAACTATATACACGTCTCGGTTTTTTGAACCGTTTGATAATCGAACCGAATAGTTCGGTTTGACATATTTTACAAATTTTGAAACTACCGCGTCAAACTAGATATAAAAAATTGGTACGGTTCAGTTATATTGAATGCAAACCCCTAAGATTAGGGTTCTGCACAATTTGGTAAATCGAAGTTTCGGTACATTATGTATATCCAGTTCAGTATATGGTATGAACTCCATTACCGAACCATTATAAGTTTCGATTTTCGGTATTACCGGTAGGTTTACCGAACCGAACCGAACCGAACCGATTTTGTATTTTTTTAATCACAATTCCTAAAGAGTAAAGTCAGCGTTCCAAATTTCCAATCCAAGCTTCGCTTCACTCTTCTCACTACTTCTACGGACTGCGCTAGAGCAAAACCCAAATCTTCTTCTTCTTCTTCTTCTTCTTCAATTCAAAATCCCACCGCTCCGCCGCACCACCCACCCCATAGCGCCTCCACCATCTCTCTCTCGGCCCAGATTTGTAATTTACAGAGGTACAGTCCAAATTCTAAATGCCCAATTTTATTCTTTTTTCTGATTTTCTCTTAATAAATTGGGTTCTAATTGCATTTAATACCCAAAACTTGAATGATGCTAAGGTAATTTGTGTGGAAGGGACTGAGGCTAGGGGGTCTCTGATGTATTCTTTATAATTTCTATTCAACTTCATTGGATGGTTAGAGTGGTAGGAAGCATATTATTATTTACATATGTATTCAAGAAAAATTATTTTTGATTCAATAAATTTTCGGTTTTTTGTACCTAATCAAATCGAACAATTTACCGAACCAAACCGAAATTTTCGGTTTGGCTAACGGTACGAGATTTCAGAATACCGAACCAGCCGGTATAACAAAATTTGGTTCGGTTCGGTTCGGTTTTACCGTTTGCACAGCCCTACCTAAGATAGTAGCGTGAGCAGAAATATTATACTTTCATATTTTATCTATTTACTGATTCTGACAAGTAAAAAATTATAAGTATTTGTTAACTTACATTTGTTATATTGTTATTCACGATACTTGAATTTTCAACATATATAAATACTTGTAGTATTTGCTTTTGTTAAGAGAAAGTTTGAGAATGAAATTTAATATATTACGATTGGATCTAAAAAATATCAGCTAATTTGTAAAAGAGGGCCCCAATTTATATATCGCCTAGGGCCCTGTAATATTTCAGGCCGACCCTGGTTGACTATGATGATAATGCTGTTTGTGGTAGCTTTATCTTATATATTATATTGATCTTATTGTTATATTTTCAGATTTTTGTTGAAGTGGTTGTGAATTAGTGATATTTTGAGGACAAACGTAAATAAGGTGACGCTGCAATCATGTCCCAAGAAGGGGGTGATGGCGGCAGCAGCGGCAGGCTAGAAAATCGAGTAGAAGATGGGGTCGAACAGGAGAATGGGAAGCTTGACTTTAACAATTCTTCTGATTCTAATCTTCTAAAGGAGAATGGAACTTATGATGGAAATACCGATTTTAATAGTAGCCATGATGAACTTGTACAGATGGTGGTAGAACTAGATTTCCAAAATGAATATATGAAGTCTCAGTTTGAGGGCTTGAAGAGTCATACGCTGGATAAGCCAGACCAACGAAATAAAGATATGGGAAATGACCCTTTGGGATCTAACGATGATGTCGTTGGACAGCTTCATGAAAAAATAGAATCTTTGAATAGAGAGCTTGTAGAGGAAAGACAGACACGAGGTGCTGCCGAACAGGCTCTCGAGCATTTGAGAGTTGAACACTCGGAGGCAGACATGAAAACGCAAGAGCTTTCTGCTAAACTTGCTGAAGGTTGTATAACATGTTAAGAAGTCTATTGAATGGATACAGTATTACCTTTTCCTGATGCACGGGTACATTTTTCTGTTGAAATATTTAAATGTGTTTATGCGCATAATGGGTAATTAATTTTGTAGTGTTTTATGGCATTTGTATAGAGTTTGTATGGAGTTCTTTCCTTAGCTGATAAGTTACATTTGCTTTGTCCACTATATTGTTTTTCTAAACGTGTTTATGTTTCAATTTCCTGGCGTAGCTCAACAGAAGATGGATCAAGAAATTAAGGAGCGAGACGAGAAGTACTCTGAGCTTGATTCCAAGTTCAACAGGCTTCATAAAAGAGCCAAGCAGCGTATTCAGGAAGTTCAAAAAGTATGTGGTTGTGGTGCCTTTCTTTCCCCAAGTCTTATTTTTGTTATATAATATAAATTCGTTATCCGCCCGTCCACTTTCTCATTCACTCTCTCCACTAAGGAGAATGGGAGATCCTTATTGCAAAGAGCCCTTCTTAGGGAGTAGGGTTTAGACTTTAGAGTGTTGTGTGGTTACATTGAATAGATAGACTGTTATATCTTTCCACTCTGTCTAGCTGATCTGGTTTTCCTTTTTCACGAGTCATGTTTATGTGATGCTTGCACTTGCACATGTATGCTTAATATATAGTTATTTAATCTTTTGTAGCATGAATTTTCTAATCATGATTCCTTACATAAGTTTAAATATCATTTACATTAGTCCAAACTGCCCTTGAACATTATAAAGCATGTGCATTTTTTATCACTTACATGATTGGTGTATGATCTTTTGATCAAGTGCTTTAACTATTTAAACTTTCATTGACTGGGTGCAAGTATCATTTCAAAGCTGAGGCAACTAGTTAGTAATAGGTTTGAGTGGCTACAGACAAGATGTAAAGATTCGAATTTGAAAAAGTGAAACTGAAACAGAGAATGAAGCTAGAAGCCTAGAAATAAATATATATGTTTGAAAATAGGAGGTATAGATACTATGATATCCTGGAGATGTTCCATAGAGCTGGAATAATAGCGAATACTATAATCAACAGAGAAATGACTTGAAATTGATAATTTATGCTGAAACCACTAAGATGACCCGTCAATTAAAGTTTCTATTCATTACCTACAGACATTCTTTTCCATATTTCCTTGATTGGTATTAGTTTGAACTTTTTTCTTCTAAAGTTTGACCTTTGTAACTGAAGTCATGGTTGCTTAATTTAATGACGCATTTATGTTTTAAAGTAACTGGAATCTTGCATTTTTGTAAATCAATGAAATATTGCCTGAATCATGATTTATGGCTTATCCTTGTGTAGATTTGGAGAAGTTTGGAGATCCAAAGTCCAAACCCTTATAATATTGTGTGCCCTTGGTATATGTTACATGGAGAACTTTGTTGTCTCACCGTCTCCTTTTTTTTGCAATTTTTTCCTTGTATCCAAAAGTTCTTATTCTTTGAGGATTTTTTGCTAGTATCCTGAACAATGATGAGTCTGACTTTAATCCTATATTTTATCATGCTGGCAAAACCTAAAAGTAACTTCAGCTGAGGTTCAGTTCATAATTGAGTTACATTATTTTTGTATCATGTACTTTTTGTAAATCTTAATAGAGTTGGGGTTGAGGGCACTTTAGAATTGACGTATCTAATTAAATTACAAGGATTTGATAGTAATACATCAACATGACATTCTTCCCCTTCATTCTTTTCTCTTCTAACATGGTATCTAGAGCCTAGATTTAGATCTAGGTTTGAAAAAGGGACAAAGAAATAGTGAAACCCTAGCCGTGGCCAGCCGTTCAAAGTCTCTATGAATCTTGAGGACCGAGGTGATTAACATGTGGCAGAATGGTTCATGTATAAATTTTTTCGCCACAGTCTCTGTGAATTATACTAATCCAAAATTCAAATTTCTGACTAACAACTGGAGACTAGAAGAATTGTGCTTATGTTTTTCCCCGTAAGCAAACTACTTTTTACTTAATGATATTCAGATTTTGTAATATATTAGCACTTTTCTAGCTTCTTGTGCTTCCTACTATGTCTTATCGTGGAAACTCTATTGACACCCTAATCAAGGAAAATTTGTAGAAGTAAGTTTTTCCCAATAGAAAAGCCTTTCCTTACATGTTTACTCCTCACCCCCGAGAAAAATGAAGTTTGTCCGAGTCAGGTCACATGCAGGTTTCATGGCAGGGTAATTGTCTTGGTCAGTTCGAACCTATAACAACATCTGCAATCAGGCCTTGGTGAGTTTTTTTGAACAATATAAGAGATGTTCCGCAAACTGATGCTACCAGAACTAGTGTTAATGACTTGTTATTTTCACGTGGCCGTGCTTGTGTCATTGTCTAGGCAATTTCATAGCTCAAATCAAGTAAGTGATAGAAAAGCATCAATATGAATGACATTAGACGAGCTTGCTCAGCTTAAGTTGC
This sequence comes from Penstemon davidsonii, assembly GCA_034814905.1. Lineage (NCBI taxonomy): Eukaryota > Viridiplantae > Streptophyta > Magnoliopsida > Lamiales > Plantaginaceae > Penstemon > Penstemon davidsonii. The sequence goes on from JAYDYQ010002686.1 coordinate 8,641,005, forward strand.
CAATTACATTCAGCTTCTAGTCAATTCAATTAATATACCTTACTGAATAAATAATCATATCAACTTTTCAGTGACAAGATGATTTTGATTGGATACATCCACTTCCTTATTTCCAATACTTACAAGTAATTAAAGCAGGCCATGACAAAGTAGCAATTCCCCATGTTGCTTTAGGGCTTCATTTCTCATTTTTTTCTCTGTTACCATAATATACAATTTAATGGAGGAGCATTACCTTGTATGCTTCACAGGAAAGATTTGATAGGCGATGGTTTGCTGCATGCCTTGTGTGATTGCTTATAGATGGAAATTGATCTTCTTTTTCAATCCTTTATGTTTTAGAAAATGAATTTTCTCTTGTTTGGTAATTTGTCACTGATTTTGTTTCTTTCAGGAAAAAGATGATCTCGAGGCCCAGTTTCGTGAAGTTAATGAGAAAGCTGACCGCACATCCTCTCAGCTGTTAACATTACAGCAAGAGTTGGAACGCACACGGCAACATGCCAATGAAGCACTGAAAGCAATGGATGTAGAGAGGCAACAATTACGAAGTGCAAATAACAAGTATAGTCTCAGAAATCTGTATCAGAATTGATTTCATACACTACTGATCTATTATTTGTTCTAATATGATTTATAAATGATTATTTCATTTAGTTTGAGAAAAGAAATACGTTACAAAGTCGCAGATATTGTCTGAGTTTTGAAAATTAAATAACGTAATTAAAATTCCTATATGCTTTTATTCTCTCCCGCTCGCATAACTTAGGTTGTAATCTAGCTTGTGTCTAAAGTTTTTTTGATTGTACTAATTAGAATTTTTGAGAGATTTCTTAGTACTTAGTTCTGCTCCTAGTTATTTTCACTAAGAGAGAACAACCATCACTGCAGTATATAAGAAGTCTGTTCACGAGTGTGTAAGTTCATCCATTCAATGGAACACATTGTAGTTCCTTTTTCTTGTAAGCATTTTTAACTTTTTTGGCACAAGCGGCCTTATGATTTCTGAATCAAGAACGCCAAATTGATGTTTCATTGAGCATCTATCATTGCCCTCATAGGTTTATATTTGAATATTCTTTAATATTTCTGTTTCTGCATCTTATGGATTCTTAGAGCAGTGTCAGCAAAATTATTGTGATATCTGAAATTTTGAAATTTTCTAAGTTTCTGGAGAGTCATTTAAGAATTTGCTCTTATATAGACTTCGGGATAACGTTGAAGAATTGCGTCATGCTTTGGCCCCCAAGGAGAGTGCTTTGGAGTCATTGCAACAGTTACTTTCGGAAAAAGAGCAGGTATTTCAATTCATTTATTGTATAGTAACAATTTAGAAACAATCATCACTTAGGCTATCCTGATGATTCGAAGTTTTATATTATATTTTATTTATTATCTTATTTGACGAAATTTATGGATTGTCAAAACCGCAGTACAATCCATAAATATTTGCATGTACGATATTAGTTGTATTTTTGTGCACCCCAATCACTATATTTCTGTCCCTCTCTCTGTATATATACACATACCGGGTATATTATTTTTTACATACATGAACATATATATATGTAATGTTCGTGTATGTATGCAAATATATGTATCTACATATACATGTACATCTACATATATAAACACATTTCTATATATATACCCTTCTTTGTGTGTGTGCATGTGTATGTCTACTACATGTGTATATTTATAAGTATATGCATGTATGTATGTACATTCATACATGTGTATTATATGACTTTGTCATGCCAGGTGATCATGGGAAACATAGGGCTGATATAAAAGTTATTTCAGTACACATTTTGTACAAAAATTAATTATAATCTTGTGCTGAAAAAATCTTCAGCTTGAAGGGGAATCCCAAGGTGTTTAATGTTTCTTTTTGTAGTAATCTCGTTATCATCTTTTATATGTTTGAGACCACTTGAAATCTTGAATACATGAATTTGGTGGTTATGAGTTCTTCCATGTGCTCCCCCCACTCCCACCTCCTCTCTCTTCTCTCAATATGCGAGAGCTTGTTTTATGTCTTTCCTGGCGTGCTTTAAATTTGCCGGTCATTTTGTCGTCTAGGCTAAAGAAGAGATGGACTCATTTGCAATTATCAAGTTGCTTTCAGTGTACTGTTATAACAGGGGCATTTTGTTATCAAGAGAGTTGGATATATAGCTAATTACCGCATCCATGAAGTATCTGCTAGATGTTCACGCATATTGTGCTTTAATATGATGGTGAATCGAGCACTAAAGCAATTTTTTTTGTGAGATCATAGACAGATAATAATTTATTCCCAATAAATGCTGTTGCAACTTAATTCGCTGCCTTCTCTAGAATAATTGTGCTCAGTTTACTAGCGCTCTTGAAAAGTAATCTTCCAGATTCTCATGGGTACAAATTTATTTCTGATTACAATATGGCAAACTGTAGACCATGCTAAAGTGACCCTCACAAATAAACTAAATAATTTCTGTGTGGCGCCCTTATTGCTTTTGATGGTTACCAGGATCCAAATCAAGTTAACTGCTTAATCACGTCAAAATATGAAAATCTCTGAATATGATACAGTCAGTTATACCTTTATATGAAAGGTAAGCTGTTGGTGACTCAACATTCTGAGGAATTGATTGATAATTTTTGAAAATAATTAATATTGGTACAAGTTTCAGGATAAAATGAAATCAATGTTGATTAACACCTTAAAAATCTATTCTCTCAGATCCCACTCATATTAATGATTGTACTTTTTAAAAATAAAAAATATTGAAGTTGACGATTAAAGTGCTCAATTTCACCATATTAAGGTGAATACACATTTTCTGGTCAGGTGAATATATAATTTAGGTAAGAGCAAGTTAGTAGTTATTCTGGATGTATCCTAGTAATATTTTGTATTTCCTTGACATGAAAATATTGATTGAAATCTTTGAACAACATATGTGGATAGTTTAGGATTGGTCTCAAAGAGTCACTTAATTGTTTCTTGGATTCGACGCTTCATTTAATAATATTGAAGAACAGAGCTTTATGATTACAAAATGAAGCCCAAGAATAATTGGTAATCTAGAAATCAAGAGAAGTGAATCATACTCATAGTAAGGTCAAATTTAATTAGATGACTAATCCACCTCTGAAGTATATGTTTTATATTGAAGGAAGTTGCAAAATTTATTTTTCCAAAGTTACACATCGTCTCTTAACTCTCCTCCGTCAAAGATATATATTTTTCTCTCGATGGTATAGATTCCTGATTCCCTACAATCTTATCGGCTATATGAAGATTTTTTTTTTTTGAAAACCTGTTTCTCAATACATATAATATAATGTAAGATTCCATTTCTGCAGATGTTGGAACACTTGCGAGGGTTACTACAGGTAGCTGATGAAAAGCGGGAAGCTTCAATTACCGAACTGTCTGTAAAGCACCAGATGGTAAACTGCATGCAGATGTTTGAGCGAACTCTTGCTTCTCATAGACATGAAATTTGAGATCCTTCTTTGGCTGGTATTAATAGTGTTTACTTCTTTTTGCTATATCTCTGTTCCAGCAAGTAGAGAGTATGGAAGCCCAAATTGCTGATGTATTAGCTGAAAGAAGCAGAGCAACTGAAACGATATCATCTCTGCGAGTAAGAGTTGTTATAGCTCTTGTTCAGTTTTAAAAAGATAAAAAACTCTCACAGTTTATTTGTAGATGCTGAATTGAATCAATAGTTTATTTCTTTTCAAATTGCAGGCTTTAGTTGCGGAAAAGGACACAAAAATTGCGGAAATGGATGCAGCTTCAAGTGGTGAAACAGCAAGACTTAAAGCTGCATTGGAGACTTTAAAAGGAGAGCTCAGTAATGTGAAAAGCAATCATGTATGTTTTTCCATTAGATGTACTTATATATAGACATTACATATGCTTTTTATTAGGCCCAGAGTGGGAATTTGATGTAGCATTACAGTGCTGTCAGTGTTAAGTTTCAATATTAGATTTTAAATTTACCTACCAGCTCTCATTGTGGGCATGAAATAGTGTGAATATTGAAGGAATTTGTGATTCTTATTGTAATGCTTACTCTTTCAATCAATAATTAATGTTTTTGTAAGTAAATATAATGTCTAGATCATGAATATGATTAAACTATCCATGAAAACTGATACGATTATTTAAACTATCCATCCAAACTGGCCAAATTATGACCGTCTTAGCTTATCTACGGGGCTCTGGTATCATAACGTCTCTAAAAGGGATGACAGAGTCAATAACATCATTAATATTCTTACTTTTAGGATAAAACAACAAAGTTGAATATATCTCATGGCATTAATGTTGGAAATAATGGTGCATTCAGGAGAAAGAAAAAGAAAGTCTGGAAGCTGCCTTCCAGTCCATGAGAGCAAAGCTGGAGATTTCTGAGAGTAATCGGATGCGTGCCGAGGTCGAGGCAGAGAAATTAAGAAGTATTCTTTTTGTCTTGGCACTTTGGTTTTGTGCGAGACATAGAATGCCATTTTTATTTTCTTTTCGTTATCAGGTCAACTAGAGTCGGAACTCTCTGTGCAATATCAGCTTCTGAACGGTAAAGATTCTGAGATAGAAGAAGCCAAAGAAAAGGTAACATTCTCTTTCTTGCCTTTTTTTTTCTTTTTTTCTTTTTTCGTTTTTTTGATAAATTCTCTCTTGCTTTTGCTTTCTTTAAAGAATATTGAAATATCTAACCACCCAATCCCAGATCTTGCCACTTGTTGAGAACTGTGATTTTGTAAGAGTATTTTTCATGGTGATTGGAAAGAGTAACACAGTCAGCATTTAGTTCCACCTTTTCTTGAGTTACTAATACCCTTGAATTGATAATAACCAGAAAGAGCTATAAGAGAGATGATAACTTATGAAGATCGTTCATTTGCTTGATAAATGTCCCATTAACCACATCCTGCAATGAACGAACGCAAGCATAAATTACAAAATGCAATCTCTGCAATACATCATACACAAATACACGTCGGACATGGATCTGTGACGTGTGAAATTCAAGATAAAAAGAAAAGAAGGATACGGTATTGAACGTCTAAAGGACGAGCCAGAGCTTCAATGCAGTTGACCAGCGGAGATGATGGAAATAACCGGAAATAAGTAGAATTGTGGTCTTTGACTCTGCCATCAAGCGACATTCTGGTGAAAAGTAGGAAGCATTGCAAGTTTAGATGGTCAAAACTAAAATGTAAAATAAAAATGTTTAATGAGGATACCAGGGATCTAGATAATGCACCAAATGTTATGTGGAAACATGCTAATTTATCTGACTCATGGAAAGCCACTGGATCTATGGTTTGGTATTCATTAGATTGTAATTTGGTAAAAAGTGCATCATAATGCAAGTGTGATTATGTTTTATAAACTCGATTTTTAAAAATCACCATTTCTTTTTATATAATTATATGCCATTCCCTATTTCTTTGTTCTTAAAGCACCAATTCGGAAATTCTAATGATTAATCATTAATGTATAAATTCACCCAAAACAAGTTCTTGGAACAAACCATACGATGTTGTAACTGACTGGTTGCTTATTAATTTAAATATAATATCCTCTATGGGTATCAGGTAATCTGATTCTTGGTGTTTTCTGACTACTATAACTCCAAATTGCAGATCAAGAACATTGAAAGTGAATTTGCTTCTTACAAGGTTCGAGCTCATGCACTTCTTCAAAAAAAAGATGCAGAACTAGCCGCTGCTAGGGATAGTGAGCAATTGAAAGCTCACGAGGAAGCTCTTAAGGTAGATCCCAAGTCAGTAAGATGTTTCTTCTGACGAGAAGCTGATTATATTACATCTTGACCCTATATTCCTATTTCTTGTTTTCTTTAGGAAGCTGAGAAAGAAATTCTTTTAGTTTCTGCGGAAAAGGATAAAGCTCTGCAAGATCTGAAAGATACGTTGACTAACTATGATATGGAAATTGCCACCAGGTAATAATATATCATGATGTTGCCGAAATCACCAATGAATATATATTTCTAGTAAAGTGGAATATGGAAGACAGAAATGATAGTGCATTGTCTTTGCTTTTCCTTGTAATTCCAAGCTGATTGCTTCATGTATGTATATTTTTCAAAGATGGGGAATTAGGGATATTCTGAAAGGAGCAGCTTATGTTCTTTCTAAGAATTCAAATCTGAAATATAACTTAATTCAAAGAAAATAGAAAAACCTCAAGGGTTCACTTCAGAGGAGGCACAGGTAGCATTCTGTAGTGAATGTGGAAGAGAGCAGGGTCTTAGAGTGAGAAGTGGGACATCCTGCGGAGGACAAATGGAGGTGTTCATCCTAGATGAAGTAATATAATCCAAATAAGTCATTTTCTTTTTCTTTCTTTAATATAAGATAGTCTAGATATTAATTAGTATTTAACGATCTTCACTTGTGTCTTTAACGCATGGCTTGTGAAATGTACCAGGATTTGACTGGAAATGCATTGTATACCTATTGAAAATCTAGAGTGCTCTGAATATTTTTTTTCTTGTTTTTTAGAGATGCAGCTCTCAGCACTGCGGAGCATAAGATCAAGAGCTTGCATCTAAAGTTGGACTCTGTTCTCTCTCTCCACCAATCCGAGAAAGAAGGATGGGTCACAAACCTTCAAAATGTGGAAGAAACATGGCAGTGTAATGCAATCATTCTTTTCTTTTAGCTATTTTGATATGCCCTAATTTTATCTCTATTTTGGGAGCATGATCCTATAGGTTGAATTCGATATTAACTTTACAGTGAGATATGAAGCACTTAAGAAGCAAAGTGAGGTTTTGTCGGACCAACATGTGGAAAATGAAGTAGAAGAGCTCAAATTGGAATGCTTAAAATTGAAGGTTGTAGCCTCTACACTTGGCTGTTGAATAGGATACTGGGTTCTTTTTCTTAATCTTGATTGATATCCTGTAGGAAGAGCAAAACTCATTTCGAGATCTTGCTGATAAAATGATGGAGGAGAAGGATAGAGAGATCTCCAGGCTTTTGGATGATAACAAGAATCTGCGTCATGTGCTGGATTCTAAGCCACCTGTATGCCTCTTCTCTACACATAATAATCCACCTATTACTGGTCAAAATGTTGATTTTATCCATATATTCTGTGTCGTTATTATTGATTCTGAATTTGGATAGGCCCAATGTTCTAACTTTTAATTGATCACTTTGTGAATAGTCTTTAATATTTTGACTCCTCTTAATTGATCAGGCTGAGTATCATGAAGACTTTACAGGTACATAAATTATTTTTGTTCAAATTGAAATGACAGTATATTATTAGAAGTTAAAATATTTCTAATAATGCTTGGATAGAGTTTTCTGTTATCCTTTTCCAATTTATGAATGCAGCTTTTCAGAAACAGGAAGCTTCAAATTCTAGTACTTCAGCTGCGGATCAACAGATCCTAGTATGCAACAGTTTCCCTGTTATGATATCCTTATTCTTGTTTGATATATAATCATATGTCTCAATCTGTGGTTCTTACGATATATCTGGCTGTGATAGTTTTCATTTATTTCTATACTTCTTTTTTTTCCTTCTTTCTTAGGAAAATGCATAGTGTCTAGGAGAAAGTTCCTTTTAGAGTTTGTGATATAATGGTAATTATGTGATCTATCTATTTATATAAATGCCCCTTAGAGTTGAGTAATGAATGATACTCTCTCTGTCCCTAAATTCTGGTATGTCCCAAAACAAAACTCCACTTCTTTAATGAAATTATTTTTCCCGAAAATACCCATGATTTGACATCACAAATTCCCAACCACTACTTTAAGGGTATAAATGTAATGATATCAAAAGTTTCACTTTTTTTAACTCTCACCTAAAACTCCTTGTCAAAAGTGAACGGAGCAAAAAACAAGGGACGGAGGGAGTATTATATATATATTCACAAATGACATCATTGGTAGTATTTTCTACAGTTTCTGTTAACATGTAAAAATAAAATGAAGTCACAGCTAGGAAATGAGAGGTTTGTAGCTTGAATCTTTGAGTTCAAATTGCATCATCTCCAAATCTGTAAAACATGCCAACTAGTCGAAAATTTGTTGCATCAAGTTTAATTGCATGTTATATGATGTAAAAGGGGCACTTTTTGAGAATCCAGAATCCATATGTTGGATATAGATTATTAGATTTACATATGTATACCACTCTTCATGTGTGCTTATGCGTGCTACATTCATATCTTTTTTTTTTTTTTTTTTTTTTTTTTTCAACTGCGAATATTGGCTTGGATATAATACGAGCCTGTCCATGAGCATGCACACATTGAGATGATGCATATAAGGGTTATCAATAAGCCTGTTTAAAAGATATAAAGAAAAAAAAATCAAGACTGTTTACGTGATAATATCTTGCTGTTCAGGGCCATATGTTTGATCACTAAAGATTGATTTATTCCCTTCTAACAGAGTATTAAAGAATTTTATCTTTTTTTATGCTTAACTTGAATAGCATGTTCTAGTGTTTTTTATTAATTCTTTCATGTCAGATTTTGGCAAGACAACAAGCTCAGAGGGAAGAGGAGCTCGCTCAAACGCAGCGGCATATTCTTGCTCTTCAGGTATGTGATGTAGGAAATCCTTATTATTCAGTATTTCAATCTATGAACAATAATTAGCATGTACCGATTCTTAGGAAAATCAGGCCTTTCTGAGTTCAACTTTGTCATGTTTAAGGACAGGCTTTATAAAAAAGAATTGGTTGTTGACAAGAAATAGTTAGATGACTGGTATTGATAGAAGCAAAAATTTAAGCAGAGGAGGGAAAGAGGAAAATGAGGAAAAAGAAGCAGAGAAAGTCGTTAACTCTCTCGCATATGTTGAAGTAAATCCAGACAATCATGATACCAAACCTTACTAATCACCTATTTCTGAAAAAGAAGAGTACTACTCCCTTCATCCCTTTTTTTTTCTATCCTTTTACTTTTGGGGCGGAATTTTAGGTAAAAGTTAAAAATGTGGAACTTTTAGGTACTTTTACATAGATGCCCTTAAAAGTAGTGGTTGGGAGTTAGTTGTGTCAAATCATTACTTTATGTGAGAGGGTATTTGAAGAAAATAATTCCATTAATAGAAAGGGAGTGTTTTTTTGGGACATCCCAAAAAGGAAATAGTAGTGAAAATTTTGGTACAGAGGGAGTAATATGCAGTCTCCTATTCTCCTTGTTTAGATAGAGTTGATTATTACCCATATAATGAATAAAAAGACGGGGACTTGAATTATGAATAGAAAATACTATTAAAGTAATCATAATCCTTGATGAGTAGGGACTCCAACTAAAACTCAAAAACTTATGATTTATTTTACCAATATAGTCTTAGCTTCTTATGCATGAAGAAAACAGATCTAATATTATTTCATCTAATTTGAACTATTCTAGAATAGGCTATCTTCGAAGGAGCCTTGTTGAGTAGAAAAGAATTCATAAATTACTCTTGAAGTTTGCTTTTTACGTTTCCTTTGTTGTCAATATACTGCCCTGATCTTGAAACCTCGATCTTGAGATTTTAACCCTGCCTCTACCCTTGACCCTACTACTGCCTCTTGAAAGATACTTGAAACATATGCAAGCTTCTGTCATTATGTATCTTCATTTCCTTACCATGATATTTTTTGAGAATGAAGAAGCCAATTGATAGAGCAAAAGAACTGAAAGTTCACTCTCTCAGACTCTCAGTGCTCTCATGCTTAATTACTATTTTATGATTCCTCTTTGATCATTGAATCAATAATAGCAACTTCTTCAACTCATCCTAGGATATGTGAAATATAAAAAAATTACTCTTAAGACAATTCTAGTTGACTAAATATTATTGTCTAAATTAACTATAACATTCCTAACTTAGAACTCATAACCTAAAATTCTGAAACTGGATATTGAACTCCTGGCTAAAAATATGTAAAATGATCAAAAAATCAAAACTACTCTATAATGGACTCAAATTTCGTACTAATCTAGGATCTAGATAATAGTCAGAGGAGCTTCTTCGAGATTAAAAGATTTTTCAAGACTTCCCTTTGTGGTTGATTTTGTTACCGACTCTTCTGTTTTTTGCATCTGAGTTTGTATTTGAGGTGATGTATTACAGCTCATATATTGGCATGTGATTTCATATGCTTTAATTGCAGGAGGAAATTGAGGAGCTGGAACATGAAAATCGCCTCCACACGCAGCAGGTATTTCATAGTGCCACTGGTCATACAATTTGAGCTAGTCCTCATGTAGCTTATTTAAGTTTATGGTATATTTCTCATTCGGAACCCAAAGTGAAAGGACCCAACTGGATGAATTTTTTATTTTGTTTGGGTGCTTGTATGTTTGATTTTTGTTTTCATGCGAAATATTTGTGGTGTTTGGAAAATGTTTTGAACATGAACTAAAAAAGAAAAAAAAAATCAGGTGGAGTTTGAAAAGTTAGAGATACGATGACAAGTAGGGTGTGAGGTCGTCAAATCATGTTTGTTGTGTTAGTTATAACAATATTTAATTGTGCAGACAATATTATCTTAATGGTGCTAGTTGAAAACTTGAAAAAGTGGAATGATGTGTGTTGTGTGTTTGATTCTGTTCCAAATTTGAAACCCTGGAACGGGCTGACATAAGTGATCCCCACGAGCCCCAAAGATTTGCCAGAATGTAGACACGAACTTAGGAGTAACTACCCCAATTGAGAATTGGCTGGAAGGATATTAAAGAATAAGGTCTCTTGGAGTCTGGACTCTTATGGAAAAATTATGGTACACATGACAAATTTCTATTATGTTTAGGCTACATCATATAAACCAGAATTAAGCTTTTCGCTGTACATCTTGTATAACTAAAGCCATTACTATAAAATATACCCGAGTGAGATGCACAATTGGATAAATTCTCGAGTTTTGGAAATTACAGGCACCGCCAATAATGTTTGGACAAATTGAAATTCAAACAGGACGAGTGAAGCGACTGATTGCATTTAGGCTCCTGACATACGAATAAGTTTCAGTTGGTATCATGTTTTGAGGAATTACACTTAGACCTCCTCACATACATTGCATGTGATCAGATATTTTTCTCCATAGAAGTCCAGCGAGGCTATCAAGAGTTCTCTCTATTTTATTGCTGGCATCAACATATCTTGTAAGTTTATCATACTGGAAAAGACTACACTATCCTATTAACCTCCATTGTTCAGTGTCTTATTTCCTAATTAGAGTAAGGTTAATATTTGTGCATTTTGTTCATAATATGGAATTTTTTTGGTCGTAAAGTAAACAAATATATTATCTAAACACAACCAGCTCCTGAGTACATCTGGTCATCAATATATATCATTAGAAGGACGGTCCTATCTTAAAAGTTTCCTTTATTATTTAATCTATCTTCTTTAATTTATTTAACTATGAATCATAAATATGATAAAGCCTGGATAAAAAAAGAATATAATACAGCCAATGTTGTAAAGATGATGTTGTTACATTTCCCAAAATAAGTGATAATCAATACTACATGTCAATGTTTTTAAGTTGGTACGCTTGAGGTTTTGATTCCCTTGAAGCGAGAGTAGATCAGGAATTTCTTTCCATCTTTCTAGAACATCAGCATTTTTCCATTCGGTGAACTAACGAAAAGGTTGCAATGTTAGACATGGACAGATCTTGGGGGGTAATTTTCAAACCTAAGCTAGTCTACATGTAATTAGCCTTATTCAGGGGGTTTAGATGTAGTTTATAATGCACAAGTTGTTTCACTTTGCCCTGTAGTCAAGGATTGACATTCTTTGTTTTTTGAAACAACACGCCACTTGTATTAATAAAGATAAGAGTACAAGGGGGCATAGTAGTTAAAAGCGAGAAAAGTGCTCGCTATAGCGAGGCTTCCTTGCCTCGCTGCGCCATGCGCGCTCGCTAAACAGTAAGCGAGCACCACGTGGCGCTATAGCGAGGATAGCGTGCCTTTCGCGATCTGAAGTAAAAAAAATTAAAAAAAAAAATAATCCTAATTTTAAGGGGCGCCACATGTCCCCCTTTTTTAACCCTAAAGTAAAAAATAAAAAAACTGACTCTTCCTCCAAAAAACTGCGTCTCTTCCTCCAAAAACAAACTCGTCTCTCTTGTCTTCTCCCTCTCAAGCTGCGCCTCCTCCTCCAAACTCGACTGCCACCGTGCTATCCTAATGTGGATGAGGAGGAAGAGCAAAGCAAACGGAGACTTCAACATTTGAAATCGCATCCTAATGTGGATGAGGAGGAAGAGGACACTGATGATTATAATTCAGAATCCGGAGAGGAAAATAGCGATTGCTACAAATCTAAATTATCTAGTTCTAGTGAAGAATCTGAAGATGCAGAGTCAAGTGGCAATGAGTTTGATTGATGATTGATGATGTTTAGACTTTAAAGCTTAGATATCATACTTTTGGGTTAACTATTTGTTATAAACTTCTAGTACTTTAGGTTTATTTGCTTGTTTTTGGGTATTTTGGGACTTAATTTGGTATTAATGAACTAAGATGATTTGGTTTTATTGTTTTTATCTGTCTTATTCGAGATTTATGATTATTATTTTGAAAAATATATAAAATGTGCTTTATTTTCAAAAAGCCCGCGTTTTAGCGCTGCGCTATGCGCTATAGCCCCAGGAGCCTTTGCGCGTCGCTGCGCTATTCGCCTCTGACTACTATGCAAGGGGGAGTGCAGAGGTTGCAGTAAAAAGTATAATACAGGTCAGGTAGTGGAAAATAAACTTAACATAGAAACAATCTAAACTACAAGGCCATCCAATCCGAAAGTAGCATAAAAAAGGGAATGCCTCTAAAAAGTTTAGAATTAAACAGCCATATTGCTGTCCAGAATCTTATTCTTCCATAACTCTTCAACATGATGCTCCTTAAGTCATTGTCTTCAAAAATCCTTTCATTCCTTTCAAGCCAAACGTTCCACCATAAAGATAGTACGACTGTTTTCCAAAACACACTCCTTTTCTTTCCTCCTGGAATCTGTAAAGTAATAATATCCGAACAATGTGGTGAGGTCACCCACGTGATGTTGAAAATGTCCCTCAGTTTCAACCACAAAAGTGAGGTGAAACCACATTGCGAGAAAAGATGAGCCACTGTCTCCTCATTTTTCTTACATAAAACACACCAGTTTGGTGATAAGGATTGACATTCTTTCTAATGTATCTGCTCTCTTAGCTAGATTTTAAGCTTCTTTGTTCTTCTTCTAACACTCAAAGTAGTATAGAAAGGAAACTGTCTATTAGGTTGGCTACTTGGACACCATCTTTAACTGACATGCCCTAGCACATTCTTCTCCCCATTTTTGGGTTGAATCTTATCTAAGTGACCTTATATGTTATGTCACCCCACGTTTGTATAGTGAATGTTGAGCCAGTGCTATTAATTTGTTCAGCCAAAAGCTAAGTTGGATGGATGGATGGATAGGATCAAAGAGAGAATGGGTTGGGTGAAATCATTTGAAGAGCTGGTGCATATTTTTTCTTCCATCATCTATTGATTAATCCTGTAATGTAGTTAAGCTTGATGAAGTAACAGTGATGACTAAAAGTTGAAACTTTTCTATTTGGAGGAAGAGCAACAGAGAGGTGATATTTAAGGCTATTGGTGCTCTAAAAATCCAACATAAAGTGCTAGGGTCCAACAAAAATTATGACAGTCTACAACATCTGGTGGCAATAGAGCTATGTGTTTGTGTCTGTGTGGATGTGCATTAGGATTCTGACGAGGTTGATTGGTTATTGCATGAATATGGTTGTATGCTTCCATGACATTGCATCAGTATGTTTATTCAGTTTTAATGATCATGTATGCAGGAAACCCTATTGAAGGAAGAACTCCGGAACTTGGAAAGACAACAGAAGAGGGAAGGAGTAGATATGACATATCTTAAAAATGTTGTTGTAAAGCTTTTAGAGACAGGTATCTTCGTATTTATTGCATTGCTATCTTCACATGCACCTCTCTTTCATGTCTTCTACTCCCCACTATGCTTTCTGCATAAAACGGTCTTTGAATCCCCTTCCTATGCGCTGTAATTTCACACTTATTTTTCACAAGCTTTTTAAGTACTCTTGAAAATTTAACAATCATCTTCCTAATCCTGGGTCTATATATTTTGAGAAAGAGAATTGATATACGTCGATAAACATATTAAAAGTAAGTGGTATTATTCCATAGAAACAGATGAGCTTTAATAACTAATAGCTATTTATGCTACTACAGTTCTCTGTTTATCAGAGTCTTAAAGAAAACCATTAAATTCTCCCATAAGCACCATATACAATATATTAGATATAAGAAATACCTCATATGGGAAACATAAGCAAGCTAGTTTTCCATTATTGGGGACTATTCTAAATTAATACGTCCAAGAGGCTTAATCATGATTACTATCTTTATTTAGTTGAGCAATTATAAACTTCTCTTGGAGACCAATGATCACTTTTGCTTGTTTTTCCATGCCTGCCTTGTTAATAATTAGGTGAAGTGGAACGACTACTGCCTGTTGTCGCAATGCTCCTTCAGTTCAGCCCCGAAGAGGTGAATTTTTTATCTTTTCTGCAATGGATGCTTAAAAATTACCCAAAGAAATTTCCATGTTGATAACATATCTGATATAATTTGTTGCAAGTGGTATTTTGGATGGTTGGATATCATTGGTTAGTATGTCCACTTAGAAAATTGGTATGGTATATCAATCAACTTATGAAACAAGTGACAGTAATTAGCGTGTGATTCTCTGAAATAGAATTGTACGAACAAATTATCGCGTAGAAGAAAATACTTATTAATTCAGGTTATCATAATCACTCAACCTTTTAGTTGACATTATATCTATATCCACACACACACACACACATATACATATATATGGTATGAAAAAGTCAAGGAATTGCAATGCGAATTTTTAGGGTAATAAAGTAAAAGGTTTCTTTCTTATAATACCCTGCAAAGACTTTGTTCTACGCGAGACTGCCCTCAAATGAATATCGTTGCTAAATATGCGACCTATAGTCTTGCCTCTAGGATGACGGAGTGTGGTCCTCCGACATAATTAATCCTACAGTGGTGAAGATCACTTCAACTTTTGACAAAAGCACTTTTTATTTTATAAAGTAGCGTCTTTTTCTTTTACTTTTCTGTTGGAGCACCTCTTTCATTACATGCAATCACCTGTAACCACCTCGTTTCCACCCTTCTTCCAGCTCCAACCCCCTTCTCTGCACCAGTTCAGACTTCAGACCTTGATCCCACTTCTGAACCTGTTTGGAGCCATCACTTCAACTATATCAACACCTTATTTCCTCTCAGAATTCATATTTTGTTTAACTGATACCAAGTGGGCCATGTTAACAGCAATAAAGATGTTTCAATGTTGATTCACAAGTATTTTTAGTTACAATGCATTCAGTTTTCTCATGTGTTTGTTTTGTTATATGTGATCATCTGAATACCTTTCAATGTGACCTACGTTTTCTGTCTCCATATTGTGAACTCAATTGCAAAGTTTGGACTTGTAGATCTGGACATGGACTTGTGCTTTCCTTTTCTATTTGTTTTTGTTGACTGTGGGTACAGAAAGTCATTGACAATTGAAAAAAAAAAACGACAACTCATATATCTGGCCCAATTATCTTTAATTTCGTTGAATCCTCCTATCATGCAGTAATGGAAATTGTTTAACCAGCGCATATCCCATTCATTTTGCAGACGCAGAAGTGTCGACAAGCCTACCGCCCTTCAACTGATGTTCCACCTAGCCCTGCAAGTGATTCTGCAGGATCTCTCTTTTCTAGGTTCTCGTTCACATAGTCAATGAAGCAGGATGCAAAGGGCGTTCTTCGTTCAGTCTCAAAAAAAGGGTACATGCCATGAGCACTATACTTGTATTTGTTCTATTACATCACTTGTCAATAATTTAGTATGAACATAGTGTAACATTGGTAGGAAAAGGACGTGCTTTACATACAATTATACAAAGTGAATGTTTCAAAACACGAGGAGCACACAAATCTGTATGGTCTGTCCTTTCTAATTTTTGTTACAAGTTAGGTAAAAGCACTAAGCCATATTTGACCCAAGAGGGATAGCAACATATTTTTTGTGTACCTATGTATTTACTTAGTTTAGAATGACAAGTATTTCTTGATGCTTTGTGTGAGACGAGGAAAAATTCTTAAATTATTCTTAGAATATAAAGCTTTCCGTTAAGAAAACTATATTTGAGAAATTTGGAAATGTGCCATATAAACTTTATCATTTCACCAGTGTTAAGGGTGTATGTGGATGGGTTTTGGCCCGGTCTCGCGAAACTGTATGTGGATGGGTTTTGGCCCGGTCTCGCGGGTTTCGCGAGACCGAGTCAAAACCCTTTCAAATGAGTTTTCGCCAAACTCATAAAACCATCAAAAACCTATTCAGAAACTCACACTCAAACTCTTCATACCTATAAAATATTGATTTGACACCTATCACCTACTTTTTTCTCAAATCTCACTAAAAAAAACATTGATTTGACATATACCACCTATTTTTTCCCTAAACCCCAACATCCAAATTTAATCCAAGTGGGGTTTCAACTTATTCAAACTACGAAATTCAACAGTCAAAATCCATCCAAATGAGATCTCAAAGGTTTCACCGAAAACCCCCAAACCATTTTTTTAAAACGAGACCCGCGAAACCGAGCCAAAACTCATCCAAATAGAGCCTAAATGTCTCACAATCAATTCAAGGTACATTCCTGGCAATTCACTCTCTAAAATGACTGAAGGTGAAAGTTACATAGTCTACCCATACGTCACAGCGAATTCGCGCAACAAAGGTACTTTTTGCATGTTAAGGGTATTATTGACCTTATACTAAAATTGAGAGAGTTGGAAACAGTGGTGGAGCTAGACGACTTCCGTTGGTGGGTTTTTTTTTTTTTTTTTTGTAACAAACTTGATGTCTTTTCCATGTTCAAATAAAATGAGAAAATCTAAAATAAAGTAACACTATAATTTTATCCAATAAAAGGTGAAATGATATACTAACAATTTTCAACAAATAGTTCAAGATATTAAGAAATTTATAGCACATAAATCTTACAACATAATGTCAATTATGCAAAGAAAATAATGCTAAAACTGTTTCATATGTTAATGCATATAGCCATTAAGATTTATGTGTTAATAATATGAGCAAATTAAAAAAAGGATAATAAAGAAAAAATCGAATAATATATAATACAAAACTAAAAGGAGGAGATTATTTTGAATTGGGTTTCAAACAAACGAAGGATACATGTTTCAACTAGGTGTAGAACTAGTGACCTTAAGGTTGGTAGTGCTTCAGTGGACTAAATGAATTTTGCTTGCTAATATTGATAAATTATACTACTGATAGAAACCCAAATCTTTCTTGGGGGGCAACCCCCCCCCCCCCCCTCCCCACCTCCCCCAGCCCCAACATAGCTCCCCCACTGATCGTTTCACTAGTGTCAAATGTTAAGCGAAATCAATTCAGGGTACATTCATGCCACTTTCACTCTCTAAAATGAACGAAGGTATTACATAGTCTACCACGTGTCATGGGTGGATTTCTCTTGAGTCATGCAACAAAGATATTTTTTGCATGTGCGGTGCCAAAGGTTCCTCCAAATTTTTGGCTGACTTTACTCCATCTCGCGTCTTTACGACGAGCCTTAGGTATTTTGGTCAAACACTTACCAGTGTGATAGTGCTGCACCGGGTTCCCAGGGCCTTGCCTATCCTTGACCCAACATCGTCTAAGGATCTTCTCTTCCATGTCCATTTGAACGGCAACATGATTTCACAATGACGAGACGTAAGCTTTGAATGCATACTGCATTGCGTGTGGTGTTAAAGGGCTCGTCTATTCATTGCTCAACATTCTGTGTCACATGCATGTTAGCTAGATTGGCATTTTCCATTTAACAGTCGCGACTAGCTAGCTTGCTCGCCTAGCTTTGAGCATAACTTGGTCCCAGTAAGCGCATCTTCAATGGCAAGGAGCATTCCTTGCTTCGGTCGACATTGGTGGTAGAGTTAGAGTTATAGCAGAGTTAGTGTTATAGCTTGTGGGGAGTGTTAAGAGTATTAGGATTGGGTTTAAAGGTATTTGGATATTTGTGGAGTCTTATTTCTTTGTATAAATATCCATTCATGGGTTAATTATTAGTAAAACTTTACATTTTATCCCTACACCTTTTCTCTATGGTATCAAAAGCTTAGGTATTTTACCTGGGGTTTTGATTAAACACACAAAAAAAAAAGTAGACAATATACAATAAAACCCTAGCCGCGGCGGCGACCATCTAAGTCATCGGCGCCGTGTCTGGCCATTCAAAGTTAAAGGGTCGTTGTCTTACCGTTACTGTCTCACCACCATTAAAAGAAAAAAAAAAACCAGCCACGTCTTCCCTTGCCACACCGTCTAACCGTCACCTTGGATTTTTTTTTCTTCAGATTGTTATAGGTCATGTTCATAACCAATAATGATATGTTCTGGCCAACCCCAATTTGTCCATCGTGATGTTATTTTGGTTCAACCCATAGCTAGTTGGTGGATGATTTAATGTTTTCTCTTGTTCGATGTGGTATAGTTCGTTGTGTTGGTTCCAAGTGGTCAGATGAGGTCTAGAAGGGGGGGGGGGGGGTGTGAATAGACCTCTAAAAATTTATCTTTCAAAATCTCTAACTTTTTCTGTCAGCAGACTAAGCTGATCAGGAATCATAAGTTGACTAAGCTGATCTCGCACAAAGCTTTGAGCAGCAGAGTTGACCACTCTTCTGATTTTACTTAGCTGATTTTACCAAAATCAGAGTTTTAAATTAACTAACTTGCAGCGGATTTTTCTAGTGTTTTTCACAAGTAGTTTTCTTAACTTAGAAAAAGTTTTATCCCCAGTTTTATAAACTCCTTTTTAAAACTTTTCAGCAGTTAACCTTTTCGTGTTTAAATATGCTCTTTGAAAATATGCAAGAAATAATGCAAGTATAAACACAAAGGATTTTTATAGTGGTTATATGGATATAAATCCTTTAGTCCACTCTTCCAAGTCACTTAGATCTTGGGTTATACTATAGTCACACAGATTACAGTATACAATGCTTGCGCCAATCAACAAATGAAAAGGCCACAAGTGCGCAATAGGAAATCACAAAGAAACTCCTACTCTATGAAGTAATATCACTCACTTAGATGGATATCTACTTCTCACAACACGATTCTAACAAAATCACTCAGATTTGTATGTATATTCTGTTTTCTCTCTATTCTGCTTCGTCAACAAATGACTCAGCTGATGAGTGTTCTGTTCTTGAGGTTGAGACTTAGAAGAATTTTGCTTCGATAATGAAATAGTTGTGTTGTTTTTTCTTCTTCAACTCTTGAACTGAACTATTTATACTTGAGATTTGAAAATCTGCCCGTTGAGAGATCGACAGGTGTTCAAATCCTCGAGTACTGGTCCTTTCTGCAGAAACGGCTACCAGCGACTGAACATTGTACACTCTGTTGTACTTGCTGTCAGTCTGCATTAAATGCACTAAGCTGATACGAGGTTTCTCTTCAATCATTTGTCATAAATACCCTTCCTCTTCAGCATTTATTACTCCAAGTGCATTTATTACCGTTGCAATAACTTCTGATCCACTTCCACTCTGCTGATCGAAATCACTCGTCTGATGTACACTCGGCTGATCCCAAACTTGAACTAATCTGATTTGAGTCGGCTGAATTCTACCAGTCTGATTCCTTTCTTCAGCAACAGATCAGTAGTCTTCTGGACCATATTTGACTCGTCTGAAATAAGATCTTCATTGGTCAAATATCTTCTAAGGTTTGTACTAAGCTTCCATACTTAGCTGATGACTTTTGGAAATCATCAAAACCTCCCTTCACTTCAAAGTCTTCATCTTCATCCAACAATTTCCCCCTTTTTGATGATGACAAAACTTTAGCTAAGTACCTGTACCTAAAACTAAAGTTGAGTCCTCAAAAATTTCTGAGATAGAAATTATATGTTGGAAGCTTGAACTTTTATAAATTTGATCTTTAAGATTACAGTGCAAGTTACAAGGAAAATGAACTTAAGTGAAAAATTACAAATAAAGTAAGCTGATTACAGATTTTCAACAGATAACCTAGTCTAGTAAGCCTAGTCTAGTCCTCAGCTTCTTCATCTTCTTCTTCTTCCTCTTCTTCAACTTCATCACTACTTTCTTCATCTTCACCACTTGAGAAAGCATCAGCAAGATTCTTTAATTTTTCTCTTCTTTCATCAGCTTCGAATTTTGCTTTGATGTCCTCAATTCTCTTATACTTCACGTATGGATTAAGCTGTTCTTCAGCAGAGTACTTAGACGCAGCTAACTCTTTGTCAGTCTTAGCTACATCTTTGGGCTCTACTTCATCATCAGCTTCATCTTCAGCTTCCTCTTCAAGTACTTCAACATCACTTGGCTTTCCAGCAGCAGCCCGTTGGTCTTGTACTTGAACAGTTGCAGCAACAACAGTCCTCTTAGCTGATTCCTCTTCCTCCTTTTTGTCATCAGCAGCAGGGTTGAGTTGATCAGGAGTTATGTTGACAGCAGCACAAAGCTTTATGATGTTTTGATCCATAACTATGTTTTGATCAGAGAGATGATTCAGAGTAGCTTCCATGCGAAGTTGAGTAATCTTCATCTCACCAGATTGGTCATTTAAACAATCAACATTCAGTTGAAGTGTTGATATTTCATTTTGAGCTTTATTGGTGACAACAGTGAACTCTTGCATTAAAGCAACATTCTTCTCTATCTCTGCCTCACCAACTTCCTTCATGACTCTGGCAATTCCTGCAATATCAGATTCATGCCTTTGAAGAGCAGTGTGCAGATGACTCACATCAGCTTTCACGTCTTCAATGTTTCTGTTCATGCTCAAAATACTCTGAGTCAGTGCAAGGGAATTGTCTGGTGGTAGAGGAAAATTTTCTATGGCTTCTTTCACCATCTTTGCAGATTCCTCCTGCATTTGCTTTAACATCAGCTGATTTCTCTTCTCCATCTCCTTCATGGCATTTTCAATCAGCATCTGCATTGACTCCATCAGTGAAGAATGCAAGTCAGCAGTAGGAGCAAAGTTTGATGTTTCAGCAGGTTCTTCCTATTGAACATGAGCTTCATGAAGAACTTGAGTTTCTTCAGCCTTCCACTCAATGGCTAAAGGAACCAAATCTTTGACTTCAGCAGGCAGCTTGGTTGATGTATCCAGATTTATCTCTTCAGCTTGCTGGTCTTTCTTATGTTCTTCACTAGCTGGCTCATCAGCAATGTGAATGATCTCAGTACCATCAGCAGACACTACAGTCTTCTGACGAATCAAGTCAGCTGGAACAAAAGTTGAAGTAGTCTGATGAATACTCAGCTTTTCTTGATAAGTACTGATCTCTGAGCCAAAGGCAATATGCTGTAAACTTGGTAAAGTGGGCACATCACTGGTTGAACCAGGCTCATATCTTGATCGTTCAGCCCATTTCTCCATAGTTGTGTAGACAACAATCTTTACTGCTCTATCTACCAAATCATCAGCAGGACTTGGTTTATTTGATAAAGAATCCTTTATAGCAGTTGCCTCTTCATTTACAATGACTCTTGCAAAGTCATGTAATCTGTCTCTGACAAAGTCTGAGTCCAATGCCTTAGCCACAGAAGTTGTATGCAACCAACTTAGGACCCAACGTCCTTCATCAGCGAACTCCTTCCAAGCTTGGATTTCTTCTTCAGACTTGGTTAACCTATACTCCCTCCATCTGTTGTATCGTATCTTCTCTGGGAGAAAGGTGGTCTTGGTTTGAAGTAGCAGATTCATCCTTTCCAGCTCAGCTTCAAACTTTCTAAAGACAGCAGAGTCACTTTGAACAATTTCAAGTGCTCTTCTGACTTCAGACTTCTTTCTTTTGACTGGTTTGGCCCTTGGTAGCACAAATTGTCCTTCCTTGGGTTTGCCAATCACTATGCCTTCTGACTGTCTTGGCCCATAGGCATCCTTCTTACTGTCTTCTAAAGCCTTTGCCAAGTCTGCTTCCTCCTTGGCAGCCAATTCAGCTTCAGTCATATTCTTGACATCAGCTTCTTTCTTGCTCGCTTCAAGTGCTCTCTTGAGCTCAGCTTCATCACGTTTTCTTTGCTCAGCTTCCTCGCGCTTCTTCTTGTGATAAGCTGACACTTTAGCTTTGCCAGTCCTTCTCTTCCTGGCAGCTCTTGATTCAACAACTGGTGCCGCAACTGTTGGTTCTGGAGCAGCAATCGCTACTGGTGCAGCAGCAATTGGATCAAGGATCTGCACTTCAGGATCCTTTTGAGGTTGACCAACCTCAGCTGTTGGTGCAGAAGTCTGTTTCACAGTTTCATCAGCTGACTTCACAGCAGCAGACTCCTTTTCAGATCCAACAGGCCTCTCTGCTGTTGGAGGACTTTCCCTAACTAGCTCAGAAAGTTCAGTATCTTCATCAACGAACGTCATCTTCTTTCTGGCAGTTTTCTTTGTATAAGGAACAACAGCAGATGTGGCAGTGTCTTTCATAGCGCTCCTTGTCCTTTTAGACACATTTCCAGCTGGCACTTCAGCTGAAATGGTTCTTTCAGAAGATGATTCAATTCCCATCTCATCAATCTCCTTGACTGTTTCATCAACAATCAAATCAACAACATCCTTTTTCTTAGACAAAACTGTTCTGGCTTGAACAACTGGCTTAGCTGTTTGAACAGTAGTCTTACTTTTCTTGGCCTTATCAGCAGGCTCTTTAAGCTCATTAGCCTTCCTCTTTGGTTGCCTCTTTTCTGGTATATCAGTAGGTCCTTTAGACCTTCCAGATTTCACTGGTTCATAAATTTTCAGCTCATTTGCCTTATGAACGTCTTTGCCATTTGTTACTGAACATCTCAAATTCACCAGCAGATGACTAAGAAATATTCTGTGAAGTGTTTGACCACGCTCCTTGTGATCAGCAAGTATGTACCAGATGAAGGTTGCCCAGCTCACCTTCAAACCATAAAAGATAGCAATCATGGTATGAAACCTCTTCATTGGCACGCTATCCAATGAGAATGTGCAATTCTCCAGTACCTTGGCAACTAAATCTGCCATACGCTGAAATTCATCCTTCAGCTGATTCTTTTTTATGCTTCTAGACCAAACTTCATTCTTCTTTGAAGCCAGATTCCAGAAATCAGCTTCAAATGGTTCAGCAAGGGTTGAAATCTCAGTGGAGTCTTCAAGAGAGAGACCGTATCTCTCATTCAACAGCTTGGGGGTTACACAGATAACCTTATCCCCAATTTTGGCTTTTATCTCCATTTTCTCATGGTTAGGCTTCTCCTCCGAGCCATAAAACTCCATAATTTGGTCTTTAAACATCATATCTTCATGAGCCTCCATGAAGTTAACAAGAGTAGCCGCTTTGAATTATTCCAGTATTTCCTTCATCAACGGAGTGCCAGTTGTCTGATACGTCAGGTAGTTCAAGTACATACTTTCAGCGCTAGCTTCTTTTGTAGACATCTCTGAAAAAGATTAAGGAAAACGGAGAGAAATTTGCAATAGATAGAGTGCAAAATTGCTCTGTGTTCTTTTGAAATTTTTAGGGTGCGTAAAAGCTTAGTAAGCTGATTAGATATGGATTTATAGAGGTTGGTTTATTGTCGGTTTCCGTGATTAGTGTCAACCGTTAGATCAGTTACTGAAAAGCAGATCGTGTGAACGATATACGCGGATTTCAAAAAATCATTAATTATGTCAGACATGCGGGAATTTGAAACGCCACTTGTCTGTTACTTATAAAAGCGTGTTTCTGATAAAACGTTTTCAACACAACGCTTAAATATAAGCTGACATAAATAAAAACAGATGAGTAAAATAATACTTATCTGATAGACGACTTGTCTGATACAATATATCACTAGTGAGAGCCAATATCTAGTGATCTTCCTTTGCTGTTTGTCAATCCAGCAAAATAAATAATCTTCAAATCTTCAAGAATTAAGAACAAATCTTCTGATTAACACAACTTCAACTAACTGTCATTGAAGATTTCATCTGTAAAACAGGAGTACCGCTAGTCTTACACATTCCCCCTGAATTCAAGAATTCATCAGTCAACTAGTCTGTTGAGAGTCAGTCTTCTTGAAGTAACACTTGTTGCTATTAGATTAGTCAGCTGTTGAACCCAGTCTTCTGAGAGGTTCCCCCTTAGCTTATGAATCCAATTTTAACAATCCCAGCTCTACTCTTAGAGTAGAAAATCTTGCATCACTTAATGGTTTGGTTAAAATGTCAGCAATTTGACTGTCTGTATGAACATACTCAATAATAACATTTCCTTTTTCAACATGGTCTCTGATGAAGTGATGTTTGAACTCAATATGCTTAGTCCTGGAATGACTAGTAGTATTCTGAGTAAGTGAGATTGCACTTGTATTGTCACAGTAGATAGGGATTCCACTGATCTTGAGATTATAATCTTCTAGTTGATGCTTCAACCAAAGTATCTGTGCACAACATGCTTTAGCAGCAATGTATTCAGCTTCAGCAGTAGATATGGATACTGAAGTCTGTTTCTTACTCATCCATGAGATCAGACGATTGCCTAAAAATTGACAAGTACCTGTAGTACTCTTCCTATCAATTTTACAGCCAGCAAGGTCAAAATCTGAATATCCAGTAAGTTCAAATCCTGATTCCCTTGGATACCACAATCCCAATTCTTGAGTGCCTTTAAGATACCTTAATATCATTTTAGCAGCTAAGAGATGAGATTCTTTAGGATTTGATTGAAATCTCGCACAAACCCCAACAAAATACATAATATCAGGTCTGCTAGCTGTTAAGTATAACAGTGACCCAATTATGCCTCTGTACTTGGTGATGTCAACTGATTTGCCATCTTCATCCTTGTCCAGACGAAGTCCAGTAGACATAGGAACACTAACAGATGAGCTAGTTTCCATACCAAATTTCTTGAACAGATCTTTTGTGTACTTTGCTTGATTAATAAAAATACCATCAGGTAGTTGTTTGACTTGTAATCCAAAAAAGTAATTTAGTTCTCCCATCATGCTCATTTCAAACTTGTTCTGCATCAGCTTAGAGAACTTCTCACACATCTGTTTGTTAGTTGAACCAAAAATAATATCGTCCACATATTTTTGAACTAACAATATATGATTATCCCATTCAATAGTGAACAAAATCTTATCTACTTTACCTTTGCGAAATCCTTTAACTAAAAGAAAATCAGATAAAGTATCATACCATGCTCTTGGAGCCTGTTTCAGTCCATAGAGAGATTTCCTTAGACGATAAACTTTGTCTCCTTGTTGATAAGCTTCAAAACCAGGAGGTTGTTCAACATAAACTTCCTCTTGCAATTCTCCATTGAGAAAAGCAGACTTCACATCCATCTGATAGACAGTGATGGATGTGAAGTCCTTATGAGCAGCATAGGCTAAGAATAATCTGATCGCTTCAAGCCTTGCAACTGGTGCGAATGTCTTATCAAAATCAATGCCTTCTTCTTGGCAATAACCTTTGGCAACTAGTCTTGCTTTGTTTCTGGTGACAATACCATCTTCATTCATTTTATTTCTGAATACCCTCTTAGTGCCAATTACCCTTTGATGAGTAGGTCTAGGTACTAAGTACCAAACCTCATTCCTTTCAAATTGATTTAACTCTTCTTGCATAGCTTCAATCCAGTGAGAATCACTAAGAGCTTCATCAATTAACTTAGGCTCAATTTGTGAAAGAAAACTTACAAACATTGATTCATTTGCAGTTGACCTTCTTGTTCTAACTCTGTCCAATGGATCACCAATCACTAGTTCAGGTGGGTGATCTCTGAGCCATCTGAGATCAGGTTGCAAATCTGGATGTTGTCCTCTTGATTGATCTTGCAACACTACTGTTGGAGTCTCAGTAGTAGTCTGTTGAACATGTGTAGTCTGTTGAACAGTCTCTGGTCTTTTGTTAAAGACTCTGTAAGCTTTACTAACAGTAGAGTATCCTACAAAAACAGTTTCATTAGCCTTTTCTGCAAATGCAGTAATGTGATTTTTTCCATTATTCAAAACATAACATTTACAACCAAAAATCCTAAGATAATGTAAATTAGGCTTTCTGTTGTTCCATAGCTCATAAGGTGTCTTGTTTTGACTCTTGTTGATCATACATCTGTTCTAGGTGTAACATGCTGTATTTGTGGTGTCTGCCTAGAATCTTTGGGGCAGTTTTGCTTCAGCTATCATTGTCCTGGTAGCTTCCTTTAGAGTTATGTTTCTCCTTTCAGCAACTCCATTTTGTTGAGGGGTTCTGGCAGCAGAGTACTCATGATTGATTCCTCTGGAGTTACAATACTCTTCAACAGTAGAGTTTGTAAATTCAGTCCCTCTATCTGATCTGATCTTCAATATTCTTTGACTCTTCTCATTCTGGATCAGTTCCATCAGATTAGTAAGATGTTCCTTGGTTTCACTTTTCTTCTTCATGAAAATCACCCAAGTAAATCTTGAAAAATCATCCACAACAGCTAGGCAGTATTTCTTTCCACCATTGCCGATAGGATCAATAGGGCCAAACAAATCCATATGTAATAGCTCCAAAATTCTGGTTCAAGATTGGTGCTTCTTGCTTTTGAAAGAGGACTTCACTTGTTTACCCTTCTGACATGCGTCACAAAGCTTATCTTTGCTCATGACTGTCTTTGGAATTCCTTCTACCAAATCATTCTTGATTAATCTGTTGATGGTCTTGAAATTCAGATGATTTCTTTTGTGCCACAGCCAACTGATTTCACTTGGTGTAGAAGCCACCAAACAAACATTAGAATTCTTGTCCACAGAATTCCAGTCGACTACATAGATATTTCCCCGTCTTCTTCCAGATAGAATAACCTTCTTTGTTCCAACTTGTTCAACATAGCACTTATCTGATGAAAACATTACAGAAAATCCCTTGTCACAAAATTGACTTATGCTCAGCAAATTGTACTTCAGGCCATTAACATAAGATACGTCAGATATCTTTATGTTTCCTTTGATTAGCTTTCCAACCGCAACAACCTTGCCTTCTTTGCTGTCTCCAAAAGTGACTCTTGGACCATTCACAGCAACAGCATTTGTTAGTTCATGTATGTCTCCACACATGTGCCTTGAACATCCACTGTCCAAGTACCATTTCTTCACTACTTTACTCCTACTCCTAATCCTAACCTACAAAACAAAATAAAATTGTTTTAGGTACCCTTTATTGAGAGGGTCCTGGTGGATTAGTTTCACCTTTGACAACCCAAGATGTTGAAGTCTTTAGGCTTCTTAGGCTTTTGAGTTTTAGCAGGAGCATGAGCAACTTTATTTTCATCATAATCAGCAGGCATACTACGTTGATAATCATTATGATGTGGATAATGCTCATAAGCAGGGTAAGATGCATGATAAGCAGGGTAAGCATGCATTGGTTGATGAGCAGGATATGCAGCATAATAAGGTGGATAATGAGGTGCAGCATAATAAGGTGAATAAGCAGGTTGCACATAATAAGACTCATTTCCATACCAAGCATCATTGTTATAATTTCTTTGCTTCTTGGGTCTGCTCTTTACTTGCTCTTTAACAGACGACTTAGGTTTACTAGTCTGATTGGTTTTACTCTTATCAGCAGACTTCTTAGGACTACTATGCTGTTTGGTTTTACCAGTATGTTTTTCATTTTCAGGCTTATTACCCTTTTTAGCCTTGGGAGATTTCTTCTCCTCTTTTTCAGAAGTTGATTTAGTAGTCTGAACATACAGGATAACATTTCTATTATCAACAGATACAAATTTTTCAGCTCTGTTCAGTTCTAAATTCTCTTTTTCTAAAGGTGTTATCTGTTCATTAGATGTACTAGCAGATGCAACAGACGACTTATCATGAGTAGATATTATCTTTTCAAGCTCCATGATTTTACCTTTATAAACTTCACATTCAGCTTTCAGAGATTCACATTCATGCGAAAGCTTTTTATACTCAGCTGAATCTTGTTGTTTTTCAACACTAAGTTTCAGTTTAGCATTTTGCTTTTTAAGCACAATCATCTCTTCCTTAAGCTTTGTAAATTCATTAACAACACCTGTGTTGTTTTTCATCATTTGCTCAAATGAGCTAAATAGCTCAATTTCATTTTCAGAGAGAGTTATCTCATCGTCAGAATCCTCTGATTATTTGGCCATGAGACAGAGCAGTGCAGGTATCTCTTCTTCAGTAGAGTCATCACTCGATGTCCCTGATTCTGAGTTAGACGAATAGATGGCTGCAATCTTTTCAGCTTCAGCCAACAGCACTTTGCTTTTCTGGTGTCTCCTCTCTTTCCTCTGTTTCTTTTCCTCCTCAGTGTACTTCTCAGCTTTAGGATATGGGCAGTCCTTGATGAAATGTCCCAATTTCCTGCAATTATAGCACATCATTTTGGATTTATAATCATCCTTACTATCATGAGAATAAGAGGTAGGTTTAGAAGTAGAAGCATTGTTATATTTGTTCTTCATTTTTCTCTTGTAGAACTTTTTGAACCCGTTCAATAACAAAGCAACATCGCCAGCAGTGTACTCCTTCTTGTTGAGCAGCATGGTCTCATCAGATGAGTCCATTTCTCTTATCTTTCCGGCTGATCTTCTTGATTTTTCTGCAGCAACCAGGGCAACAGTGGGACTAGAAGTTGAGGTTTCTTCTATACCCATTCTTGGCATTTTATACTCGTACGCCTTGAGTACAGAAAACAGCTCAGTTAGAGAGATCTTCCCCAGATCCCTTGATTCTTCCATAGCTGTGATCTTCATGTTGAATTTGGGTGGTAGCGCCTTCAAGACTTTGAGAGTAATCTCTTTGTCTGTGAACTTTTTTCCCAATTTTAACACGTTGTTCAGCACTTTTGTGAACCTTGAATCCATCTGGTCAATAGTTTCTCCAGATTTCATCCTGAAGTTTTCAAACTTCTCCAGGGCTATGCTCAGATTATGTTCTTTGATGGCATCATTCCCTTCGCTCATGTCACGAATCATATCCCACATCTCCTTTGATGTTTTACAGTGTTTGACTTTGTCAAATCTGTCGTTGTCGAGGGCCTTGGTCATGATAAAGATTCCAACCTTATCGAGATTGCTCAGCTTAATTTCTTCAGCTGTCATCTCTTCGAGGTCTTTGTCAACAATCATTTCTTGATCATTAACCTTGACTGTTTTTGTGATTCTGATAGGACCTTTTGTTATGCACCTGTACATATTGTCATTATAAGCAGCAAGGAAAATTTCCATGCGTATTTTCCAGTCCTCAAAACTCATACCGCCAATGTGGGGAACATGGCTAATACAGTCCATTTTCAAAAAAATTTATTTTTCAAAAAAATATGCTCTTTTGAAAACTTTTGAAAAACACACTAGGATCAAGCTCGTTGATCAGTCAGATGATTCAGATGAACCACCTGCTCTGATACCACTTGTTGGTCCCAAGTGGTCAGATGAGGTCTAGAGGGGGGGGGGGGGGTGAATAGACCTCTAAAAATTTATCTTTCAAAATCTCTAACTTTTTCTGTCAGCAGACTAAGCTGATCAGGAATCGTAAGTTGACTAAGCTGATCTCGCACAAAGCTTTGAGCAGCAGAGTTGACCACTCTTCTGATTTTACTTAGCTGATTTTACCAAAATCAGAGTTTTAAAACTTGCAGCGGATTTTTCTAGTGTTTTTCACAAGTAGTTTTCTTAACTTAGAAAAAGTTTTATCCCCAGTTTTATAAACTCCTTTTTAAAACTTTTCAGCAGTTAACCTTTTCGTGTTTAAATATGCTCTTTGAAAATATGCAAGAAATAATACAAGTATAAACACAAAGGATTTTTATAGTGGTTATATGGATATAAATCCTTTAGTCCACTCTTCCAAGTCACTTAGATCTTGGGTTATACCATAGTCACACAGATTAAAGTATACAATGCTTGCGCCAATCCACAAATGAAAAGGCCACAAGTGCGCAATAGGAAATCACAAAGAAACTCCTACTCTCTGAAGTAATATCACTCACTTAGATGGATATCTACTTCTCACAACACGATTCTAACAAAATCACTCAGATTTGTATGTATATTCTGTTTTATTTCTATTCTGCTTCGTCAACAAATGACTCAGCTGATGAGTGTTCTGTTCTTGAGGTTGAGACTTAGAAGAATTTTGCTTCGATAATGATCTCAGATGTGTTGTTTTTTCGAACTGAACTATTTATACTTGAGATTTGAAAATCTGCCCGTTGAGAGATCGACATGTGTTCAAATCCTCGAGTACTGGTCCCTTCTGCAGAAACGGCTACCTGCGACTGAACACTGTACACTCTGCTGTACTTGCTGTCAGTCCGCATTAAATGCACCAAGCTGATACGAGATTTCTCTTCAATCATTTGTCATAAATACCCTTCCTCTTCAACATTTATTACTCCAAGTGCATTTATTACCGTTGCAATAACTTCTGATCCACTTCCACTCTGCTGATCGAAATCACTCGTCTGATGTACACTTGGCTGATCCCAAACTTGAACTAATCTGATTTAAGTCGGCTGAATTCTACCAGTCTGATTCCTTTCTTCAGCAACGGATCAGTAGTCTTCTGGACCATATTTGACTCGTCTGAAATAAATTTTTCCTTGGTCAAATATCTTCTAAGGTTTGTACTAAGCTTCCATACTTAGCTGATGACTTTTGGAAATCATCAAAACCTCCCTTCACTTCAAAGTCTTCATCTTCATCCAACACGTTGGGTGGAACGTGTGAGCAACATTGTGGTAAGTTGCTAAGGGGGAGTAGTGAGAAGTAGTTATTTTTGTCATTTTAGTTGTCTTGGTATATTTAGTTGTTTGGTTCATTGTTGTCGATGGACGTTGTTGCAATTGGATTGTTACTTTGTAATTTTCCGTAGTGTAGTCATCACGCACTATTTGTTCGACATTTGGTTGGAATCAAATTTCGGTCGAGGAAGCTACTGAGTGTTAGAGATGTTATCCCCGGCGTTGGCATTGATCACCAGGATTGTCGGTTGTGTGGATCAAGTGATCCATTTTGTCATGTTTTGATTGGTGGTTTGCCAATCATTTGTCACCGCGGTGTTCGCATATGTTAGTTTCAACGTTAAAATTGGTTGCCAGAGTTCTCCAATTCAGTGCAGTTTGTTCTCAAGTTCATCATCAATTGTCAACTATTGCTACAATGCCTTCACTTCGTTATTCTTTTTTATGGTATTTTATGTTTAGTTGTGTTATCGAGTTGTAACAAGCTTAGAGCTTCGTAGCTCTAGCTTGAGGGGGAGTGTTATAGCTTGTGGGGAGTGTTAAGAGTATTAAGATTAGGTTTAAGGGTATTTGAATATTTATGGAGTCTTATCTCTTTGTATAGATACTTTTTCCAGGGTTCATTATTAATACAACTTTACACTTTCTCCCTACATCTTTTCTCTTATAACAATTGGCTCGACACCGCACCCACATTCCAATCCCTGTGCTCATGACATTCATTTATGGAACTCCGAGTCACCTGTAGTTCTTCATGTTGTTCCCTAGTGCATAGCCTGAAATGACCATTCTTTGGCCCAATGCTCACTTGTAATGTCATCATCTTGACTTGGCATGGGATTGTGCCTAAAACCATCTCGCATAAGCCCAAACATCTTAGTGTGTTCTGCTTGTCCACTATACGGCGTCGCTCAATGACCGTATTTCTAAAGACCAGAACCCCCCGAGGCAATACAAGAATATATAGTGAAGTAGCCACGGGTTGGCTCAGGCCCCCCCCACCCCCCCCCCCGCCCTCCCCGCCCCCCGCGCACCCCCCGCCCCCCCCCCCCCCCCCCCGCGCGCCCCCCCGCACCCCCCCCCCGCCCCCGCCCCCCCCCCCCCCCCCCCCCCCCCCCGCCCGCCCCCCCCCCCCCCCTCCCCGCCCCCCCCCCTCCACCCCCCCCCCCCCACCCCCCCCCCCCCCCACCCCCCCCCCCCCCCACCCCCCCCCCCCCCCACCCCCCCCCCCCCCCACCCCCCCCCCCCCCCACCCCCCCCCCCCCCCACCCCCCCCCCCCCCCACCCCCCCCCCCCCCCACCCCCCCCCCCCCCCACCCCCCCCCCCCCCCACCCCCCCCCCCCCCCACCCCCCCCCCCCCCCACCCCCCCCCCCCCCCACCCCCCCCCCCCCCCACCCCCCCCCCCCCCCACCCCCCCCCCCCCCCACCCCCCCCCCCCCCCACCCCCCCCCCCCCCCACCCCCCCCCCCCCCCACCCCCCCCCCCCCCCACCCCCCCCCCCAATAGTAATTAAGCATGAGAGCACTGAGAGTCTGAGAGGGTGAACTTTCAGTTCTTTTGCTCTATCAATTGGCTTCTTCATTCTCAAAAAATATCATGGTAAGGAAATGAAGATACATAATGACAGAAGCTTGCATATGTTTCAAGTATCTATCAAGAGGCAGTAGTAGGGTCAAGGGGAGAGGCAGGGTTAAAATCTCAAGATCGAGGTTTCAAGATCAGGGCAGTATATTGACAACAAAGGGAACGTAAAAAGCAAACTTCAAGAGTAATTTATGAATTCTTTTCTACTCAACAAGGCTCCTTTGAAGATAGCCTATTCTAGAATAGTTCAAATTAGATGAAATAATATTAGATCTGTTTTCTTCATGCATAAGAAGCTAAGACTATATTGGTAAAATAAATCATAAGTTTTTGAGTTTTAGTTGGAGTCCCTACTCATCAAGGATTATGATTACTTTAATAGTATTTTCTATTCATAATTCAAGTCCTAGTCTTTTTATTCATTATATGGGTAATAATCAACTCTATCTAAACAAGGAGAATAGGAGACTGCATATTACTCCCTCTGTACCAAAATTTTCACTACTATTTCCTTTTTGGGATGTCCCAAAGTAACACTCCCTTTCTATTAATGGAATTATTTTCTTCAAATACCCTCTCACATAAATTAATGATTTGACACAACTAACTCCCAACCACTACTTTTAAGGGCATCTATGTAAAAGTACCTAAAAGTTCCACATTTTTAACTTTTACCTAAAATTCCGCCCCAAAAGTAAAAGGATAGAAAAAAAAGGGATGAAGGGAGTAGTACTCTTCTTTTTCAGAAATAGGTGATTAGTAAGGTTTGGTATCATGATTGTCTGGATTTACTTATATGCGAGAGAGTTAATGACTTTCTCTGCTTCTTCTTCCTCATTTTCCTCTTTCCCTCCTCTGCTTAAATTTTTGCTTCTACCAATGCCAGTCATCTAACTATTTCTTGTCAACAACCAATTCTTTTTTATAAAGCCTGTCCTTAAACATGACAAAGTTGAACTCAGAAAGGCCTGATTTTCCTAAGAATCGGCACATGCTAATTATTGTTCATAGATTGAAATACTGAATAATAAGGATTTCCTACATCACATACCTGAAGAGCAAGAATATGCCGCTGCGTTTGAGCGAGCTCCTCTTCCCTCTGAGCTTGTTGTCTTGCCAAAATCTGAAATGAAAGAATTAATAAAAAACACTAGAACATGCTATTTAAGTTAAGCATAAAAAAAGATAAAATTCTTTAATACTCTGTTAGAAGGGAATAAATCAATCTTTAGTGATCAAACATATGGCCCTGAACAGCAAGATATTATCACTTAAACAGTCTTGATTTTTTTTCTTTATATCTTTTAAACAGGCTTATTGATAACCCTTATATGCATCATCTCAATGTGTGCATGCTCATGGACAGGCTCGTATTATATCCAAGCCAATATTCGCAGTTGATAAAAAAAAAAAAAAGATATGAATGTAGCACGCATAAGCACACATGAAGAGTGGTATACATATGTAAATCTAATAATCTATATCCAACATATGGATTCTGGATTCTCAAAAAGTGCCCCTTTTACATCATATGACATGCAATTAAACTTGATGCAACAAATTTTCGACTAGTTGGCATGTTTTACAGATTTGGAGATGATGCAATTTGAACTCAAAGATTCAAGCTACAAACCTCTCATTTCCTAGCTGTGACTTCATTTTATTTTTACATGTTAACAGAAACTGTAGAAAATACTACCAATGATGTAATTTGTGGATATATATATAATACTCCCTCCGTCCCTTGTTTTTTGCTCCGTTCACTTTTGACAAGGAGTTTTAGGTGAGAGTTAAAAAAGTGAAACTTTTGATATCTTTACATTTATACCCTTAAAGTAGTGGTTGGGAATTTGTGATGTCAAATCATGGGTATTTTCGGGAAAAATAATTTCATTAAAGAAATGGAGTTTTGTTTTGGGACACACCAGAATTTAGGGACAGAGAGAGTATCATACATTACTCAACTCTAAGGGGCATTTATATCACATAATTACCATTATATCACAAACTCTAAAAGGAACTTTCTCCTAGACACTATGCATTTTCCTAAGAAAGAAGGAAAAAAAAGAAGTATAGAAATTAATGAAAACTATCACAGCCAGATATATCATAAGAACCACAGATTGAGACATATGATTATATATCAAACAAGAATATGGATATCATAACAGGGAAACTGTTGCATACTAGGATCTGTTGATCCGCAGCTGAAGTACTAGAATTTGAAGCTTCCTGTTTCTGAAAAGCTGCATTCATAAATTGGAAAAGGATAACTGAAAACTCTAGCCAAGCATTATTAGAAATATTTTAACTTCTAATAATATACTGTCATTTCAATTTGAACAAAAATAATTTATGTACCTGTAAAGTCTTCATGATACTCAGCCTGATCAATTAAGAGGAGTCAAAATATTAAAGACTACTCACAAAGTGATCAATTAAAAGTTAGAACATTGGGCCTATCCAAATTCAGAATCAACAATCATGACACAGAATATATGGATAAAATCAACATTTTGACCAGTAATAGGTGGATATATTATGTGTAGAGAAGAGGCATACAGGTGGCTTAGAATCCAGCACATGACGCAGATTCTTGTTATCATCCAAAAGCCTGGAGATCTCTCTATCCTTCTCCTCCATCATTTTATCAGCAAGATCTCGAAATGAGTTTTGCTCTTCCTACAGGATATCAATCAAGATTAAGAAAAAGAACCCAGTATCCTATTCAACAGCCAAGTGTAGAGGCTACAACCTTCAATTTTAAGCATTCCAATTTGAGCTCTTCTACTTCATTTTCCACATGTTGGTCCGACAAAACCTCACTTTGCTTCTTAAGTGCTTCATATCTCACTGTAAAGTTAATATCGAATTCAACCTATAGGATCATGCTCCCAAAATAGAGATAAAATTTAGGCATATCAAAATAGCTAACAAGAAAAGAATGATTGCATTACACTGCCATGTTTCTTCCACATTTTGAAGGTTTGTGACCCATGCTTCTTTCTCGGATTGGTGGAGAGAGAGAACAGAGTCCAACTTTAGATGCAAGCTCTTGATCTTATGCTCCGCAGTGCTGAGAGCTGCATCTCTAAAAAACAAGAAAAAAAATATTCAGAGCACTCTAGATTTTCATATTAGCAATAGGTATACAATTCATTTCCAGTCAAATCCTGGTACATTTCACAAGCCATGCGTTAAAGACACAAGTGAAGATCGTTAAATACTAATTAATATCTAGACTATCTTATATTAAAGAAAGAAAAAGAAAATGACTTATTTGGATTATATTACTTCATCTAGGATGAACACCTCCATTTGTCCTCCGCAGGATGTCCCACTTCTCACTCTAAGACCCTGCTCTCTTCCACATTCACTACAGAATGCTACCTGTGCCTCCTCTGAAGTGAACCCTTGAGGTTTTTCTATTTTCTTTGAATTAAGTTATATTTCAGATTTGAATTCTTAGAAAGAACATAAGCTGCTCCTTTCAGAATATCCCTAATTCCCCATCTTTGAAAAATATACATACATGAAGCAATCAGCTTGGAATTACAAGGAAAAGCAAAGACAATGCACTATCATTTCTGTCTTCCATATTCCACTTTACTAGAAATATATATTCATTGGTGATTTCGGCAACATCATGATATATTATTACCTGGTGGCAATTTCCATATCATAGTTAGTCAACGTATCTTTCAGATCTTGCAGAGCTTTATCCTTTTCCGCAGAAACTAAAAGAATTTCTTTCTCAGCTTCCTAAAGAAAACAAGAAATAGGAATATATAGGGT
Organism: Penstemon davidsonii; assembly: GCA_034814905.1. Lineage (NCBI taxonomy): Eukaryota > Viridiplantae > Streptophyta > Magnoliopsida > Lamiales > Plantaginaceae > Penstemon > Penstemon davidsonii. The sequence goes on from JAYDYQ010002686.1 coordinate 8,677,261, forward strand.
CAAGATGTAATATAATCAGCTTCTCGTCAGAAAAAACATCTTACTGACTTGGGATCTACCTTAAGAGCTTCCTCGTGAGCTTTCAATTGCTCACTATCCCTAGCAGCGGCTAGTTCTGCATCTTTTTTCTGAAGAAGTGCATGAGCTCGAACCTTGTAAGAAGCAAATTCACTTTCAATGTTCTTGATCTGCAATTTGGAGTTATAGTAGTCAGAAAACACCAAGAATCAGATTACTTGATACCCATAGAGGATATTATATTTAAATTAATAAGCAACCAGTCAGTTACAACATCGTATGGTTTGTTCCAAGAACTTGTTTTGGGTGAATTTATACATTAATGATTAATCATTAGAATTTCCGAATTGGTGCTTTAAGAACAAAGAAATAGGGAATGGCATATAATTATATAAAAAGAAATGGTGATTTTTAAAAATCGAGTTTATAAAACATAATCACACTTGCATTATGATGCACTTTTTACCAAATTACAATCTAATGAATACCAAACCATAGATCCAGTGGCTTTCCATGAGTCAGATAAATTAGCATGTTTCCACATAACATTTGGTGCATTATCTAGATCCCTGGTATCCTCATTAAATATTTTTATTTTACATTTTAGTTTTGACCATCTAAACTTGCAATGCTTCCTACTTTTCACCAGAATGTCGCTTGACGGCAGAGTCAAAGACCACAATTCTACTTATTTCCGGTTATTTCCATCATCTCCGCTGGTCAACTGCATTGAAGCTCTGGCTCGTCCTTTAGACGTCCAATACCGTATCCTTCTTTTCTTTTTATCTTGAATTTCAAACGTCACAGATCCATGTCCGACGTGTATTTGTGTATGATGTATTGCAGAGATTGCATTTTGTAATTTATGCTTGCGTTCGATCATTGCAGGATGTGGTTAATGGGACATTTATCAAGCAAATGAATGATCTTCATAAAGTTATCATCTCTCTTATAGCTCTTTCTGGTTATTATCAATTCAAGGGTATTACTAACTCAAGAAAAGGTGGAACTAAATGCTGACTGTGTTAATCTTTCCAATCACCATGAAAAGTACTCTTACAAAATCACAGTTCTCAACAAGTGGCAAGATTTGGGATTGGGTGGTTAGATATTTCAATATTCTTTAAAGAAAGCAAAAGCAAGAGAGAATTTATCAAAAAAAAAAGAAAAAAAAAAAAGGCAGGAAAGAGAATGTTACCTTTTCTTTGGCTTCTTCTATCTCAGAATCTTTACCGTTCAGAAGCTGATATTGCACAGAGAGTTCCGACTCTAGTTGACCTGATAACGAAAAGAAAATAAAAATGGCATTCTATGTCTCGCACAAAACCAAAAGTGCCAAGACAAAAGGAATACTTCTTAATTTCTCTGCCTCGACCTCGGCACGCATCCGATTACTCTCAGAAATCTCCAGCTTTGCTCTCATGGACTGGAAGGCAGCTTCCAGACTTTCTTTTTCTTTCTCCTGAATGCACCATTATTTCCAACATTAATGCCATGAGATATATTCAACTTTGTTGTTTTATCCTAAAAGTAAGAAAATTAATGATGTTATTGACTCTGTCATCCCTTTTAGAGACGTTATGATACCAGAGCACCGTATACAAGCTAAGACGGTCATAATTTGGCCAGTTTGGATGGATAGTTTAAATAATCGTATCAGTTTTGATGGATAGTTTAATCATATTCATGATCTAGACATATATATTTACTTACAAAAACATTAATTATTGATTGAAAGAGTAAGCATTACAATAAGAATCACAAATTCCTTCAATATTCACACTATTTCATGCCCACAATGAGAGCTGGTAGGTAAATTTAAAATCTAATGTTGAAACTTAACACTGACAGCACTGTAATGCTACATCAAATTCCCACTCTGAGCCTAATAAAAAGTATATGTAATGTCTATATATAAGTACATCTAATGGAAAAACATACATGATTGCTTTTCACATTACTGAGCTCTCCTTTTAAAGTCTCCAATGCAGCTTTAAGTCTTGCTGTTTCACCACTTGAAGCTGCATCCATTTCTGCAATTTTTGTGTCCTTTTCCGCAACTAAAGCCTGCAATTTGAAAAGAAATAAACTATTGATTCAATTCAGCATCTACAAATAAACTGTGAGAGTTTTTTATCTTTTTATAACTGAACAAGAGCTATAACAACTCTTACTCGCAGGGATGATATCGTTTCAGTTGCTCTGCTTCTTTCAGCTAATACATCAGCAATTTGGGCTTCCATACTCTCTACTTGCTGGAACAGAGATATAGCAAAAAGAAGTAAACACTATTAATACCAGCCAAAGAAGGATCTCAAATTTCATGTCTATGAGAAGCAAGAGTTCGCTCAAACATCTGCATGCAGTTTACCATCTGGTGCTTTACAGACAGTTCGGTAATTGAAGCTTCCCGCTTTTCATCAGCTACCTGTAGTAACCCTCGCAAGTGTTCCAACATCTGCAGAAATGGAATCTTACATTATATTATATGTATTGAGAAACAGGTTTTCAAAAAAAAAACTCTTCATATAGCCGATAAGATTGTAGGGAATCAGGAATCTATAACATCGAGAGAAAAATATATATCTTTGACGGAGGAGAGTTAAGAGACGATGTGTAACATTGGAAAAATAAATTTTGTAACTTCCTTCAATATAAAACATATACTTCAGAGGTGGATTAGTCATCTAATTAAATTTGACCTTACTATGAGTATGATTCACGTCTCTTGATTTCTAGATTATCAATTATTCTTGGGCTTCATTTTGTAATCATAAAGCTCTGTTCTTCAATATTATTAAATGAAGCGTCGAATCCAAGAAACAATTAAGTGACTCTTTGAGACCAATCCTAAACTATCCACATATGTTGTTCAAAGATTTCAATCAATATTTTCATGTCAAGGAAATACAAATATTACTAGGATACATCCAGAATAACTACTAACTTGCTCTTACCTAAATTATATATTCACCTGACCAGAAAATGTGTATTCACCTTAATCTGGTGAAATTGAGCACTTATAATCGTCAACTTCAATATTTTTTATTTTTAAAAAGTACAATCATTAATATGAGTGGGATCTGTGAGAATAGATTTTTAAGGTGTTAATCAACATTGATTTCATTTTATCCTGAAACTTGTACCAATATTAATTATTTTCAAAAATTATCAATCAATTCCTCAGGAATGTCGAGTCACCAACAGCTTACCTTTCATATAAAGGTATAACTGACTGTATCATATTCAGAGATTTTTCATATTTTGGCTTTTAACGTGATTAAGCAGTTAACTTGATTTGGATCCTGGTAACCATCAAAAGCAATAAGGGCGCCACACAGAAATTATTTAGTTTATTTGTGAGGGTCACTTTAGCATGGTCTACAGTTTGCCATATTGAAATCAGAAATAAATTTGTACCCCTGAGAATCTGGAAGATTACTTTTCAAGAGCGCTAGTAAACTGAGCACAATTATTCTAGAGAAGGCAGCGAATTAAGTTGCAACAGCATTTATTGGGAATAAATTATTATCTGTCTATGATCTCACAAAAAAATTGCCTTAGTGCTCGATTCACCATCATATTAAAGCACAATATGCGTGAACATCTAGCAGATACTTCATGGATGCGGTAATTAGCTATATATCCAACTCTCTTGATAACAAAATGCCCCTGTTATAACAGTACACTGAAAGCAACTTGATAATTGCAAATGAGTCCATCTCTTCTTTAGACTGGACGACAAAATGACCGGCAAATTTAAAGCACGCCAGGAAAGACATAAAACAAGCTCTCGCATATTGAGAGAAGAGAGAGGAGGTGCGAGTGGGGGGAGCACATGGAAGAACTCATAACCACCAAATTCATGTATTCAAGATTTCAAGTGGTCTCAAACATATAAGAGATGATAACGAGATTACTACAAAAAGAAACATTAAACACCTTGGGATTCCCCTCAAGCTGAAGATTTTTTCAGCACAAGATTATAATTAATTTTTGTACAAAATGTGTACTGAAGTAACTTTTATATCAGCCCTATGTTTCCCATGATCACCTGGCATGACAAAGTCATATAATACACATGTATGAATGTACATACATGCATATACGTATAAATATACACATGTAGTAGACATACACATGCACACAGCCACACACACAAAGAAGGGTATATATATAGAAATGTGTTTATATATGTAGATGTACATGTATATATAGATACATATATTTGCATACATACACGAACATTACATATATATATGTTCATGTATGTAAAAAATAATATACCCGATATGTGTATATATACAGAGAGAGGGACAGAAATATAGTGATTGGGGTGCACAAAAATACAACTAATATCGTACATGCAAATATTTATGGATTGTACTGCGGTTTTGACAATCCATAAATTTCGTCAAATAAGATAATAAATAAAATATAATATAAAACTTCGAATCATCAGGATAGCCTAAGTGATGATTGTTTCTAAATTGTTACTATACAATAAATGAATTGAAATACCTGCTCTTTTTCCGAAAGTAACTGTTGCAATGACTCCAAAGCACTCTCCTTGGGGGCCAAAGCATGACGCAATTCTTCAACGTTATCCCGAAGTCTATATAAGAGCAAATTCTTAAATGACTCTACAGAAACTTAGAAAATTTCAAAATTTCAGATATCACAATAATTTTGCTGACACTGCTCTAAGAATCCATAAGATGCAGAAACAGAAATATTAAAGAATATTCAAATATAAACCTATGAGGGCAATGATAGATGCTCAATGAAACATCAATTTGGCGTTCTTGATTCAGAAATCATAAGGCCGCTTGTGCCAAAAGTTAAAAATGCTTACAAGAGAAAGGAACTACAATGCGTTCCATTGAATGGATGAACTCACACACTCGTGAACAGACATCTTATATACTGTAGTGATGGTTGTTCTCTCTTAGTGAAAATAACTAGGAGCAGAACTAAGTAATAAGAAATCTCTCAAAAATTCTAAATAGTACAATCAAAAAAACTTTAAGACACAAGCTAGATTACAACCTAAGTTATGCGAGCGGGAGAGAATAAAAGCATATAGGAATTTTAATTACATTATTTAATTTTCAAAACTCAGACAATATCTGCGACTTTGTAACGTATTTCTTTTCTCAAACTAAATGAAATAATCATTTATAAATCAAATTAGAACAAATAATAGATCAGTAGTGTATGAAGTCAATTCTGATACAGGTTTCTGAGACTATACTTGTTATTTGCACTTCGTAATTGTTGCCTCTCTACATCCATTGCTTTCAGTGCTTCATTGGCATGTTGCCGTGTGCGTTCCAACTCTTGCTGTAATGTTAACAGCTGAGAGGATGTGCGGTCAGCTTTCTCATTAACTTCACGAAACTGGGCCTCGAGATCATCTTTTTCCTGAAAGAAACAAAATCAGTGACAAATTACCAAACAAGAGAAAATTCATTTTCTAAAACATAAAAGATTGAAAAAGAAGATCAATTTCCATCTATAAGCAATCACACAAGGCATGCAGCAAACCATCGCCTATCAAATCTTTCCTGTGAAGCATACAAGGTAATGCTCCTCCATTAAATTGTATATTATGGTAACAGAGAAAAAAATGAGAAATGAAGCCCTAAAGCAACATGGGGAATTGCTACTTTGTCATGGCCTGCTTTAATTACTTGTAAGTATTGGAAATAAGGAAGTGGATGTATCCAATCAAAATCATCTTGTCACTGAAAAGTTGATTTGATTATTTATACAGTAAGGTATATTAATTTAATTGACTAGAAGCTGAATGTAATTGGCAACTTAAGCTGAGCAAGCTCGTCTAATGTCATTCAAATTGATGCTTTTCTATCACTTAATTGATTTGAGCTATGAAATTGACTAGACAATGACACAAGCACGGCCACGTGAAAATAACAAGTCATTAACACTAGTTCTGGTAGCATCAGTTTGCGGAACATCTCTTATATTGTTCAAAAAAACTCACCAAGGCCTGATTGCAGATGTTGTTATAGGTTCGAACTGACCAAGACAATTACCCTGCCATGAAACCTGCATGTGACCTGACTCGGACAAACTTCATTTTTCTCGGGGGTGAGGAGTAAACATGTAAGGAAAGGCTTTTCTATTGGGAAAAACTTACTTCTACAAATTTTCCTTGATTAGGGTGTCAATAAAGTTTCCACGATAAGACATAGTAGGAAGCACAAGAAGCTAGAAAAGTGCTAATATCTTACAAAATCTGAATATCATTAAGTAAAAAGTAGTTTGCTTACGGGGAAAAACATAAGCACCATTCTTCTAGTCTCCAGTTGTTAGTCAGAAATTTGAATTTTGGATTAGTATAATTCACAGAGACTGCGGCGAAAAAATTTAAACATGAACCATTCTGCCACATGTTAATCACCTCGGTCCACAAGATTCATACTTACTCCATATTAACACCCACCATCCATCTCCCCACTCACAAGATAGCGTGAAACGTAGTAAACTTAATGTTATAAGGAAAAAGAATGTAGGAGGGAGAGTGTCATGCAGTTGTATCAAATATCAAACCCTTGTAGGGTATTTATAGAAATAGATAATATAATTTAAAATACCCTTAACTGTAACACTCTTAACAGCTATTATCTGTTACAAAACAAAATATTATAAATAAAATAAATAACACAAAACACTAAAACAACATACAAATAACAATAACTAGATGACGACAATTGTAGCAAAGGTAGACAATCGTTGGCTAAGAAGAAGTGAAATTGAAGTGAATTCACATGATATACACAAACAACATTGGGTACCAATGCTGCCATCGGAATTACAACTGCTAACTCTGTTGTCATCAACCTTAGTTTGGTGACAAAACGACCATTCATAAATAATGTCACACTTCTAAAAAACTAAATCGAATTCCTCTGCCAACAAATGGCCAGAGGCCCACTGAGATCGTCGCCACAGCATGGAGAACAAAGCAACGGCAGCAGAAGCAAGCTTGTGGGCCTGTCAAACTTGGGACGGTCAAAGGGAGAACGTGACTGCAACAGTTTGTCTGAACTTACCCATTTGTCAGCAGCCTTTGCCAATGGCCAAGTGAACTTAAACAAACAGTGTAACTTCAGAGCAAACAGATCTCAAAAAACAGTACCAGCGCCGCCTGTTTGAAGCCGCAGATCTGATGGAGTGACGAAAAGGATGAGATTGATGGAATCCCGCAGTGACTGCAAACAGAACTACATTTGACGGTGCGGCGATTGAAATTAGGGCTTGGCAGTGAATGGTTAGTGACGAAAAGGATGGTGGCTGGTTGACTTTGAACGGCTGGCCACGGCTAGGGTTTCACTATTTCTTTGTCCCTTTTTCAAACCTAGATCTAAATCTAGGCTCTAGATACCATGTTAGAAGAGAAAAGAATGAAGGGGAAGAATGTCATGTTGATGTATTACTATCAAATCCTTGTAATTTAATTAGATACGTCAATTCTAAAGTGCCCTCAACCCCAACTCTATTAAGATTTACAAAAAGTACATGATACAAAAATAACGTAACTCAATAATGAACTGAACCTCAGCTGAAGTCACTTTTAGGTTTTGCCAGCATGATAAAATATAGGATTAAAGTCAGACCCATCATTGTTCAGGATACTAGCAAAAAATCCTCAAAGAATATAGAACTTTTGGCTGCCCGGATAAAAGGAAAAAATTGCAAAAAAAAAGGAGACGGTGAGACAACAAAGTTCTCCATGTAACATATACCAAGGGCACACAATATTATAAGGGTTTGGACTTTGGATCTCCAACCTTCTCCAAATCTACACAAGGATGAGCCATAAATCATAATTCAGGCATAATATTTCATTGATTTACAAAAATGCAAGATTCCAGTTACCTTAATACATAAATGCGTCATTAAATTAAGCAACAATGACTTCAGTTACAAAGGTCAAACTTTAGAAGAAAAAAGTTCAAACTAATACCAATCAAGGAAATATGGAAAAGAATGTCTGTAGGTAATGAATAGAAACTTTTTAATTGACGGGTCATCTTAGTGGTTTCAGCATAAATTATCAATTTCAAGTCATTTCTCTGTTGATTACAGTATTAGCTATTATTCCAGCTCTATGGAACATCTCCAGGATATCATAGTATCTATACCTCCTATTTTCAAACATATATATTTATTTCTAGGCTTCTAGCTTCATTCTCTGTTTCAGTTTCACTTTTTCAAATTCGAATCTTTACATCTTGTCTGTAGCCACTCAAACCTATTACTAACTAGTTGCCTCAGCTTTGAAATGATACTTGCACCCAGTCAATGAAAGTTTAAATAGTTAAAGCACTTGATCAAAAGATCATACACCAATCATGTAAGTGATAAAAAATGCACATGCTTTATAATGTTCAAGGGCAGTTTGGACTAATGTAAATGATATTTAAACTTATGTAAGGAATCATGATTAGAAATTCATGCTACAAAAGACTAAATAACTATAGATTAAGCATACATGTGCAAGTGCAAGCATCACATAAACATGACTCGTGAAAAAGGAAAACCAGATCAGCTAGACAGAGTGGAAAGATATAACAGTCTATCTATTCAATGTAACCACACAACACTCTAAAGTCTAAACCCTACTCCCTAAGAAGGGCTCTTTGCAATAAGGATCTCCCATCCTCCTTAGTGGAGAGAGTGAATGAGAAAGTGGACGGGCGGATAACGAATTTTTATTATATAACAAAAATAAGAATTGGGGAAAGAAAGGCACCACAACCACATACTTTTTGAACTTCCTGAATACGCTGCTTGGCTCTTTTATGAAGCCTGTTGAACTTGGAATCAAGCTCAGAGTACTTCTCGTCTCGCTCCTTAATTTCTTGATCCATCTTCTGTTGAGCTACGCCAGGAAATTGAAACATAAACACGTTTAGAAAAACAATATAGTGGACAAAGCAAATGTAACTTATCAGCTAAGGAAAGAACTCCATACAAACTCTATACAAATGCCATAAAACACTACAAAATTAATTACCCATTATGCGCATAAACACATTTAAACATTTCAACAGAAAAATGTACCCGTGCATCAGGAAAAGGTAATACTGTATCCATTGAATAGACTTCTTAACATATTATACAACCTTCAGCAAGTTTAGCAGAAAGCTCTTGCGTTTTCATGTCTGCCTCCGAGTGTTCAACTCTCAAATGCTCGAGAGCCTGTTCGGCAGCACCTCGTGTCTGTCTTTCCTCTACAAGCTCTCTATTCAAAGATTCTATTTTTTCACGAAGCTGTCCAACGACATCATCGTTAGATCCCAAAGGGTCATTTCCCATATCTTTATTTCGTTGTTCTGGCTTATCCAACGTATGACTCTTCAAGCCCTCAAACTGAGACTTCATATATTCATTTTGGAAATCTAGTTCTACCACCATCTGTACAAGTTCATCATGGCTACTATTAAATTCGGTATTTCCATCATAAGTTCCATTCTCCTTTAGAAGATTAGAATCAGAAGAATTGTTAAAGTCAAGCTTCCCATTCTCCTGTTCGACCCCATCTTCTACTCGATTTTCTAGCCTGCCGCTGCTGCCGCCATCACCCCCTTCTTGGGACATGATTGCAGCGTCACCTTATTTACGTTTGTCCTCAAAATATCACTAATTCACAACCACTTCAACAAAAATCTGAAAATATAACAATAAGATCAATATAATATATAAGATAAAGCTACCACAAACAGCATTATCATCATAGTCAACCAGGGTCGGCCTGAAATATTACAGGGCCCTAGGCGATATATAAATTGGGGCCCTCTTTTACAAATTAGCTGATATTTTTTAGATCCAATCGTAATATATTTTTATGAAATTTCATTCTCAAACTATCTCTTAACAAAAGCAAATACTACAAGTATTTATATATGTTGAAAATTCAAGTATCGTGAATAACTATATAACAAATGTAAGTTAACAAATACTTATAATTTTTTACTTGTCAGAATCAGTAAATAGATAAAATATGAAAGTATAATATTTCTGCTCACGCTACTATCTTAGGTAGGGCTGTGCAAACGGTAAAACCGAACCGAACCGAACCAAATTTTGTTATACCGGCTGGTTCGGTATTCTGAAATCTCCTACCGTCAGCCAAACCGAAAATTTCGGTTTGGTTCGGTAAATTGTTCGATTTGATTAGGTACAAAAAACCGAAAATTTATTGAATCAAAAATAATTTTTCTTGAATACATATGTAAATAATAATATGCTTCCTACCACTCTAACCATCCAATGAAGTTGAATAGAAATTATAAAGAATACATCAGAGACCCCCTAGCCTCAGTCCCCTCTCCAAAAATTACTTTAGCATCATTCAAGTTTTGGGTATTAAATGCAATTAGAACCCAATTTATTAAGAGAAAATCAGAAAAAGAATAAAATTGGGCATTTAGAATTTGGACTGTACCTCTGTAAATTACAAATCTGGGCCGAGAGAGAGATGGTGGAGGCGTGATGGGGTGGGTGGTGCGGCGGCGCGGTGGGATTTTGAATTGAAGAAGAAGAAGATTTGGGTTTTGCTCTAGCGCAGTCCGTAGAAGTAGTGAGAAGAGTGAAGCGAAGCTTGGATTGGAAATTTGGAACGCTTGACTTTACTCTTTAGGAATTGTGATTAAAAAAATACAAAATCGGAATAACGGTTCGGTTCGGCTACCGGTAATACTGAAAATAGAAACTTATAATGGTTCGGTAACCGTATACTGAACCGGATATTCATATTGTACCGAAACTACGATTTACCAAATTGTGCAGAACCCTAATCTTAGGGGTGTGCATTCAATATAACTGAATCGTACCAATTTTTTGTATTTAGTTTGACGCGGTAATTTCAAAATTTGTAAAATATGTCAAACCGAACTATTCGGTTCGATTATCAAACGGTTCAAAAAACCGAGACGTGTATATAGTTTGAGTCTTCTTTGTAATAAATTAATATTAAAAACTGTAGCTTGACTCAAACTCGTTGAATTTAAGATACATCAAATTCTAAATTTTATTTATTAATGCAAAACAATAATATCTTATACTAAGACACAATAAAACAAAAACACTTGTACTATCAATTAGTATATTCTCCCTCCGGTTTTTTTATTCGCTTTGGAGGATTGCATACGGATTAAGAAATGTAATAAATAGTCATTTTTAAGTGGAAGTCCCAAAACACCCTTTTAATCAAATAAGAAGGTTGAAAATGATAGAAAAAAAAATTAGTTCTACATTGAATTCTAAAACGATAAATAAAAAAATGGAGGGAGTAATCTTTATCATTTTACACCAATAATATGAAATAATCACTTTCACATAAATTAGCTCAATAGAGCTTGCATAATAAACATAAGGAGAATTTCAATAGAATGTGTATTTTTAATCGAAAGAAATTGAATAGAGTTGATGAGTAAAAGTTGTTGGTATAACTCATTGCTCGAATTTGGAATAAAAGAGCTAAAGAGTAAAATATGTTGATATAACTCACTGCTTGAATTTGAAATAGAAGAGTTAAAGGGTAAAATATGTTGATACTACCCTATGCTCAAAGTCAAAATTAAACAGAGTTAATGAATAAAATCTATTGATATAACTCACTGCTCGAATTTGAAATAGAAGAGTTAAAGGGTAAAATCTGTTCATATAACTCACTGCTCGAAGTTCCTTGAAATTGAAAAAGAAAGCAAAGAGTAAAATATTTTGGTATACTATGCTCAAAATTTGAAATTGAACAGAGTTGATGAGTAAAATATGTTGATATAACTCACTGCTCAAATTTGGAATAAAAAAGCTAAAGGATACAATATGTTGATATAACCCTATGCTCAAAGTTGAAATTAAACAGAGTTGATGAGTAAAATCTGAAGGTATAACTCACTGCTCGAATTAGAAATGAAAGAGTTAAAGGGTAAAATATGTTGATATAATCATATTCTCGATATTAAAGTGTTAAACCGCATGATCGATAAATCTCTATGATCGAAGGGAATGGATATAAACCTTTAATTTGGCAAAACTCTTATATGTTTGATGCGCGTGGTTGTAAGATATTAAATTGATAAGACATTTGAATTAAGTGAATGCAAAAGAAAAACAAAACTTGGAGCTCTTCATAGATCGAAATTAAAGATCGAGCGGAAAGTAAAATTACAATCTGGAGTTTAAACTCCTATTACAATTGTGCTAGCTTGTCCTGAAGATCTCCCGAAACTTATTTTCGATCAGCACCTCTAACGGAGTCTTCTAGTGCTCGATGAAGGACTTATCCCGAGGAAGCCTGGAGCGCTCGGACGTAGTTTTTACACATGAATTGCAACATTTGTTCCTCACCCAGATGTTGTGCTAGCATCCCACCGATTTCGAGTGCTCCAGTGGATGAGATTGTTACAATCTCGTCGACTTACTTTTGATAAGCCGATCGGAGATTTCATTGTATTTGAATGAGCTCCACTTTCCAATTCCATCCATACCAATCTAAAGCTTAATGATCGGATAAAACTTTATCCCCCATAAATTTAAAATCGATCATAATTTCGAAGAAAATCATCGAACATGGAAAAGAATTTGATGAGTGAATTTGTTGAGTGGGTGGGCCCTTTATATGGAAAATTCTTGCATAGACCTGGTCTATGGGCTTTTCATAGACCTTGTGATTGTAAATGCATCATATCATCAAAATGTATTATGTGATGCATTTACAATCACAAGTTCTACCACTAAGCTCTTAGACCTGGTCTATGTAAGAATTTTCCCCTTTATATAGGGAAGAGGTTGACAATCCAATGGTCGTGATTCATGACTATCAATGGTCCATATGATCGCATTAAATGCGGGTAACTCCCCAACTACCCAACATAATTAATGGATCTAACTCCTCACCTACTTCCAAGGCATTTATTGAGGACATATTCAAACGTTTGGATAGTCATTATGCTCGAGGAATACGAGTAAAACCATTATGGGTACAAACTCAAAGGTTGAACAGAGTTGATGAGTAAAATCTTTTGATATAACTCACCGCTCGAAGTTGAAATCGAAAGAAGAAAGAGTTAATGAGTAAAAGTAAAACCATTTTTGGTATACACACAAAGCATGATTTCTTATGGGTAAAAACCAGTTCGGGTATAAAAGCAATGATTAATTCTTTGTGATTAAAGTATTCCAGGGAACAATTGTATTCTACAATTAGTAAATCATTATCAAGTTATGACGGTAATTGCGAAAGAGTTAGTCATCGAAAAATAAGCTTGGACATTAATGAAGAACCTACAAGTACAAAATGAAAATGTTTAGAACAACACATACAAAAGAAATTCCTAACTAGTGCATAAAGTTCTTCAGCTGTTCCTTTAATTCTTCACCCCGAGCTTTGTATCCCCGATCATACTCCTCTTTTGCTCGCTGATCAGCAAGAGCCTTAGCATCCGGCAGAAGAGCTTGAAGTCAATCCATCTCTTTCAAAAAGCCATCCTACTCTTGACTGATCTGAGCCCTCAACTCTTCTTCTGATCGGGGTTTGTCCTCAAGAGTTTTCAGCTCTCCTCGAAGTCTTTCGAGCTCGGACACATCTTGCACTTTTTGAAACCTTTCCATCTCAACTTGGAGACCAAGATTGAAATGTGTTGCTCGAGCTACTTCATAAAATAATCAGATTCGTTAAGTTCCAAGACAATGGAGATTTCAGAGAAATAATGAACAAAACATACGAAGATATTCCACTTAGAGGCAAATTAAATAATCTTCAAGGGGTTGACTTGAAGAAGCCTCTCTAGCTCTACTGGAAGGATATTCCCCAAGGACATATTCCAGGAAAAACCCTCTGGACCGCCGAAGCTGGTGATCGATGCATTAGCGGGGATAGAGGCGGTCGGGATGATTTCAGTAGGAGCCATCTTCTTCATATTCCCGTAAATCTCGAGCAATGATCTCGTATCGAGAAGAGGGCAACCTGTCAAATAATGAGCTTTTTTCGTGCTTCACTTGCTCGAACCCACATGTTGGTCCCAAGTGGTCAGAATGAGGTCTAGAGGGGGGGGGAGGTGAATAGACCTCTGAAGCTTTAAAAAATTTCTCCAACTTTTCTTATCAGCAGAGTAAGTTGATCGAAACTTATGAGACTACTTAGCTGTTCGCGCACTAAGCTTGTTCAGCGTAAGTTAACCACTAGTCTGATTTTACTTATCTATTTCAAATATAAATCAGAATTTGAAACTTGTATGCAGCGGATTTTGTCAAGTATACTTTTCAAACAAGTTTTTCCTTTCTAAAGATTTTATCCCTGTTTTAGAAATCTTTCTTTTAAAAGCTTTCGTCTTTTAAAGTGTTGTTTGCTTATGAAAATATGCAAGTATAAAACAAGTAATCAAACACAAGGAATTTTTATAGTGGTTATATAGACAAGATGTCTTTTAATCCACTCTTCTAAATGACGAAAATTTAGGTTATACTATGAACACAAAGTAAATACTACCCTCTGCTTGCGCTTTTACAACAAATGATAAAGCCACAAGTTCCTATAGGAAATCACAAAGAAGACCTATCCTCGGAAGTATTTTCACTCACTAAGATGGAAAACTACTTTTCACAACTTCTCTTCTACAGAAATCACTAAGATTTTTAGATGTGTTCATTTTTCTTCAACTCGTTTTGTCAACAGATGACTCGGCTGTTTAGTGTTCTGTTCTTGAGTATTGAGACTTATAAGAATTTGATAGGTGATTTCTCTCAAAATATTGTGTATTTGTCTCTAACTCTTGAATCTTGAACTATTTATACTTGAGGTTTGAATTATGCCCGTTGAAGTGAGACATATTTCAGATATTCCTCGAGCCTTGGTCCTTGTCTCTAAACGGCTCTCTGCAACTGTTCGCTGTACTGTCTGTTGTACGGATCTGTCAGTCGCATTTAATGCACCTTGCTGATACGAGGTTTCTCTTCAATCATTTGTCATTAATACCCTTTTCTTCCAGCATTTATTACGCCAAGTGCATTTATTACCGCTGGAATGACTTTCTGATCACCTCCACTCTGCTGATCGAATCCACTCTGCTGATTCAAATCGAACTTATCTGATTTGACTCTGCTGAAATCCACCAGTCTGATTCAGAACTCAGCATCAGATCGGTAGTCTTTTGGACCAAAAGTTAACCTTCTGATTTTTACTTGTCTTCTCGGTTAAACTTTTCAGAGGTTTGTCAAGCTTCCATTACTTAGCTGATGACTTTTAAAAATTATCAAAACCTCCTTTCATTTATTCATCTTCATCCAACAATTTCCCCCTTTTTTGATGATGACAAAACTTCAGCTAAGTACTTGTAACTAACTAAAGTTAAGTCTTCACACAATTTCTGAGATAGAAATTAAGTTGAAACTTGTAATCTTTTATTGAATAAGAGTTTGTTACAATTGCATCAGATTACAAAGAGATGAAATGTTACATAATTTACAAAATGATAAAGAGAAGTGAGCTAGTTTAGTCTTCTTCTTCTTCTTCATCATCATCTTCACTTTTTCCACTAGAGAAATCTAATGCTAACTTTTGGGCTTTTTCAAGTTTATCCTCCTTATCAGCAGCCTCAAGTCTAGCTCTTAATTCCTCTATTCTCTTAATTTTCCTGAATGGATCAATATATTGTTCAACAGAATCCTTAGAAGCAGCAATCCGTTTGTCTTCCTTTGCCGCATCCTAGGGTTCTTCTTCTTTAGCTTCATCTTCAACATCAACAGTATCAACAGCTTCTTCAGTTAGTATCAACAGCTTCTTCAGTTACATCAGCAACCTTATTTTCTTCAGTAGACTTATCAGTAACCTCTTTAGTTACTTGGGCTTCTTCAACACTTTAACTTCCTCCTTGTCTTCAGATAACTCTTCCCCCTTTTTGTCATCATCAGCAGGGTTGAGTTCTTCAAGTTGAACAGGTATAATGTTGACTGCATTGCATAACAACCTGATGTTTTGATCCATTGCTCATATTTGGTTTCCTTGTTGCTGTTGTGTAGATGATAATGCTTCAGAGCGGTGAAGAACTATATCAATGCTTTCACCAAGCTGTATCTGGGACTGAAGTACAAAATCTGCACTTGTACAAAATGCCTGCAACATGTTTGAAGTTTTTCTTCTTCAGCTTGCATGGCATCAACAACAACTTGATTAATATCCCTCCAGCCAGCTTAATTATTTTCAACCCTGTCACTGACCTTCTGAAAATCTTCCCTTATAATTTGCACTTTAGTTATGATGTTGTTCGGCTCCTTTTGAATCAGCGAGGTAGGATCAGCAGGCTTGGGCAGAGATACAATAGTGCTTTGAATCAAGGTTGAGGCCATCTCCTCAAATTTCTTCATTGATTCCTTGTTCATGTCCTTCATTTCCTTTAATATTGATTCAATCAAAGCCTTCATGGAATCCAGAAGTGTTGATTGAAAATCTTGATTATTCATGGAAGGAGTAACACTTTGTCGTTTTTATGGACTAACTTCAGCTTGCCATTCAATAGCTAAAGGCTCCTTCTCTTGAGGTACTTCATCTAATGGAACTTCGGCATCAACAAGATTTAGCTCCACAGATGAGTCCTTGACAGCAGCTTGGTTCAGATCAGTACCTTCATCTGTAATATGCATGAAATCAGAACCATCAGTAGACACGACTGTTTTATGATAAATAAAGTTTGCAGGTACAAAAGGCGAAGTCGTCTGATGTGAGTGATCTGATTCTTGGTACTTTCTGATTTCTGATCTGAAAGCTAGGTGTTGTAAACTGGGCAGTGTTGGCAGATCACTGGAACTTCCTTGTCCGAATCATGATCTTTCAACCCATCTGTCCAGAGTCACACAAACTGCGATCTTAACAGCTCTTTCAGCTAAATCTTTTCCCTTTCTGGGTTTATTTATCATTGTTTCTCGCAGAGCTGTAGATTCTCTTGTTGCTATGAGTTTTGTATACTCATGCACTCTGTCATGAAAGAAATTAGAGTCTAGGGCTTGTCGGATGTTGTTGGTTTGTAGCCAAGTCAATACCCAATTCTCTTCAACAGTAGCCTCACTCCAAGCTCTGAATTCTTCACTAGTTTTGTTCAATCTGTAGTTCCTTCATCTGTTATATCTGATCTTTTCAGTGAGGAATGTACTTTGAGATTGCAACAATGTGTTGTACCTCTCTAACTCTGCTTCAAATATTGCAAAGACAAAAGGGTCACTTTTTACTATTTCTAGTGCACGCTTGACCTCTTTCTTTTTCTTCTTCACAACTTGAGGACGAGGCAACACAACAGAACCCTCTGTCCCACCACTTCTTTTAGGCCCATGAGCATATTCTTTACTTGCTTCAAGAGCTTTAGCTAAGTCTTCTTGTTCTTTACCCCCCCCCCCCCCCCCCCCCCCCCCCCCCCCCCCCCCCCCCCCCCCCCCCCCCCCCCCCCCCCCCCCCCCCCCCCCCCCCCCCCCCCCCCCCCCCCCCCCCCCCCCCCCCAACCCCCCCCCCCCCCACCCCCACCCACCCCCCCCCCCCCCCCCCCACCCCCCCCCCCCCCCACCCCCCCCCCCCCCCACCCCCCCCCCCCCCCACCCCCCCCCCCCCCCACCCCCCCCCCCCCCCACCCCCCCCCCCCCCCACCCCCCCCCCCCCCCACCCCCCCCCCCCCCCACCCCCCCCCCCCCCCACCCCCCCCCCCCCCCACCCCCCCCCCCCCCCACCCCCCCCCCCCCCCACCCCCCCCCCCCCCCACCCCCCCCCCCCCCCACCCCCCCCCCCCCCCACCCCCCCCCCCCCCCACCCCCCCCCCCCCCCACCCCCCCCCCCCCCCACCCCCCCCCCCCCCCACCCCCCCCCCCCCCCACCCCCCCCCCCCCCCACCATTTAGGTTATACTAGAAACTCTAAGTAACCTAGTACACTCTTCTTGCGCTTTTACAACAAATGATGAAGCCACAAGTTCGCTATAGGAGATCACAAAGAAAACCTATACTATGAAGTTATATCACTCACAAAGATGGATATACACTTCGAACAACACTCACAGTTTACAGAAATCATTCAGATTTAGTTTATGCTTTGTTTCTTCAACTCGGCTTTGTCAACTGATGACTCGGCTGATGGTGATATGTTTATGAGTTTTTGAGACTTAGAAAATTTGCTTGCTTGAATTCTCTCTCAATTGTGTTGTTGTCTCTAACTTTTGAATTCAGATCTATCTATACTCGTGAGTTTGAATTTCTGTCCGTTGAAGTAAGACAGATTTTCAGATCTTCCTCGAGCAGTGGTCCTTGTCTCAGAACGGCTTCTGCAACTGTTCACTGTACAGTTCTGCTGTACTTTCTGTCACGTCGCATTAAATGCACCTTGCTGATCCGAGGTTTCTCTTCAATCATTTGTCTTTAATACCCTCTTCTTACAGCATTTATTACACCAAGTGCATTTATTACCGTTGTAATAACTTCCTCATCACTTCCACTCTGCTGATTCAAATCGAACTCAATCCACCAGTCTGATTCCGAACTCAGCATCAGATCAGTAGTCTTCTGGACCAAAATTCAACCCTTCTGACTTTACTTGTCTTCTCATATTGAATTTTCAGAGCTTGCTAAGCTTCCATTACTTAGCTGATGGCTTTTGGAAATCATCAAAACCTCCCTTCACTTTTTCATCTTCATCCAACAATTTCCCCCTTTTTGATGATGACAAAACTTCAGCTAAGTACCTGTAACTAAATTAAAGTTAAGTCTTCACACAAAATTTCTGAGATAGAAATTAAGTTGGAATTTGTAATATTTTATTGATTTAGAACATATTACAGTTACATTAGATTACAAGAAGATTGAAAAGTTACAAAAAAATTACAAAGTGATAAAGAGAAGTAAATTAGTCTTCTAATTCTTCTTCTTCTTCTTCTTCATCATCTTCACTTTCTTCACTAAAGAAATTAGAACTGACTTGGCTTTTTCTAAAAGTTCTTCCTTTTTAGCAGCATCAAATCTGGCCTTAATTTCCTCTATTCTCTTAACTTTTCCGTATGGATATAGTTGTTCTTCAGCAGAATCCTTAGAACCAGTAATTCTTTGTCTTCATTTGCCGCATCCTTGGGTTCTTCTTCTTCAGCTTTATCATCAACAGTCTATTCAGCTTCATCAGCAGCCTTAGTATCTTCAGCAGGCTTATTTGTTGCCTCTTCAGAACTTTGAACTACTTCAGTAGCTTCAACAGTAACATTCTTCTTGTTAGCAGATTCCTCTTCCCCCTTTTGTCATCATCAGCAGGGTCGAGTTCCCCAACTTGTACAAGAGTGATGTTGACTGCATTGCATAACATTCTATCAGTACTGCAGCTTGATCATTCAGATAGTCCAAATTATGATGAAGAGTTGTAATCTCTGCACTTATCTGATCAGTTGTCTCGCAAAAGCTTTGAGCTAAATGTGTTGTCTTTTCTGATTCAGCTTTTGTGAGGTCTGCAAGTCCTTGGCAAGTATCCATCCAGTCAGTGTTATGCTGTTGAACAGTGTTATTGATTTGTTGAACATCAGCCTTCACATCAGCGATTTGTTTTGATAAAGTGATAAGGCCTTCTTTTAGCATTATACTGTCATCAGAAGACTGAGGAATGTTCTGAGTTGTGCTCTGAACAAGTATGGAAGCAGCTTCTTCAAATTTGTGCTGCAGCTCCTTGTTCTTTTCCTCCATCTCTTTCATTGCATTTTCAATCAATGCCTTCATGGACTCCATGATTGCTAATTGAACATTGTTAGTTGAGGTGGTAGGAATGGCAATTCCTCCTTTTGCAGGAGTAGCTTCAGCTTTCCAGGTAATAGCTAAAGGCTCCTTTTCAGTGATGACTGCATCCAGTGGAACTTGAGGTTCAGCATTGTGAAGCTCCACAGATGAGTCCTTCTCAGTATCTGATTCAGATTAGCATCAGCATCTGTAACATAAACAACAACAACACCTCATCAGTAGCCACAACTGTTTTATGATATATAAAGTCTGCAGGCACAAAAGTTGAGGTCGTTTGATGAGAGTGATCTGATTCTTGGGAATTGCTAATCTCTTAACCAAATGCAATTTGTTGTAGACTTGGTAGAGATGACAGATCACTTGATGTTCTTTGTCCGTATCTTGATCTTTCCATCCATTTGTCCAAGGTTACGCAAACTGCTATCTTCACAGCTCTCTGCTAAGTCTTCACCCCTCTTGGGTCTGTTTGTCATTGATTCTCGCAGAGTTCTGGATTATTTCTGTACAATGAGCTTCACGTACTCATGTACTCTGTCATGGAAGAAATCAGAGTCCAAAGCTTGTTGAATGTCATTGGTTTGCAGCCAATTCAACACCCAACACTCTTCAACAGTAGCCTCATTCCAGGCTCTGAATTCTTCACTAGTTTTCTTCAATCTGTAGTTCCTCCAGCGATTGTATATAATCTTTTCTGCTAGGAACATACTCTTTGATTGCAAAAGTGTGTTGTACCTCTCCAATTCTTCCTCAAACCTTGCAAACACAGTAGGGTCACTTTTCACAATTTCTAGTGCCCTTTTTACTTCTTTCTTTTTCTTTGGCACAGGTTCAGGACGGGCAACACAAACTTTGCATCCTTTGGATCACCAATTACTATACCACCGCTTCTTCTGGGGCCATGAGCATCTACCTTGCTTACTTCAAGAGCTTTGGCTAAGTCTGCTGCTTCTTTAGCAGCTAACTCTGCATCAGTCAAGTTCTTAACTTCTGCTTCAGCTTTGCTGGCTTCAAGAGCTGCCTTTAGCTCAGCTTCATCCTTCTTATTTTGCTCAACCTCTTCTCGCTTTTTTTTTGTGGTATTTTGGTATCCTAGCCTTACCAGTTCTCTTCCTTCTGGCGGCTGGTGTTTCAGCAGACTTTTCTGTTGGAATAGTAGTCTGATCAGCTTGAGTTGCAGATACCTCAGCTGTCGTCTGATTTGCAGTATCAGACTCCTTCTCTGATTATGTTGGTCTTTCAGCAGATTGAAGGACTTCTCTCACAATTTCAGTAATTCGAACATGTTGTCCTCCAAGTATCAACTTCTTTCTTGCAATAGCCTTAGTGAATGGAGCTTTTGGTACTGCAGCTGGAATTTTTAGTGAGCTTCTTGTCCTCTTTGATAAAGGTAGCTCATCTGATTCTGTTCGATCAGGAGATGCATCCAGAGGCATCTCATCAATCTCCTTTGCAACTTCGGAGATGATTTCATCAGCTTCCAAAGTTTCAACTGATCTGGCTTCAACATCAGGGTTTGCTATTTGATCAGCAGGCTCAACAGCCTTAACTTTGTATGTGCTTTTCTTTTCATCAGCAAGCTTCTCTTCAACTTTGCTGTCAGTAGCCTTGTCATCACCTTTAGTTTTCTTGGCCTTTTCAGCAGGCTTTTCCTTGGTTTCAACAGCTTTTCTCTTCTGCTGTTTCTTTGCAGGAGAGACTTCAGTTTTGGCTATTGTTTTAACAGGTTCGTAAACCTTTACTTCCTTTAGCTTGTGTACAACTTTTCCAGCTCCAAGTTCATAGTTAAGAGCCATGAACAGATGACTCAGTAGAATGGCATGCTCTGTTTTCTTTGCCGCCAGAATGTTGAACATATGAATAGCCCAGTTTACTTTCAACCCATAGTAAATACATATCATCGTATGGAACCTTCTCTTGGGTAGGCCATCCACTGTGGAAGTAGAACATTCAAAAATTTTTGCGATGATATCAGTCAACCTCTGATATTCATCTTTTAGCTGAGTCTTCTTGATAGACCCAGTCAATATTTCACCAGTTTTAGCAGCTATTTGCCAAAACTCTTCTTCCTTTTTTCTTCCCAGAGTAGTGACATCTCCTTCTTCATTTGTGAGGCCGTAGACTTCACTCAGTACAGCAGGAGTTATGCATAGTTAGTTTCTCCAAGTCAGACTCCAAATCTGCATAAAACTCAGCAACATCTTCTGTGTAAACCAGGGTCTCATGTGCTTCCAGCACATTCACCAGTGAAGTAGTTTGAGCTTCTCCATTAGTTGCTTCATCAATGGCGAACATGTAGCATGATACACATCATAGTTTAGAAACTTTCCTTCAGCTCCAGCCATTTTTTTTTGTTTGAAAATTTTAGGAAAAGATACAAAGAAAATAGCTCGCAAGAAAACAAGAGATTAGTAACTTCTTGAGAGTTTGAATATTTGAGGTGCGTAAGTGTAGTCTGCTGATTAGATCTGGATTTATAGAGTTAGGGTTGTTTCGGTTTCCGTGTTATCTGCCAACCGTTAGATCTTTCAGCGTCAGTTACATCGTGCGTGCGAAATTTACGAATTTCAAATATTATTATTTAATGTCAGAGTGAGCGGAAATATCAGACGTTACTAGTTTGTTACTTATAAAAGCGTGTTTTATATTTCAGCGTTTTTAACACAACACTTATATAATGTATCAGATGAGTAAGGTTTACTTATCTGACAGATGACTTGTCTGATACAATATATCACTAGTGAAAGCCAATAGCTAGTAATCTTCCTTTGATGTTTGTCAATCCAGCAAGATAAATAGTCTTCAGGTCTTCAAGAATTAAGAACAAATCTTCCAATAATATAACTTCAACTAACTGTCATTGAAGATTTCATCTTTTAATCAGGAGTACAGCTCGTCTTACACGTTCTCCCTGAGTTCAAGAATCTATCAGTCAACTAGTCTGTTGAGAGTTAGTCTTCTTGAAGAATATACTTGTTGTCATCAGATTAGTCAGCTGATGAACCTTAGTCTTCTGATAGGTTCCCCCTCAGCTTATGAATCCAAATTTAACAAGCCTAATTCCACTCTTAGAGTAGAAAATCTTGCATCACTTATTGATTTGGTGAAAATGTCAGCTATTTGATTGTCTGTATGAACATACTCAATAATGACATTTCCTTTCTCAACATGGTCTCTTATGAAGTGATGTTTGATCTCAATATGCTTACTCCTAGAGTGACTTGTTGTATTCTGAGTAAGTGAGATTGCACTTGTATTGTCACAGTAGATAGGTGTTCCACTGATTTTGATGTTGTAGTCTTCTAGTTGATGTTTCAACCAAAGTATCTATGCACAGCATGCTCCAACAGCAATGTATTCAGCTTCAGCAGTAGATATGGATACTGAAGTCTGTTTCTTACTCATCCATGAGTTCAACCGACTGCCTAAAATTGACATGTACCTGTTGTACTCTTCCTATCAATTTTGCAGCCAGCAAGGTCAGAATCTGAATATCCAATAAGTTCAAATCCTGATTCCCTTGGATACCACAATCTCAATTCTTGAGTGCCTTTGAGATACCTTAATATCCTTTTAGCAGCTAAGAGATGAGATTCTTTTGGATTTAATTGAAATCTCGCACAAACCCCAACATAGTACATAATATCTTGTCTGTTGACAGTGAGGTAAAGCACTGACCCAATTATGCCTCTATATTTGGTGATGTCCACTGATTTTCCATCTTCATCCTTGTCAAGGCGAAGTCCAGTAGACATTGGAGTAGCAACATATGAGCTAGTTTCCATACCAAATTTCTTGAACAGATCTTTTGTGTACTATGCTTGATTAATAAATATGCCATTAGGCAGCTGTTTCACTTGTAATCCAAGAAAGTAATTAAGTTCTCCCATCATGCTCATTTCAAACTTATTATGCATCAGCTTAGAGAACTTCTCACACATTTGTTGGTTAGTTGAACAAAAAATAATATCGTCCACATATATTTGAACTAACAGTATATGATTATCCCATTCAATAGTAAACAAGGTCTTGTCTACTTTACCTTTGCGAAATCCTTTAATTAAAAGAAAATCAGATAATGTATCATACCATGCTCTTGGTGCTTGCTTTAGTCCATACAGGGCTTTCTTCAGACGATACACTTTCTCTCCTTGTTGATATGCTTCAAAACATGGAGCTTGTTCAACATACACTTCTTCTTGCAATTCTCCATTGAGAAAAGCAGACTTCACATCCATCTGATAGACAGTGAAGTTCTTGTGAGCAGCATAGGCTAGGAATAATCTGATTGCTTCAAGCCTAGAAACTGGTGCAAATGTCTCATCAAAATCAATGCCTTCTTCTTGGCAGTAACCTTTGGCAACTAGTCTTGCTTTATTTCTGGTAACAATACCATCTTCATTCATTTTATTTCTGAAAACCCACTTAGTGTCAATAACTCTTTGATGAGTAGGTCTAGGTACCAAGTACCAAACCTCATTTCTTTCAAATTGATTTAACTCTTCTTGCATTGCTTCAATCCAGTGAGAATCACTTAGAGATTCATTAATCAGTTTAGGCTCGATTTGTGAAAGAAAACTTACAAACATTGATTCATTTGTAGTTGACCTTCTTGTTCTTACTCTATCCAGTGGATCACCAATCACAAGATCATGTGGGTGATCTCTGAGCCATCTAAGATCAGGTTAGAAATCTGGATGTTGTCCTCTTGATTGATCTTGCAACACTACTGTTAGAGTCTCAATAGTAGTCTGTTGAACAGTCTCGGGTCTGTCAGCTGTTTGCAACTCGTCTGTTAGACAATCAGTAGACTGATTTTGAACAGCACTTGAGTTATCAGCTTGGTTGAGATCAGGTAGTATGATGGGTACATATTCTTCTTTTCTTTCCATGGTCAATTTCTGAAGATAAATAGATAAATCTGGATTAGTACTTTGATTCTGTTCAGAAGATCGATTAGGTTCATCAAATACTACATGATTGATTCTTCTACAAGTAAAGTCTTTTTGTTAAATACTCTGTAGGCTTTACTAACAGTAGAATAACCTACAAAAACAGCTTCATCAGCCTTTTCTGCAAAGGCAGTAAGGTGATTTTTCCCATTATTCAAAACAAAACATTTACAACTAAATATTCTAAGATAATGAATATTAGGTTTCCTGTTATTCCACAGTTCATAAGGTGTCTTTTCTGACTCTTGTTGATCATGCATCTGTTCTGGGTGTAGTAGGCTGTATTTGTGGCTTCTGCCCAAAATCTTTGAGGCATTTTTGCTTCAGCTATCATTGTTCTGGTAGCTTCTTTCAGAGTTCTGTTTCTCCTTCCAGCAACTCCATTCTGTTGAGGGGTTATGGCAGCAGAGTACTCATGGTTGATTCATCTGGAATTAGAATACTCTTCAACATTAGAGTTTGTAAACTCAGTGCCCCTGTCTGATCTGATCTTTAATATTTTCAAGCTCTTTTCATTCTGGATCAGCTCCATCAGATAGTAAGATGTTCCTTAGTTTCACTTTTCTTTTTCATGAATATCACCCAAGTAAATATTGAATAATCAACCACAACAACTAGGCAGTATTTCTTTCCACCATTGCTGATAGGATCAATAGGTCCAAACAAGTCAATATGTAGTAGCTCCAAAATTCTGGTTGAAGATTGGTGCTTCTTGCATTTGAAAGTTGATTTAACTTGTTTACCCTTCTGACATGCGTCACATAGCTTGTCTTTGCTCATGACTGTTTTTGGAATTCCTTCTACCAAATCATTCTTGATTAATCTATTGATGGTCTTGAAATTCAAATGATTCATTCTTTTGTGCCATAGCCAACTAACTTCACTTGGTGTAGAAGCCACCAAACAAACATTAGAATTCCTTTTAAAGAGAAGAAAATAAAATCACATAAAATTAAAGAACACAAGCATAGATGGATTTTTACCCAAAGCAACAAAGTAGGTGATGTTCTCTTCGTTTTCAGACTTCTGATGGCGGTGGTGGTGGCTTCGGTGGCAATCGATGTGGTGGTGGTTCTCAAGAGAACCCTAAAAAACTCACTTTTCACCAACTTCTTACGGCTGCCGATTCACCTAGAGACATCCAAAAGACGACCCGAACGGTCAAGATGCCATGAGTGTAGAACCTTTAGCAAAATTTTGGGGATGATCCAACGTTGGATGGAAACGGAATCGTCGAAAGACTGGGGTTGTGTGTAGAGCCGAAAAATTATCTTTCTAAATGTGTTGCTTCTTTCCCTCTCTTCTTCTCACTCCTCTTAATCTAAAACACTAGTTTTGAATATGATTTTCAGACTTATGGAAGTAACATGATGTGTATATAGCATGTATATACATGAAGAAGAGAAGAGGGGTATAATTACACCACTTTTTAATCCACCATGCATGTAAACATTGAGTGAATGAATTTATCCACCCAAGCATGTTTGACAGCCTTTGGAGTGTGCAAGGAGAGAAAATAATTACTCTCCTGCAGAAAATATGAAACTTGGGGCGAATTTATACTTTGCCCCCTGAAGTTTTGAAAAAGTGTATTTTTGCCCCCAAAAATATAATTTTTGCACAAGCAAGCCCAAAATTTTTCAAAATGCCTTAATATTATTTTAAAGTAACTTTTATGTTTTCAAAATATTTGAAAGTTCATAAGGTCACAAGATTTAATTAAATTGTATATTTTAGTTCAAATATGCTTAACTTTATAAATAAAATGTGGCACATAAAATTGGATTAAAATTCTCAAAAGGGTCCAAAATTTCCGGGACGTTACAGTTCGAATCCCACTTGGGGAGATTCATTATGAATTAACGAATTCGGAATAAAGGGGGCTCACTTTGACCGTTAGTTAAGAGTTCCAAAAGAAGAACTTTCTTATGAAGATTAAGCTACAAATCGTCCATAATAACATTTTTTAATATATCTTATTTGAGCAAAAGACAAAAACACCCCCTATACTTTGTCAAACTCCCAAAAAAAACCCTGTGTTATTTTAACTCCCATAAACCCCCCTGTGTTTGGTTTTAAATACCACATTCGACCCAAGTAGTATATACTTATAATTTTGTTATTGACTTTTGGTGGAATGACAAGATTACACCTATGTGTTTGTTTTTGTTATTGACTTTTGGTGGAATGACAAGATTACCCCTATGTGTTTGTTTTATAAGTATATACTACTTGGGTCGAGTGTGGTTTTCAAAATCAAACATAGGGGGATTTTGGGGATTTAAAATGACACATGGGGGATTTTTTGGGAGTTAGATAAAGCATAGGGTGTATTTTTATCTTTCGATGTCAGGGGTAAAATTGTCATATCAAAAGCAAAATGTGAACAAATACTTGCAATTTTGGCGTTTGAAACACACTCTCTTTTTTGGGGGTGTATTTGACACTTATTTGAGATCACAGGGGGTTTTTTGGGAGTTAAAATAATACAGGGGGTTTTTGGGAGTTAGACAAATCATAGGGGGTGTTTTTGTCTTTTGCTCTATCTTATTTATATCGGACTCATCCTACACCCTCGCGGGAGCCATCAACCATATATGACATTCAAAATGGGCTATCACCCTCGCGACCCATCTAAGGCCTTGCTAACCGCGAGGTCAAGCATATATATGGAATGAAATCTAGAGATCAAATCCTTCCATAACAAATTCCCTTCATGCATGAAACGATACGTCCTAGAAAGCAACTAAATCAAAACCACCATGATTTGTTTTCCCCTAAAATGAAGGGATTTGAAATCTCCATCATATCTATCCACCAGGTATAATTACACCTCGGGCACGAACATTTACACTCTCATGCATAATCTATTATCTAAAGCATTGGAGGAGGCTCCGTTGGCAGAAATTCGACTTGGTTTTTCTCTATTTTGTAGAAGTTGACGTACAAGTTATTCATTTCAGAGGCGGACCTATCCCGCATCGATAGATGACGTCTGTGGGAGCGTGGAACTCCTGGCTACCTTGGAGAATCACCGTCGTAGTATGCGGGTGACCTTTCTAGTGGTGGACATGGACTTGCCATACAACATCATTCTAGGGAGGCCATCCCTGAGTGACTTTCAAGCGGTTAAATTCCCTACCCGCAGCGGGGTCGGGGAGGTCGCATGTTTGCAATGCGAATCAGGCGGAGAAGTGCTATGTGAACTCCCTCGCATCTAGGCTGAAATATCCGAGGCCACTCGTGGCAAACGGGCCCGTAGGAGAAAGCGTATGGGACACAGTCCTAGAGAATGAAGGGGAAAAGGCGAAAGAAGAGTCCTCACCTAGGAAGGAGAAGGGGAAGGATGAAATAAACAGAAGGATGAAGAGTTAGATGGACGGAAGCCCAATTTTAGCTCTAGATACCTTAATAAGGCAAAGAAATATTT
Source organism: Penstemon davidsonii (assembly GCA_034814905.1). Lineage (NCBI taxonomy): Eukaryota > Viridiplantae > Streptophyta > Magnoliopsida > Lamiales > Plantaginaceae > Penstemon > Penstemon davidsonii. Next base: position 8,705,436 of record JAYDYQ010002686.1, read on the forward strand.
TATGTATATGTCATCATTGTATATCTCAAGCATACAATTAATGCATCTTTATAGAGGTTAAAACATAATCAAAGTAGGTATTTTGATTATAGCACTTTTCTGTGATATATATCACTAGAGATTTCCACATGTTTGACAGCTGATGAATTTGTTAGGAGAGGAAGAACTGTGTGTGGCAGGTGTATCACTAACACAATCGAAGACGTGCTACTTTAGAGAACCAAAAAATGAATTTTTGGCTAAAAGCTATAAAACAGTAAATCAAGAAGTATAGTACAATTTAATCAAAACAATTAAGAAGCCATGAGTTTCTGACTTTCTAAAACATCAAATAATTAATCCCCCCAGTGCAACAGTAGTTGCATAAATCTCTGCCTATTGTGTATTAATTTGTAAAAGAAAACGTGCAGGCTCATATTTTGCAGCACATTCATACTTAGATGTATTGTACTTTGTATGAACCCCAGTGAGTTTCCCAGTTGCTGCATTCTGATGAAATCCAACTATCAATCTCGAGCATTCACTGAGAGAGACGTAAACGAGAAAAATGAGGAATGAGACTAATTAATTAATATAATCACTATGACAAATTTGAACATTTTTTGCTTGAAGGTGTGAATAGGACTCACAGTAGTTCGTCTTCTGAGTAGCCGGTATGCCACTCGCAAGTTTTGCTCCATTGTCCGACACCGTAAAGTGTGGATTGAGCCGTGTAGATAGCAGAAGCAGCCAAGAATGATGGTGGGTACTTGAGCATTTCATATTCGACCAGACAAAGTTCGATCAAGAAAAAGGAGAGTAGCTCAAGCTGTTTCAAGGCCACCCAAAAAATAAACAAAAACTTAACCTCTTTTACATAAATGGTTTCAAGGACCTAAATGCAAAAATACCCCCTGTGCTTCACCTAATTAGCATAAAATACCCTGTGTTATTTTAGTTAGCAAAAACCCTATGTTCTTTTTTATTAGCAAAAAACCCCATTTGAAATTCTTTCACAAGTCAATGGGAGATTATTGTCATTTTTTTAACTGAACATGGGGTTATTGCCGATTCTCAAAGTTAATAGGGAGGTTACTTATAAATTTTTAGGTTAAGAGGGGTGTTTTTGCATTTTTTGTGGTTGTATGATTGTCATTTTTCCTGCATATGTATTCCGCCATGAAAGGTTTTTTTTTCTTTTCAATTTTACTAGTTAGACAAGCATAGGGTGTATTTTTGCATTTCACTCTGTTTCAAGGGGTTATTTACTAAACACATCCTTGTATTTCGATCCTTATATTCATCCTAACTGGCAAATACATGTGTTATGTGTATTGGCTTATGCTCCTCGTGTTAGTAAAAATGTAGCTCAACATGTTAAATAGAACGAAATATGCCATTATTATCACGCGATCATTCACCCGAAAAAAAGGCATTTAATACGCAAACGGATCTTATAGCTACATTTAACTGAATACGAACATGAAGATACATGCTAATTAATATGATAACTAGGTGTATTTACTAATTAGAAATGTAACCAACCAACCTTCTTATCAGATTGAGCAGCCTTGAGGAATCGTCTCATAAAAACGTAAGAAGTTGGAACCGACATATTAAACTGCAAAGTGTTTAGCATAAATCTCTCCTGGAAAAAACAAAAAGGTAAATAAAAGAGTTAGGATTTGAAATAGAAGCTTAAATAGTTAATGCACACAAATATAAATATAAATGGCTACCTACCATTTCAAGAACTTCTTTTCTTGTATAAGCTTTGTCTGCAATAAAGACCAAATCATCTACAACAGGAACATAAACTTCCTCGTATTTGCACGCTAAAAGCATGGCTACCAAACCGACAAGTTGAAGCTTTTTTCTCACAATGGGCTGTTTAGCTAAGAATCGATCAATTAGGTTTACTGTTAGAAACAATGTCTCCTCTCTAAGTTCGAACTTGTGGTGTACCTGTTTGATTGATTAATTAATTGTGATCAATCAACAATAAAAACTATTACTATTTTCACAATGGAATTAATAATATTGCTTTAGCTTACTTACCTCGACTAGCCAGTCAATGAGAATGGCTCTCATTCTTTCGTTGATGTCATTTTGCTGTGCCATGTATCCTGGTGAAACGTGGCCGGAACTCTGCAACAAACAATCATAATTATATCACGAATGCTCACTAAGTTTGGTTCTTGGATTATAGTGTTCAAAACGCTAACGAAATTAATATTTTTGGATAAGCTAAAACTCAAATTAGGTATGTCTTAATTACCTCCATTTTCTTGTAGTAAATGTATAAATCTTCGACATATTCAACAACGGCAAGTGGATTCTTTGAATCGCCACCATCAATATCCATAACAGTCTCTTCAAATATGTCCTCCATTTCAACCTCTTTCTACAAATTGACATTGTATTAAATCGATTAATCACCACAAAAAGAACATAAGAAAGAAAGTACACACCATTTGGTTTCTTTCAGTCACTTCAAATTCAGATTGTAATTCCAAAGACATGGGCATATGATCATCTACATCTGTTAAAGGTACATCTTCCCACACAAAAAACTCATTTTGTGATGTCCTTGGCTTCTTTGCTTCCTATATAAAATAAATATGCAATAACCAATCAATTTTAAATTTCCAATATGTTTAAATTTTGTAATTTGAATTATAAATACTAGTTTTCAAATTAGGAATCTATGAATTCAACACTAATACATAAAAATAGAGCAACATACCTCAGGATAATCCTGCCCGGAAACTACCATTTGTGAAGCATATTTCCTTTAAAATCAAGAATTCATTCAGATAAGCAAAACATGGCAAATGGAACTTCAAAGAAGAATCAAACTAGAGAATTAAACTTTTATTCATAAAAGGTAAACAATTTTGAAATGAAAAGGCTATAATCATAATCTAACCTTGTGATTGGCCTGTGTGCTTGAACTGGAGCATTCTTATCACAAATCCCATTTGTTCTGAGATTTTTCCAAAAAAAATGAAAAAAAACACAAATCAATTAATAGTTCCAAGAAATATAACAAAATTAAATTTATGAGCTAAAACTAGTATTTAATTATACTCTGTTGGCAAGCCTCGTTTGTTAAGATTAGCTCCTCCTAAATTCTGATTAATAACACCTAAAGCTCTTCTGTTGGCTCTAATCTCAGCTCCAAATTTCCTTCCACCCATTTCTCCACCACCTTACAATTCTCAAAACAAAAAGGAAAAACATTTTAGAAAAGTTGAATTTTATTAATTCAATTTTAATTTCAGAATCTAAAAATCATTTTTTTCTGATAGTTACCTTGAATATTTCTGGGTTCAGTCGGAACATGAATATTCTCATCAGATATAACCATTTTCTTTTAAATTGATTTATCTGAAAAAAAACTCAATAACCCAGATTATAACTCAAAGAAAGCTCACTTCTTTGAACAATGGTGTGAGTGAGTGAGGAGAGAATGAGGGTATTTGTCCAGTGGTCTTTTTTTACTCTTTAACTATTCAAATCAAACGGCTAGTACCAACGTGCCCGTTTAATGGATTATTGCAATGTGAAACGACTCTGAGTTGTCACGTGCCACGTGTCTCGTGTGAGACGTCGATTTCAAATTGTTTAATTTAATTATCAGGATTTTGGTTTAATTACCATTTATTAGTTTGGATTCGCACTTTTAGGCGCTCTTCCCCACTATTGGCTTTGACTAGCATGGTCTTATCTATTAGTAATTCATCAAATTGTTCATAAATGTGCGCAAAAATTAAAATTTACAAAATTTAGGTTAGTGAAATCAACACTTCAATAAGAGTCTTGAATTTTAAAATATGTATTAAATAATGTAGAATTTATAAGTAGAGAAAGTTAATTTAGCAGCATTAAGATCGTATCTCGTGTTAATTAATTTAGAATGAAGGGTATTTTCGATGAACTATCAATAATATAAGGTCTTTGGTTTGTCAGATCAATCCGAACTTCACTTCAAGGGAACATGACATGCACTCAAAAGCTCGTTAGGGCTCGCCGGGGTTGTCCCCAACGAAGACCCTCCCATACTTAAATTAGTTAACAAAATAGGTCATTTACAAAATAAAAATGTCATTTACAAAACTTAGGTTAGTGAAATCATCACTTCAATGCTAATCTCAAATTTTATAATATGAACAAAAGAATGTAGAATTTGAAGTAAAGGAATTTAGCAGCCATTAAGATCGTATCTCGCGGCAAAGAATGAAGGGTATCTTCGATGAACCTTCAATAATATAATGTATTTAGTCAGTCAGATCGATCCGTACTTCACTCTAAGGGAACCTGACCTGCACTCAAAAATTCGTTAGGGGCTCATCGAGATTGTCCCCGGCAAAGACCCTCCTATGCTTAAGTTAGTTTACAAAATAGGTCATTTACAAACTTAAGTTAGTGAACTCAACACTTCAATACTAATCTCAAATTTTATAATATGCATTAAAGAACGTAGAATTTGAAGTAAAGGAAGTTAATTTAGCAGACATTAAGACCGTATCTTGTGTTAATTAATTTAGAATGAAGGGTATTTTCAATGAACATTCAATAATATAAGGTCTTTGATCGGTCAGATCGACACGAACATCACTTTAAATTAACCTAAGCTGCACTCAAAAACTATGAATATTCAATAATATAAGGTCTTTGATCGGTCAGATACGAACTTCACTTTAAGGGAACCTAACCTGCACTCAAAAACTCGTTAGGGCTCGTCGGGGTCGTCCCCGACGAAGGCCCTCCTATGCTTAAGTTAGTTTACAAAATAGGTCATTTACAAAAATTAAATAGGTCATTTACAAAACATAGGTTAGTGAAATCAACACTTCAATACTAATCTCAAATTTTATAATATGCATTAAAGAACGAGAATTTGAAGTAAAGGAAGTTAATTTAGCAGACATTAAGATCGTTTCTAGTGTTAATTAATTTAGAATGAAAGGTATTTTTGATGAACCTTTAATAATATAAGGTCTTTGGTCGGTCAGATCGATCTGGACTTCACTTCAAGGGAGCTTAACCTGCACTCATAAACTCATTAAGGCTCGTCGGGGTTGTCTTCGACGAAGACCCTCCTATGCTTAAGTTAGTTTACAAAATAGGTCAATTGCAAAAATTAAATAGGTCATTTACAAAACTTAAGTTAGTGAAATCAACACTTCAAAACTAATCTCAAATTTTATAATATGCATTAAAGAATGTAGAATTTGAAATAAAGGAAGTTAATTTAGCAGCCATTAAGAACGTATTTCGTGTTAATTAATTTATACGAAGGGTATTTTTGATGAACTGTCAATAATATAAGGTATTTGGTCGGTCAGATCGATCCGGACTTCACTTTAAGGAAACCTGACATGCACTCAAAATCTCATTAGGGTTCGTTGGGGTTGTCCCCGATAAAGACCCTCCTATGCTTAAGATAGTTAGCAAAATAGGCCATTTACAAAACTTAGGTTACTGAAATCAACACTTCAATACTAATCTCAAATTTTATAGAATTTGAAGTAAAGGAAGTTAATTTAGCGGACAACAAGATCGTTTCTCGTGATAATTAATTTTGAATGAAAGGTATTTTCGATGAACCTTCAATAACATAAGATCCTTGGTCGGTCGGATCGATCCGGACTTCACTTTAGGGGAACCTGACCTGCACTCAAAAACTCTTTAGGGCTCGTAAGGGTTTTCCCCAGCGAAGACCCTCCTATGCTTAAGTTAGTTTACAAAATTAGGTTAGTGAAATCAACACTTCAATGGCAAAAATTCAATTTTCATACCATAGAATAGGCCAAAGTCCATTTTTCATACCAATCGAACGAAAATCATACCGTAGAATAAACGGACGTTTCAAAAATCATACTTCCGTCAAGTTTTTTAACGGAATTGCCACGTGGTCTGTTATGTCGCGGTGGTATGAAAAATGAAAATTGTCATGTTCTATGGTATGAAAAATGATTTTTTGCCATACATTTTATTTAATTAGACATAGATATATAATTCAATTTCTTTTATTAACCACTCAAACATTTGTTGTCCAGTCTCACCAAGTAAAATTATTTGATTGATAAATATTTTTCTACCTTTTTTGGGTAAAAAAGTTAAGGATAATTTGACTTGAATTATAAATCGACCCAATTTGAAGTCAAGTATTTCACCTCCTATAATGGTATCAAATATACATTTCAAATTACTCAACTAATCATGTATTACACTTTTAATATGATCCAACTTAAACATTGAATGGTCTTAGCTAGGATCAATTTTGACAAACCCTAATAGTTTTTTTCCCATCACACCCATTTGCTAGCTAGTAATGTTGATCGATTACATTGATCAAAACTCCATTCTAATGTGAGAACTACACGTAAAAGTTCATTGGTAATTATCTACTTCCATGAAGTAATCCATCATTAATATTGGACACATACCCTAATTAGTAAATATGAACACAACCTATATAGTTATACACGAATTTAATTTAATACACCAAACAGAGTAAAGTTGTGTAGGTCTTTGTATGACCTCAAATATATAACTATGCAACATTATTTTAGTAGATAAACAAAACCGCCTAGAATTAGTTTAAGGTAGTGGAGAAGTAGTCGTATTTTTTAGCTATCCGTATCGGAGTATTTTGATACTAAAAGTAAAATATAATGCCTACTAAAGGTTGTATGTCCCATTCGTTAATATACATTGCAATATTTGTTTAGATGAAAATGTATGGTAAAGAACTAACAAATTAAAGTTGATTACAATTAAAATTGAAAGTGAGGCAAAAATTCAATTTTCATACCATAGAATAAGTCAAAGTCCATTTTTCATACCAATCGATCGAAAATCATACTTCCGTTTCAAGTCAACTTAACGGACACGTGGCACTTCCGTTAAAAAATAGACGAAAGTATGGCTTGGTATGATTTTCATTCGATTGGTACGAAAAAAGGACTTTGGCCTATTCTATGGTATGAAAATTGAATTTTTGCCACACTTCAATACTAATCTCAAATTTTATAATATGCATTAAAGAATATAGAATTTGAAGTAAAAGAAGTTAATTTAGCAGAAATTAAGATTGTATCACGTTTTAATTAATTTAAAATGAAGGGTATTTTCGGTGAACCTTCAATAATATAAGGTTTTTGGTCGATCCGAACTTCACTTTAAGGGACATGACCTGCACTCAAAAACTCGTTAAGGCTCGTTGGGGTTGTCCCCGATGAAGACCCTCCTATGCTTAAGTTAGTTTATAAAATAGGTCATTCACAAAAATTAAATAGGTCATTTACAAAACTTAGGTTACTGAAACCAACACTTCAATACTAATCTCAAAATTTATAATATGCATTAAAGAATGTAGAATTTGGAATAAAGGAAGTTAATTTAGTAGCATTAAGATCGTATCTCGTGTTAATTAATTTAGAATGCATACTACCTCCGTTTTATTTTATTTGTCGCTTTGACAAAAAAATCTTATTTTATATTAATTATTTTTTAGAAGTTCAATATAAAATTAATTTTATTTTTTCATGTATATCATTTATGGCCTATTACTTGTTCCATCTCCAAATTAAGAGATGAGAAAAAAATATATAATATTCCAATGAGGATATTTTAGATTTTTTTCTTTTCAAGTGATGAATATTTAATAAGTTTCTTATTCCATCTGTCACTAAAGCGACAAATTAAATGAGACGGAGGGGGGAGTATAAACTAATAATAGCGACCTTTTTTTCGTTTTGTAGTGTTAAAAATTAACGGGTATAAAACATGAGTTAGGGCTAGTTGAGTAGTGACATTTGTGTTCCAAACGTGAATATGTGACTGTTTGACCTTTTTAATAGCGGCGGCGATGAGCGGTTCATAAGCCATAAATCATGGCTCAGCAAAAGTTCCAAATGAGTTGCTTCTCCCACCGCATCATACAATTCTTGTTTCAAGTATTTTCAAAAGAGTTAAAAGGCAATTTACTCCCTGTGATATTAATAATGTTCAATTTATCATCTTGTAATTTGAAAAAGAGCATTTTAGCCTTATAGTTTTTAAAAGTTTCACACCGTCTCCCTGATATTTTTATATGTGGCACTTTACCCCCCCTGTATTATAATAATGTGACAGTTTATCCCCCTATGTTATGATAAATATGGCAATTAACCCCCAATGTTATGATAAATATGGAAATTTACCCCATATGTTACAACTCCACTTTTCATGCTCACTCTCAATTTAACAAGTGAGTTACACTCTCTGGCTGAAGAAGGTAAATTGTTTCTTTAATTTTTTTACAGTGGAGTAAAGTACTCTTTTTCAAATCACATGAGGTAGATTAAATATTATTCAATTCAAGGTGGGTAAATTGGCATTAACTCATTTCAAAATTTAAAGTGGGTCTTGCGTGAACTTGTCCCATATTGGGAAGGTATAGAAGTTTTGGTCTCATATTGGCATATAGGTGTGGACAAGGGTGGATCCAGGAATTTTAGGCAGGGGACTAAAGTATATTAAAAAAAATCCAATCAAACAGTACTTAAATTTATTCACGATAAAATATATGAAGAGATACATAAAAGAGGAGGTGAATTTTGACAAAAAAAAAATGACCCCTATAAGTTATTTTTGTATTTTTGTTACATAAGATACCCCGTTGTGACGGAGAAACTGTATTATAAAGAAACTATAAGATTGTATTCTTTTTAAAATTTTTGAGAATTTTTTATTCAAATAAGTACATTGAATAAATAAAAAATAAAATCGAACTACAAAAACAATGATAGTTCATATTGTTTTTATAAGGAAAAATTTTAAAAATACAAAATATTGAAATATTATTAAGAAGAGAAAAAATTACTAAAAAGACATAAAACATTGAAATATTATTGAGAATGAATTTTTTTAAAATAAAATATTGAAAATATTATTAAGGAATTTCTTTTGAAAGAAAACATAAAATATTGAAAATAATATTGATAATGACAAAAAATTAAAAGAACACAAAAAAGGTCCACCATGGGTTTGAACTCAAAACTTTATGTTGTTTCTTTCACACTATCACCACAAGCCACTATAATTTTAATGCAATAACTTAATCAGTACGAATATATAATCCAGAAAATCTGATGGGGTCTATAGCCACTACACTTTACTCTATTGTGTAACCATAAAAGTAAGAAAGGGTAAAGTTGAAAAAAGATGCATTAAGAAACCAAAATAATTTTTTAAACATGAAAATTTTGCAAATGTGTCAATTAATTTGAAACAGATGGAGTAGTATATATTATATATCTTTGACTTGACTCTTAAGAACTGACACTCGTATTACCAGTTTGAATTTGAATTGAACAATCAAAATTGACAGCTAAATCGGAAAGTTGTGACTATTAAAATTAAAGCAATTAATTTTAAACATTGATGTCCAATTTGAATGCAATTACTTAAATTATAACATATCTTCTTCTATCTTATCCATATTGCTTATATCATACTAGCTTATTCCCGTGATATGCACAAAATTACACTAAATCGTAATTTTACGATATGTATTTTTGATAAGATTATTAATTGATTTATCTAAACCTCGACTATTAAAATTATAAAATTGTCAAACTTGGTTCTTTAGTATAAGTGAAGAATAAAGAAAATTGTTTACATATATTTTAATAATGTGGAAAACAACATTTTAATTTTTAGAAAAGGTGAAAAATTCTTACTTTGGTTTGTTCTTGTATGTATTAATTATTGAACCTTCTAATTAGTTTGCGTAAAAAATTGCAGAAAAGAAAAAAATATTGATTTCAAAATCTAAATTTTATGGTTCTAATATATATTCTTGGATTTCCAGGTTATACCATATTTGCACTTTAAAATATGACATTTGTTATGCTTCTTTAAGTGATAATTGTAACTTAACTTTGGTTACATATGATTGAATCAACAATAGTTTTGGTCCAATACTTTATACAATTAAATTTGTGATCTTAATTTATTAAAATGTTATGTTTTGTTGTCCCGCACTTCATTTGAGACCAACAATGCAAAACTTGAAACATCGTATGAGATTAAACTTCTAAAAATATAATATATTATGGGACTAAGTGCAATATACTTTAAATATTGGGAGAAAATACAATTTTATAAAGTGTAGGACCAAAAGCTCAAATATTTATAAAAATTAAGATAAAAGATGTAGATTGTAAAGTACATAACTAAAAGTACCGAGGACTCTCAAGTGTATTTATTTGGCACAATTTTAGGAAACTCTTACCAACAAGATTTTTATTTGAAAAAGCTCTAAATTAAATATAGAAGCATAAATTACATTTATAATTTTTATAAATATTTTTTGAACTATTTTTTACATTAAACTTTGATATCTTATAAAATATTGTGTTAATTGATTATGTTGGTCCCAAAAATGGTCAGATGAGGTCTAGAGGGGGGGTTAATAGACCTCTGAACTTTAAAAACTTTTCTCCAACTTTTCAAATCAGCAAACTAAGTTGATCTTACTCGTGAGACTACTCTGCTGATTTTGCACTTAGTTGCTTCAGCAAGGTTGACCACTAGTCTGATTTAACTTATCTGTTTCAAATGAAATCAGAGTTTCAAAACTTGTATGCATCGGATTTTATCAAGTATGTTTTTCAAACAAGTTTATCTTCAAAGTTTTACCCCAGTTTTATAAATTCCTCTTTTAAAAGCTTTGTCTTTTAAACGTTTATTTACTTCATAAAATATACAAGTTAAAACAAGTAATCAAACACAGTAATTTTTATAGTGCTTATATAGACACAAAGTCTTTTAGTCCACTCTTCTAAATCACATAGATTTAGGTTTCACTAGAAACACAAAGTAACTAGCACACTACTTGCGTCTTTACAACAAATGATAAAACAACAAGCTCACACTTAGCTCTCAGGTAGATCACTCAGAAAAACCTATTCTAAAGCACTCAGCAAATAGAACACTTAAGCTTTACAACAAATGATAAGCATTAAGTAAGAGTACTAAGCTCACAATATAGGAAATCACTCAGAAGACCTATACTACGAAGTTATATCACTCACAAAGATGGATATAAGCTTCTCACACTTTACAGTTGAATGTCACTCAGACAGACAAAGGTTTGATCTTTGTTCTTCAACAATTCGCTCTGTCAACAGATGACTTCGCTTATGATTAGACGACTCAACTGATGGATCTTGCTCTAAGGATATGATCATGAATTGTGCAAGTCTCTCTTCAATCTTTAGTCCCTGGTCTATTTATACTCTTGGATTGACATTCTGCCCGTTGAAGATAGGCAAAATTACATTTTAATCCTGAGCAACGGTCCTCTTTCTGACGGCAGCTTTTGCAGACTGTTCACTGCAAACTCTGATGTACAGATATCTACTTTATGTCAAGTCGCATTTAATGCACTCAGCTTGTTACCGTTGATGAGCTTACTGACCGACTTCACTTCACTTATGGGATTACTCTGCTGATGATCACTCTACTGATGGCTACTCTGCTGATTCAAGAATGAACACATCTATCTTGACTCGGATGACGATAACCAGTCTGATCTTTACTAATCTGATATCCCACTCTGCTGATTCGGTCACATAGCTTCCAGACCGTGAGAGAGGTTTCACTAAGCTTTTCAGTTCTTAGTCGATGACTGCTCTTTTGACCTTTTTAATCTTCAAAACCATTTTGGCCTTTTTGTCATCTTCAAAACCTTCTCCAATACCAACCAACCGATTAAAGCAATTTACCCTCAACTTTTAGCTACTTACTTTGCACACTTTAAGGTATTTAATTTAATGTTTCTTTACTTGAAAAGTTTTGTTATGTTCTGGCTATTTGTTTGGCACAATATTCTCTTAGCTATTTATCTAGCACAATTTTTAGGGAATGATTAGTCTTTTAAATTTGAAAAAATTCGGGCGAATTTTTTTTTTATTGAATATAATAGCCATTTATTTTGGAAGCAAAATTTTATCATTTTTAAAGTAGTAGAAGACGAAACCTCTTATCAGTCAGATTTTTATTTGAAAAGGCTTAAATATAGAACTATAAATTACATTAATATTTTATAAATATAATTCGAACTATTTTTTAACATTAAACTCTGATATCTTATGAAATATTGTATTAATTGTTTAAAGTAATTAATTTCCTTCCGGTATAATTTTTTTAATGGAAATATTACGTGGATGTATAAGCATATATTCTCTTAACTTCTAGCTATTTCTTTGGCATGCTTTAAGGGAGTTAATTTCTTTTAATTTCGAGTGAGCTGATTTTACGATTTTTAAAGTAATAGAAGATGGAAACTCAACCAATCAGATTTTGTTTAAAAAATTATTTTTAATATATATATATATATATATATATATATATATATATATATTAATTGTTTTAACCATTTTCTTTAAGGTAGTTAAAATCTTTTTAATTGAGAATTTCGGTTAGTAAATAAGGTTTAGTAGTGGAAAAATTACATGGATGTAGAAACATATAATTTCTTAACTTGTAGCTAAGGTATTAATTTTTTTAAAATTGGAAGCCAAATTTTACTATTTTTAAAGTAGTAGAAAATGGAAGCTCTAAATATTTAAGTATAAATTATATTTTTTTTTTAATAAATCATACCTTATAAAATATTATATTAATTGTTTAATTGTTTTTTCTTCAAAAGAATATGTAATAGGTCATTGAAAGTAAATTACTATCACATTAACAAAATGTGATTGTTGTGAAAAGAAAAGTATAACAAAAGATATGATAAAAAAAATTTCATTCAATCAAATTTTAAGCTTTATGGGGAAAACTTAATAACATTAAAAATAATAAATTATCAATATTTGAAGAGCCCAATAATTATCTTATTACATATTAAGTCTCATCTACTTGTTATATAACATATTCCCGAAAATGGTCAAAATTTGAAAGTAAAAAAAAAGAAATTTCTTGAACCAATGATCAAATACTTAAAATATATAAAATATAATGTTTGAAATGTGAAACATTCATCATACATAACATGAGGGTTCAAATGAACCTTAATATGAGAAAAGTCAACAAAAATTGATGACATAAAAACATGCTAATAAAATAACATTTATAAAATGAGAATATATCAATAATAAAAATTAATAAAAAAAAATTGATGTACTTGTTCACAAAAACTTAGTTCTCCAACATATATATATGCCCAACCAACAAATTAAAACAAAAAATATGAGAAAGTGTCATTAAATTTCAAAAAAAAATCATTCAATTAAAATTGTAGTTTTACGGGGGGAACTTAACAACAATAAAAATAATAAAATATCAATATTTGAAGTAAAATAAAAGAGCCTATATTTACCTTAGATATTAAGTCTCATCCACTATTTCTTATAACATTTTCCTGAAAATTATCAAACAAAAAAAAAAAATTCCTTAATCAATAATCAAAAACTTAAAATATATAATAAAAATTGTCAATATACTAAGAAAAAAATTGTTGTACCTATTCACAAAAACGTAGTTTTCCAGCATATATATATATGTCCAACCAATAAATTAAAACAAAAAATATGAGAAAAGCGTCCAATTTCCAAAGGTGAAGTAACAAAATAGAAATTACAAAAATAGGATTAAAAATAACAAGCGTCCAAGCGTCCAACCATGAATTTGATAAGTGTTAGGCATGATGCTCTTAAAGCATGTATTTGACATTCTTTAAATGAAATAAATAAATAAATTTGAAATTTATTTTTCATATAATCATTTAGATTATGCATTTATTGCATAATATAAACATCAGAAAATTTCGAGTCTATTAAAGAGACTATGACTTAAGTATATATATTATACTGGAGGATTTAAGCTATAGCTAATAGACTAAAATGTCCGTAGTGAGTTAAAGTTGGGATCTTTAACTAAACACTACTAGTACGGTCCACGAAACATTTACAATGTAGTAATTTTGATCCGAATTACTGATGTAGAGACATCGAAGGTGGAGGTACTTTGTGTAATTCGATTACATAGGACTGGACCAGACATGATCTAGAATCATAAATAAGATACCGTTGATATTATGGTTCTAGAACATGTCAACTGATGATCATATGCGAATTGATCTAAATCCTGAGTAGGCATAAACTCCTGTTTATGTTAACAAGTTCTTTTGACTCATAGGTAATGGCCCGTAACCATGTCGAGCCTAAAACTTATGTCTTGAAGATCCGTTGAGATAAATGGCTGGGAATGTGTTCTACAGATATGGAATCCAACCCTTCTTGCGAGAAGCTGGAATATTGATTCCCTTAAGTGTTAGTTCTGGAACTGAACAGTAGAGCGCTCTGATTTATGAATAAGTTCATAAATCAACTGTTTACTAGTGAACTAATGGAACTTAAGGATAAAGAAGTAATTAGAGGGGCAAAACGGTAACTACGCCTAGCTCTAGTTACGAATCAATTATTGGAGGATCAAATTGCATGTAGTGATTATATCAATGGACTATCTTGATCTTTTGAGTAAAATATATTGTAATGACCAGAGTGCAATTCCAAGTCATTAGTGGAGTCACTTGGAATTAATAGATCGAATTAATTATATTAAAGAGTTTGATAAATTATTCGATTTATTGGAGCTTGAAGTTACATGTCCATAGGTCCTCAACCACGGCTCCTGTTAATCTACATTTGAACTTAAGAAATTAGAACGAATTCATTCACGTTGCATTTTGGAAATAGTTTCCCAAAATAGAAACTCCGAACTAATTAGATGATATTTAATTAACTAATTTAGAATTAGTTAATTAGAAAAAATCATGATTAGTTACATTAGATTTAATTATTGAATTGAATCTAATGGAAATTGAATACTAGATTCAAGAAAAAGGAAACATTGGCATTTATGGAATTTCTAATTGTAGAAATTCATTATTTACTATGTAAATATATATGATATATTTATATAATAAATAAAAGGAAAAATTATATATTTTTATATGTAATTTTCGAAATTATATATATAAATATATTTATGTATGTTTTAATTACTTACAAGAGTTGTATTTAATTAATAACTCTCTTAAGGTAAGAGAAGGAAGAGTTCTTTTCCTAGTAGGAAACTTTGAGTAAGTTATGGTAGGAGTTTAACTCCTCCCATATCTATAAATATACATATGAGATATAGATCTTATGGTAGATGATGATTGATTTATGAAATCATTAAGTTCACACTCAAAAGAAGAAAAAGTTCTTCAACCCTAAACATACAAAAAGCCACCCCTTGTTCAAGAAACCAAAAGGAATTTCATCTTGAAATTTTGATCTCTACAACGTTAATGAAAAGTTCGATTCTCTTAAGTTGGTGCCCACACACCTAGTAGAAGGAGAACGTGGTTGATATCAATGGTGAAAAAGATCAAAGACGTTTGTTCATCAAACTCAAGAAAAGCATGAAGCCAAAAGTTCAACCAAAAGAACGAAGGACGGGAAGCTTTCTGTAAGTTTTCTATTTCTTTCTTATGCATAATTAAAATAAGTATCGTTTATGGGATCCTCGTGTTTATGTTAGTTATTTTTTAAATATACTAGGAACATAAATCCCACAAAATTCCGCAATTTGGTCGAATTAGTTCGATCCTGTTTACTCGTTGGGTCGAATCGTTCGGATCCGATTGGGTAAAACACCAACAATAAGATGCTTACAAAGTAATAACAAATAGATTGAAGTAGAAAAACCAATAGAGAATTGCTTTGGACAGATAGATGTCCAAATTCCAAAGGTGAAGTTAAAATAGGATTTAAAATTTAAGGTAAGCTCAAAGACTTTTGGCATTTTGCACCCTGAAAATATAGGATTTTGGCACTTTGTATCCCGATTTAAAGTTTTGGCACTTTGCACCCTGAAAATACAATTCATTTGACATATTGCACCCTAGTGCGTGTTTAAGTGAGAAAGTTTGTTGTGGAAGGGTATAATAGTTATTTTTGAATATTTGTTGGCACTTTGCACCCTAAAAATATAGATTTTGGCACTTTACACCCTTAAAATATAGAATGTTGGCATTTTGTACCCTGAAAATATAAGGGCATGTTTGTTTGGCGTTTCCCAGATTTTTTTCGTATTTGGGAAATGCCAAACAAACATGTTTTCTATTTTCCGAAATAAATTTTCCATCCATTAATTTTCTAAAACTACTCTCTCAAAAGCCAAACAAACAACAATTTTCTTATCTCTAAACAAAACATATACAAACTCTACTTTGATTTGACATAAAGTAACCTATCTCTTACACAATTTATCTCACATAACAAACATGATTTGACATAAAGTCTTACACATCTTACACCTACAACCCAACTCTTCCAAAAAAACCTACACCTACTTTATTTCTCAAACCACTTTCTCAAAATCCAAACAAACAACATTACGCAATTTATTCACAAACCTCCACTACTCTCCCAAACTACTTTCCCAAACGCCAAACAAACAGGCCCTAAAATTTTGGAAAGTTCTTTTAATTATTTCCTTTTAAATGTAAAATTAAAATATTAAATAATTGCACTAAATAAAAATGTGAAATCAGAATACTAAATAATTGCACTAAATAAATAGAAAAATACGGCTAAATGTTTTAGTGGATCAATAAATGCCTAATTTTGCTCATGATATAATAGGTTTCCATGTTTAGCTTGTAACAGAATTTTTTTATTTTTATTTATTTTTTGTAATAAATGGATGATTTGTGCAATTAGTTAGATTCTCATGTCCAAATACGTATGTTTTAGTGGATGAATGAATGCCTAATTTTGTGCAATTAGTTAGATTCCCATGATATAATACGTTTTTCCATGTTTAGCTTGTAACAGTTTTTTTTTTTTTTTTTGTTAAATAAATGGATAATTTGTGCAATTAATTAGATTATGTCCAAATTCGTTTTCCCACATATTTAGCCATTTAGGTAGTAACATTTTTTTTTTACTCCTTGTAAATGTACATTAATTATAAACTATTATAAATTATTTAAGACAATAGAAATAATTCAAAATTAAAGAAAAAAGAATTTGGTCCAATTTGGTCAAAGGCCATTCTCTCATATATATATATATATATAATAGGCATATTGCACCGCACAATTTGGCTCAATTCATTTTTCTACACCTCCTAAGCGTGCTAATTAATTCTGGTACCTAAGGCCATCTTCAGTCTTTGGGGCAGAAATGCCCCCTTCCCCCCTCCCACTCCCCCTTTGTAGTCGTCTTCAATATTTAGGGGCATATTTATGTTTTTATTTTTCACCACCACTCTCACCATAATAATAATAATAATAATAATAATAATAACAACAACAATAATAATAATATAAAAAAATAGAGATGTGATAAATATTTTTAGTGTGTATTCTTATTTGTTTAGATATTTTTAGTCTTGTTTAAGTGTTCTATTATGAAGTTTAACTTTTTTAATATATAATTTTGTTAAATTAAATCGTATTTTTATAAAAGGTTATATATATTTTAATTTAAAAAAAAATCATAATCACTTATACCCACAAATGATTATTTGAGTTAAAATTATTTATAAGAAAAAAAAATAAATGTAAGAAGGTTTATCATTGAGGTTTTTTTAAGATTTTTAAAAAATATTTTTATTAAGGTTTTCTTTTATATAATTTAAACATTATAAAATTAACTAAAATTTAAAATAATTTAATTTGGGTTGATTATTTTATGAATAAGAATAACTAGATAAATACTACTTTTAATTGTTACTACATTTTACAAATAAAAAAATTTGCCTACTATATATAAAAGAAGAATAAAAAAAATAAAAAAAAAATAATTGGAACAAGCAGGTGGTGCCACCTGCTTGGTTGCCAGCGCGCACACGCCCTGGCAGCAAGTGAAAATACGGGGGGAAAGAAGGGCAAGCCTTTGCCCTTTATTCCCCTCTCCCCCTCCCACTTTCCCTCTCCTCCCCATTCCTCCCACTGTTTAAGAAAGTTTTTTCCCCCCCCCCCCCCCCCCCCTCCCCCTAACTATTAGAGATGCACTAACATATGCTCTTTGCATAATCAAAAGTGCTCTACTATATAGGAAAGCATAATTTGATTTAAAATTTTGATTCTTACTCCAAATGGTGAAGATGATAAATAATTCAATGATGAAAAACAATTCTTGAAATAATCTTTAACAAAATACCTTTGTTTAGAAGGAACGTAATACTTGACGGCCAATACTGAATTACTCAATATATAGGAACCCAATTGCTACTCAAATTAAATCCAAAACAAATATATCATATTGAAACAATGCCTCGAATGGTAAGGAAGAAAAATCAAATTCCCAGTAGAAAGACATACCATCCCTACTCAACAATCTTGGCCTAATAAATGAAGAAAAAACTGGGAATAACATAAGATCACCCACTGAACAAACTATTACAAAATTTTACCTGCTGAACAGAAAGAAATAATCCATAATTTTAAAAATGAAATGAAATGGACCAAATCAAAGAGTATATTAACCCCACAAATACAATTAAGCAAGAACACATATTCAGGAGAAATCAGAAATCGTCCCAATAACCATGTGAAAATGACGAAATTAAATAGTCGCACCACCCAATTGCATATAACAATAATTGCCAAAGGAAAAGAAATCGAACAATATTTCCACAAAACTACTCATTCAATTGTGGAGAGTTCAAAGAATTACGCCAATGTAATGTGAATGAAAAAAAAATTGATTCCAAAAAATTATCCTTCAAAGTTATAGATTACTATATTATATTCAATTCCTTTTAAGTGAGTGCAGAGAAGAGAAATGAACATATATAGGTACAATGAAGGTACACTTATATAATCATCTAGAGAACATTCACAAGATATCCGATCCAAATATCAGTGAAAAGTTTTTAATGAAAATAAATAAAAATATAGTCGAAGAGGAGCAAAACATGAAACACCCAGGTAATGGATCTGATGAAAACTGGAGCATAGCATGAAAAATTAAACCACAAATCAACTAAGCAGTTCAAATACATATAAATGATACTTATTGGCTTGAAATGATATTTTTAATTGGAATACAAATCTTATAGACAGAACAAGTTAAGTTGGAATTTTAGAAAAGCTACTTCTGATAAATTACATTCATTCAAATTACTAATATCCCGTGCATCATAGCTGGTGACACTAACTATTAATTCCAGTTTTAGCAACTCTATATTCAACTTTACATTTCTTATATTCCTCACTTGTCTGCATTTCTTATATTCCTCACTTGTCTGCATTTTGTATTTTATGTTTTGTGTTCAAATAAAAAATCTCGAATGGGAAGAAATAATAAACTCATAGTGTTTATCTAAGTGCAAATAACTACTAACATCTATGGTGCAAAGATAATGATCATGTGTTGTTCTTCACCTACATATATAAAAATCTAGACATATAGTAAATTAGAATTAAAAACAATGAGTACACCTGCATGATTATACCTGAGATATGTTCGTAAGCACGTTAGCAGTTGCATAAGTCCGGGCCTAAATTTACGTCGAACTTGCAATCACCCCCCCCCCCCCCCCCCCCCCCCCCCCCCCCCCCCCCCCCCCCCCCCCCCCCCCCCCCCCCCCCCCCCCCCCCCCCGCCCCCCCCCCCCCCCCCCCCCCCCCCCCCACACCCCACCCCCCCCCCCCCCCCCCCCCCCCCCCCCCCCCCCCCCCCCCCACCCCCCCCCCCCCACCCCCCCCCCCCCCCACCCCCCCCCCCCCCCACCCCCCCCCCCCCCCACCCCCCCCCCCCCCCACCCCCCCCCCCCCCCACCCCCCCCCCCCCCCACCCCCCCCCCCCCCCACCCCCCCCCCCCCCCACCCCCCCCCCCCCCCACCCCCCCCCCCCCCCACCCCCCCCCCCCCCCACCCCCCCCCCCCCCCACCCCCCCCCCCCCCCACCCCCCCCCCCCCCCACCCCCCCCCCCCCCCACCCCCCCCCCCCCCCACCCCCCCCCCCCCCCACCCCCCCCCCCCCCCACCCCCCCCCCCCCCCACCCCCCCCCCCCCCCACATTCTGATCAGTTTGGTCCTGGAAATTTGTGGACTGTTTACAGGACCGAAATTTTTGATCCGGTTCTGTATAAAAATCAAACAATTTGATTCGATTCGGTTCGGTCCGATTCGGTCCAAATATTCACGAATTCAAAATTAAACCGGTTTTTACTATATCATTTCCAAAGGCTTGGTCATTTCGGTTCGTTAATCAAATTGATCAATTTAAAAGGCTTGATCAAATTCGTCCAAACCAAATTTCTAAAATCAAAACTAAGTGAAACAAACCAAAACTGCTTTATATAGACACCTTTAGATTTCATTTGACTAGCAGCGTGTAAATTAGGGAGTCGACAAAAATTACTAAGTGTAAAGTTTTACTTTCGCTATCACTAGCCTTATTTATTATTGACAGAAAAGAAAATGATGCTGAAAAATTCTGATCCACCAAACAACACATTAATTAATCCTGCCAAACCAAATTCAAAAAAAAATTCGAAAGAATAATCAGTGAAATTCGTCGATCTAAGTACCATGTTGATTTCTTGCTTCAAATTGTGAGGCTTCTGATCTTATTCAATACAAGTAAAATCAGAATACTCTCTTCTTTCGTTATCGACAATGCGAAAAACCTACAACATTATATAAGAATTAGTTCAATGATTTTGATGTAGTGCCATGGAATTTTCGCATTGATGATGGTAAAAGAATGTAGGTTCTATTTGGATGGGTTTTGTCTCAGTTTCGCGGGTCTCAGATTAAAAAAAAAAGTTTAGGTGGTTTCGATGAAACCTTTGAGACATCATTTGGATGAGTTTTGGCTGTTGGGTTTTGTTGTTTGAATAAGTTGAAACTCCACTTGATTGAGTTTGGATGTTGGGATTTAGGGAAAAAAGTAGGTGGTAAGTGTCAAATCAATGTCTTTTTTAGTGAAATTTGGGGGAAAAAATAGTTAGTAGATGTCAAATAAATATTTTGTAGGTTTGAAGAGTTTGAGTGTGATCAGAATCTGAATAGGTTTTTTATGGTTTTATGGGTTTGACGAAAACTCAATTGAAAAAGTTTTGGCTTGGTCTCGCGAAACCCGCGAGACCGGGCCGCGAGACCGGGCCAAAACCCATCCACATACACCCGTATACTCTAATTTTGATCGGTTTGGATAAGAGAAACAATAGAAGAACAACGTAACTTCAAGAAACAATCTTCAAAGTAATAATGATGAAGAGAATATTTACAAGATGAGTTGAAGAAGTATTTTGTTAAAAATATTGAATTTCGTGAATATGAGAGGGTCACGGACTCACGGGTAATATATATAGAATGAATCCGGTGCACGTGTATATCTCAAAGATGGTTATTTATCAAAAAAAGAAAAAAAAAATCTCAAAGATGATATATGTGTCGATTATTAATTTCTAAAGCTTATATCTCAAGCACAACACACATATATATATATATATATGTAAAAAATATGGACATACATATCTTTAGTTTAACAAATTCCTCAATTAATGGTAACCATAAAGCTTTATACCACAAGCACAATCATGCACAATCTATATATGGACATATACTACACTACCTTAACACACTTCTCCTTCTTATTTATGGTTAGTGATATATTTCCTCCGTTTTTTTTATTTTTTTTATTTTTGCTTTGGCAAAAAAAATTATTCACTTTTATTTGTTGTTATAAGAATTCAATATAAAATTAATTTTTTTCTATCAATTTTACCCTTCTTGTTAATCTTTGTAATTAATGCTAAATTGCTAATTAATAATGTGATTATTTGATTAAAAGAGTCTTTTGGAGTTTTTGCCAAAAAAATGATTATTTATTATTTCTTAATCCATGTGCAATCATCTAAAATGACAAATAAAAAAATGCGAAAAGAGTAAATGATTGACTTTGACCGAATTCGAGATGTGATCAATCTCTTTATGTCATCTATATCTTCTATTGGCAAAATAGCAATTTACGTCCTTTAATTTTCACTGATCCGCGAAATTAGGACACTTAATTTTTCAGCAAGCATTTTACATCCCTTAACTTTCACTCGTCCGCGAAATCTATAACTTTTCTATACTCGCAATTTCAGTCCACAACTCGCCGAAAATTCCATAATTGCCAACTGAACAATTAATGTGGGAATTTGAATTAATATTGATGTTGTTAAATAGTTGTAGGCAGTTTGTTAAGTGATTGTCAAGTGGGTGTTTATTTTGTGAAGTAAAATTTAATGTCTTGTAGCCAAAATGTGTCAAATATGACTTATTTTACATAGTGCTCTATAAATAAGAACCTACATAAGTCGACTAAAAACAGAGGAGCATAATGGATGTAAAGATATAGGACGTCCGAAAATTTTACAGGAATAAAATTGCGGGTATAGAAAAGTTATAGGACATATTTTTCTTGCCGGAAAATTAAGTGTCCTGATTCCGCGGACCAGTGAAAGTTAAGGGATGTAAAATGCTTGCTGGTAAATTAAGTGTCCCTATTTTGCGGACCAATGAAAGTTAAGGGACGTAAAATATTTGCTGAAAAATTAAGTGTCATGATTCTGCGGACTAGTAAAAGTTAAGGGACGTAAAATGCTTGCTGAAAAATTAAGTGTCCTTATTCCGCGGACTGTAAAATTAAGTGTCCTGATTCCAGCGGACCAGTGAATGTTAAGGGACGTAAATTGCTATTTTTCATAAATTTGCAAAAGGTATTTTTCGTGTCTTTCTTCCACACCTAATCGGAAGAATCCGTTGTATTTGATAAATATCATCGTCTCATACCTTTACTACACACTATGCTCGACTTTTGGAAATTTATTTCTGCCCCAATGCACGGCAGTATATGTCCACAGTCCATAATATCCTTGTTGCGTGAGGCCTCCCTCACATTTGCTTTACCAAGTATTAAAGTGTCATCGGCGAACAATAGGTGGGAATCTGAACTTTTTCCTTCTATTTCTGTTACCAAAACACAACTGTTCGTGATCTAAGTTTATTTACATAATAAATGATGAACTTTTACTATTAGAAACTCCATAAATTTTGGTAAACTTCAGAAAATAAATAAAACTACCTGATACAAATATGAAGTTATATATAGGAGATTCTAGGAAGAAAAACAAAATGAAGTCGAAAAATTTGATCCGACTTAATCAATCATGCCAAACCAAAATAATACATATATTAAAACACTTACTCAAAATAATACTATTGGAATTTGGATTTGTACTATGTCGATCTCTTGCTTCATTTGATTCTGAAAATTGTAATTCTAGCTTTAAACGATAAGGTTTCTGATCTTATTCAATACAAGCGACAATACAAAGACTACATCCCATTATATCAAGAATTTGTTCAAAGATTTTGATGTAATGGAATGTAATTTTCGTATTGACGATTGTAATGGAAGGAATACAAGGTAAATTGGAAAAAGTATATTGACATAAATAATTGAATTTTCTGAATATGAGAGGATCATAGGTATTAGGTAGTATATATAGAGTAGATCGCGTGCACATGATGATATTATAAGTCGATTATTAATTACAAAAGCTTATATCTCAAGCACAAATATTCATGGACATAATATTGTTAGACTTTATAGAATGTCACAATGATATTTGAACATACATATATACTTTTAACAAAATAGCATATATGAAAACTAAATGCGGAATGAATCATCATACCTCCAGCCATTGATGTTTGAAAGAAATTCGGTTGCGTATAAGATTCTTCTACACTCTAGCAACCTCCTTTAGATGGTGTATTTTAGTGAAGAATGTTGAGTGTAGGGACCTTATACATGGCTCACCTATATATAGTGTCTTGCCATCAAAGACACTAAGAAGGTGTAGAGTCTTTTACTTTATGACTCACATTATGCTCAAGTTAGTGGGACAAGATAATGGATTAGAGGATTAAATTCATTGGTTAGTGGGGAGATCAAAGGACCACTTTATGAAGTTTATAATAATATTAATAATATTAATAATATAAACTTACATTCTCCCACTTGGTCCGAATAATGATATCTAAATCCCATAAACACTTATAGAAATAAAATACACGAATCATGGCGATAGGTCCTCTTAGAACGAGTATTATCTTCCATGTATTACAATGCATTTTATTTCTTCAATAGTAGCCCAACATTTCTTAATGAATAAACCTTATGTTTATTCTAGGTCCTCCAGATGATTTTCTCAAATGAACTTAATGTGCACCTGAATATGAGAAATATCATCACTTTATAAGAGTTTCACTGAACCCTTATACGTACATATACTTAATGGAACAAAATCCCATTTATATGATCCTTAAATTTGAATATTTGCATGCCTTTAGTCTAAGGATCAATAATCATCAATTCAGTATTGTCGTGCTTTAATGACCACTGAATTATCCTTAACACATTTCTTAATGGCTAAGTACTTAATGCCGATGTATTAATTCGACTTTTACCTTTGTGATTCTTAGCCATAAAGACTAAATCTGAATTGAAATAGTACGTTCTTTATGGCATAGCACAAAATCCACAATGCTAAAACCCAATATGAAACTACTTAACCATACACCATACAAAGTAGCCTTAAAACGGGAAAAATCGGCATCTATAGTGGAAATATCAGTCAAGGATACAACTTTATCGGCCAACATATCATGATGTTAATCTATGAAAATTAACATCTCCAACAAAGTTTGAATCTAGATACCTAAATTACTTCCAAATTTACCGCCCGTCTATACATAAGTATGTAATTTGTGATTACTTAAATGTACATCACCACTTTAGTGGTCTATATCTGGATTACTTGATATCAACTTAACTTTCTCTCTAAATTTTTATTGATATAGGTTATCCGAGACAGTCCTAAGACGCATGATGTCTCACCCATATTTTTACATCAAAATTCTTAGAGAAAAATTGTTCACCTCAACATACCCTTAACATTGGTTGTAAATAAAATGTCATCCATGTACAAAACAAGAAATCATATCTTACTCCCACTAACCTTATGGTATATAAATTATTCCATGAAATTTCATCAAATCCTAATGAAGAAATTACTCAATGGAATTTTAAAGTACCATGAATGGGATGCTTGTTTTAAACCGTATATGGATTTCTTTACAACAAAAAATGCTCACCATGAAAAATCTCAGGATCAGTCCGGCTCCAACATTATGACCAATCTATCACTTAAGGAGGAAGCTCCAAAATGATCAGATTCAGGAACATCGTTCCTTGTTTGATAGCTCCCACTGATCAAGTCATTCTCAAAATGTTTGACATCTTGATTCCACAATCCTAATATTGCAAGATGAACAATGGAGTTTGTACACCAGATAGAGGAACCTTTTACAAAATATCAGAACATGCATTGCATCATGAAAAACATTTTCCTGCACTTTAAATTTGAAAAAGACCATAACAAATTGTACTATTTCCAATATGATAAGATTTGTAAAAAACAAAAGTTGCATTTAAAACTTAATGGAATAACTTAACGTTACAAGACTTAATGGAATAACTTAACATTACAAGTCTTGAAAACATAAATCAACTTTATTGAAAACTTGAAATATAAAATGTTCTTTCCATATTTAAAACAAAACCAGAATTTTAAACTAATTTGCATGTTCCAATTGCCTCTGCATGTGAGCGCATCTATTGTCTGGATAGATGCACTGCTCACTCTCCATTGACTTCATTTGGTTTAGACAATCCTTTCTTGACAAGCCAAGCCTTATATTTGACACAATCCTTCTTCATGTGTCCCTTCTTTTTACAAAAGAAACACTTAGATTCCTTCTTGATGTCAAGTTGTGCAGGTATCTTATCATTTGCCTTCCCCTTTTGTTTGGCTTGCTCGCTCTTTCCTTGTGTTGCCATATATGCACTTTCTCCAAATTCCATTGACAACCTTCCTTCCTCTTGAACACACATGGTCAAAAGTTCATTGATAGACCATTTATCTTTATGTGTGTTATAAGAGATTTTGAAAGGTCCATATTGTTGTGGAAGGGAATTCAATATAAAGTGCACAAGGAAAGAATCAGACATCTCAACCTCAAGAGCCTTTAGTTGAGCCGCAACGTCCCGCATCTTCATGATGTGTTCACGCACACCTTTAGTACCGGTGAGCCTCATTGATGATAACTTAGCCATAAGGGTGCTAGCTAAAGCTTTATCTGATGACTCAAATTGTTCATCAATAGCCTTTAGTAACTTTTTAACATTGTCACACTCTCCAATTGAACCACGTATGCTAGCAGAAATTTTTGTCTTTATGAACATCATACTGAGGCGATTGGATCGCTCCCAGCGTTCATAAAGTTGAATTTCAGCTTGAGTGCTAGCATCAGTAAGTGTAGGTGGTTCATCCTTCCGTATAGCGTAATCAATGTCCATCCACCCTAATTGAAGAAGAATACTCTCTTTCCAAATCTTATAGTTATCACCATTCAATTCAGGAACATCACATTTGATATCAGCAAAATTAACAGGTAGTGATGCTGCATAAAAATTAAAATTGCTTATGTTCAAATTTGAGGTTTAACTTTAAAAATTCATGTTTCACCAATGCAAAACATCGAAGAATTGAATCTAGTGACATAAAATTTGCCTGTGGGCTAAAATTTTAATTCGATTAGATTCAACTAGGGCTGTATGATGGATCTATCAAATTGCTTACTTGATTCATAATTAATCAATATATTATGAATGCAAGTTGATATTCATCTATATTCTTTATGATAAACTACCAAATTATGTTCCTTTTCCTAATCCCTGTGGGTAAATTAGGAAATATAATATGATATTTATCCTAATTAACTATATAAATATAACAAATAGTTCCTGTGGGATAAAAATTCGTTATATTAAGTATAACTAATTACAATTAATGTCTTTATTTCTTTATGTGATCATCATAACCAAACTTAATATATAATTTCATCCAATTGAAGATGCTGTGGCTACTCCTCAATCAAACAATATTATATGGATCACTAGACATTAAATCTAAGCCTTATAAGAATTGTGCACTTAATAATTCTCAAACATAGAATATTGCATAATATAACAATATGCAAAGCATGTAATTTAGCAAAATTACAACATTAAAATTATTCATCTCCACGTAGCATGTATAATTAAACTTGATTTAAACATACTAACTAAACATATAAGAATAATTTGATCTTTATCAAATGACCGCATCAAATGGACTGTTTGGCCAAAATAATTGCTTAAGAACTGTATGCAATAAACTGAATACCATATTGGGCTAACATTAAAGATCCAAACTACAAAGCCCAAATAAATTGGTAAAATCCCAAATTGAATACTCGAGATACAAACCCCAAAGTCCCAAGTCCACTGATTCAATTGCCTAACAGAGAAATTCATGCAAAGTTGTAATATAGCCATTTAAATCAAATAATTAGCCTTATGCCTTTGACTTGAATCAATATTCAAAGTAAAATAAATATGAGCATAATTATGTTTTGGCTTTCCTCTAAACACATACGGTATAGCTTTTCTTGATGCCAAGATAAATATGCACATAAGAAACTTAACTGCCCACTAGAATATGAAAGGACAAAAGTCTGTGTTGAATAATATTATTATTACTATCATTTTAGCACATTCCTTATAGACAAACGGAAGCAACCATTCCATTTTCATTCTACAAATAATTTAAACGGCCAAAACATGCTTTCATCCAACAATTGCATGCAATAAACAATAATTATTGATTCTAGTCATAACTTAACAAGAGCATGATAGATTAAAAAATTGTTGGACTGGTATTCATATAAAATGAACATCTTTTCACTGGAGTAGAAGCCAAAGAGTTTGATTGTTGACAAATTTCACAATACGAAATTCGGCACTTGAGCACCCCATGTTACAATTTCATTTACAAACAAGGGAATTAAATTCAATGCATAAGCAATTTATAGAATCTAATTAGTTCCTCTAAAGATTCTGAATTGTAGCCCTTTATATTATGTATAAATAATGTTAAGGCTGCCCACTCCTCCACAAATAATTTATGCAAATGCCAAAAGAAATAAATCAAATTTTCTGGATGATCTCCAATACAAAACGGATATGGCAAGATTGAAAAACTTTAGTAAAACATCAAGGCAGAAGTATCAATTGCTCTGATACCAACTGTTAGACTTTATAGAATGTCACAATGATATTTGAACATACATATATACTTTTAACAAAATAGCATATATGAAAACTAAATGCGGAATGAATCATCATACCTCCAGCCATTGATGTTTGAAAGAAATTCGGTTGCGTATAAGATTCTTCTACACTCTAGCAACCTCCTTTAGATGGTGTATTTTAGTGAAGAATGTTGAGTGTAGGGACCTTATACATGGCTCACCTATATATAGTGTCTTGCCATCAAAGACACTAAGAAGGTGTAGAGTCTTTTACTTTATGACTCACATTATGCTCAAGTTAGTGGGACAAGATAATGGATTAGAGGATTAAATTCATTGGTTAGTGGGGAGATCAAAGGACCACTTTATGAAGTTTATAATAATATTAATAATATTAATAATATAAACTTACAAATATATCTTAAATTTGTCTATTTGGAACAAATCCTAAACTTATGGTAATCCGCAACTAAACTGCTTCCCCGAACTTCTCCTTATTTTTCTCATACTCTCTGACCCAAATTTCTCTCTCCACTTTTTGAACCTGAAAGTTGTTATTGTTCTGTTTCGGTTAAATCTTGGCACTTATGACCCCAAATATAAAGTGTTTTACAAATGTTTCTCATAAGCAAGTATGAGAAAGCAACGTAGTTATATTATTTCATACATAATCAAAGGGCTAATGGCAATTTACCCCCGTGTGATTATCATAATATTCAATTCTGTGTCTGAAAAAGAGCAATTTATTTCTTTGTGATTTTTTAAAGGAGCAATTTACCTCCCTGAGTTGGAGAGTATATCTCACTCGCTCAAATATGAAAGTGGGCGTGAAATGCATTGTGTAAAAAGACGAAATTACCCTTTTGAGGGGTAAAATGGTCCACATAAAATTACAAGGGGGTAAAATGCCACATTTATAATAACACATGGAGGTAAATTGCCACATTTTTTTCAATTTAATTTTTGTCAATTAATTTTTTTTTTATGGCTTAAAAGGGGTATTATTGTCAATTCAATTTTTTCTGAAGGATTAAAATTTATAGGGAGATATTGTGAATCATTTTTCAAATTACAGGGAGATAAATTATTCTTTTTCAAATTACAAGGGGAAAATTGAACATTGTGATAATATTAGGGGGATAAATTCACATTAACCCGTAATCAAAGATCTATTGGCTTTGAATTTAGTCTCAAACTATCGATTGAAATATCTTGTATGCATGGTAAACATGAAATTTATCTATTTTTTTTAGGGGTGAGCATTCGGTCCGAATCGGACTGAAGTTCGGTTCCTGATCAGTTCGGTCCTAGAAATTCGTGGACTGTTTACAGGATCAAAATTTTTTGTCAGGTCCAGTACAAAAATTGAACGATTCGGTTCGGTCCGATTCGGTTCAAATATTCACGAATTCAAAATTAAACCAGTTTTTACTTGATCATTTCCAAAGGCTTGGTCATTTCAGTTCGCTAATCAAATTGATCAATTCCAAAGGCTTGATCAAATTCGTCCAAACCAATATTCTAAAATCAAAACTAATTGAAACAAACCAAAACACCTTTAGATTTCATTTGACTAGCAGCGTGTAAATTAGGGAGTCGACAAAAATTACAAAGTGTAAAGTTTTACTTTCGCTATCGCTAGCCTTATTTAATAAAAACTAATAAAAATTGAGGTGTTCGTAATTAATGGCCGACACCTTAAAAGAAATTTTTCTAATTAATTTCATCTAACTCTCGGGTAAGATGAATGCAATTATCTCTAGACTTTAGTATGGATGTATTACTTGTGCGTGTATATAATTTCATAAAATACCATAAAACTAGTATATGCCCCGTGCTATGCACGTAGTTGTGTTAAATCCTATTTGCACAATAGTCGCAAATTAGTATAAGATTTTGACATATGAAAAAAGGGACTAAAATGATAATTTACATTGAAATTATCTATAAAATAAAGAAAAAAAATATTATGTCACTCGAAGGGAGCAAGTACTTTCTCCACAATTTTTTGTTAAATATATTTCAAGGTAAAAGTTGATATATAAGCATAATTTCGAAGTACAATATCAATCATTTCATCTATGATGATTATAAACTCAAGAATAATTCCTAGATTACACAATCTCTGACTTTTGTGCACTCTAACTTTAACTATACAAATGATTATTGATGAAAAACATACAATGATCCAAGAAAGTAAAAGTCCAATAAGGTTTCTGCTTCATACTTGCAGTTCCAATTAGTCCATGTCTTCCATCGAGTATCCTTCAGAAATAATTTCGACAAATATCATTTCCTCATGCTTTGCAAGTTTTATTTACGAATCCCCTACAACTTCAACAATGTACTTGTGATAACATCAACACATTGTTGTGTTCCCATTCTTGGCTACATTTTGTTGCTGAATAGTCTTAGAAAAATTCATAACGAAGGACCTAGATCATATATATTGGTGTTAATGATCATTACCATAACCATCACTTAAAGCATGATAAATTATGACACAAGATATAAATACATTCTCTCGAAAGAAAAAGAAAAAACACATAAATACATATTTTCACACACTTCAACCAGATCCATAAATAAAAATTAGCATTTGTAGAAAATAAAGATGTAACGTGTTCTAATTTGGATTATGTATAAAGCAATATTTATAATATACCACAAAACATCCCAAAATCCCTAGTTCAATGAAATATGCACGAAAACCACACCAATTATTATCTTAGCCCATCCTACACCCCTCACTTATCTTCATGTTCCCCACTTTTATTTTAATTTTCCATCGTAGTCTAGCCTAATAGTTTCCTTTGGAATTAAAAACAATTTACCACTCACTTTTGCCACTGAATTCAACTATTCTACATATAACTAAAGCATCAACAAAGTTTATACTTTGAGAATAGATAAGTTATTCATCTCTAATCATGCATCTAATACGATAAAGAAGGGGTGACTGTAAATAGAGTAATACATGTTCAACTTTAGAAAGATGGGATGACAAATGATTTTGATCCTCATTGAACTTGTCGAGAAAGGAGAAGTATATTTGAATGCCATAACAATTAACGATAATTCTAACACTTCTAAATTATAGTTATCATACAAATTTGGTGTCATCTATGTAATATTCTTGCACAACTAACATATATATATATATATATAATTGCACGTCAAAATCCTTAATTCACAAAGAAACCAATTCCATAAGAAATTAATTAGCATAGTACATCAACTATATATGTATTGTAAATGGAGACTAAAGAAAAAACGAACCTTCGCATAATCGATAATGAAATATGTGGTGATCCATCAGCATCTTGAATAACATTAAACAACACTGTATTTTTCCTCAATTTCTTCTCTTTGAATTACTATAACAGAAAAATTGACATCATTAGAACAAAATGAAAAACATAGATTAGTTTGTTAAGAAGGGGACAACTAATGAGTGAAATTTAACTTTTAGGACTGAAAGGTAATTAAACATTGACATCAATGAATGGTCACAACTTGAAATTAGTGCACATGAGAAAACTCCTGCTTTGTTAAACTTGTGAAACACTATACAAATAATTTTAGATAATTTGTTTGAAAACACCACTACTACCATAGAAAACAAAATATGGCTAATGATCAATCTTCATATCCCCCTCCATAAATTTCTTACATTATTACATAATTAATGTTTGGTTGCTTATGGAAAAACAAAATCACTTGTGGGAAGTTTAAAATAAAATTAGACATTGTGACAATAGTTTCATTGTTAAGTTCACTAAAACTCATTTAGATAATATTGAAAATAACAAAATTATGAAGTACTATCACTGAGATGCGGAAAAGAGTTTCAGTCAAACTAATTTGCACACTAATTTTCAGTCGACTCCCTCGAGAAATAAATATAACACCAAAAGAACCATACCTACAAATGGAAAACTATAGTTTTTCTTCTTCTTCTTCTTCTTCTCTCATAATTAAAGTCATCACCCCGATCACTTTTTTTCTTCTTTTTCTTCTTTTCCTCACCTTGGGATTTAGTTTTGGGAAGTTAAGAGTCAGTTCCAATTGAAGATATAGTCTAAGATGCAAGAAGGTTAGAAAAAAAACAAAGAAATGGTGTTAATGGAGAGACTAATCTTACACTTTTTATAGATGAAGAGATAATTTACAGGGCTTCTTTCACATTAAGCATTACAACATTAATACATCAACTGGCTTCTTCAAACTTTCCTCTCAACTTTATCCTATTTCCCTAAAGTGAAAATGGAACTGTATCCAAATATGTAACCAAGATAATCATTTAGTTGCATTTACATACATGCAAGACATACTTCTACTACTGCCTAAATGTATACAATATAATGTTTTAGAATTTCAGAAAATTTCAGAAAATATGATGTACATCCAACTCGGTTTTGCAGATAAATAGCGATGATATATCACCGCAAATGCGGAGGCGAGCAATGCAAGTAGACCAGACATCGTTGTGGCGACACACTCATGACACACAGTACGCTACCCACTCCAAGCAGACGTATAGAAAAATCACCAAATTAAGGAAGAATCTGCCAATTGCCCTATTAAGATGAAAAACTCTTTTGGTGGGAAAGTGGTAAACGGTTATGAGAGAATGAAGTAAAAAGAATTAAATGGGGAGAATAGGGAAGATGAGAAAAAAATGGGGAAAGTGGGAAGTTGAGAACGATTTAGAAAAAAAAAGACAAATTTAATAATTCCCTCTTCCCAACCCTTTCTGGTCTTTAACTTCTCCACTAATAATTTTATGAATTTTAAATTAATTCTAAATTCTATAAAAATAGTATTTGGTCAAAATAATTCTTAGGCAGTTAAAGACTAATCTCAAATATATTTATAAGTAGAGTAGAGTAGATAGATAGATAGATAGGTAGATAAGTAGATAGATATGTCAATTGTAAATCGTATGTGTAGAACGTGTTATGCTACTTGCTTTTATCCAGAGTTCATTTTAATTAAGGAATTACCAATGATTTGGCTAGGGATTAATTAAGTCTACTAATTTTATTTTATTTGTTACGTAGTTTAAGATTTTATTTAAATATATTAAATTTAGAAGAGTTTTAATCAAATCGAAACATAATTTGAATATGAACAGCTTAACACTATTATAAATATAAGTGTTTAATTTTTGAAATCAAACTCGAGTCAAACTATGAAAGTTATCATTGGGACGAGAACCTATTATCGGACTTAATTTTCGGTCCAAACCAAATCATTAGGTCCGATTCGGTTGGGGTTGTTTCCCAAATCGTGCTCAGCCCTAATTTTTGTCTCATCATGATGAGTTTGTAAAATCACCTATAAGGAGTATGTAATGGAAAAAGACACAAAGTAATTTCTACATAGAAAATTAAATTGAAAATTGAGTTTTCACACATATAGCTATAAAATATTTATGGACAAAACTACACTCAGATAGTTGTAAGATTTTATATTAATAGGGATAACGTAATAATTTTTAAATTTGATCGATCGATCTAACTATTTTTTTTTTACCGATTCAACTTGTTTTTTCATCAATACACACCATTTTTATCAACTCAACTCGTGTTTTTATTGATTTTATCCATTTTTCAGTAATTTCAACCGTTCTTGACCGATTTAACTCGTTTTTCATAAATTTTCATCGATTTAAATCGTTTCTTTTTTTTATCAATTTAACACGTTTTTTCACCAATTTTCATTGATTTGAAATGTTTTGGATCGATTTAACCATTTTATTTCCTTGATTCCATCTAATTTTTTCTCTAATTTCATCCATTTAAACTGTTTTTAACCGATTTAACTATTTTTCACAATTTTAACCCGTTTTAACCAATTTTCATTGATTAATACCCTTTTTTTATATCGATTTAACCTTTTTTTTTTTTTTATCGATTTTATCTATTTTTTCCAATAATTTCATCAATTTTAAATATATTTACACTTTTTTAACTCATTTTTCGCCTTTTTTAATTGATTTATTCGTTTTTACCAATTTAACTAATTTTCAATTGAATCTTACCTAAGGGGGGTATCCTCAATATATCCTAAATTTATGATTAGGTAGAAATTGTGAAAAATTATTAAATTAAGAAAAATAATATGAGTTCCAACAAGTCACCTAAAGAGAATAAAAAAGACTATTGAACAT
Source organism: Penstemon davidsonii (assembly GCA_034814905.1). Taxonomy (NCBI): domain Eukaryota; kingdom Viridiplantae; phylum Streptophyta; class Magnoliopsida; order Lamiales; family Plantaginaceae; genus Penstemon; species Penstemon davidsonii. Next base: position 8,739,847 of record JAYDYQ010002686.1, read on the forward strand.
AAATTTAGAGAATAAACAAGTCACCTTATACATAGGAGATAATTGACAGAAAAGAAAATGATGCGGAAAAATTCTGATCCACCAAACAACACATAAATTAATCCTGCCAAACCAAATTCAAAAAAATATTCGAAAGAATAATCAGCGAAATTCGTCGATCTAAGTACCATGTTGATTTCTTGCTTCAAATTGTGAGGCTTCTGATCTTATTCAATACAAGTAAAATCAGAATATTCTCTTCTTTCGTTATCGACAATGCAAAAAACCTACAACATTATATAAGAATTTGTTCAATGATTTTGATGTAGTGCCATGGAATTTTCGCATTGATGATGGTAAAAGAATGTAGGTTCTATTTGGATGGGTTTTGTCTCGGTTTCGCGGGTCTCAGATTAAAAAAAATGATTTAGGTGGTTTCGATGAAACCTTTGAGACATCATTTGGATGGGTTTTGGCTGTTGGGTTTTGTTGTTTGAATAAGTTGAAACTCCACTTGATTGAGTTTGGATGTTGGGGTTTAGGGAAAAAAGTAGGTGGTAAGTGTCAAATCAATGTCTTTTTTAGTGAAATTTGGGGGAAAAAATAGTTAGTAGATCTCAAATAAATATTTTATAGGTTTGAAGAGTTTGAGTGTGATCAGAATCTGAATAGGTTTTTTATGGTTTTATGGGTTTGACGAAAACTCATTTGAAAAAGTTTTGGCTTGGTCTCGCGAAACCCGCGAGACCGGGCCGCGAGACCGGGCCAAAACCCATCCACATACACCCGTATACTCTAATTTTGATCGGTTTGGATAAGAGAAACAATAGAAGAACAACGTAACTTCAAGAAACAATCTTCAAAGTAATAATGATGAAGAGAATATTTACAAGATGAGTTGAAGAAGTATTTTGTAAAAAATATTGAATTTCGTGAATATGAGAGGGTCACGGACTCACGGGTAATATATATAGAATGAATCCGGTGCACATGTGTATATCTCAAAGATGGTTATTTATCAAAAAAAGAAAAAAAAAATCTCAAAGATGATATATATGTCGATTATTAATTTCTAAAGCTTATATCTCAAGCACAACATATATATATATATATATATATATATATATATGTAAAAAATATGGACATACATATCTTTAGTTTAACAAATTCCTCAATTAATGGTAACCATAAAGCTTTATACCACAAGCACAATCATGCACAATCTATATATGGACATATACTACACTACCTTAACACACTTCTCCTTCTTATTTATGGTTAGTGATATATTTCCTCCGTTTTTTTTATTTTTTTTTTATTTTTGCTTTGGCAAAAAAAATTATTCACTTTTATTTGTTGTTATAAGAATTCAATATAAAATTAATTTTTTTCTATCAATTTTACCCTTCTTGTTAATCTTTGTAATTAATGCTAAATTGCTAATTAATAATGTGATTATTTGATTAAAAGAGTCTTTTGGAGTTTTTGCCAAAAAAATGATTATTTATTATTTCTTAATCCATGTGCAATCATCTAAAATGACAAATAAAAAAAATGCGAAAAGAGTACATGATTGACTTTGACCGAATTCGAGATGTGATCAATCTCTTTATGTCATCTATATCTTCTATTGGCAAAATAGCAATTTACGTCCCTTAATTTTCACTGATCCGTGAAATCAGGACATTTAATTTTTCAGCAAGCATTTTACATCCCTTAACTTTTACTCGTCCGCGAAATCTATAACTTTTCTATACTCGCAATTTCAGTCCACAACTCGCCGAAAATTCCATAATTGCCAACTGGACATTTAATTTGGGAATTTGAATTAATATTGATGTTGTTAAATAGTTGTAGGCAGTTTGTTAAGTGATTGTCAAGTGGGTGTTTGTTTTGTGAAGTAAAATTTAATGTCTTGTAGCCAAAATATGTCAAATATGACTTATTTTACATAGTGCTCTATTAATATGAACCTACATAAGTCGACTAAAAGAGGAGCATAATGGATATAAAGATATAGGACGTCCGGAAAATTTACAGGACTAAATTAAATTGCGGGTATAGAAAAGTTATATGACTTATTTTTCTTGCCGAAAAATTAAGTGTCCTGATTCCGCGAACCAGTGAAAGTTAAGGGATATAAATGCTTGCTGGTAAATTAAGTGTCCTTATTTTTCGGACCAATCCCCCCCCCCCACCCCCCCCCCCCCCCACCCCCCCCCCCCCCCACCCCCCCCCCCCCCCACCCCCCCCCCCCCCCACCCCCCCCCCCCCCCACCCCCCCCCCCCCCCACCCCCCCCCCCCCCCACCCCCCCCCCCCCCCACCCCCCCCCCCCCCCACCCCCCCCCCCCCCCACCCCCCCCCCCCCCCACCCCCCCCCCCCCCCACCCCCCCCCCCCCCCACCCCCCCCCCCCCCCACCCCCCCCCCCCCCCACCCCCCCCCCCCCCCACCCCCCCCCCCCCCCACCCCCCCCCCCCCCCACCCCCCCCCCCCCCCACCCCCCCCCCCCCCCACCCCCCCCCCCCCCCACCCCCCCCCCCCCCCACCCCCCCCCCCCCCCACCCTCCCCCCCCCCTACCCCCCCCTCCCCCCCCCCCCCCCCCCCCCCCCCCCCCCCACCCCGCCCCCCCCCTCCCCCCCCCTCCCCCCCCCCCCCCCCCCCCCCCCCCCCCCACCCCCCCACCTTGAAAATCATGTCTTCATGGGCCTCCATGAATTTAACCAGCGTTGCCGCCTTGAATTTCTCCAGAATTTCTTTCATCAACGGGGTGCCAGTCGCGTGATACGTCAGGTAGTTCAAGAACATACCTTCAGCAGCAGCTTCCTTTGCATTAACCTTAGAACTCATTTTCCTAAAAGAGATTGAAGAAAGACTAGAGTAGATTTGCAGTTGAATGGATGCAAAAATGCTCTGAATGCTTTTGAAATATTTAGGGTGCGTAAAAGCTCAGTCAGCTGATCAGATCTGGATTTATAGATGTTAATTCTTGTCGGTTTCCGTGAAAAGTGGTAACCGTCAGATTAGTTACTGTAAAAGCAGATCGTGCGATCGAGATACGCGGATTTCAAAATAGCATTTAATATGTCAGATAGGCGGGAATTTGAAACGCCACTTGTCTGTTACTTATAAAAGCGTGCTTTTGATAAAACGTTTTTAATACAACACCTTAAATATAAGCAGACATAAGTAGAAACAGATGAGTAAAGTACTTATCTGATTAACAACTTGTCTGATACAATATATCACTAGTGAGGGCCAATATCTAGTGATCTTCCTTTGCTGTTTGTCAATCCAGCAAGATAATTAATCTCCAAATCTTCAAGAGTTAAGAACAAATCTTCTGATTGAATCAACTTCAACTAACTGTCATTGAAGATTTCATCTTTAAAACAAGGGTACCGCTAGTCTTACACGTTCCCCCTGAATTCAAGAATTCATCAGTCAACTAGTCTGTTGAGAGTCAGTCTTCTTGAAGTGTAACACTTGTTGATGTCAGATTAGTAAGCTGTTGAACCCAGTCTTCTGATAGGTTCCCCCTCAGCTTATGAATCCAATTTTAACAAGCCTAATTCCGCTCTTAGAGTGGAGAATCTAGCTTCATTCAGTGGTTTGGTGAAAATGTCAGCAATCTGGTTGTCTGTATGAACATACTCAATAATAACATTTCCCTTTTCAACATGGTCTCTGATGAAGTGATGTTTGATCTCAATATGTTTAGTCCTGGAATGACTAGTAGTATTCTGAGTAAGTGATATTGCACTTGTATTATCACAGTAGATAGGGATTCCACTGATCTTGAGATTATAGTCTTCAAGTTGATGCTTCAACCAAAGTATTTGTGCACAACATGCTCCAGCAGCAATGTATTCAGCTTCAGCAGTAGATATGGATACTGAAGTCTGTTTCTTACTCATCCATGAGATCAGACGACTGCCTAAAAATTGACACGTACCTGTAGTACTTTTCCTATCAATTTTGCAGCCAGCAAGGTCAGAATCTGAATATCCAACAAGTTCAAATCCTGATTCCCTTGGGTACCATAATCCCAATTCTTGAGTGCCTTTGAGATACTTTAGTATTCTTTTAGCAGCTAAGAGATGAGATTCCTTAGGATCTGATTGAAATCTTGCACAGACCCCAACAGAATACATAATATCAGGTCTGCTAGCTGTTAAGTACAACAGTGACCCAATTATGCCTCTGTATTTGGTGATGTCAACTGATTTGCCACCTTCATCCTTGTCCAGACGAAGTCCAGTAGACATAGGAACAGTAACAGATGAGCTAGTTTCCATACCAAATTTCTTAAACAGATCTTTTGTGTACTTTGCTTGATTAATAAAAATACCATCAGGCAGCTGTTTGACTTGTAAACCAAGAAAGTAATTTAATTCTCCCATCATGCTCATTTCAAACTTGTTCTGCATCAGCTTAGAGAATCTTTCACACATCTGTTTGTTAGTTGAACCAAAAATAATATCGTCTACATATATTTGTACCAACAATATATGATTATCCCATTCAATAGTAAACAAGGTTTTATCTACTTTACCTTTGTGAAATCCCTTAATTAAAAGAAAATCAGATAAAGTATCATACCATGCTCTTGGAGCCTGTTTCAGTCCATAGAGAGCTTTCTTCAGACGATATACCTTATCTCCTTGTTGATAAACTTCAAATCCAGGAGGTTGTTCAACATACACTTCTTCTTGCAATTCTCCATTGAGAAAAGCAGATTTCACATCCATCTGATAGACGGTGAAGTTCTTGTGAGCAGCATAGGCTAGGAACAATCTGATTGCTTCAAGCCTTGCAACTGGTGCGAATGTCTCATCAAAATCAATGCCTTCTTCTTGGCAGTAACCTTTGGCAACTAGTCTTGCTTTGTTTCTGGTAACCATACCATCTTCATTCATTTTATTTCTGAAAACCCACTTAGTGCCAATTACTCTTTGATGAGTAGGTCTGGGAACTAAGTACCAGACTTCATTCCTTTCAAATTGATTCAACTCTTCTTGCATAGCTTCAATCCAGTGAGAGTCACCAAGAGCTTCATCAATTAATTTAGGCTCAATTTGTGAAAGAAAACTTACAAACATTGTTTCATTTGCAGTTGACCTTCTTGTTCTAACTCTATCCAAGGGATCACCAATCACTAACTCTGGTGGGTGATCTCTGAGCCATCTGAGATCAGGGTGCAAATCTTGATGTTGTCCTCTGGATTGATCTTGCAACACCACTGTTGGAGTCTCAGTAGTAGTCTGTTGAACAGTTGTGGTCTGTTGAACAGTCTCTGGTCTGTCAGCTGTTTGCAACTCCTCTGTTAGACAATCAGCAGACTGATTTTGAACAGCACTTGAGTTAACAGCTTGAGATAGGTTGGGTAGTATGATGGGTACATATTCTTCCTTTCTTTCCACATTCAATTTCTGAAAGTCAGCAGATATCTCAGGGTTTGCACTTTGATTCTTTTCAGATGATTGACTTGGTTCATCAAATACTACATGAATAGATTCTTCTACAAGCAAAGTTCTTTTGTTAAACACTCTGTAAGCTTTACTAACAGTAGAGTAACCTACAAAAACAGCTTCATCAGCCTTCTCTGCAAATGCAGTAAGGTGATTTTTCCCATTGTTCAAAACATAACATTTACAACCAAAAATCCTAAGATAATGTAAATTAGGCTTTCTGTTGTTCCATAACTCATAAGGTGTCTTGTTTTGACTTTTGTTGATCATACACCTATTCTGTGTATAACATGCTGTGTTTGTAGCTTCTGCCCAGAATCTTTGGGGCAGCTTTGCTTCAGCTATCATTGTCCTGGTAGCTTCTTTTAGAGTTCTGTTTCTCCTTTCAGCAACTCCATTTTGTTGAGGGGTTCTGGCAGCAGAGTACTCATGACTGATTCCTCTGGAATTACAGTACCCTTCAACAGTAGAGTTTGTAAACTCAGTCCCTCTATCTGATCTGATCTTCAAAATTCTTTGACTCTTCTCATTCTGGATCAGTTCCATCAGATTTGTAAGATGTTCCTTGGTTTCACTCTTCTTCTTCATGAAGATTACCCAAGTAAATCTTGAAAAATCATCCACAACAGCTAGGCAGTATTTCTTCCCACCATTGCTGATTGGATCAATAGGGCCAAACAAGTCCATATGCAGTAGCTCCAAAATTCTGGTTGAAGATTGGTGCTTCTTGCTTTTGAAAGATGACTTCACTTGTTTACCCTTCTGACAGGCATCACAGAGCTTGTCTTTGCTCATGACTGTCTTTGGAATTCCTTCTACCAGATCATTCTTTATCAATCTGTTGATGGTCTTGAAATTCAAATGATTCATTCTTTTGTGCCAAAGCCAACTGATTTCACTTGGTGTAGAAGCCACTAAGCAAACATTTGAATTCTTGTCCACAGAATTCCAGTCGACTACATAGATGTTTCCTTGTCTTCTTCCAGATAAAATAACCTTCTTTGTTCCAATTTGTTCAACGTAACACTTATCTGATGAAAACACCACGGAAAATCCTTTGTCACAAAATTGACTTATGCTCAGCAGATTGTACTTCAGGCCACTAACATATGAGACGTCAGATATCTCTATGTTTCCTTTGATAAGCTTTCCAACAGCTACAACCTTGCCTTCTTTGCTGTCTCCAAAAGTAACTCTTGGACCATTCACAGCAACAGCATCTGCCAGTTCATGTATGTCTCCACACATGTGCCTTGAACATCCACTGTCCAAGTACCATTTCTTCACTACTTTACTCCTACTCCTAATCCTAACCTACAAAACAAAATAAAATGTTTTAGGTACCCTTTATTGAGAGGGTCCTGGCGGATTAGTATCACCTTTGACAACCCAAGATGTTGAAGTCTTAGGCTTCTTAGGCTTTGCAGTCTTAGCAGGAGCATGAGCAACTTCATTTACATCATAATCAGCAGGCATATTGTGGTGATAATTATTATGATGATGATAAGGCTCATAAGCAGGATATGATGCATGATAAGTAGGGTAGGCATGCATTGTTTGATGAGCAGGATATGCAGCAAAATGAGGTGGATAATGAGGTGCAGCATAATATGGTGGATAAGCAGGTTGCACATAATAAGACTCATTTCCATAGTAAGCATTTTTGTTGTAATTTCTTTGCTTCTTAGGTCTGCTCTTTACTTGCTCTTTAACAGACGACTTAGCTTTAGTAGTCTGATTGGTTTTACTCTTATCAGCAGACTTCTTGGGACTACTCTGCTGTTTGGTTTTACCAGTCTGTTTTTCAGTTTCAGGCTTTTTACCCTTCTTAGCCTTAGGAGTTTTTATCTCCTTTTTCTCAATCTCAGGTGAAATGGGTTTAGTAGTCTGAACATACAAGACAACATTACTATTATCAGCAGATATAAATTTTTCAGCTTTGTTCAGTTCTAAACTTTCTTTTACTAAGGGAGTACTCTGTTCAGTTGGTTTATCTATTGTCACAACAGACGACTTAGGAACAGACGACTTATTATGCAAAGATATTCTAGCTTCAAGTTCTTTGATTTGTCCCTTGTACATTTCACATTCTGCTCTCAGAGATTCACATTCATGCGAAAGCTTTTTATACATGGCTGATTCGTCAGGTTTTTCAACCTTAAGTTTCAGTTTAGCATTTTGCTTTTTCAGCAGAATCATCTCGTCCTTAAGCTTAGCAAGCTCATTAACAACATCTACTTTGTTGTTCATCATTTGCTCAAATGAGTTAAACAGTTCAAGCTCACTTTCAGAGAGTATTACCTCATTGTCAGAATCATCAGATTCCTTTGCCATGAGACACAACAGTGCAGGTGTTTCGTCAAAAACAGAGTCATCACTTGAAGTGCCAGATTCTGTGTTTGATGAGTGGATGGCTGCCATCTTTTCAGCTTCAGCCAACAGCACCTTGCTCTTTTGGTATTTCTTCTCTCTTCTTTCTTTTCTTTGTTTCTTTTCCTCCTCTGTGTACTTCTCCGCTTTAGGATATGGGCAGTCCTTGATGAAGTGTCCCAATTTCCTGCAATTATAGCACATCATTTTGGATTTATAATCATCCTTAATGTCATAAGAATTAGAGGTAGGTTTAGAAGTAGAAGCATTGTTATATTTGTTCTTCATTTTTCTCTTGTAGAACTTTTTGAACCCGTTCAGTAACAACGCAACATCGTCAGCAGTATACTCCTTTTTGCTCAGTACTGGGGCCTCATCAGATGAGTCCACTTCTCTGCTTTTTCCAGACGATCTTCTTGTTCTTTCTGCAGCAACCAGTGCAGCAGTGGGGCCAGAAGTTGAGGTCTCTTCTATTCCCATCCTTGGTATTTTATACTCGTACGCCTTGAGTACAGAAAACAACTCTGTCAGAGAGATCTTCCCCAGATCCCTAGATTCTTCCATAGCTGTGATCTTCATGTTGAACTTGGGTGGTAGCGCCTTCAGGACTTTGAGAGTGATCTCTTTGTCTGTGAATGTCTTACCCAGCTTTAACACGTTGTTCAGCACTTTGGTAAACCTTGAACTCATCTGTTCAATGGTTTCTCCAGGCTTCATTTTGAAGTTATCAAACTTCTCCATGGCAACACTTAGATTGTGTTCCTTGATGGCTTCGTTTCCTTCACTCATATCCCTGACTTTGTCCCACATCTCTTTTGATGTTTTGCAGTGTTTGACATAGTCAAACCTTTCATTGTCCAGGGCTTTAGTCATGATGAAGATTCCAACTTTATCAAGATTTTTCAACTTGATTTCATCAGGTGACATCTCTTCTTCATCTTTATCAACAACAGTATCTACGCCATCGATTTTGATTGTCTTGGTAATCCTTATTGGACCTTTTGTTATGCATCTGTACATATTATCGTTGTAAGCAGCAAGGAAAATTTCCATGCGTATTTTCCAGTCCTCAAAGCTCATACCGCCTATGTGGGGAACAAGGCTGATACAATCCATTTTTCAAAAAGGTTTTGTTTTTCAAAAAAAATGCTCTTTTGAAAACTTTTAAATACCTTTGAAAAACACTTAAGGATCAAGCTCGTTGATCAGTCAGATGATTCAGATGAACCACCTGCTCTGATACCACTTGTTGGTCCCAAGTGGTCAGATGAGGTTTAGAGGGGGGGGGGGGGGTGAATAAACCTCTTTAAAAATTTGCCTTTTAAAAATCTCTAACTTTTCTGTCAGCAGACTAAGCTGATCAAGAATTGTAAGCAGACTAAGCTGATCTTGCACAAAGCTTTGAACAGCAGAGTTGACCACTCTTCTGATTTTACTTAGCTGATTTTATCAAAATCAGAGTTTCAAAATTAACTATCTTGCAGCGGATTTATCAAGTGTTTTTCACAAGTAGTTTACTTATCTTAGAAAAAGTTTTATCCCCAGTTTTAAACAAACTCCTTTTTAAAACTTTTCAAACAATCAACCTTAAAGTGTTTTTAGTATGCTGTTATGGATATGCAGAAAATAATGCAAGTTAAAAACACAAAGGATTTTTATAGTGGTTATATGGATGTAAGTCCTTTAGTCCACTCTTCCAAGTCACTTAGATCTTGGGTTATACTAAATCACACAGATTACAGTATACACTTCTTACGCCAAACAACAAATGAAGTGGCCGTAAGTTCACAATAGGAAATCACAAAGAAGCTCCTATTCTCAGAAGTGATATCGCTCACAAAGGTTGATATCTACTTCTCACAACACAATCCTAAACAAAATCACTCAGATTTTTAAGTATATTCTGATTTCTCTCTTTTCTGCTTCGTCAACAGATGACTAGGCTGATGAGTGCTTTGTTCTTGAGTTTGAGAATTAGAAGAATTTTGCTTCAGATTTTTGCTCTCAATGCGTGTTGTCTCTGTGTTGTTGTTCTTCTTCAACTCACGAACTAAGCTATTTATACTTGGAGATTTGAAAATCTGCCCGTTGAGAGATCGGCAGCTGTCAAATCCTCGAGTACTGGTCCTTTTTGCAGAAACGGCTGCTGCGACTGAACACTGTACACTCTGCTGTACTTTCTGTCGCTTCGCATTAAATGCGCATTAAATGCACCAAGCTGATACGAGGTTTCTCTTCAATCATTTGTCATAAATACCCTTCCTCTTCAGCATTTATTACACCAAGTGCATTTATTACCGTTGCAATAACTTCTGATCCACTTCCACTCTGCTGATCGAAGTCACTCGTCTGATGTATACTCGGCTGATCCCAAACTTGAACTAATCTGATTTGAGTCGGCTGATAGTCCACCAGTCTGATTACTTCTTCAGCAACAGATCAGTAGTCTTCTGGACCATATTTGACTAGTCTGATGAACTTCTTCCTTAGTCAAATATCTTCTAAGGTTTGTACTAAGCTTCCACTTAGCTGATGACTTTGGAAATCATCAAAACCTCCATTTACTTCAAAGTCTTCATCTTCATCCAACATATGGCCTTCTCAGTTTTAATAGTAGCGCGAGGTTTTCAACCATCGTTCCGTAATTTCCTTCACTTTTTCCGATTTTCAGTATCGACCTCCTCTAACAGGGGTTATTATTACGTTAGTCAAAGACCTGGGTATGCTGTGCTTGAAAATGCCATTTCCAGCAACAGCACGGAGTGGAAGTCGAATTTCTTTTTTGTTAAAGCTCCGACCGTGTCTATTCTTGAAAGTGGAGAAACAGAGGAGTTTTCTTACGACTGGGGATACGATGATCTTTGGGTATACGGTGGTCGAAAGGTGATTGGTCAGATGGCCCCAGACGACCAGTTTCCAACTGCTTTGATCGAGGAGATGAGATCAAACAAATACCAATCCGCTTATTTGATTGGAGAAATCTTTCTTCGGAAGGCAGGATTGAGTTCCTTGGATTTTCCTATTTCCTCGGATAATCGATCCATATGTAATGTTTCCTGATAATAATAAATTTAACAAAGTATATATATGATCTTGTTGCTCATCCACATTTATTGATTTCATGTGCAGCTTCCATGGTCGAGAAATGCCGCTTTTCTGTGGTCGGTAAATCAGTCCTTTCGAACTCAAAAAAGTCTTGGGGCAAATCTCCCATAGAGCAAAAAGAATCCAGAAAAAGAAGAAGAGATCAGTTTATGGATTTGGAGTATATCGAGGAGGAGTCGTTCGAGAACACTGATCCTATCCGAGTAGCTCCTCCCTCTTCTGGTCAGACCTCATCGGATATACCGTCTTCAAGCTCTCGCCCAGGTCGCGGTTATCCGCCCAAATTTCTTAGGGATGAACATGGTATTCTAGGCTGTCAATCTTGGTCGGAGCGCAATCCTACCGGCCCTGAAGCTAAAAGGAGAAAACAGTTCTTCGATAAAGGAGGGGAATATTTTACTCACGTCGGAGATACTGGCCATAAAGCTTCCCTGGTAGATATGATCGAGAGTCATCTTCAAGGGAAACGGGCGGCTGGATATTCCGAGAAGGATACATTGGTGTCTGATGATAAGGAGAATGTCGTCGATAAATCCATTCGAATTCTCCTTTCTTCGACCTTCACTCAAGATGTAAATAGGACGATCAAGAAAAAACCTCTCGAACAGCTGGCAAGGGCAGCTCATGCTCATGAAGTGGTAATGTTCTTTAATTTGTCAACTCCTCAAAATTTTTTATTCTACATTGAGTTAGATAAATTTTTCCTTCACACAGACTGGAAATGCTTTGGTGTCGGCACTGTATGACATGGCGTTGCATAGGGATCAATGCAGCTTTGTTGAAGAAAGCAACAGGATCTTATCTGCCAGAGTTAAGGAGCTTGAAGATCAACTTGCTCAGGTTGATAGTTCTCGAGCTTCCGCTGCCACTTCATCAAATCCTCTTGCTAATCCTAATCTGGAGACTGACAATCCTCACATTATTAGCATGATGACGGATTCTAGTCGATATCAATCGCAGGTCGACCAATTGACTCGTGAAATGGAAGAGCAACGAGTTGCACATGCCACCCTCGTTAGCAAGCTTGAGTCGGATATTGATGCTCTTCGATCCCAACTTGCGACCAAAGAAGATGATTCTTCCGACTTAGAGAGGGTCATAGATGAGCACCAATCTTCAGACGTCGAGCCCATAGTCCGAGAGTTTCTCAATTCTCCCGTGCATACTGCCATAATTCATCAAAAGATTGGAGGTCTGCTCTTAAGCTCGTTCTATAAGGGTGTCGATCAATTAATCGAGTCTGGGCAGATTCCTGATAAGCGGGAGGAATATCGCAAAGTTATGGCCATTGAAAAGGACCGAAGTCTTCAAGACTATCCTCCCGACTGCTTATCCTCTGTTGAGTATAGTAATCATCCACTGGCTCACCTAGTCGAGGAGTTTGGAGCCCCAATTCCTGTGCCAACACCTGATATGGATTTGATAAAAGATATCATGGAGAATCAGTCAGGCGAAGAGGAAGGCGATGATGCTGAAGAGGATATCGATGGAGACCATGTTGACGAAGAGAATGAAGAAGGAGAGGAAGGATTGTTCCCCAAGGAAACCAATTCACCCAATTAGGATGTTCTTTTATGATTTTCTTTTATTCTGTTGTAAAGCTAGGCCTTTTAGATCTCGTCGATTATGTAAAACTCCTTTTTGAGATATACATCATTTTAATTCTGATATACTTTGTCGTTATGATGATCATAGTACATATTTGATGACCGCTTTTACCTTATTTTTGAATTTTTACTGTGCGCGCCAAGGTCCGAGGACATAATTGTCATTTCCTTAGTTATATATAAAGGTAAATCTTTTTGGAGTTTTACCGCGCGTCCCCACTTGCAATATAAAATTTTCTTACTATTGATCGGAGCTTTTAGTTCGATATTTCATAGGAATTCTTGATTTTCAGACCATGAGTTCCAATCTATTTTCTGGAGCTTCCAAACGATCCCAACGGGTTTTACCTCGTCGGGAGACTCCGAGAAAGAAGTCTCGAACAGACGGTTCACATCCATCATCTTTCCAAGGAGGAGTTTCTTCTCGGGAAACCATTCCTCGACCTGATCCCAAATTATCTTCATCAAGCGGGAACTTAAAAGAGACGAAGAACATCCCTTCTAATGCTCCGATCCGCAGTCCAATCGTCGATCCGAAGATACTGGAGGCTTTTCAGAGTGAAGGTTCTCGCTCTACTTCTCCTCCTTTAGTAGAACAAACATTTAATGAGGTATCACGAACCGTTTCCCCCCCTCCAGTCGTCCATACGACGAACGAAGAAAGTCGAGCTATTTCTCCTATCCTCGGTGAGCAAACCAATAATGATGAGTCGCGAGCCGTTTCTCCTCCTCCTGGCGTCCATATGATGAACGAGGAAAGTCAAGCTATTTCTCCTACTCTCGGGGAACAATCAACGAATGAGGAGTCACGAGCTGTTCCTACTTTTCTAGATGAACGTTCAGTGGATGATCATTCCCCTTCAGGCAGAGATGTAACAAATCAGTCTATAAGTCGAGATGGTTGTGCTCAAGTCGAGGCTACTGCTTTGCATTCTGAAATTGCCACTCTCAATTCTGAGATCGATCCCACTCTACAATTAAGGGGGCCTGTGGAAGATATTCCAGAATCTTTCTTTGCCCCTCCAGGTTCGCAGGTTGTTTCGACCTCTCAAGACACTCAGGTTGTCTCTCCTGTTCGTATTCCACAAGGGGCGTCAAAAACTGGGTCTGGTCCCAGTCGTTCTGCAATTGAAAGGGTCGCGGACGACCCGTTTCTTTTAGACGAACGTCCATTTAAGGAGCAGGTCGAAGAGATAACTGAGTTCGATATGACCCGATCAGGTGGGGTTTCAATTGATGCAAGTATTCCAACAACCCTCGAGCCTGATGGGATTTCTTGGAATCTGGGAATGGGTACTATCTTGCCTAAGGAGCTTGAAAAATTGAAGAACCACTCTTCCTTGCAACTTGTCCAGTCCATTTTCAAACGTTTGGAGATGGTAAGCGTATTTTGTTGTTTGTCAAAAAAGATCTAGGTGTTTTAAGTTTTTCACCTATATTTCTCAATACAGGCTAAGCATGAAGCTCTCCAGCTCGGGATACAAAATGACGAATTCTATTTTGCTCGAGAAGAATCACTCGATCGGGTAAATTCAATCGTCGCTGCTCATCGATTGCTGATGACTGAGGTTGAGCACCTCCGAACTACCACTGAAAGGCTTACTAGAGAGAAGGAAGAACTTGCTCGAGTAAATAGCAGTTTGGAGGCTGAAAAAGAGCAGCTTACCAAGGAGAAAACAGATCTTCTTCAATTGAAAGATCTGGAGTTTGACAAGGGTTTTTCCCTTGGATATGAGCAGCGTGCCCAAGAAATGATGACTTATCTTGGTTATCCGACAATTCCTGCTCATGTTCATGAAACGGTAGACAAAGGTCTTACCCCCGATCATACTCCTGAGCAGTAGACAAGAGTCTTTCTGCATATATATATATATATATATATATATTTTTTTTTTTTAATTGAAATGTAAATATATATTTTTGCCTGAGAAATGGAAGAACACGCTCTTTGTTCGTTTTTTGCGCCTCTTCGATCTGCATGTTGATAATTAACTTTTTGCAATATTATTGGAAGACGAGAAGTCAACTTGGTAGGAGTGCCATAACTGTAGGAACGATTCGTATGCTCTGTCCATTGATTTGTTATTTCCCCGTAGTATAAAGAACTTGTTGGATAAGTAGGAAAATAAGAAATACGGATACAATATGCCACCTCTGAACAGTTTAATTTGGCTTTTATGGCCTGTTGACTATGGTGGAGATATCAAACCAGATAGTTTTTCGGATAGGCGAGAGCTGGTTAGTTCATTAAAATGGTGTTTCGTCCATGCGTGCTCGAAAACTTGCCCCCAAGGCAAGGAGAACGAACCTGTCTCAATTGTATGACAGCAAAGTTCTTCCCTTCGTAGTGTGCTTTAGCTTGATACTGTGATCGACCCTAGATGCAGTATGCCTCCTGGTTGCCATTTGGCTTATTTAGAGGTCGGTAATTCACCAGCATCAGCAAATATACGCACTTCTGCATGTTCCTCGTTTTCATGCAGCGGTAATAGTCCGAGGAGAAGGTCGATTTGAAGGAGCAGATCATTCCGAGGAGTAGCAAAGTAGGATTAATGTTTGAAATAATTGTAACGATCCTTGAATGTAAATGTAGTTTTTTGTGACGATATGGCTGTTCTCGTGAAATGTAATGACTCTCTCAAAGATCTGAATAAAATCCATTATTCCTTGTATGTTCAGTCCGATAACAATGATTGATCATTTGTTCTGATACTGCGAACCATTCTTATAACGTTTTAAATCTGGACCGTTGATAGGACCTCAATTTAACACCATTGGATCATTTATCCTCCGCCTATAAATAGATTCACTCCATCCCTCTCCATTTCTCAGAAGATGAAGTCATTCAATATGAATATGTATTGTTATAAGTATTATCGGCCACCAAATTTGTCGTTTTATCTACCTAGGAGGTCTTGACTTGGTATGGGAGGAATTGGAAAAATGAGATCTCTATCTTAAACGGTGATGGTCGGGCAAATCTCACAACTGGGGATTGGTTGACCATATACAACGCCGTATGATAGAGGTCGAGAGTGGAGGAAAGCAGGATTCTATGCTTTATCGAAATCAACTTGTTTCTAACTGGTTGGTGACGTCATGCATGAGACCCTTCTGATCTCTACTTTAATCGACAAAGAAGAAGCATCAACTTCTTCAAGGTGGTGGCATCATGATAGCATGCGGCTTAGGTCGCCCACTGGTACCCACCGATCTGTAGAATAAGCCTGAACATTAGGTTCTCGTCACTGTTCTCAAAGTAGGAGAAAAGATGATCGTTCCGAGGAAGCTTTGAAGCGTTTTGACATCGAAGTCTTTCCTTTGATATTTTGTAGTTGTAATTGCTTAGTGCTTAGATCGATGATTTCCGTTCAGATAAGGCTCTTGTATATGTAATATTGCTATTGCTCTATAATATTCTTTGTAATCTATCTATCGATCTAATATATGACTTTTGTCTCGACCGTCTCAAGGGCGTATTTACTTCCAATCCTGTTTATTTAAGGCTTGCAGTTATGACTTTGGAACGCAATTCCCGAAGTGGCGTCATTGCCGTTGATTATATAAGAGTGTGACCGTTGGATTTCAATTCATCTTGTCTATAAAAGGAATCTTTTATCTTCCATTTAGTTACCTTCAGGAGTAAAGTTCTAAACAATGTACTCCCACTTTGTTCACAACCGCGGTCGTCCACCTAATTCGCGAATCCAACTGATCATTCATTACTTCGACTCGGTATGGGCGGAATCGGAAAATGGAGGCTTTTCAAAAACCATGAAGTCTCCGACCCCTAATAAGGGGATTAGATTGGGACGTTGTCCATAATTCGACCAACCTATTTAAATAGGTAAAGGTCGGTGTTGTGGGGTTCCGATCTAATAGTTACGTGGCAGGTGGAAAGCTGGTCAGTTCATTAAAAATATTTATGTGTGACCGGGAATGCTGACCACCATCGACCATCGTAACATTATGATCTCACAAACCTCTCTCTGATTCCAAAGCTTTGTGGTCGTCATCACGAAACTTAAAGGCGGTCGTCTTCGTCGAGCTTTGGCATTGATGGTATCAAAGATGGATATAACATGTAATAGGATCTGGTGTCGTTAGACCAGGGATATCTGTTTTTGTCTTTTCAAGATATTTTATGTATTTGTAATATTTTTAGGGTCATAAATAAAATTCTTCTTTTTACTTATTAAATTCTCATTTATACCAACTGTGGTTTTTACCTTTGTAGATTGTTTGTTAGTAGATCGATGAGTTTATACCGACCCAATCGGTGTTACTCAAAAGATTTATTATACTTAGATTTTATACCAACTGTGGTTTTAACATTTGTAGATCGTTCTTTATTAGATCGATGAGTTTATACCGACCCAATCGGTGTTACTCAAAGATTTATTATACTTAGGTTTTATACCAAATGTGGTTTTAACCTTTGTAGATCGTTCGTTAGTAGATCGATGAGTTTATACCGATCCAATCGGTGTTACTTAAAGATTTATTATACTTAGGTTTTATACCAAACGTGGTTTTAACCTTTGTAGATCGTTCTTTATTAGATCGATGAGTTTATACCGACCCAATCGGTGTTACTCAAAGATTTATTATACTTAGGTTTTATACCAAATGTGGTTTTAACCTTTGTAGATCGTTCGTTAGTAGATCGATGAGTTTATACCGATCCAATCGGTGTTACTCAAAGATTTATTATACTTAGGTTTTATACCAAACGTGGTTTTAACCTTTGTAGATCGTTCTTTAGTAGATCGATGAGTTTATACCGACCCAATCGGTGTTACTCAAAGATTTATTAGGTTGTATACCAATTATTGGTTTTAACCTTTGTAGATCGTTCTTTGACAAGAGTCTTTTGAACATGTCGAATGTGGAAATAAGCATAAGCTTTTTATTAGAATTGTAGGTAATTTGAAGGCATGAAAGGAAAAAAGCAAAACATCCTAGACAATGAAAAAAAAACTAATTTCTTGCAAATCCTATCTAACTTCTAAATCTTCTTGGCTCGAACTTAACGACCATAATATCTTCTGAGATTCACCGCATTCCATGTTCGAGGAAGCGGAGTCCCATCCATATGTGCTATCTTGTACGATCCCTTTTTTCCGACCGCAATCACCACGTAGGGACCTTCCCAATTTTGCTGTAACTTTCCCACGTGTTTGGAAACTTCAACTTTTTTAAGTACCAAATCACCTTCTTTGAATGAGCGTATCCTCACTTTTTGATTGTAGGCTTTTTCCATGCTGGACTTAGTCGCTTCTAAACGCAGACTGGCTTTTTCCCTTAAGGTTTCGCTCAAATCGATATCATCTTTTCTCAGTTGATCGTTTGATTCCTCCTCGTAGAGCTCAATTCTAGGGCTGGGGACTAGTGCCTCTACTGGGATGACTGCCTCCGATCCATAGACTAGGCTAAACGGTGTTTCACCCGTTGAGGCTTTTACTGTAGTTCTGTTGGCCCAAATGACGCCTGGCAGTTCGTCCAACCATTTCCCTTTGGCGTCGTCCAGTCTTTTCTCGAGTGATTTGACAATCTCTCTATTTGCCACTTCAGTTTGTCCATTAGCTCTAGGATGTCCGACAGATGTGAAGTTTTGTTGTATTCCAAGCTTCGAGCACCATTCTTGAACTTGTTTTCCAGCAAATTGGGTTCCATTGTCAGAAATCAGAATTCTTGGGATTCCGAAACGACAAACTATATTTTTCCAGAGAAAATTTATAACTTGGAACTGTGTTATCCGAGCTAAAGCTATGCATTCGATCCACTTGCTGAAATATTCGACAGCGACCAAAACATAGCTCTTCTTTGATCTGGCCATTGGGAATGGTCCCACAATATCGATTCCCCATTGATCAAAAGGCCAACAGATCGGAATTGGGTGTATCGTTTCAGCTGGTTGGTGTATTATATTTGAATGTACCTGACAGAAATGACAGTGTTTAACGTAGTCTTGTGCGTCGGTGTACATCGTCGGCCAATAATAACCTGTTCTTAAGCATTTGAGCGTAAGTGCTCGAGCGCCACTGTGATTCCCAGCTTCTCCTTCATGTATGCTTCTAAGGATGCTTTCGGAATCGTGTTCGGGAATGCATTTCAACAGAATTCCTGAGACGGACCGTCTGTAGAGTTTTCCTTCTACCATTGCATATCTGGGTGCTCGATATTTTATCCTCCTAGCTTCATTCTTACAGCTAGGGAGTGATCCATCTCTCATATAGGTGATCAACGGAGTCATCCAACTATCCGCTGCTAAGTCGATATCCATTACTTCGATAATTGGAACAGTATCGAGGTCGATCGAAGGAGTTTTGGAGATTAACCAGGTGATTACTCTTTTAGATTTACCATCCTTTGTCCCTGTAAATCTAGATAGTTGATCAGCCCATCGATTTTCTTCTCGCGGGATATTTTGGATATCAAACTTATCAAATTTCCCAGTCAAATCTTTTACTTTCGCCAAATACTTTATCATGTTGTATTCTTTCGCTTCGTACATTCCATTAATTTGTCTCTGAATTAGCTCGGAATCCGTTAAGACATTTAGAATCTTTATATTGGCCTTTATAGCCATTTCCAATCCCGTAACCAGAGCTTCGTACTCAGCTTCGTTATTGGTTACCACGAAGTCTAAAGTAATGGCATAATTCATGTCCTCGCCGTTTGGCCCTTGAAAATTAATTCCTGCGCCTCCACCATCTCTGCTTGAAGCGCCATCGACGTGCATAAGCCATGGTAGATTATTGACGATCATAACGCTATTATCGCTTGTCGATGTCACATCGGAGCTTGTCTCCGACATACCTGGGGTTTCAAGGAGGAAATCTGCAAGTATTTGAGCCTTGATTGCCGTTCGCGGTCGATATTCGATCTCGTATTGTCCCAATTCTACTGCCCATTTGATCAATCTTCCCGAGGCTTCTGGTTTGGATAACACTTGCCTCAGAGGCTGATTGGTAAATACAATGATCTTGTATGTTTGAAAGTAAGGCCGCAACCTTCGTGCTGATGTCACCAAAGCTAGAGCAAATTTTTCAATTGTTAGATAATTCTTTTCAGCTCCCTGCAATAACTTACTCAAGTAATAAACAGGCTTGTGTTCCGCGCCCTCAATTTTTACCATAACCGAGCTCACGGCCGCCTCGGAAATAGCAATGTATATATATAGAGGTTGTCCCTCCGTAGGTTTGGCGAGCATAGGTGGTGAGGTTAGATAGCTTTTCAGTTGCTCGAATGCATGATCACAATCTTCAGTCCATTCAAAGGTCTTAGCTTTTCGTAAAGTTTGGAAAAATGGTAAA
The DNA here is from genome assembly GCA_034814905.1 of Penstemon davidsonii. Classification (NCBI taxonomy): domain Eukaryota; kingdom Viridiplantae; phylum Streptophyta; class Magnoliopsida; order Lamiales; family Plantaginaceae; genus Penstemon; species Penstemon davidsonii. Next base: position 8,759,700 of record JAYDYQ010002686.1, read on the forward strand.
CTTTTATCCGCGGACCTTGATATGAATCTATTGAGAGCAACAATCTTCCCTACTAGGCTTTGTACCTGAGTAATATTTCTGGGGGGCTTCATTTCAGTGATCGCCCGTATCTTCTCTGGATTTGCTTCGATGCCTCTCTCATGGACCAGGTATCCTAAGAATTTTCCCGACCTTACCCCAAATGTACATTTTAAGGGGTTGAGCTTCATTCCATATTTCCTTAAGATCTTGAAGCAACGATCAAGGTGCTTTATATGATCTTCTTCGCTCATGCTCTTTACTAGCATGTCATCGACGTACACCTCCATTATTTCTCCTATTAGCTCTTTAAACATCAGGTTAACCAATCGTTGATAGGTTGCTCCAGCATTTCTTAATCCGAACGGCATTACTATGAAACAATATACGCCTTGTTCGGTAATGAATGCAGTCTTTTCTTGATCTTTTTCATCCATGAAAATCTGATAGAAGCCTTGGAATGCATCCATCATACTGAAGATTGCAAAACCTGCTGTGGAGTCAACCAACAGGTCGATCCTTGGGAGAGGATAAGGATCTCTTGGACACAGTTTATTCAAGTCTGTAAAATCGTTGCACATCCTCCACTTGTTATCCTTCTTGTCTCCCTTTGAGACAAGTACGACATTACACAACCACTCGGTAAAGTGTATTTCTTTAATCTGTTTAGATAGTAAAAGTCTTTCGACCTCTGCCTTTATTATTTTATCCTTCACTGGGCCATGATTTCTTTTCTTTTGCCGGACCGGTTTTGCGCTCGGATCTATCTTCAAAGAGTGAGTTATGATTCTTGGGTCGATTCCCACTATATCTTCCGAGCTCCAGGCGAAAACATCCACATTTTTTCTTAAGAAGTTGATCAACATGATTTCTCCCTGTGGAGATAGTTCAGTTCCGATCCTGGTGATCTTGGTTGGGTCATTCTCGATAAGCTTGACTTCTTTGTGCTCTGGTGCACGCAGAGTCAAATCTATTGGCTCTTTTCCCTTTTTGCTGATCGGATCCGTGCTTGGCAATTCAGGTTCCCGAGTTCTTTCCGTCGAAGATCCCACTGTTTTCCTTTTTGACGGTGTTAGAGGATCGACGTTTCTTTTTAAGGATAGTGACGTGTTGTAACAATCCCAGGCCATGCAATGGTCGTTGACTATTTCACCGACCCCAGAGATTGTTGGAAATTTGATCTTCTGGTGATAGGTCGACACTACTGCTCGGAATTGGTTTAGTGCTGGTCTTCCCAGAATGGCGTTATAAGCGAATGGTGTTTCAACCACTAAAAACTTAATCATTTTGGTCACTCGATGAGGTTTATTTCCAAGAGTTACACTCAAGTTAATAGTTCCAGCTGGAACTATTTCTGACCCTCCAAATCCTACTAGGGGCGTAGCTACTCTTTGGAGGGTTAATTTTCCGAGGTTCATTTGATTCAGCACTTCAATGGCTATTATGTTAGCTGAGCTTCCGTTGTCGATCAGAATTCTCTTAACGTTGAAATCGGATATTTTCAACGAGACCACCATAGGGAAATCGGGGTGGTCTTCGTTGTTGTCCCAATTCAGATTTCTGGGAACTTCGTTTTCGTCGAACTTGATCACTTGCTGGTTAGAGCTCTTACTCTCGAGTGCCCATATCTCTCTGGGAGCTATTATTCCTTTTTCTAGAGATCGTGCAGTTCGTCGCCTCGCATTCCGACTGTCTCCCCCTGCTGGTCCACCAGAGATTACATGTATAGTTCCGTTGATCCGATCGTCATTGATATCGTTTCGTCGGGGTGGATGGTTACTGGGAGATCTATCACGAGGACTTCTATTTTCCTCTCTCCTTCTAGGACTTCTTGTCCTTTGTCTTCTTCGATCTGCTCTATCAACAAATTCATTTAATTTACCTTGTTGAATCAATTTTTCGATTTCTTGTTTCAGATGGTAACAATCTTCGGTTCTATGACCGTGAGCTCGATGGTACCTACAATATAAATCGTAGTTCTTTGCCCCCGGTTTTGCTTGTGTGATTCTTTTTGCTGGGGGGGTCAGATTATTCCTTTCCAGTATCACCAGGATGTCTTCTCTTGGGGCATTTAGTTTTGTAAACTCCACATAACTAATTCGATCTCTTATATTCCTTTCCGGAGATCGAGGCCTGAGGTAGACATTGGGTCTTTTCTCTAGGTTACTCCCATTGTGTTCTAATCTTTGAAAAACATTCCCCCTTCGGGGAAATCGATCATATTCCGTTACCCTATGCATCGGGGGTTTTTCAGGTTTTCTTGATCCTGAAGTCGATGCTTTATTCTTATTTTTGTCCTTGAAAGAGTTCATCTCTTCTTGGGTCATATATTTGGAGGCCAACGTCATGATTTCCGCAAAGGTTCTAGGCTGCTTTCGACTCAAGGCGTTGCCAAATTGCCTATTCTTAGTCAGATCGAATAGAATTGATATGATGTAATCAATGTTTGGAGAGTCAATCTTCAAAAGTTCCACATTGAATCTCGCTAACCAAGTTCTTAAGGACTCCCCTTCTAGCTGGGTTATAGTTCCTAGATAACTCATGGGGAGTTTTTGTTTTTTCTGGCTGGCAAATTGTTGTTCTAGCTTGTTGCATAATTCTCTAAAGCTGAAGATCGAGTTAGGCGGCTGTTTTCCGAACCAATCTAGTGCCAACCCCTCGAACGTTGTGATCATCAATTTGGCCGTATACTCTGCTGAATGAGCATACAAGCTCATTATGTTTGTAAAACTAAATATATAGTCGGTCGGATCACTAGTTCCATCGTATCTGGGGAGCCGAGCAGGTAGAGATCCAGAAGCATGGGCTTCCCTAATTTCTAAGCAGAAAGGGGAACAAGCAGCTATACTATCCTGTATTTCTCGGGAGCGAGGCCAAGGTTGTTGCAAAGTCAAAAGCCTTTGTTCCACTCGTTCCTCGACCATCCTCTCCAATTCTCTTTCAGAAACTCTTCTATTTGTTTGTCGATTGACAACTGGGGGTTCGTCCACGTCGTCGATCGGTATAACCGTGCGTTCCTTGGATATGCGAGGTTCAGGTCGAGCATTAGCTCTTGCCTGATTAGTTTTTCGACCAAGGTTCCTTCCTGCTACGTTTGGCGGGGATATTTGAGATCGTTGATCCGCGTCCGGACTTTCTGCTTGAGTCGATCGGTGGTCATTATTCTCCTGAGGTTCCCTGACATGGTTAACCGCTCTTGTAAAATTCCCAGCTGCCCCTACTGGTTCCGCAACTGCCTGAGTTTGTAGAATTTGAGGAAAAAACGAACTTAAAATTTGAGCAATTTGTAGTATTTTTTCCTGGTCAGCGGAAAGCGGTGCGGCAGGGACGGATTGGACAGGCGGGTTAGGAACCCTACTTGTGGTAGGAGTTTGTCGTGCTCCCTCGTTCTGATTGACGTTTTCGTTTGGTGCAACTTGTTCCTCTAAAGGATCAAGATTCTGCTGGTTTAATCTCAGTAAATTATTTAAGATCAAGATTTTATATAATAAGGGTTTTGTTAAAGTACTCAGGATGGTGCAATTCAAGGACAAGCAAAATAAAAGCAAAATAATGTAATGATGTAAAATAACGATTGTATGAAGAGGCGAATAATAGTAGTATATTTCGTAGGTTAAATTCTGGTCCCAAGTACAATATAAAACTCCCTATTTATAATCATTCTCTCGTCCTAAGTAAACTAGGAGTCCTATTCAGCCTAGGAATCCTGCATGGCCTAGGAGTATAATATGGCCCATTAAGTCTTCTGGGTCGGACGACAGGTCGAGCAGATATGTTTGGCGGGTCGAGCCGATCTCATGGTTCAATCAGGTCGGATCGACCTTGATTCTCGTCGGATATTCCAAGTTGGTTATATGTGCGAAATAGCCCTCATCAAGTTACAACCACACAACTTCAACAAACTAATACCCCGGCAACTCCACAATCAAAAACTAGCCAAGAGAGCAAAATTATTCTCACAAGCAATTTATCAAACACTTTGTGTACACCCCTTTTCAAGCTATTTTTCTTCAATGTTCTCAAGAACATCCACCCAAATAATAGCAATACCAACAATTATAGCAATTCCAATAAGGAGTTAAGCCACACTTACCTCTTTGGATGCACACAATCAATTGAAATCGAAGAATTTTGCCTTTTTGAGAATTGGGGAAGAAGTCGGGTTTTTGTGTTTGATTGAGGGGGATTTTGAGAATTCGGATTAATTGAGTGAGTGACTATGAGCCTGAGTGATTGTTGGGATGATTGAATTTACGTGAGAGTGGGGTGAAGAAAGATTTTTCGTGAGAGTGGGAAGTGAGGGAGAGTGAATTTTTGAATATGGGAAGTGAGGGAGAGTGAAGTTGTAATCGGGTTATAACTAATTTCTGGCACGTCTCGTGGCCGCGAGATTTGTGCCGTAGCCTAGCAGATTTTTTTGCCAACACCTCGCGGCCGCGAGGTTTATGCCGTAGCATGACTGCCCGCGCCTCGCGGCTGCGAGGTTTTTTTTTTTTTTTTTTTTTTTTTTTTTTAGGAGTTAAATACAACTACTCACCCGACTTTGTTCTCAATCCAAGGTTCGTTCGCTTGACCTCGCTCGATTTGTGCTTGTCAATCTTCGATCTTTTAAGCGCGCTCATTTACCTACAACACAACACACGAAAACGAAAACAAAAACAAACAACAAAGACACACAAAACACAAAACACAAAACACAAAACACAAAACGCAAAAGATAAAAGCAATAGGCTCGGGTTGCCTCCCAAGAAGCGCTTGTTTATAGTCGTGAGCTCGACTTGGATACGGTATGATAACTTCATTGCAAGACCACGGAAGTCTTGTTCCTTTCAAATTCTCCGTCCCAATAATGTTTAAGGCGTTGTCCATTCACCTTAAATCTGTTTCCGGTTGAGGGATCGGAAATTTCCACGGCTCCGTAGGGTAATACCTCGACGACTTGGAATGGTCCCGACCAACGTGACTTGAGTTTTCCGGGAAATAGTCGAAGCCTTGAGTTAAAGAGTAGCACTTGTTGGCCTGGTTCGAACTTCCTTTCCACTATACGTCGATCGTGCCATTTTTTCATCCTTTCCTTATAAAGCTTGGCATTCTCATAAGCTTCCAACCGAAATTCGTCGAGTTCATTCAATTGTAGCAACCGTTTCTCTCCGGCTAGACTTGCATCCATGTTTAGCTTCTTGACGGCCCAATAAGCTTTGTGTTCTAATTCCAACGGTAGATGACAAGATTTTCCGAACACAAGCTTATAGGGAGACATCCCGATTGGCGTATTGTAAGCGGTACGATAAGCCCATAGAGCATCGTCAAGTCTCAGCGACCAATCCTTTCGGTTAGGAGATACCGTCTTTTCCAAGATACTCTTTATTTCACGGTTGGATATCTCGGCTTGCCCATTAGCCTGCGGGTGATACGCAGTCGTCACCTTATGCTTCACTCCATATTTTGCCAAAAGAGCATCAAGCCAACGGTTACAAAAGTGAGAACCGCCGTCACTTATTATTGCTCTTGGTGTGCCAAAACGATTGAAGATATTTTTCTTTATGAAACTCATGACTGCTTTCGAATCATCCGTTGGAAACGCACTTGCTTCTACCCACTTGGAAACATAGTCTACGGCCACCAAAATGTATTGGTTCCATTTAGAAGGTACAAAAGGTCCCATGAAGTCTATTCCCCATACATCAAATAACTCCACTTCAAGAATGGTTGTTAGTGGCGTTTCATTTATTTGGGAAATGTTTCCTACCCTTTGGCACCGATCACATTGAGACACAAACATATGCGCATCTTTGAATAGGCTAGGCCAGTAGAACCCCGATTGCAACACTTTTGCGGCCGTACGATCTCCTTTGAAATGTCCTCCATAAGGTGCGGCGTTGGCAATCCTTTAGAATTGCGTGTGTTTCCTCCTCGGGAATGCACCTCCTGATGACCCTGTCTGCACAAATCTTAAAAAGAAACGGCTCATCCCATACAAAACTCTTTACATAATGTAAAAACCTCTTCTTTTGTTGATAAGTAAAATCAGGGGGTAGTAGACCACATACCAGATAGTTAACGTAGTCGGCATACCATGGAGTTGGAGATTGTGCGAGGGAAAAGAGTTGTTCGTCCGGAAAAGCCTCGTTGATAATCTCGGGATCTTCCCTAGCTTTGGCATTCTCGAGCCTAGATAAGTGGTCGGCTACTTGATTTTCGGACCCTTTCCTATCCTTGATCTCCAAATCAAATTCTTGAAGCAATAAGATCCATCGGATTAGTCGGGGTTTCGCATCTTTCTTCGCCATCAAGTATCTAATAGCCGAATGATCCGTGTAGACTATCACCTTTGTACCAACCAAATAAGCTCGGAATTTATCAAAAGCAAACACCACCGCCAAAAGTTCCTTTTCAGCAACTGTGTAGTTCATTTGGGCGTCGTTCAGTGTTTTGCTCGCATAGTAGATAGAGTGGAAAATCTTGCTTTCCCTTTGTCCCAAAACAGCCCCTACGGCTATATCACTCGCGTCGCACATTACTTCGAAAGGTAAGCTCCAGTCCGGTGCTACAACAATTGGTGCAGAGATTAGCATTTGCTTCAGAGTCGTGAATGCTTCCAAGCATTGATCTGTGAAGATAAAAGGAACGTCTTTCTCCAATAAATTGCACAAAGGCTTGGATATCTGAGAGAAGTCTTTGATAAACCTTCTATAAAAGCCCGCGTGCCCAAGAAAACTCCGAATTCCTTTCACAGATGTAGGTGGAGGTAGTTTCTTGATCGTCTCGATTTTTGCTCTATCCACCTCGATACCCTTGCTCGAAATCTTATGGCCTAAAACAATGCCTTCTTTCACCATGAAATGGCATTTCTCCCAATTCAATACCAAGTTCGTTTCTTCACACCTTTGAAGCACTTTTTCCAGATTACCTAAGCATTCATCAAATGAATCCCCAAAGATAGAGAAGTCATCCATGAAGACTTCTACGAACTTCTCGATCATATCGGTGAAAATAGCCATCATACACCTTTGAAAAGTAGCGGGAGCATTGGACAAGCCGAAAGGAATTCTTCTAAAAGCAAACGTCCCATACGGACATGTGAAAGTAGTTTTCTCTTGATCCGCGGGGGGCAATGACGATTTGATTAAAACCCGAGTATCCATCCAAAAAGCAATAGAAAGCTCTTCCCGATAGTCTATCCAACATTTGATCAATGAAAGGCAATGGGAAGTGATCTTTCTTCGTATTTTGGTTCAATTTCCGGTAGTCCATGCATACTCTCCACCCGGTGACTGTTCTAGAAGGTATCAACTCATTCTTTTCATTTGTTATCACCGTCATTCCGCTCTTCTTTGGAACACATTGCACCGGACTCACCCATTTGCTATCGGAGATAGGAAATACGATCCCGGAATCTAACCATTTGATTATCTCCTTCTTGACCACCTCTTTCATAATAGGATTCAATCTTCTTTGGTGTTCAACGGATTCTTTGAAATTGTCCTCCAAGTTGATCTTATGCATACAAAACGTGGGACTAATCCCTTTGATGTCGGCAATGGTCCACCCGATGGCTTTCTTGTAGCTCTTGAGAACTCGCAATAGCTTCTCTCTTTGAGTTTCCGTTAAGTCCGCCGCAATAATAACCGGCAAAGTAGAAGAATCCCCCAAATAAGCATAGTTCAAATGAGGTGGAAGTGGTTTCAACTCCAAGATTGGAGGCTCCTCGATAGACGATTTCAATGGCTTGGGGCTTGACAACGGCAAGTCAAGAGATTCAAATCTTTTTCTAAAGTTCTCCCCAACCGAATTAGCTTCCAATTGTGAAATGACTTGAGCCATTTCCTCAATCTCTTCATCAAGTTTGTTCAAAATAGCTCCTTCGATTAGATTCTCATAGTGATTCTCCTCAAATGTATTAGCCACCAATGAATCAAGCATACAAACGGAAGAAATTTCTTCCTCGTCGTCCGGGTATCTCATAGCATTAAAGACATTGAATTTCACTTCTTCATCATGTACTCTCATAGTAAGTTCCCCTTTTTGTACATCAATCAAAGCTCTACCCGTAGCTAGAAATGGTCTCCCAAGAATGATAGGTACATTGACATCCGCCTCATAATCAAGAACAATAAAATCAACGGGAAATATGAACTTATCCACTCTCACCAAGACATCCTCGATTTTACCTTCCGGATAAGTAATAGAGCGGTCGGCAAGTTGCAAAGAAACCGTAGTAGGTCTTGCTTCTCCGATTCCGAGCTTTTGAAAGATAGATTTGGGCATTAGATTGATACTAGCTCCCAAATCACAAAGAGCTCTTCCAAAGTATTGATCACCAATAGTACACGGGATAGTGAAACTCCCCGGATCCTTGAGCTTTGGGGGCAATTTATTTTGCAAAATAGCACTACATTCCTCGGTTAGTGCAACCGTTTCAAATTCCCCCAATCTTCTTTTCTTTGAAAGCACGTCTTTCATAAACTTGACGTACTTAGGCATTTGCTCGAATGCTTCCACTAGAGGGATATTTATGTGCAACTGTTTCAAGATATTTAAGAACTTTTCAAATTGCTTCTCATCCTTTTTCTTTTGAAATCTTTGAGGGAACGGAGGAGTTGGTTTGCTTGCCGGAATTGGTGTCGAAATGATCGGTTCTTTAGGCACCTCCTTTTCCGACTCCACTTCTTCAACCAAGGACTCTTTACTTCCTTGTTGAGTATCCTCGGCTTCCATTGAGTTTTCATTAGGCATAGCCGGACCTTCATACCGTTTTCCATTCCTCAAGGAAATAGCATTAGCATGTTCATTCGATCCTCGATTAGGTGACTCGGTTGTACTTGGCAAAGCTCCTTGAGGTCTTACACTTAAAGCTTGTGAGACTTGCCCCATTTGAGTTTGAAGGTTCCTCAAAGCAACCGAGTGTTCTTGTTGATGTTTGAAGACGTCTTGCAACTTCGAGTCATTATTTACCATATATTTGGTGGTATGTTTCATGAAATCACCAAATGCATCTTCCCACGAATGCTTTGACTCTACGGGTTGCTTTTGTCTATCTTGAAACCCTGGGGGAGCGGAGGATTGATGACCTCCTTGATATGGTTGTTGTTGGGCATTGTTTGGATTACTCCAAGAGAAGTTTGGATGCTTTTGCCAATGAGGGACATAGTTGTTTTGATATGGAGGATGTCCTTGATTGTTTCTATAGTTGTTCCCAAGGTAATTCACCGCCTCGGGATTTCCGGGACACATATCATAAGTGTGAGCTCCTCCACACGTCACACAACTAGGTGGCATGGCTTGTACTTGTTGGACTATTTCCGGCTTTTGGCCAAGTTTGTCCAATTTATTGCTCAAAATCGCCATTTGGGCACTCAATGCCGTAATTGCATCCAATTCGAGTCTTCCGGGAGTAGATTTAGCAGAAGTTGCTCTCTCAGACGTCCAAGAGTGATTGTTATAAGCCATGGTATCAAGAATTTCCCACGATTCATCGTAAGACTTAGAAAGCATAGCACCACCCGCAGTGGCATCGACTAGAGCTCTAGTAGGTCCATGCAACCCATTGTAAAATGTTTGCATTAGAATATACTCGGCTATGCCGTGGTGTTGACATTTCTTCAACAACTCTTTGAATCTGGCCCAAGCTTCGTACAAAGACTCTTGATCTAGTTGCCGGAATCCTAGAATATCATTCCTCAATTTAGTAGTCTTCGGGGGAGGGAAAAACTTCCTCAAGAACTTCCCGGTTAGATCTTCCCAAGAAGTTATAGATTGGGATTGTAGAGAATCCAACCAATCTTTTGCGAGGTCCCTCAATGAGTATGGAAATAGCATCAACCGCAAAGCATCCTTTATTACACCCGCAATGATGAATGAATCACTAGTCATCATAAACTTCTTCAAGTGAGCATGAGGATCTTCACTAGAATGACCTCCAAATTGACCTTCGGCATTTAGCATATTGAACATTACCGGCTTGAGCTCAAAGTTAGGTGCCGTAATGGTAGGTCTGACAATGCAAGAACCGAGCTCATCCAACTTAGGTGTACCATACTCATTAATAGGTCGATTCCTATTATTTGGCTCTTCGGGAGCAATTTGTATCGGGTTCACCATAGCCGGATTAACTCCTTGATTTTCCATAGGTGAAGATTCACCCTTTTTCTTTTTCTTCCTTGCTTTTCTTCGCTTTCTAAAGGTCCTCTCAATCTCCGGATCAACAGGAGCAAGGGGTAATGTCGAAGCTCTTGGCATACACTGAGAGAAAGGTACCTATGAATACAAAGATCGCAAAGTAAATAACAAATTCAAGCTAAGATACGCAAGAATATAAATTGGCAATAATCGTTACAATCCCCGGCAACGGCGCCAAAAACTTGTTACGTTCCAAATACGAGTACGTAATCGCGCAAGTATACGGTCGTTTACAAGTAATAAAGTGATAAGGGGTGTCGAACCCACGAGGAATCAAACGAATAATTATCAAAATCTATTCTATTATCTTACTTGAACTTATATGAGTGATAGTAGTGAGATTGTAGCTTGTTTACACAATTAAAAGTGAAGTGAGTTATGATTAAAAATACTTTGATTCAATTGAGAAAGATTCCTAGATTTCCATGTCACCTATGTCGATCCAATACGAATGATTCACAAATTGATAACTATACTTATGTTTGTTGTTCAAGGTTTCATAGAATATTCATACGTATCTTCCGACTTGCGTACAAACCTATCAAAATAGACTAATCCAATTTATGTCTAAAAGGATTAAACCTAAGTGATGCATTAGCTCCAAACCTTGTTAGAACATGAAATGACTTAGGTATATTCCTATCCTAAAATCAAATCACAATCTAGTTTTACAATCTAATCTTTAATCAACTATGTCTAGCAATTAGAGATCAATCCATTTCATCCTATGGTTGGCCTAACCACAAGTTGACAAAAGCTCAAACTAGATTAACAAACACTTATAAGCATAGCATCAACCATTAACTCATCATTCAATCATAGATCAATCATAAACTCCCTAAAAACCTAGGAGTTAAATGCTTAGCTACTCATATTAATCAACACAATATTCATTACATTAAACAAAGTCATAAGTACAAAATAAACAAGATAAAGGTTAAGAATAAGCTTATGTGATGAAATCTAATACAACTTCTCTCTCAAGCCCTTGTATTCTTCAATCCAAAAGTGCAAGCAAGGTTGAAGTCTTCAATGGAGGCAAAGAGATGAAAAGTGATCAAGAAGTTGTGTTTGATTTCCTCCCTAACCCTTTAACCTAGCAAAACAATAACCTCCTAATGCCTAAGTTACCCCAAAAACTATAGTAACTAAGACCAAAAAGTCCCCCAAAGAGTGTTCAATTACAATTGGGGGAAAAGGGGTTATGTACAAAAAGCCCCTCCAAAATGCGCAGAAAACAGAGCAGGCCTCGCGGCCGCGAGCCTTCAGTTGGGCAGGACCTCGCGGTCGCGAGTTCAAAGCTCGCGGCCGCGAGGTTGAGTCAGGGCCTAAAACCTTGATTTTTGTTCTTTCTTTCGCTTTAGGTCCCCCCGCGGTCGAAAGTGACTTGCAATCCACGCACGAAATGTTCCGAAATTGCTTCAATGCGTCGAATCCTGCAAATCACCGATAAACACAGTTAGAACACGAACAAAACACGAGAAACTAACAAAGGCCGAACAAAGGGACCGAAAGCACAAAAGACACGAAAACACGCGGAGACAAACAGAAACTCGGATCAAAACAAGATATTTTGGGCTTAAAGAGATAGGTAATAACGACGTTTTCACGGCGTTATCAGTCTCCGCTGGGGCGAAACTACTTCTCCGCTGGGGCAGAAGATTTTCGCGAATTTTAATTAGAGTGCCCTAATTTGACTTGGAAACTTATATCTAAGTGGAGGAAGAGAGAGAAAATATATCTTGGGACACCTTTTGACAGAAGAGAAACCAAGAACAATAAAATACCATTGGAGAGTGTGGAAAACATCGGAGAACACAATTATTGAAGATTTGAAGACAGATCTACTTCTCTTTTCTTATCTATTTCAATTATTTTTCTCTTTTGTGATCTTATACTCATGACGTTTGTTATTCTCGAGTTTATTTCCGTTTTAGCTATGAACTAAATTTACTTTTCTAGGATTGCAATGGAATTCTTTGTTTGAATTGATTGTTACTTATTTTTCCTTATTCTATTATATTGAGATTTGTTGTTTACCCATTCTTGTGCTTTAATTTCAATAGCCTGATCAACTATTGTTTCACAAATTTAATTGAATCGGGAGAGGAAATTAGGTTTTAGGTTAAAGATTGGATAACCTTTGTACGAATTGCACCCACATCGAATTGGGTAATTTGCTTAGCAATTAAGATAGGAATATACTTAATTGCCTTAGGTAGTCACAATTAGGGCTTGTTCTTGATTCAATTTGGCCTAACTTCATTGGCATAGGCATATAGCTCTTTGATTAGGTTAGATTAGTTTTACAATATTCTGGAAAGAAATTGTAGAAACTTAAGTGCCCTAGACTAGCAATGAAACTTAATTGAAATAGAGTTGCTTGGAAAATAAGAGCAATTAGTTTGACATTGAAGGAAGTTGTAATCCTAGACTTTAATCATAAGAGTTAATCTTGTCAATTTAGAATTTAGTTTTAATTTCATTGTTGCTTAGTTATAATCAGAATCAAGAATTCGTTTAATTTGGATAAGAACAAGAGTGATCTTTTAGTAATTAGTTAAGTTAGCTCATTAATTCCCTGTGGAGACGATACTCTACTTATCATTATATTACTTGTTGCGATTGCGTATACTTGCGTTTACAAATCCGTCATCAAGTTTTTGGCGCCGTTGCCGGGGAATTATTTGCACTATTTTGCTAATATTAATATCAGTCATTTGTTTCTTAGATCAAATTTTTATTTGTTGTCTCTTTCTTTATTTTCAGGACATTTATTCTTTGCATGCGCAGCGATCGAAATAAAGAACTTATCCAACTAGATCTTGAAATCGAGCGCACAATTCGAAGATTAAAAAGGCTGAAAATAAATTCTGAGTCTCAAGGTCAGACTATGGGCGAACAAGTCAATGGAGCAGCTGCTGCTGCAAATCGCTCTATCAGAGATTATGCAGTCCCTCATGTTGAAATACTAAGATCGAGTATTGCTAGGCCAGCTGTTGAGGCCAATAATTTTGAAATCAAGCCAGCAGTCATACATATGCTTAAATCGAAACAATTCTTCGGGCATGCTCATGAGGATCCGAACAAACACTTGAAAATATTTCTGAGGATGTGTGATACATTCAAATTCAATGGAGTATCATCAGAGGCTGTAAGACTGAGATTGTTCCCTTTCTCCTTGACTGGGAAGGCTGCAGATTGGTTAGAAGCTCTGCCAGATGAGTCTATAACAACATGGAATCAGTTAGTGGAGAAATTTTTAGCTAAGTTTTTTCCACCTGCAAAAACTGCAAAGATGAGGAATGACATCACTGATTTTCTGCAACATAAAGATGAAACTTTAGACGAAGATTGGGAGAGGTTTAAGGATATGCTGAAAAAGTGTCCTCACCATCAAGTTCCAGATTGGTTACAAGTTCAATCTTTCTATAATGGGCTTACAGATAACATAAAGGGAAATCTCGATGTTGCAGCTAATGGTGCTCTTTTGGGAAGATCTCCTGGTGAAGCCAGAGATATTATTGAGGAGATGGCATCAAATATTCAACAGTGGTCATCAAGACGTACGGAGCAGAACAAGATAGTCGGGGTTATAGAAGTTGATGCCATTGCTTCTCTAACAACTCAATTGGCAGCTCTCACGAAGAAACTTGATGAGAACTGTAGTAGAAACAATGTTCAGAGAATTTATGCCACTTGTGATCTTTGTGGAGATAATCATTCGGTTGCACATTGCCATGGGAATCCAAAATCGGTAAATTTTGTTGGGAATTCGAATAGTATGAGAAACAATCCTTATTCCAACACATATAATCTGGGATGGAGAAATCACCCTAATTTCTCATGGGGTGGTAATCACCCACAAATTCAAGCTCAAGGACCAATTGCACCTCCGGGTTTTCAACAACCTCAGGCACCTATACAGCCACAAACACAAGCACAAAAACCCACTACAGAAGAATTGTTGCTCCAATACATGCAGAAGACAGATGCCATAATGCAAAACCAGAGCGTTGTAATTCAAAACCAGAATGCTTCTATCCGTGCTTTGGAGAATCAAATTGGTCAACTGGCTAGTAATCTTAATGCCCGACCTCATGGAGCTTTGCCTGCTGACACTGAGACAAATCCAAGAAATGATAATATGCAGCAATGCAAAGCTATAACTCTCAGAAGTGGAAAGGAGATTGAGGGTAACATTAGAAAGATTGAGCAGGAAGAAGTGAAACCATTGAGTGAATCACTAGAGAGTGAACAAAGGAATGTTGATGATGTGGAGAAGAAATCCAAGGAACATGAAGAAAAACTGGAGAAACTGAAAGTTCAAGAATATCCACCGCCTCCATTTCCTCAGAGACTACAGAAACAGAAGTTGGATAAGCAATTTCAGAAATTCCTGGATGTATTCAAGAAGTTATCCATCAACATTCCTTTTGTTGAAGCCCTTGAGCAGATGCCCAGTTATGTAAAATTCATGAAAGACATCTTATCGAGGAAAAGAAGATTGAGAGACTATGAAACTGTAGCAGTTACTGAGGAGTGCAACGCCCTTATTCAGAGAAAGCTTCCACCGAAACTGAAAGATCCGGGGAGTTTCACTATTCCTTGCACAATTGGAAATCAGTTGATCAATAAGGCATTATGCGATTTAGGTGCAAGTGTAAATTTGATGCCATTGTCAATCTTTAGAAAGCTTGGTTTGGGGGAAGCAAAACCCACTTCTGTTACGTTGCAAATGACGGATCGAACTCTTAGTTATCCGAGAGGAATAATTGAAGATATCTTGGTTAAAGTGGACAAATTTATAATCCCGGCAGATTTCATAATTCTGGATATGGAGGAAGATCGTGATATGCCAATCATACATGGAAGGCCCTTTCTAGCTACCGGTCGAGCCTTAATTGATGTTGAAAAAGGAGAACTCAAGATGAGAGTTCAAGATCAAGAAGTAACCTTCAATATTTATTCATCGTTGAAGCATCATAAGAAGAATGAAGATTGTTTCTCAATCAAGGTGGTAGAAAATACTTCTGATGCATTCTTACATAATCATCCAGAAGATTTGTTTGAAACTCCATCGATTTCGAAAGATGATAGGAAATGTGACAAGTTGGTTGATTATGTGAAAACTCTTGATCCTACTCAAATATTTACCAAACCAGCCTTGAAATGTGAGATTATGGAAAGGTCAGTAAAATCTGCAAATGCTAATAAGTCGTTCATTGAAGAACCTCCAGATTTAGAGTTCAAACAGTTTATGGAAGTTGAAACTAAGAGCATCTTACATCACCACCATTTGTGGCCTTATGGTGGTGATTTCAGTGAAGAGATGACTTATGCAAAGAGGGTTGACAATAAGTCTAGAAGACATGAAAAACAACTTTTACATGTCCGTGAATTGGAGGAATTTAGGCCACCAAAAAATGGAAGTGTTACGCTTTACAAGAAGAAAATTAAGAAGATACACGATGAAAAGATAATTCGTAGAGAATTTGAGCCAGGACAACGGGTGCTATTGTATAATTCCCGCCTTAAACTATTTCCGGGAAAACTCAAATCATGGTGGTCTGGCCCTTTTCTAGTTACGGAGGTTTTTCCCTATGGAGCTGTGGAAGTACAAGATGAACAAAGTGGGAGAACTTTCAAGGTCAATGGACAAAGACTAAAGATTTATTTGGGGGGCAACATTGATCGTCAAATTGCCACCATCACTTTGGGCGATCCGCAATAAGATGGACAAAGTCAAACCATGACTATAAATAAGGCGCTTGTTGGGAGGCAACCCAAGTATTCAACAAAAAAAAAAAAAAAACAAAAAGAAAAAAAAAGAAAAAAAAGAGAGAGAAGTTGGACAGAACATGATCCGCCCCCGCGGAAATGATTTATCGCCCCAGCGAGGGCTGCTCGGATTGAATTTTGATACAAATTCCATAACACACTTCGCCCCAGCGGAACATTAGTATCGCCCCCGCAAAGTTCCCTCTGGAATTTACATCTAATTTCGAGAACAAAATCCTCCCTAGCACAAAAACACTCTGCCCCAAGCAAAACAATCTCAAATGTTGAGGACCATACACAATTACATGCTTCAATGCGGACTTTCCACAACTCTCACCACCACATGAAGAGATCAATGCTGAAGATTGAAATAAGGCTGCAATCAGGGACGTTCTTTAATTGTTTTATTTTATCTTTGTCTTCAGCTTTATTCTTTTATCTCTTGTTTTTGTTACTTTCATCATTGAGGACAATGTGTTTCTTAAGTTTGGGGGTGATTGCATTTACGTTGTGCATGCTAGGTCGATTTTTGATCAAATTTTTGAAATTTTATGTATTGTTGACTGATTTTCCTGCAAAATTCGAAGCACGAATGCATAATCGAGAATTTAGGATGAAGTTAGTGAATTATAGTCTAGAATAGAGTTTAAGAAATTTTATCTTGCCTACCTAATCTCTAGATTCGAGGGTTGGAAAACTTAGAATCTAAGTGATAGTTTTGCCTAAGTTTGGGGGTAAGGATAACTTTAACAAGAACCAAATAAAGCAAATTACTGAAAAGCTATAAGTTAAATTCGAAGAAAATAACCTCACTTGTATGAGACCTGAAAAATCTCATCGCTTGAGACTTATACTTGCACTCCTCTAACTTGACTGCGATAAGATGAACGATGTATGGGTGCATCGACTTAACTATTATGCACTCCTCTATGTTGACCGCTTCTTTAGAACAGGTTATGAGTGTGAGTGGTGCTAAATATACTTGAGTTGTGCTAAATAATGAATAAAATGCTAAGTGAAAGTTCAAACTTAAAGGATTCCATAACTTCGACTGAAAGCATTGTTTGAACTTAGTGATTAGTTTGATAACCTGAGATAATAGAGAATAGGCTTGGCATTTTAAGAATTCATGCAATTAGGCTCAATGATTTCGAAGCTATAGTGATCTGGGTGATTCCGACATTCTCGTATTATGTATACACACACACACGCAGGAATTACATGATAGAATGCATAACGTTTTGAAAGTGATGGTTATTAGTCTGACTTGTCATGCATGATTGAAAATGTTTGAGTTGTTGTCTTTTGTTTTGGTCGTGTCCAATCTTTGTGGTCGTTTTGGCCTTCTACTCCTTTCTTTTGCTCGGGACTAGCAAAATAGTAAGTTCGGGGGTGTGTTAACTCTACAAAATAGAGTTAATTTCTATATCTTTTTGCGGGGAATGGCATTAGTTTCTTGAGTTCTTGGATTGTTTTCATTTGGTTTAGCTTGACTTAGCTCGTTGGTGATTCACGTACTCATTTTGGTATTTTCTTGCAAATATTTCAGATTTTCTCTTGAGTTTTGGAAGTGCAAACAGAAGCCTCTCCGCTGGAGCGAAATCACAAAGCAGACAAAATTCTTGGACAGAAGCGTCTCCGCTGGGGCGAAACTACTTCTCCGCTGGGGCAGAAGATTTCCGCGAATTTTAATTAGAGTGCCCTAATTTGACTTGGAAACTTATATCTAAGTGGAGGAAGAGAGAGAAAATATATCTTGGGACACCTTTTGACAGAAGAGAAACCAAGAACAAGAAAATATCATTGGAGAGTGTGGAAAACATCGGAGAACACAATTCTTGAAGATTTGAAGACATATCTACTTCTCTTTTCTTATCTCTTTCAATTATTTTTCTCTTTTGTGATCTTATACTCATGACGTTTGTTATTATCGAGTTTATTTCCGTTTTAGCTATGAACTAAATTTACTTTTCTAGGATTGCAATGGAATTCTTTGTTTGAATTGATTGTTACTTATTTTTCCTTATTCTATTATATTGAGATTTGTTGTTTACCCATTCTTGTGCTTTAATTTCAATAGCCTGATCAACTATTGTTTCACAAATTTAATTGAATCGGGAGAGGAAATTAGGTTTTAGGTTAAAGATTGGATAACCTTTGTACGAATTGCACCCACATCGAATTGGGTAATTTGTTTAGCAATTAAGATAGGAATATACTTAATTGCCTTAGGTAGTCACAATTAGGGCTTGTTCTTGATTCAATTTGGCCAAACTTCATTGGCATAGGAATATAGCTCTTTGATTAGGTTAGATTAGTTTTACAATATTCTGGAAAGAAATTGTAGAAACTTAAGTGCCCTAGACTAGCAATGAAACTTAATTGAAATAGAGTTGCTTGGAAAATAAGAGCAATTAGTTTGACATTGAAGTAAGTTGTAATCCTAGACTTTAATCATAAGAGTTAATCTTGTCAATTTAGAATTTAGTTTTAATTTCATTGTTGCTTAGTTATAATCAGAATCAAGAATTCGTTTAATTTGGATAAGAACAAGAGTGATCTTTAGTAATTAGTTAAGTTAGCTCATTAATTCCCTGTGGAGACGATACTCTACTTATCATTATATTACTTGTTGCGATATTCGCTTATTTAATTTTGTGATGATTACTTTCAAATTGACTGATCACCTATTTGATTGTTTACTTTCTCTTGATTGAACCTGGGAAAGGAATATTGAGAATAGAAGAAAAAGTAGGTAGTGTGTTGTTTGTTAGGATAGGAATATACCCGACACTCTCATATCCAAATTAGGTCATATGATTTATGCATGTTTTTAATTATACTAACTTAGGAATAAGTTTAGTAAGTTAATTGCATAGGTTCTTGAGTAATTCGGAAGACACTTAAGGATATAATTAAGTGAACTCTAGGATAGCGAATAAGAATCACTAGTTGAAATTAGAAAGTTAATTGACATTAGGAGCATAACATTGGTGAAGTTTAAACTCTAGACACTTTTCTCGTGGACTTTTGCGATACGTGCACTTGCGTTTATTTGCGTATGTAAAATCCGCCACACAATCATTAAAAGGGGTATATTTGACATTTTACCATAGAAAAATTATTAATGGTGAAGCTTCTTAATTTGTGTGAAAACAAGAAATGTATCAATTAATTTGAAACGGAGGGAGTATCAATTAATTAAATGTGAAAAGATATGACATGACATGACATGACATTTACCAACTAACTTTCACTCTCAAACTCTAACATCCAAATCATAACTTACAATTTTCAAACCAACTACACATTAATTAATATTATTTTACATACAAAATATTCCAACAAAAATACATTCAAGTCTATTTTTAATTATTTCGCACAAATTTCAAAAAGAATTTTCAAAACTTCCAACCAAGATAATTTTCATCCGATCCAAAGTGGGTGAAACAAACCAAAATACGCTGGTGAAACAAACTAAGATACATACCCATGTCCACTATAACACTTTCTCCTGACATTATTTTACATTTATAAAAAATTCACTTATAATACAAGACAATCAAAATATGATACACTAAAATCAAAATTACCATTATTACTTTAGTAGAAATATTTAGAAAAATCTTTAAAACACATTAAAAAATCTAAATCATGGCAACCAAGCACCTCCAAACAAGCCCTAAAGATTTAAGCGTAGTCCAAGATGGTTCGTATCAAGCTCTCCAATCTCTTGAATTGTTGACTTCCTCGAGAAACTAAGACTGGGTATCTTTTTTACATCAAAGTCCACGAATGGCCATTGCATTATCCCATGCACGACTGAATTACTGACTGCAATTAACTTATGCAAAACCTATAAAAAAGAAAGATTAAAGTTAAGAAGGAATTCGGCGTATCATCTTTAGGTTAATTACAAAGATTTCCCCTGAGTTTTGGCTTAACTAACATCCAATCCCCTCGGATAACTATAATTACGAGAATCTCCTCTGAGATTTGACCTAATATTCACATTCAACTCCTCGAAAAATCTTAATTACAGAGACCTCCTATTAAATTTGCGAAACCTTGCAAAACCCTAAAGAAGACTAACAGAGGTGGACATAATGCGTGAAATTACCCTCTTATCATCGTCAATTTTAATTTAAAAAATCAATAAAAAATCTAAAAACTAAATGTTTGATTTACCCCTGCATTGATGAATAAAGTTATCCAATTTAACCCCTCCTAAATTCAATTCATACAAATTAATCAATTAACTAAATGTCTTTTTTTTTAAAAAAAAATAGTATATAAAAAAATAATGTGTATAAAATTCAATTTCTATATAAAAGTTAATGGAATTTTAGTTTGGGTTATTATTAATTATGAATATTTTAGCATTTTTATAATATTTAGTTTGAGTTTTTTTTTGTCGCATGATTAACCGTAACTTTTCATTTATCCTTTTAGTTTAATTTTCAAAAAAAAAAAAAATTATTAAAATTACTGTTTCATTTCACATAAAATATGAAAAAA
The DNA here is from genome assembly GCA_034814905.1 of Penstemon davidsonii. NCBI lineage: Eukaryota > Viridiplantae > Streptophyta > Magnoliopsida > Lamiales > Plantaginaceae > Penstemon > Penstemon davidsonii. Next base: position 8,780,196 of record JAYDYQ010002686.1, read on the forward strand.
GTAATTAAGTGTTTTATAAATTATAAATATTTTTGTAATTTATGCATTTTTATTTTATGAATATATATATATATATATATATATATATATATATATACACTAATAAACTTTCAAGTTTCATGTAAGTTTACAATATTTACATTCATGCATAAACATAGACATTGCAGTGAACACCCTCCCATACATCTAACATAATAATGCTTGGAAAGGGAATAATTGTCCACGAAAACAACTACAGTAACCTCGGCGGTAAAATGAGATATTCAATAAAAATTGGGTGTCGACATCAGCAAGAACTAAAAGTGGACTAACAGATGTAAGATTTTTCAAACCTCAGGCGAGGTCCCTGTAATTAAGATTTTCGGAGGGGATTGGGCACGAATTTTACCGAAGTTCAGGGGATGTCCCTATCATTAACCCATCATCTTTATACGCATTTTGAAATGGGACGTTCTTGCCTAGATCTAATCTAGGAAAAAAATATAAACATTGTGGTTGAAAATGCACCATATCACTCATTGTGAGAACAAGGCATCACCAAAATGAATAATGTGGTGTATTTTCAATCACAAAATCTGAAAAATTCTTATAAACCTGGTCTAGGAAATAATTTTCTCTTTCAAACAAACTATTGATGAGAAACAAAGTGATTTTGGATGAAAAGATTGAATTAAAAATAAAAAGGATCATTAGCAAACTATACTTCTCTTAGTTATAATTAACAAATACATTTTATGTTAATGTAATTTAAGTTCAATAGAATATGTAATTATACATATCTATGAGTATAAACTTTATAATTATGAAAGGGCAAGTGTTCATATTTCAAACAAGTTAAAATGAATGGAAAACACGCTATATTTAATTGAAGGTCATGTAATTAGGAAAAAACAAATCATCGGCCACGATTAATAGTAGTTAAATGACCATTATTTCATAGAGGGTACATATATTTGCTAAATCTTAATAATACTGATAGTTATATGCTAACTAATACTAAATTAATAATGAATTTATTTGCTAATTAGTTTGATGTATTCATGAATCAGAATTTCAATAAGTTTCCATCGAAAGCACCAAAGAGTTTATGCTTCTGAGTAAACCGAAACGAAAATATGGTGTAGTTTTTGCTTCAAAATATATCTTTACTTTACAATTTTTCCAAATGTTCTCCAAAAAATCTTAAAAAGTTTCGAAAAACTTTCGAAAATTTATGATTTTTCACTAACAGAAGCATACCACGAAAACGAGATTTTAATCAATGGATTTAAATTAAGAAAAATACTAATTCTTGAAAAGTATAATAGATAAAAATAGGTTTAGTTCATACCTCTTGCCGATACAAATTTGAAATTATGGCTTGCTTCCAAGTTCTTTAGATGTGTATCCCACATGAGAGAAACTTGAACTTGAATGGCATCATTACCTAGGCTTTCTTGCTCATCTAATATATCGATTGCCGAACTCACTGCCGAATCGTTGCAAAGTTCTATTTTAATCAACCGAAGAGTTGGTATGTCTCCTATACCCAAGGGGATCTTCTCCAAAAATATCATTTCGGAGATAAAAAGTTGCTCAAGCCTAGGGAAATGGATGCTATCTGCATTCCAAAACTTTAGCGCACACATACTCATTTCCAAGAATTTCAGGGAAAGGAATTGTCCCTCAATTGGATTCCACTTTTGTCCTGTGAAGGAATTGGGTTTTAATTTGAGCACTTCAAGATTGGGCAAAGACCCTATTATCGTCATGCATTCCCAAGGTATGTTACTTCTGTATAAAGTCAACTTCTTGAGTGATTGAGGAAAAATTAGGTTTTTCAGCCAACGAGTTCCGTATTGATGCACTCTAAAGCGACAACCTAGTGATTCGATTTTATGTAAATTATGAAGATTGTTGAGACAATAGTCTATCCCTTTATTAAAATCCCTCGATAAATTCTCATAAAAAATTTGTAATTTCTTGATATTTTGGATTCTTTTGAGGACCTCTTCATTAAACATAAGGTTATATACTTCTAAGAGGGTTTGTAGGTTTTTCAAATTGGAGTCCTCTTGCCCATCAATTTCACTACTTGGAGGAGGAATAGGTAGATAAACTCTTCTAATTTCAAGATGTTTAAGTTGTTTCATCTCCCAAATTTCAGGTGGTGCACTAGCTCCTTCATTAAATCCTCTTACAATCAGGGTATGTAGGTTCCATAGTAGATTTATTGAAGATGGCAATTTGAGAATTTCCTGACTAATTTCACAAGAAAGGTACCTTAAGTTGACTTGATCAACAACATCTTCGAGTAAACAAGGATAATGTTTAGCCCAACTCAATACCCTTATCAATCTACAACCAATCAATGGCGAACCCTTATCGGTATTAGATGTGATTGAGCGTGCAAGAGACGTTGATGCTTCGTTCAGGTTATTCAAATTAAAGGTACTCTTTTGCTCTTCTATGCTTCCATCAATAACAAAGCGACGTTGATTGGGCAAGGCTTGTGAACTGTCAAAACTTCTTGCCCCTATGACACAAAAAAACTTTTCTTTTAGAGATATTTTTAAGCATAGATCTCTCAAAAGATCGTGAACTTTGCAGGTTTTCATTCCCCCTCTAGACCCTCTCCTGTGAACCATTATGAGATTTTTGTCAATAAGTTCGGTCAAGTACTCCTCTGCAACCTCTTCAAAGCTTTTGGCTTTATTTGGTTTTAAAAATCCCTCAGCATTCCATAGTTTGATGAGCTTGGATACATGGATCTCATGGTCTTCGGGAAAAACTCCCATGTATAGGAAACATGGTTTTAGATGAACTGACAAGTTTGTATAGCTCAATGATAATATTTCTGAGCAGTGTCCATCATCAGCTAAACTTACAATAGAGCTTACTTTTTTTGCGACATGATCCCAATATTCTAGTGTCATGTTGGACTTTGTAAGGAGTCCCGCTATCACCACTACTGACAAAGGGAGTCCTTTGCAATTTTTTGCAATATTTTTCCCAATTTTTTCGAGTTCAAGAGAACATTTTTGTTGGCCAAATACTTTTTCGCGAAGAAGGTTCCAACTTTTCTCTTCGTCTAGAAAATTCATCTCAAGGCCACGAGATCCCAAATGACTAGCCATGTTTGAAAGCCTAGTTGTTATCATGATTCTGCTTGTGTTGCAGTTATTTGGAAGGAACAACCTTACCTTTTCCCAAACATCGATACTCCACATATCATCCATTACAATCAAATATTTCCTACCAAATAAATATTTATGTACTTGTAATCCTAATTGGCTCTCATTCATCCCTTGTGCTATTTCATTAGTGAGAACTCGAAATTCTCTCATAAGGCTTAAAAGAATTTCTTTTATTTCATATTCTTGAGATATTGTAACCCAAGCACGGATGTCAAATTTATTCACAATATAGGTATTTTCGTAAACATTTCTAGTAAGTGTGGTCTTACCAATACCTCCCATTCCGTAAATTGGGATGACGACGCGATGAGATTCTTGTCCGGTGAGTCTATCCATTATCTGAATCAAGACATCATCAAATCCCACCATGATGTTTTTGCCAGCAGGTAAAGAGCTTGAAGAACTAGAAGGTATTGAAACTTTTGGTAGTTGATCTTTAACGTTCTCTTTCTCTTTAATCTTCGTAGCCTTTTCTTTCATCAAATCCATGACATCTATCACTCCTTGCAGTTCTTGACAGAAGGGATTGGAACTCCCTTCCTCAAAACTTGTGGATTGATTATCATGAATATGATCCACAACTTTGGACTCAATTATATCTTCTGCTGAATGAGCAACATCTGCGATTTGACTCTCCAATTCTTCTGCTTCTTTGATATCTCCATGGAAGCGGCGTTCTAGAAAATTTACCAAGAATATGACCCTTTCTCGAATAGATTCAATTTGTTCTTTGTTAAGTAAAAATGAATGGCGAGCATGATGTTGGATCTGATCCATTGCGTGCATGAGGGAAACAAGAGCTGCATATGCAGCTGCCATTTTGGATCTTTATATTTTCCAATGTTAATCACTTGAAGAGAAAGAACTAGTGCAATATGTTTACTGTCTGTGCTTTGATTGAATGGGATTATTAACAAGGTGACTTATGTATCTTAAAATGCAGTGTTTCTTGGTGGTTGCTTTTAGTCATAATACATGTGCTCAAGCATTTAAAAAAATATATTATTTATATATTTACAATATAAGCAACTTGGAATGCTTAATTTACTAATCACAATTACGTCTAGATTTTCTTTTTTAATGATTTAGTGCGTGTAGTTGTTAGAGCTTGGGTCCAGCCCGTGGAAGTGATAATTTTCTCCGCCGGCAACGAGGAATTTTGAAAATTCTAGGTAGCCTCCGGACCCCGAGTATTAGTTAATATCTATCATTAATTAGTAGTTGTAATTTGTTTTTCGTTTTGATGACTTTCTTTTGTCAACTGAACTCTATGTGATATGTTTAATAGGCAATTTAACTCACTGTGATATGAAAATATGCAATTTAAATAATGAGCAGTTTAGCTGCTTACTGGTGGAGGTGTTGCACACACGCCCTATAATGCAACTGAGACTTCATTTCTTTTGAAAAATAAACAATTTAACCCTACATTGAAAACATATTTACTTCATTTTACATTCATGTGATATGCATAAATAGACAATTTACCTTCTTATGATACGTAAAAATTAGTATTTTACCTCCCTGTGATATTGCATAATAGCATTTTATCCCTTGTAAAAATGTAAAAATGTAAAAACAATAGGGAGGCCATGTGCTTCTTTTACAAAAATACAAGCAGTTATTTTGCCCTTCTATTTATTACATGGAGGTAAATTGTCTATTAAGAATAACACAAGGAGTTAATTTGCTATTCACTCATTTTCAGATAGTCTGATCTTTTGCAAATTTATAGAGGAAAACATTGAGTTTATGGGACCCCATATTTTAACACTTTTGATCTTGACTCCAATTTTCATAATATTTTGTACTGCTGATCCTGATCCTATAGTTCTTCTCCATTCAATTCCGGATAAAAAAAATCCAAAACTAAAAAAGTCATACAAGACAATAAAAAAAATGCATAAATGAGACTACTATATGGGACCAACACTACAAAAAAGTTAGTGTGACATCCAACAAAGATCAAAGAATACATATTTGTACCTTGAGGGCTCAAATGAATGAAGTTCAACGTCCCCTTTCAATGATTAACCGTGATTTAATAGACCCTTCGAATCCATTTCTCATGGTCCGGGTAGGGTTCAGGTCGTGTCCAGGTCCAGATTTGGTCCCAACCTAGACACTTTCGTTTGACTAATTCAGATTGGGTCGGGTCTAGGTGATATGGACCCAGAACCGAACGGGTCAAATTCGGGTCTAGACTTTTATTGATATTCAGGTCAGGTCAGGTCCGAGTCCGGACTCGACCTTTGACAGGCCTATCACCACTACCGACGTGGTCCATAGCTTTGTCAAACGTTCTAACCATTTATACGAACTGGTTTTATTGAATTTTGTTTTCAGAATATTGGTTTAGGATATATCGACAAAACTTTTCAAATGGAATTGGATAATATCTATTGAATTTGAGGTTTTGAAAATTTGAGATTTGATATGTATCTAATCAATGACTTATATGGAGCTTGAGAGGGACAAAAGCGGACTTGTGGCTGTCAATAACTTTAACAGAGTTTAAGATTAAGATAATAAGTTTAAAATCATTTGATTTTTTGTTGAGTTTCACTTAAGCCTCATCTGAACATGAATCGAAATAATTGTGATCTAGTTTTGCAGTTTCAAGATATCAGACCAAAATATATCCATATGGAACCTGATTGTTCTTGATATATTAATATACTTTTATTTTGAAACGAATAATAGAGATATTACAAATACATCTTCTAAAGCATAGCCAAATCACATAACTATCAATTAAATTTTTAATAATTAATTAATTATCAACATTCTCTTTTAGTCATCGATATTCGAATTCGATTAAAGTAGATGGATATGTATATCCTTGTAATATTTTTTGTGACGGTGGTTACCCCATCTTTAATTTATTTGAATATTTTGTATGATATTTATTTTTTAATGAAGTATTGAATTATCCAAAAAAAAAAAAGTTCGATCCCAAGTAGTCCCGTCAATGGGTCGGATTTGGACCTGATTGGGGTCAACCCGAGTCCGAGTCCGACTTCTGTTTGTTGAAACCGAATCCGATTCAAATTCGTTTGGATCTTTCAAAAGTACAACCGGATCTGAATCAAGTGGTTATCCGAGATCCGACAGAAATATTTGGATCCATTAATAACTTCTAAACCAAAATATTTTATTGCTTTTCCCACTTACATGTTGCAACTCTAAGATTCATTATAATATTTTTACACTGCAATTGTTTTCATGGGAAATTTTGAACGGATTTGTGAGTGATGAACTTATGAGTTGAACTTGTTAGTCAAAATTTAAAGGATAGAATGTGAACACACTCACAAAATAATAAAAAGAACAAGGAAAGATAGAGAGTTAATGAGACAGAAGAAGAAAACAAAATGGTACATAGAGAGAGAAACAGAGAGAACCAGAGAGAAATAGAAGGAGAGCAGCGCTGCTTATAATACAATGAAGTAGTATTCTGCACTTCTTATTTTATCAATAAATTGAATGAGAATAACTGAATCATATAATGTGGATATGGTCGGGCTCTCATTTTGTGCAACTTTCTTGGATTACTTTTTAGTTATAAGCTTTTAAATTATGGTAGGTAGGGCTGTCAATGGAGCGGATTTCAATTCGGATCCGATCCGAATTCAGTCTAATTTATTAGGATAATTGTTCGATTAGTGATTCGATGGACCTGATCCGATTAAGAAGATCCGTAATCCGAATTATATGGAGCAAATATGGATCTAGGCTGATGAATCCGTTACAGATCCGTATCCGATATATATTACTATATGTTGTTTATATGTTATGTATTTAAACCAAAACAAAAATAAAACTATCTATGTTCCACTAAAATCTTTTACTATATTAAAAATAATATTAAAAAGAAACGCAAGAGAGGTGTTGTTGGCCTGGCCTAGTAACTAATTGGGCCTACAACATATTAATTTATGCTATTTAATAAGAAAAATCAAAACCTTAATCATTCATTTATGTAGTAGCCACCATTTTCTCTCTACTATTTCCTCCAATTTTTGTCTTCTCTTCCAGTTCTCAATATTGGTTTTTTTTTCTTTGTCCCAGTTTCTATCTTTTTTTTATTTATATTTTTTATCTATTTCTTTGTTCTAATTTTTGTCGTTTATATTTGCCCACCATATTCCGTCTTCTACAATTTTCAGAAAATAATTTTGATGAAATAAGTAAAATATTACATTTTTAATTCATTATGGTGGAATCTACAAGTGATTTGGAGGAAAATAAAAGAAAAAAAATTATTATTAAAAGTGCTAAATGGATCCTGATAATTTATCCGGATCCAGGATATCCACCGGATTCGGATCCGGTTGCTAATTTTCGAGATCCGAGCGGATCCGGATCCGAATGGAAGAAATGTAAATCGAACTCGGGTTTGGATCTGCCCTAATCCGGTCCGAGTCCGACCCATTGACAGTCCTAATGGTAGGCATCTTATTTACTTTTTTTAAAGTTAAAATATTATATATATAATACATAATCTTAATATTATCGGGTTTGGATGCTCAACGGATTTAATCAGTCTAGATCTATATTCGCTCCATCTATTTCAGAGTACGAATCTTCTTAATCTGATCAGATCCATCGAATCTCTAATAAGATAAATATCCTATTAAATCGAATAGAATTCAGACCGGGTTCGGATTAAAATCCACCCCATTGACAACCCTAATCATAACTAAGCGCTAGCATGGGGTTTCAAGTAATAGTTCAGAAAATGAAACTTTTACATATTCTTATATTTTTGTTTTTAATTATTAAAAAAAATTATTTTTTTGAAAGTGTTATAATTAATGGTGTTAATTACTTCATTATATTGTATTGTGAGATAATATTTTAGAGAAAAAGTTGATATTATTAAAAAAAAAATTGAAACATTTGAAAAAAGAAATATGAAAAAAACTTAGGGACGAGTGAAGTGAAGTATTAAGTACATAGTTCTTCACAAATACAACCTATACGTAAGCCCAACTTTTCAGAGAACAAGGCCCAAATGCCAAAAACATCCCACAAATCTCGGTCGCCAGCCTGTACCATGTTAGAGCATACGTGGGTGGTAAGTAGGACCTAAACTACTTTGGGTCCAAAATTCACAAAAAATCAGCTCACAATGATGAATTTGAAAGGAAGTGCAAAATGTCCATGAATCCTATCTTCCTCAAATTGAGCCCATATTTGGGATGTGGAGATTTCCGAAACCAAAACACTTTCCAACGGAGTTCACAAAGCTTTTCAAAATATTAAAATTCGATTTCAATGGATAAAAAAGCATATCCAAAATCTTAAGAATCGGAAATATTGATAATATAAAATATAAATCTCAACTTTGAAAAAATAATGAAACACAATCAATGAGTTCATTGTCTACAATTGCAATCATCATAAAATTCACAAATATTTTGAATTTTATTTATTTATAATTTAATGTAAAATTAATTGTGATTGCATTTTAAAATAGACTTTAATTTAAGTTAGTGAAATAAATTTAATTTAAAAATGGGCTCCCATTTTTTATGCCTATTACCACATAAAAAAAATAGGGAATTCAAAATATAGTAGCGAATTGCAAATAAAGAATTTGAATCCAATTTTTCGGCTCACCACTGGTGAGCTCTGTCCATGTAAATATAGGCTTCCTATGATTCATTGTATTCCGCATAAAGTTGTCTTAACTATGACGTGCTCAACCGCTAAGAATCGTAGGGAAGCAATTTGAAAACTGATCCGTTTTTAAATTTTACCAGTTCACTCATGCGCCCACTTTCGATTAAAATTACGCGAGAAAGAAAAAAAATAGAGAAAGAAAATTCCACCATTTTATTTTTTCCTTTTCCCTTACCTTTCCTTTCAAAGACAACCTTACAACCCTTCAAACCCCGTTTCTCTTTGATTTGATTAAAGAAATCAAAGATTTCATTTCAATTCATTTTCATTTTCATTCTCCCTGAACGAAAGGTCAGAGTCATAGATCTTTCTCCCTTTCGACATTTTCTTGGATCTACGATTCATTGTATAGTACCCGTTTGTTTGACGGAAATGAAAATTGATTCTACGTATTTGTTTTTTAGTAATTTGATTTCTAGAAATATGATTTCATTATAGTGTTTGGGTATCACTTGAGATTGTACCAAGAAAATTAATCAAAATCATTTTCAAATGTTTGGTAATGGCAAGGAATGGATTACATATTTAAAAAGTTAACAAAAATACCCCCACCCATATATAAATCATCTAGAAGCAGCATTTAATATATAGTATTATTTATAATATATTATTTTAAAATATATATTATATATATATATATATATATAATGTATTAAAAAATAATTTATATATTATATCATATAATGTAATTAATATGTGGTAAAAATTAAAGAACATAAAAGAAATCAGTGTTAGAGGAGAGTCGTATATAATTGCAACTATATATATATATATATATATCATAATAATCCAAGAATCCAAGAATGTAACTATTAGGCAAAAAAAATTGTGTGCTAATAGTTGTGGTAGTTGGAGAAGGAAAGAACGCAAGAAACAAGAAAACAATGGTTATGATCCCCCCCCACCCCCCCCCCCCCCCACCCCCCCCCCCCCCCACCCCCCCCCCCCCCCACCCCCCCCCCCCCCCACCCCCCCCCCCCCCCACCCCCCCCCCCCCCCACCCCCCCCCCCCCCCACCCCCCCCCCCCCCCACCCCCCCCCCCCCCCACCCCCCCCCCCCCCCACCCCCCCCCCCCCCCACCCCCCCCCCCCCCCACCCCCCCCCCCCCCCACCCCCCCCCCCCCCCACCCCCCCCCCCCCCCACCCCCCCCCCCCCCCACCCCCCCCCCCCCCCACCCCCCCCCCCCCCCACCCCCCCCCCCCCCCACCCCCCCCCCCCCCCACCCCCCCCCCCCCCCACCCCCCCCCCCCCCCACCCCCCCCCCCCCCCACCCCCCCCCCCCCCCACCCCCCCCCCCCCCCACCCCCCCCCCCCCCCACCCCCCCCCCCCCCCACCCCCCCCCCCCCCCACCCCCCCCCCCCCCCACCCCCCCCCCCCCCCACCCCCCCCCCAAACAAGTGGTGTCAGTCAACCATGTGACAATAGTATTTCAGCTTTCAAGAGTTGAAATCGGGTTTGTTGAATTTGGATTCATAAGATAAGGGGGAACATATCAGAAGACTTATCTTAACAGCTTACGGTAATTCAACGGTTGAGTATCTTTTAAGAGTAACTCTCATAAGACTACTTGACCACAAATTCTTGAATTCAGGAGGAACGTGTACCACTAGCGGTACTCCTGATCAGAGATGAAGTTCTCAATAAGTCAAATGAAATTTAACAGAAGACTGCTTCTGATCAGCCGACTGGAACTCAACAGTCAAGTGATATTCAAGAGTGTAATACAACAAGTGATATCAGCTGACTAATCTGATATACACTCATACAAGTGTTGGGATTTTATGGGTATGATTGTCAAAAACAACGTTGCGGAATATAAAATTTTTTAATTTTTCATACACCAATTCCCAAGAACATTTATTAGCACATATGAACAAGGTTGAATACAATTTAGCAACAGATTACTAAATTAAAAGGTGGTAAATCGAATTTACCTCACCACAGGCAAGGTGGTGGTTTCTCCGGTCTTCTCTTTCCACGTTCACTGAGCACCCCAAATGTTGTGCCTCCAGAGATTAGTCCACACCAGATGGATGGAATGACACCTTCGAATCCTTAGGCTAAGAACTGGAATTGAAGGTTTTGTCAATGGCAGATCTAGATCTAGATCTAGATCTAAGTGAAGAAGAGAGCAAGAGGGAGAGAAGGGGGCGGCCAAGCTGAGGGGGCGGCTAGGTCTAGGTTTTTGCTTAGGGTTTTGAGTCTCCACTTAGACTCCTTTATATAGCCACCTTCAAGGCCCCTTTGTGTGCAAGACTTAGTATGGGCAATTAATTAAATTGGCCCATGTCTTGTATTAATTTAATTAAACCATTTAATTAATTAACCCAATTAATCCAATTAATTTTCTCCCACTTTAATTAACTCTTTAATTAGTATTTAATTAATTAGACTGTCTAATTAATTATTTCTCTCTCAGAATTAACTCTTTAATTCTTTTATTTGATTTAACTCTTTAAATCAAACCTTTCCTTAATTGACTGTCACTGTCCAACTGTATTGTGTGTGACCCTCTAGGTTCACCATCAATTAGCCGTAGGCCCACGACTTTCGTGATTTAATAAACGAGCAATTAATATTCAATTAATTGCTCCGATCAATAAACTCCTTTAATTGACCACTCCAGAATTAATCTCCCATTAATTCAGGAGTACCCACACCTCATGGTCGATGTCTAGCCACAAGCCCATGAGGCCCAACTTCAGGTGAATTGACATTAGTGAACCTTACCTCTTATAAGTACCATGTACATACGGTCCCTCTAACGACTAATTTCCCGATCGAGACCTAGGGTGTGTGAATTAGTCAGCACCTCTAATTATCTCGATTCTGTACTTTCTAATTCTGGATAATAATTCCAGTGTGACTGCTAAATTTGGAAACCCCTTTCCAAATCCGTCACTGACCATGGCCATGGATTTCTCGGAATCTATTATCTAAGAACGTACAGGAAATTCCCTCATCCATTACAATGAGTCGGTAGATCCCATCTTGATGCTAACCATCCGCACATACGACTATACGTACCCAAAGTAGGCGCACAATGGTCAGGCTACGTGACCGGCTCCTAAATCAAAATACGCACACCCGTATGCCGAATTCGCCCTAGCATCTCAAGTCTAAGGACTAAATCGTACACTGTTATAAGTCCTGAGAAACATCCCATCACTGATATGCTTTACGCACTTCCACAATGGGTTTCTCTGTTCGGGTCGTTCGATGCGTTCGATCCCCTATCGAACCACCTAGTCATATGCACTGACATCAAATGTCTTGTTCATGAAACTCCACAAATTCACTCCATGTGAATCATGCATAATCCTACAAGTCTTGACGATTCCTTCGATACCCCGTCTCGACAGGAATCTATGACTTGGAACACTTTTGAGATCACGACCTTAGAGACTGTTTCATGATTGCACTCAATACTGAAGTGAATCGTCCCATAGTCATGAGTGATCTCAGGGTTTCAACCAATCGCTTAAATGTTTTCGCGAAAGATGAAGTTGGCCATTAGTTTATCTTATTAAATAAATAAACTTTTGCGTATTAATTAATAAATCAAAGATTCATTCATGATAAAATAGTCCTATTACAAGCTATAGAGTTGGCTTGCAGGGCACCATCCTATCAATCTCCCACTTGCCCTAAAGCCAATCACAAACATTTCTAAGACCCATCTTCACAAGATGTTCTTCGAACACTTTTTGCGATAGTGGCTTCGTTAGTGGATCAGCTACGTTATCTTTTGAGTCGACACGTTCCATTTGAATGTCTCCTCTACCAATGATTTCTCTAATCACATGGTATTTCCTCATCACGTGTTTGGACTGATGGTGTGATCTCGGCTCCTTTGCTTGAGCGATTGCCCCATTGTTGTCACAGAAGACTACTATGGGTTCTGCAATGCTAGGTACTACATCCAACTCTTGGATGAAGTTTCTTATCCAAACACTTTCCTTTGCTGCATCCGATGCGGCAATATATTCTGCTTCAGTGGTTGAATCTGCAGTGGTGGACTGCTTGGAACTCTTCCAACTCACCGCTGCTCCGTTGAGGCAAAATATATATCCAGAATTGGATTTATAATCATCCACGTCAGACTGGAAACTCGAATCCGTGAATCCTTCGAGCTTCAATTCTCCACTACCGCCGTAGACCAAGAACATATCCTTAGTCCTTCTCAGGTACTTGAGGATAGCCTTTACGGCGGTCCAGTGTTCCTCCGCGGGATTTGACTGGTAGCGACTCGTCACACTCAGAGCGTGTGCTACGTCAGGTCTAGTACATAACATCGCATACATTATGCTGCCTATGGCAGATGCATAAGGTATGAGAGACATTCTCTTCCTTTCTTCATCATTTGTAGGGCACATAGATTTAGAAAGAGAGATCCCATGTCTCATAGGAAGCAATCCCTTCTTGGATTCTTCCATACTGAACCGTTTCAGTATAGTGTTAATGTACTGAGATTGGGAGAGTCCTAACATCTTCTTCGATCTATCTCTATAGATACGTATCCCCAATACGTAAGATGCGTCTCCCATATCTTTCATGGAGAATTGCGTGGATAACCACGCTTTTGTCTGCGTTAACGTTCTGATATCGTCTCCGATCAACAGAATGTCATCGACATACAACACAATAAATTGTACTGAACCCTCTTCAAATTTCTTGTACACACATGACTCATAAACGTTCTTGATGAAGCCAAACCCTTTGACTGTCTCATCAAAACGTTTGTTCCAGGTTCGGGATGCCTGTTTTAGGCCATAAATTGACCTTTGAAGTTTGCAGACCTTATGCTCACTTCCTTTAGATGTAAAGCCTTTTGGCTGTTGCATAAAGATTTCCTTATCAATGTCTCCATTGAGAAAGGCGGTCTTTACATCCATTTGCCATATCTCGTAGTCATACCACGCGGCTATGGCTAATAATATCCGAATGGATTTTGACATCGCCACTGGGGAAAAAGTTTCCTCATAGTCTATACCAGGACTTTGAGAATAACCTTTCGCCACAAGGCGAGCCTTATGAGTCAAAACCTCTCCATTCATTCCAAGCTTGCGCTTGAAGATCCACTTACAGCCTACAGGGACAGTTCCCTCAGGTGGATCAACCAAGGTCCATACCTTGTTGGAATGCATGGAATCCACACCCGAGTCTATGTCTGACATAGCTTCTTCGTATGTCCTTGGATTACTATCCAATTGATCATTTTCGTGGATGAAGCCGAACCTTTCGGGTTCTCTACGAATTCGATCGGACCTTCGAAGTACTGGTGTACTAGATGGTTCAATAGGTTCAGGATCAACTCCCACTGTTTGTGGGGATGGGTCCACTTCCTGGACTTCATCAAGTTCTACGGACACCCCGCTTCTTTTAGTGAGGAAGTCATCCTCTAAGAAGTGGGCGTTCCTAGACACGAACGTCTTTCGTTCTTTAGGGTCGTAGAACAGGTATCCAATGGATTCCTTTGGATACCCCACAAATTTGCACAAACTAGATCTACTTTCTAGTTTATCTCCTTTCTTGTTCCTAACATAGGCAGGAGATCCCCATACTCGTAAATACGAGTACATGGGTGCTTTACCAAACCATTCTTGGTGTGGCGTCGTCGGCACCGACTTTGAAGGTACTATATTAAGTATCTTTGAAGCCGTTAAGAGGGCCTAATGAAAAAGGAAGATCAGCGAAACTCATCATGGAACGAACCATGTCCAACAAAGTTCGGTTCCTTCTCTCAGACACACCATTCAACTGCGGTGTTCTAGGAGGAGTTCGCTGTGAGAGAATTCCATTCTCTACAAGATAATCGAGGAATTCTTGACTTAAGTATTCCCCACCTCGATCAGATCGAAGTGCCTTAATACTATGTCCAAGTTGGTTTTCAACTTCCATTCGAAACTCTTTGAACTTTTCAAAAGCTTCGGACTTATACTTCATTAGGTACACATACCCAAAACGACTGTAGTCGTCTGTGAAAGTTATGAAGTATGAGAATCCTCCTCTTGCACTGACACTCAGTGGTCCACAAACATCGGTATGGATCAAATCCAAGGTTTGTTTGGTTCGCTCCGGTTTCCCAGTAAAAGGCGATTTGGTCATCTTTCCCTTGAGACAGGACTCGCAAGTTGAGAGATCATCTAGGTTCTGTATTTCAAGAGCCCTAGAGGAAACCAACTTTTGAATTCTACTCTTGGATATATGTCCAAGCCTAGCGTGCCATAACTGTGGACTATTATCATCTTGTTTTCTTTTCTTTGATTGAATGTGCATGACATTAGAATTAGCAGGTTCTAAGGAATAAAGACCATCTATCAAAGTACCACTAGCATAAGTAAAACCACCTTTTATTATGCTAAAAATTCCATTAGAGATGGAAAAACAAAAACCATCATCATCCAACAAAGGAATCGAAATAATGTTTTTGATAATAGTCGGTACGTACAAACAGTCCTTTAAAACCAAAGTAAAATTCCCAAAAACTAATTCTACGTCCCCTATGGCCTCTGCCGCAACCCTTGCTCCGTTTCCAAAGCGTAGGATCCTATCCCCAGGTTTAAGAGGTCTTACTGCTCCCATCACCTGCAAATCATTGCAGATATGAGAACCAGCTGCGGTGTCTAACACCCATGATGCACAGTTAATTGAAATATTAACTTCAATAAAGAAAATACCTTTGGCTACCGTTTTAAGGTAGTCAGGGCAGTTCCTTTTCCAGTGCCCTGCTTTCTTGCAGTGGAAACATTCATCTTCTGGGCTCTTTCTCTTTTTCTCGACAACCTTCTTGGTTGTTTTAGAAGAGAACACTTTCTTCTTCTTCTTGCCCTTCTTTGGCTTTGCAGCCTTGGGTTGCTCAGCAATCAAGACAGACTTCTCCTTCTTAAGGGTAGCTTCTGCCGTTACCAACATATTGGTCAGTTCGTGAAGAGCGAGATTTCTCTCCTCCATGTTGAAATTCAACACGAACTGATCAAATGAGCGTGGTAGAGTATGGAGTAATAGGTCAGTGCTAAGATCAGCGTGCAAGTCTACTTCCAAGTTCTCTAATTTTTCAATCAGATTAATGAAACGAAGACAGTGATCTTTGACACTTGATCCCTCAGTCATCCTCAGATTAAACAACTCCCTTGTAGTCTTGAACCTTTCGGTCCTAGACTTCTCTCCAAATAAATCTCGGAGATGGAGAAGTATATCAACAGAATGCAACATCTTTGCATGCTGTTTCTGCAGCTCATTGGTCATTGATGCTAGCATTAGGCAACGAACCTGAATATCATCATCAACCCATCTAGCATGGGTGGCTCGTTCCTCTTCCGAAACTCCTTCCGGAAGTGCTCCAGGCATTGGGGCATCGAGAACATAGCTCCGACGATCGGAGTCGAGGACTATCCTCAAATTTCTTAGCCAGTCGATAAAATTTGATCCGTTCAGTTTGTTAGTGTCAAGGATGATAGATAATGGATTCTTAGACATTTTCGCAAAATGATCTACAAAATGAAATGATAACGTTCAGCTGACTGATCTAAATTAATACTTATAATTAACGACTATTGGACTTGTTATCGAAAAAGTTCTCCCACTATTTTCTCGAAACAATTACCCCTTCAATTGTTCGGGAAATCTTATTTCCTAGCAGGTCTTGACGTCCCAGCAGACATTAATTGCACCCACGACTCGCGGCCATACAATTAATTCCCTAGGTAGGTATACTATTACCAATTGTGTCCCTACACAACCTTCAAGCTATTTTGCCTCGATTTTCGCATTCATCTAGCACTGCTACATCATGAATAGTACTACTCGTTAAGTCTAACCCATCAATCTTGATGAGCAACGGGCCCGGTCATGAAATCCCCATAACTTGGTTATGATCGATGTTCACATCCCGACCAATCCTCACCCTTGTCAAGTTTAGTTAAAAACGAGAATCAAGGAGTTTCGCGTATTGTCTCTTTCCTAGACTCGGGTGCCAGACTCTGGATCACCTTAATCAACAAGTGGACAACTCACGCTAGTTCCTATTGATGGAAGGCTTGGATATTAAAACTTTATTTTAATGTACCCAATATGACTTAATATAATTTTCAAGAGGGGGTTTTCGGGTTTAAGAGTTTGAGGTAACTCTACTCGAGATCTCACCGTTCCAGTTATGCAATATCTTTTATTTACGATCTAAATTACTAGCGCGTATCACTATACATGCTAAAATATAAATACGTAAATAAATCATACACACCTAGCATGCATGCTACCACAGTATGTTTTCGATCGGGAGCCTCCTATGCGGACCACCATCGAGCCAAAGACGATGGTCCTATTGGTCAATCTAATAGGTTTCAAAGAGGCCTATGCTATTACACATTTTACCATGCATACATGGCCTTTAGTCTTCTTGGGCTCCCACCTTGCTTGTAACGGGCCTCCATCCTAGTCTAATAAAACAGTAAAGCCCTATCTATTACAATGGCTCAAAGTGGCCCAAAAACTTAAGGCTCGCAGGCCCAATAAAACCAACAAATTAAAATTAACCAATCACATCTACCCTAAGGGTCAAGGCTCGGCGCGATCGAAAAACCACGTAAACAGTTCACGTAGAGCAAGAAACAAGCAAAACATATTTTCTTATTTCTTATCTTATTTTAAAACTCCTTTTAAAATGTCTATCAGATTCTAGTTTTAAAACTCATTTTAAAACAATCCATAATCTTATTTTAAAACACCTTTTAAAACAATCTCTTTGATTCTCACTCTAGTCCCTACTAATTATGATAAAATTAACTTTTCGGATATACTAAACCCTTTTAGTGCACAAAACAGTTTCTGTTTTTCAACCTTTGAAAAATTTCAGTTCGGCCCCTGAATTTTCGAAAATTACATTTTGACCCCTCAACTTTTGGAAATTACAAATCAGCCCCAAAATTTCCAGAACATGCAAATCGGACCAGCAAGCAGAAAATTAACAAAATTTCCAGAAACTTTCGTTTAATGCAAAACAGACCCCTGAATTTACGGCAATCGCAAAACCAGCCCAAACCTTTCGTAAATTGCAAAACAGTCCAGATTTTAAAAATTCCAGAAATTACAATTTGGTCCAGAATTGCAGAAAATGAAAATTTTACTTTCTGTCCAGATTTTACAAAAATCGCAATTTGCAAACAAGCCCTCAAATTTTCGGTAATTACAGTTTTAGCCCAAAACCGAAAAGTGCATACATCCGAACAATTTAATTTATCATAACAAGCAAGAATCAAAAATCAGAACACAACAAACACATATATCCATATATTTTGATGTGTTCAGGCCTTTTCATATGTACATAATAAATTTGGCTCTGATACCACTGTTGGGATTTTATGGGTATGATTGTCAAAAACAACGTTGCGGAATATAAAATTTTTCAATTTTTCATACACCAATTCCCAAGAACATTTATTAGCACATATGAACAAGGTTGAATACAATTTAGCAACAAATTACTAAATTAAAAGGTGGTAAATCGAGATTTACCTCACCACAGGCAAGGTGGTGGTTTTCTCCGGTCTTCTCTTTTCGTTCACTAGAGCACCCCAAGTGTCGTGCCTCCAGAGATTAGTCCACACCAGAAGGATGGAATGACATCTTCAATTCTTAGGCTTAGAAATGGAAGAGAAGGTTTTGTCAATGGCAGATCTAGATCCAAAACTAGGTGAAGGAGAGAGCAAGAGGGAGAGGGGGCGGCCAAGCTTGAGGGGGCGGCTAGGGTTGTATTTTGCACTTAGGGTTTTGAGTCTCAACTTAGACTCCTTTATATAGCCACCTTCAAGGCCCCTTTGTGTGCAAGACTTAGTATGGGCCATTAATTAAATTGGCCCATGTCTTGTATTAATTTAATTAAACAATTTAATTAAATTAACCCAATTAATCCAATTAATTTTCTCCCACTTTAATTAACTCTTTAATTAGTATTTAATTAATTAGACTGTCTAATTAATTATTTCTCTCTCAGAATTAACTCTTTAATTCTTTTATTTGATTTAACTCTTTAAATCAAACCTTTCCTTAATTGACTGTCACTGTCCAACTGTATTGTGTGTGACCCTCTAGGTTCACCATCAATTGGCCGTAGGCCCACGACTTTCGTGATTTAATTAACGAGCAATTAATATTCAATTAATTGCTCCGATCAATAAACTCCTTTAATTGACCACTCCAGAATTAATCTCCCATTAATTCAGGAGTACCCACACCTCATGGTCGATGTCTAGCCACAAGCCCATGAGGCCCAACTTCAGGTGAATTGACATTAGTGAACCTTACCTCTTATAAGTACCATGTACATACGGTCCCTCTAACGACTAATTTCCCGATCGAGACCTAGGGTGTGTGAATTAGTCAGCACCTCTAATTATCTCGATTCTGTACTTTCTAATTCTGGATAATAATTCCAGTGTGACTGCTAAATTTGGAAACCCCTTTCCAAATCCGTCACTGACCATGGCCATGGATTTCTCGGAATCTATTATCTAAGAACGTACAGGAAATTCCCTCATCCATTACAATGAGTCGGTAGATCCCATCTTGATGCTAACCATCCGCACATACGACTATACGTACCCAAAGTAGGCGCACAATGGTCAGGCTACGTGACCGGCTCCTAAATCAAAATACGCACACCCGTATGCCGAATTCGCCCTAGCATCTCAAGTCTAAGGACTAAATCGTACACTGTTATAAGTCCTGAGAAACATCCCATCACTGATATGCTTTACGCACTTCCACAATGGGTTTCTCTGTTCGGGTCGTTCGATGCGTTCGATCCCCTATCGAACCACCTAGTCATATGCACTGACATCAAATGTCTTGTTCATGAAACTCCACAAATTCACTCCATGTGAATCATGCATAATCCTACAAGTCTTGACGATTCCTTCGATACCCCGTCTCGACAGGAATCTATGACTTGGAACACTTTTGAGATCACGACCTTAGAGACTGTTTCATGATTGCACTCAATACTGAAGTGAATCGTCCCATAGTCATGAGTGATCTCAGGGTTTCAACCAATCGCTTAAATGTTTTCGCGAAAGATGAAGTTGGCCATTAGTTTATCTTATTAAATAAATAAACTTTTGCGTATTAATTAATAAATCAAAGATTCATTCATGATAAAATAGTCCTATTACAAGCTATAGAGTTGGCTTGCAGGGCACTATCCTATCAACAAGTAGTATCAAACTACAAGTGGAATCAGACCACAAGTTGTATTAGTTCTTGAAATCAGGGGGAACAGTTATTCTAGCTGGACTGATAAACAGCAAAGAAGGCTACGTCGAACAGCTAAGTACTCACCTACTTGTCTTCAGCATACTAAGTTTGCAATTTTATAAAAGGAAAAATGGGAAGAAAGAGATACAACTAAGTATTGGTGTTGATGACAAAAAGGGGGCAGAATGAGATGCAACTAAGAACCCTTTAAACAGAAGAAAATTAAAAAGGGAAAATAACCATCAATTGGAATGAGATGCAACTAAGAACCCTTTAAACAGAAGAAAATCAAAAAGGGAAAATAACCATCAATTGGTGTTTTTTTTAAAACAGTTGTATCAGAGCAAATAATTTCCATCTCAGAGTATGAATACTAAAACTAAAGACTTGGAAGACGTTCTTAGTTGAAAGTTTTATAATCATCAAAAAGGGAGAAATTGTTGGTTGGTATTGGAAAAGGTTTTGAAGATGACAAAAAGGCCAAAATGGTTTTGAAGATTAAAAAGGTCAAAAGAGAAGTCATCAACTAAGAACTGAAAAGCTTAGTGAAACCTCTCTCACGGTCTGGAAGCTATGTGACCGAATCAGCAGAGTGGGATATCAGATCAGTAAAGATCAGATTGGTTATCATCAGCCGAGTCAAGATAGATGTGTTCATTCTTGAATCAGCAGAGTAGCCATCAGCAGAGTGATCATCAGTAGAGTAATCCCATCAGTGAAGTGAAGTCAGTTAGTAAGCTCATCAACGGCAACTAATTGAGTGCATTAAATGCGACTGACATAAAGTAGATATCCGTACAGCAGAGTGTACAGTGAACAGTCTGCAAAAGATGCCGTCGGAAAGAAGACCGTTGGTCAGGATTAAAATGTAATTTCGCCTATTTTCAACGGGCGGAATTTCAAATCCGAGAGTATAAATAGACCAAGGACTGAAGATTGAAGAGAGACTTGCACAATTCAAGATCATATCTTTATAGCAAGATCTATCACTTGAGTCGTCTGATCACAAGCGAAGTCATCTGTTGACGAAGCTTTTTGTTGAAGAACAAAGATCAAACCTTTATCTGTTTGAGTGACATTCAACTGTAAAAAAAGAGAAGTGTATATCCATCTCTGGGAGTGATATAACTTCATAGTATAGGTCTTCTGAGTGATTTCCTATATTGTGAGCATAGTACTCTTACTTAATGCTTATCATTTGTTGTAAAGCTTAAGTGTTCTATTTGTTGAGTGCTTTAGAACAGGTTTTTCTTAGTGATCTACCTGTTAGCTAAGTGTGAGCTTGTTGCTTTATCATTTGTTGTAAAAGCGCAAGTAGTGTGCTAGTTACTGTGTGTTTCTAGTGGAACCTAAATCTTCTTGATTTAGAAGAGTGGACTAAAAGACTTTGTGTCTATATAACCACTATAAAAATTCATGTGTTTGATTAATTGTTTTTAACTTGTATACTTTCTTAAGTAAACAAACTTTTAAAAGACAAAGCTTTTAAAAGAGGAATTTATAAAACTGGGGTAAAACTTTGAAGTTAAACTTGTTTGAAAAACATACTTGATAAAATCCGCTACATACAAGTTTTGAAACTCTAATTTCATTAAGTTATATCAGACTAATGGTCAATCTTGCTGAAACAGCTGAGTGCAAAATCAGCAGAGTAGTCTCACGAGTAGAATCAGCTTAGTCTGCTGATAAGAAAAGTTAGAGAAAATTTTTAAAGTTCAGAGGTCTATTCCCCCCCCCCCCCCCTTCCCCTTCTCCCTCTAGACCTCACTGACCATTTGGGACCAACAATTTAATTAATTATTTAAAAACAAATATTACTATATTGTATGTATACAAATACATATATACATGTATATATATTTACTACAGATTTAATTTTTTTCATACTAATTCTTATCTTGTTAAAAAAAATATCTATTCAATTATCTTTTAGTTGTTTCAACTTAAAATATTAATTTTTTAATCATTAACTCAATTATTACACGATATAATACTCCTTTCGTTTCAAATTAATTGGCACATTTGTCAAATTTCTATGTTTCAAATTAATTGGCACATCTGGTTTTCAATGCAATTTTTTTTCAATTTTGCCCTTTTCGTACATTTAGGTTGGGAAGCTCAATGGTCATCAATAAAAAATAGATAAAAAAAGGTAGAAGAAAATATATGAACTAGTTCTTGACAAAAG